>CM017909.1:19872471-20506055 GCA_008369825.1 Triplophysa tibetana | reverse complement strand
GAGCGGCATGACCTGCATGTAGAAACACCAGCCTTGATCCCAGTTTCTCGCCGAGAGGGGATTTTTCATGGTGTGCTCCATCAAAGGTTTCACACCCAGTGTATAAACTACATGTTTTGGCCTGTGGGATGTTTGCAAGCAAAGACTGTTTATCAAGAGGCTTGAAAATTGAATTCCAGTGGCCATAATGAACTGTAGCTGACATACAGGCTTTACTTAATAACCATAAACGCTCCCTTTCTTTAAGAAATAGTTTACCCAAGAAAATTCCTGTTATCACTTACTCGCCATTTTTGTCCCGGTGCCCGTTCACTTTTTATTGTACGAAGACTCGTTGTGACCGCCAGTGTATTCTTCAAAACATCTGCGATGAAAGAAGAAAAGAGAGTTATGTGGGTTTGGAAAAACATGATGGTTACTAAATCATAACAATTTTCGTTTTGGCTGAACTGTCGTTTTAGGTTAAACTTTAAAAACGACAAACGATAAAAGAACGTTCTCAGAATCACTTCATCCATTTGGTAAATTTCCATTTCAGGGAATGCAAAAAGCGACCAACAGATGGAGACAGAACGGCGAGACGGTGAGAGATGCAGAAGGCACGTTTATTTAAATAACCAACATTTAAAAAAGAGTGTCAGTAATGGACTGTGATATTAAAACAACATTTGATTAAGCATTACTCTCGAGGGACGGCGGTTCTGTTCTTAAACCAGCCGTATTAATGTGTGCTGAGAAAACAAAGTTTGTTTCTCCCTTAACACTTCTGAGATCAAAGCAGTCCACAGAGCTCGACCTCCGCTGAAGTATCCCGACCCTCCGCTCACAAACAGATAAGTGATATCTTTCAGAAAAACAAATACAGACCACCTCCATTCACCCAATACAAATCCTCTCTTTTCGGTAGAGAGCTGTTGAAAGACTTCTTTACGTGTAACCTGTTCCCAGCATGCTCTCTGTTCACCTAGTGACATCAACAAAAAGAGCGCATTTTCTTGAAGCCGCAGCGCAGCGGTGAACTCCGCTAAGTGGCCGGGCTTTGTCGGTTCCCCTCTTTCTCATAGCTTTCTCTTTTTCTTTCCGACTATCCAGGCAGCAGCGGCGGGGAATCAATCCTTTTGAGAACCGCAGCAGGTTGAGTCTCTCTCGGGCTCCCTGTTGCTCTGCATTCATCATGCACATCAAAGGCCAGCTCAGGACGCTGCTGTGTCCCCGGTCCTCCGACCCCTCCCGGTTGATCCCGTCGCCCATCGGGAAACAGTCTCCCCTCCGCCGCACAGAGTCATGCGATCAATGATGAGGTTTATGGCTATAGGGGTCTCAACGGCGGGCGAGAGGAGTCAAAGGCCTGGAAGTGAGAAAGAATGATGCCAATGTGAGACCCCTGAGAGACTTCCATGGAGTTTCCTGCATTTAGAAAAGACAAAATCATAAATCAGAGTCCAGAAGGGCTTGTTTATCTACAGCGATCTGTCAATCAAAAAGCAAGATTGTAGCATTGAAAATGTCTGGCAAGCGTCTGTCCTCTGCAAGGAGAAACATACCAGACGAAGTTGATGCTTAAAGGAAACATTTGAAGGCTCCTTCAGAGGTTAATCGTTTATAAGATTGATGTCTGAGCAAATTCTATACATCTCAAATCATTTAAGCTCTTCTATGAGCTTAAAAATTGGATCTCTTTTATATCTCAATTGGGTTTTTGTCAACACCAATGAGACCGAACGGAGGACCAGCTGCGATTTAATCTAATTCTCCTAAAAAGAGACACGATAACAAAGAAAGATACTCAACAACGTTAAACTTTGGTCAAACATCTGAGAAAATGCTGACACTTCAAGAACATAAATTAGGACTCCAATAAATCTCCTGAGCTATAAAAGAGCAATCTTTCAGCTATTCTTATCATGATGCCTTAAAATCTTTTTAGTATCCTGGTTGTTTTTTTCTAAACATCAATGAGACTCAATGAAGAACAGATTGAGACTTATTCAAAACTTCTAAAAAGTTTAACGTTTATAAACTTTATATCAACAATGTCTTGACCCGTGCTCAACCCTTGACTCTCTTTTTTACTTGTCCTCACTTTTATAGAAAATGCAAATGCTTGATTATACAATTGGGATTGCAAGTCTCCTGAGGAATGAAAGAGCCATCTCTGAGCGATACGTGACCTTTTGTCTCAGAGTTTGGAGAGGGTAACAGGTGTGTTGTGTGACAGAAGGTTTCGTAAGAGATCTGACCGTGTTTGCACACCTCACAGCTCTTTGATCAGAGAGCATGCAGCTAGGAGAGAATGAAGCTTGAGAGGCAGATTATGTTCAGCTCAAGACAAATGAGATGAAACATCTGAACTCCATCAGCAGAGACGAACAAAAGAAATGAAGGATTAGAGCAGTCAAGCAGTCCCAGAGTCTCTCGCCCTCTCTCTCTCTCTCTCTCTCTCTAACCTTCATATTATTCAAAGCAATCACGAACACAGGTGAAGAGACTCGCACACACACACGCACACACACACACACACACACACACACGTATGCAAACATATGCACATACACACATTTAGCTCAGAAAAAAACAAACATACTTTCTCACACACGAGTACATCATATACAGTACACAAACATAAATGCAAACACACACGTATGCATGTACACGTACAGAACACACACACAGATTTTTACACTTTGCACAGAACTTACAGTAAACTCTGTTCCTCAAGGATTTGATGGCGTGTGTGGTTTGTGTAAGGAACATTTACTGCACAGAAGTGTGTGTGTGAGTGTACATAACAAATGCCTCTGGCCAAGAAATACTTTTATTTATAAAAAAAGATTAATCGAATTTTTGTTGCCTATGCAAAGTATTTCTATGCTGTTGCTAAGGTGTCCTACAGTATGTTTTGTACTATGTTGCTATTCGGTCTCTAGGGTGTTATGGGTGTTCAATTGTCTCTTAACATGACATGGGTCTCTCCTTAAAAGTGTGAGCAATAATTAACAGTGATGCTTCCCTTAGCAAACAGCGTTAAACTAATAAATAAATGCCCTTTCTTCAAGCGATAGAAAGGTGAATTTTTGTTCCAGATATCTCATTTCATCTATCATTTTCTTTTCAGTGCTGCAGCTTCTCATCCATAGTACAAAAGCCAGCAATCTCCAAAGAAACTGTTTTTTATTTCCAGGCTGCAGACAGTGGAAAAATACTGAACCTTGAGCTCCTGCTCAGCCTTGTGTTTTTTATCAGCTTGTTCAAACGATCCGGTGTGGAATATACGATTGGGCCCAGCGTGATCAATAATGCAACAGCGCTGCATTACTGCCACCTTACAAATCAATTAAAACCCATTACAGATGGCGTGTTCATTCCCCAGCATCCAGCCAGGAGAGCTGTGTGTTTATTCGGGGGGGGAGAGGCTGATCTGGCTGCAGTTTGTGCAGGTGAGACTAAAACAGGATGAATGAAAAGCAGTCATTGTGCAGGCAGGATGGTATGAGTTCAGATATTCCATGAATGTGCGTTTCATCCAGAAATCACAATCCGCTCGCTGTTTCGGCAGAGTTTGGTTTGGCCGGGTGTTCACCGGCGGCCGTGAAACCTTCAAACAGGAGATGTGATGGACACCAGGCCTTCCTCTGCCTCTCCAGCTCTCTTATGAGCTCTTACTCTCGCAGGGGATGATGATGTGAGGCTTGGCACTGTGAAAAAGCAAAAGACTTTCCCTTCAAAGTGAACTTTCAACCTTTTTTTTAGCATTATTCCCTGTGTCATTTTACACAAGTTGACTTTCTAAAGTATTCCAATTTTAAATGGTAATAACTGCAACCCCTTCTGCATTTTTACAATTAAAATAACTTTGTAGAATATTTTATGGTGTTTCACAATGACCTTCTTAAAATAAGATTTTGTGCACTCTGAATTTTTTTCAACTGTTTCAACCCATAGTTTGGTCAAATATTGGTAATCTAAACTGGTTGGTAAAGGGTTGGGTTTGACCACATTTTCCTTAACCATGGGTCGAAATGACAAATCCTCCTTTTGTGCTTTTCCCCACCTTTGGTAATAAATTTGTCCTAAACATATGGATAAATAGAAACATGAACATACACATAGGGATATTTAAAGTGATAGTTCACCCAAAAAACGAAAATCCTGTCATGATTTACTAGTGCTCCTTTCATTTCAAATCTTTAGGAGTTTCTTTCTTCCATAGAACACAAAAAAGGAAAATTTGAAGAATGTTGTAAACTGGCAACCATTCATTTCTATTGTATGGCCACAAAACCATTGCAAGTAAATGGGTGCTGGCGGTGTACCAACTTTCTTTCAACATCCCTTTAATGTTTCAAACTGCAAATGATACTAGATAGATGAAATACTTTGCTGTTTGTCAGAATGTGGTAGACTATAAAATATAAATTGAACATATTTTTGATTCGTTAATAGATTATTTGAACTGCTAGTCATACAGAACTTAATGGTAAAATGAAAATTTATTTTCTAATTGAAATCTGGCAACTTCTAAAATTTGCATTCTTGAAAGGTTGTTACTGTTTAGTAAATATTTAATGCAGTAGTGTTTTACAGGTGCAGCGCTTTTGACACTCTAGATTTGTGTTTTTGACCTTTTTCTGAGCACAAAGAAAAGGGGCTAATTGTCTTTCCACAGCCAAACAGACCAGTCAAACGAGCTGAACGATATTGACAATGTAAAAAAACAGGAAATTCCTCCCTTGAATTATGTTAGAAGTCACTTAAATCTAGGATGTTGTATTTCGTAGCTGTCTCTCTCTCTCACACACACACACACACACACACACAGTCATGTGAGTCCTTTCCCCCCTCAGGATCTGAACATTGTGCCGGACCCTCATGATTGACTGGCTGTCCATGTTACTCTGAGAGAGATTGCCATAAATATTTCATCTCCAAAATGGCTCCATGCCGTAAATAAGCAGCTGTGTGTGACAAAGGAGGGAGAGAAAGAGAACACACTTCCTCCTTATCACCTCAGACACCAAGACAATTAACACAGCACCTCATACATCATTCTACAGACATTTACACAGACTCTTAACACACAAACACACACACTGCAGAAAACAAAACCAGCTTTTGTGTCTTGTTTAATAATGCAAAAATACCTACGTTAAAACACTTTTCATAAAATACAACTTTTGGAAAATATATCTTATGTTAAGTTTATTTGCTTTAGCGACAGAGTTCATTCAAAATGATTCTCATGTCGACTTTCTTCTGCAGAACACAAAATAACTTATTTTGAAGAACGTTTGTAAATAAACAACGCTAGTCCCCATTAACATCCATTGTATGGATACAACACCACTGAGACATTTCTTTAAATATCTTCTTTTTTGTTCCACTGAAGAAACAGTCAGATGCAGATATTGAACAACATGAGGGTGAATGAATGACAGAATGTATATTTTTGGATATATGTTGGAAATATTAACATGTTTGAATGTTTGAAACATATTTAAAAAATGCTCATGCACATTTCACTATTTCTAAACAATTTCGGTCTCTCTTTTTCACTTGATAGATTTAGTAGCGTACCTCTGTGTGCTGTAGGAAGCGGATTTCCGTCTGTTCTTAATGGCCACTTGACTAAAGAATAGAACTCGACCTTGTGCAGGTTACACACATGTCTTCTCTTCACGGTTCCCCTGGGAACATTTACAGTCCTCATGTGCTTATGAAACACATCACAACTACACATGTTCATCTGAAAGGCTACTCAATTCAATAATCCAATGTGATTCTACATTTTATTATTTGTTGCTACATGAAAAGGTCTTAAAACAAATGTAGAAGTGAAACAGTAGACTTTCTTTAAAATATAAGACACAGCGCCATAGAAACATCCCTTAAGTATAATGCATTAAGAAAGGTAAAGATAACTTAATGCGATACATGATATGAAAGGTCATTTAAACATATCAAAATCTTTATTGGAAAATAAAAAGTATTTTTGGGTTGATATTTACGTATTGGGCAATTCCGTGAGAAAATGTCAACCTAACCACGAAAGAAAATAGTTTTTACCAGCGGTTTTTACTATGGTAACAGCACAGATTAGAACATTTGATGGTTTAAATACCCATGTGAGATCTCTCTTCAAATTTGTAAAGCATTTGTTTTATTTTTAGTGCATGATTTTTCATAGTCAGGAAGGTGCCATTTTCAGGATTGTCACATCCATAACGCTACATATTACTCAAAAATGGACACATGAAAATTTATTTAAAGTAACAATTTATTTTCTATAAAGAGGCATCAACAAGGATTCAGTAAAAGATAAACAGATGGTTTAAAATAATGCTAACAAATTCATTCTCTGAACATTTTGATGTCACGTCCATAAGGCAAAATCGCACGTCCATGACGCTGGAATTACCCTATTGTTTCTTTCTTAACATCATTCCAGCATCTAAGGTTATATTCATGGCAAGAACTAGTCAATCTATTGACAAGTCGATCCATCCCTTCACAATTTGGGGGGATGATTTGGAATGCTCAACCAATCTAAACTGCATGTCTGTAGGAGGAAACCCACGCTGACACAGGGTGAAAATCCCCCCACACTGTAAAAAACACTGTAATTTTACAGAATTTTCTGTTATTTTCCACATAAAATGTAAAAAAAAATGTTTTGATGAAATACGGTCAACAACCGCAAAATTATAGAAAGAGCAAGAAAAAATTGGTGGAAAATGTTTTTCCGTTTATTTCAAGTGCCCCAGTAGTGGCCAGTTGCCAGAAAATTTCAGTTTTTTTAAGTAAGATTTCTTTTTTCACAGATTATTTTTGAAATACGGTCAAAAGCTGTAAATTTTGGGACAAGACAACACATTTACAACAAAAATGGGGAACACATTTTAATATACATCCTATATTTTTCCTGATTTTCTTTTATACAGTGCAGCCGGAGCTCTGGGTATATAGATACATTGCCTATAATATTTGGCAAGATGTGAACCACATTGATCCATAATCCTTCTCTGTTTCAACATTTAAACACTGTGAAAACGCTACAACAAAATATAACCAAATAAATATGGCGACAAACCAACAGAATGAAACCAATTATCACGTATAACAAAGAAAGTCCTCATTGCTTACATCTTGCAACATATTTGAGCAGGTGCTCTTTTGATGTGAATTAAACCAGCACATGTGCACAAAGTGTTTAGTTTTGGGTGTTTGAACAGCCTATCGCAGAACTCACCGCAGGAGCAAAAACAATCATTTCGATCAGATCAGTAACCAGGCAAACAGTTACCACACACACAAATTAATCTTAAATCGATTTTCGAAATCCTCACACAATCATGAGGGCAAGAGAACCACTGAAATATCCTCACATAACATATAAAATTTGAGGACATGAACAAAAATGTTCCCTTCCTCTCTATGAAAGCCAAACCTGTACACAGACACTATCAGCAGTCGAGCGCTTATGAAGTAATGAGAGCGTGCTTTATAAAGGATTGAAAACAGGTGTGAATGTAATTCAGGAGCACAGAGGAGTGTTGATTAAGAAAACCAGAACTGATGCCAGAGAAGAGAGATAAACTCATTTCTCTCTGTCTGTCTCTCTGGTGAACCACACAGACGCCGGATACAAGATGACTTCATTACAGGTGAGAAAAGAAAGAGTGAGCGAGCAGGCTGGTCTTTCACTGTGAGAACATTACATATAGTCAACGTTTTTCAGCCTTGTCATTCTTGAGTGCAATACGTGCCAGACGGTTGTTCAACAAAATGTGTCTGGGAAGCTTTAAATGTTCATGCAAACTCAAAGATGTATCTGAGAGATGACCTTGCTAACTCCTGACATTCTCCAAGTGAACATTTCTGCTCCGATCTTTGTTGAAACCGGCGAAGTTCAGAGTTCACTTTTAATGGTGCTTCTTCCTTTGAGTTAAAAAGCCGGGAAAATACCATTACTCAACACTTTACAGAGCTTCAGAGAACAAACCCGCCTCTTTGAATGTCGACGACTTTGCCTTTTACATCAGCTAACCGCCGTGACCTTGAGTTCATTATTTACCAGCCAAAGTGCAGCTGTCACCGTTAATTACTTCTTTTCATTAGTGTGAGGACGGAAACGTACGCTTCACACTCACCTTGTCTTTAATCCTCCATCCTCTGGTGGTCTAATGAGACTCAGACAGCAGAGAGATCTTCAGTGTCGTACAGTATTTACACATGAAACTAATGTCCGGAGCTCTTTCAGGACGCGGCTGTAATGATTTCAGGATTGGAGGAGAGAAATTAAAACTGGCAAAGACTGGCAACCTATTTGAAATTATTCTCGGGAAATGATTTCTTTTCATGTCTTTTTACTGTGTGTGTGGTGTATTTTTACTTTATCTTCACAACCCACATAACTGATTCATTATGCTTCATTTAGATAATAACTTGGTTGCCATGATTTTGCCAAGTATGGCGTGTTGATGGATCAACTGGGTCTCAGATGTTTCTCCTAAAATTGCTTAAAACAGAATATTGTAAAAATCCATGAAGGAGGTGTCATATAAATGTAGATTGTCGAGGTAAAATAATTTGGATTTGGATAAATTTGATGAGTTCATATTAAGATCTTCAATAATATTGACTTTTGATCGTAGACTTGACAAATCTGAGCTCAGTTTGAGTCATTGTTGACATCTCTTCTGAAACTCTGGGACATTTGTCAAATTTCTGACTCTCAGGAGAAATATCCGAGATGCTCGAGACTTCCTTTTAATCTCACTGATGTCTAGGAGAAATAATTGGGATATCAATCCGACCCCATCTATGATTTTTCTTTCCTCCGGGTGGTTTCCCCTCCAGCCGGTGTCATTTATGAGTTGTTAGTTAGGACCCACCGCTCCATTAACCGAAACAAAGCATTATGGGTAAAGCACAGCGGCTCATATATTCTCGTAAGGGAAACGGCTGGTGTTTTTATGGCATACATCTCCCAATGGCGAACCATAACTCAAACACGCAATATCTCATATTATTTACACCTCTGTTTTATTGGGCCAATTCCGACACCGGTGCGCATGATGGATGGTTGTGTTTTCTTTCCTTTTCTGGGCTCTAGCGGGTGTGTAAAGTGGAGCAGCCATGACCGTCCTCAACATGCACCTGTTCCCTCACACAGGAACCGGAAGTGACTCGACGGAGCGCTGCTCTGGTGTGAGACTGATAAGAGAAGCGTGAAGGTGCTCTTGAAGAGAAACATTTATCACAGAATGCCTCAAATCTCACAGCGGTTCAGTCTGACAGCGGAGAAAGAAAGAGAGTCTGCTCTTTCTAATTGGCTTGACCCGCGTGTCAGCGTTAAGTGCATTACTGCGCATTTAATTGCATGTGGAGTGAGTCTGATACTGGATCGTAAATCCTGATTCCGGAGGAATCATTAGCATGAATGTCTATAGGGGCGTAAAACAAAAATAAAGGAAAAAAGCAGTTGTACGGATATGAATACGATGGTTGTATCTTGCTGTCCTTCTGAAACCTCGGCTGTCCAAAATCGTTTTTTGGCACATGGAAAAAACAAATGTTGTAAGTGGAAAAGCACTTTTCAAAGCAAAACTAGATAACGGTTTCTTAAGGCTCACTCATGTGGTTGATAAGCACAATTGTCTATTAGCAGTGTTGTATAATGTCGCTGTATAAGCTTCGCTGTTGGCAGTGCAATGCACGTGAATGTGTTTACTAAGCTGATGGAGCCGGTGAATGCAGTAACGTTGTTTGGAAACCATGTTGCACTCTTCCGCAGGCAGGGGATTAGCGGGGCTGTGTGTACTGACCCGAACACAAAACTTACAAAGTGTGGTTGTAGCCACTATGAGGATGCTCAGATAATTTGTCTGGTAAAGGGCGGGGTATACTTGCTATCCGCATACGTGTCCATCTCGCGCACAAACACGTCCGCACAGCTTCTTGAGCAAACTCAATCCCAGACAATCGGAGATAGATGACTTCGACACATGCTTAGTACGTTACCTAGGGGGTTCCACCGATTCAACAATTTTTTCGCACATGCATTCCATCCACGTGGTCTCAAAATGTTTGCTGCATACAGAAGGGGAGTGCCGACCCTCCTGATGACAGAAATTACCGCAGGCGGGTGGTTTGCAAACGCGGATGGCTGGACTATACTTTGGCCTTAAGAATTGTTCTGACATTATTATACGGTAAAAAATTACAAAGTGATGCTTTTATACTTTTTATTAGTTAGATATTTGCAAAACCCAGTGGCAAAGGCATATTTAAATCACAAAATATGGAGATATAAGATTTCAAAATGACGGCATCGATATATGTGAACCTCACAAAAACACGTCTAGTTAACATTTCAACCTAAAATCTGAATATCTAATAACAGTATTAAATAACATCCTTAAAGTAAACAAAGACATGATTGTGGTTTTAATTGCATAGGAATATTTTCCTTATGTTCTGGTAACATATACAAACATAAAAATCTGTAACAATTCCAAGTATTACATTACCTACCACATACTACCCATTTTATAATTTAAATAATATCTTTATAATCATACTACTTATTATTCAATTGAACTCTATTTATAATGGGTTATTGTCTGCGTTGCGCTGCTCGTGTGGGTATGTTATGAAACTCTCAAGTAGGATCGAACCCAATTGCAGGCAGGGATAGGACAAGACGAGATGATGGATTGGGTGAACAGATATTTATTTTTACAAAGGACAAAACAAAACCCACGAGGGGGAAAACAAGACAGAGTAATATATTTAAACAAAACAAGAACAGGGACAAACTAAACTACAAAAACAAACACTAGAACAACACCAACATTAACTAAACTAGACTTACTACACACGGGGGAAACAGGACTTGGTAGACAAGGGAACAGGATAAACTTCTACACAGCATGAAGCACAACAGCTACAGACACGGTACAGCTTACAATGAACGCGCACAGGACAATGAAACATGAGGATGTTTTATAGGGAACAAACTTAAGAGGGAACAGGTGCAGGGGATGAACACTCAGGGGAAGCTAAATAAAACAAACTAGGAAACAGGAGGGTAGGAACGATGACGCAGACTTGAGAGAGAAGAAATCGTCTCTCTCCCACATGAAACAGAGGATCCTGTATGATTCCACATCAAAACCAAGAAATACCTGACAAGGTGAGGTGGAATCATGACAGGGTATAACCCTTAACCTGCCCCACAACCCTCGCTGAAAACTGTGAATTTTTACATATTCAAATAACATCTAATTTTGTATGATTTATAAGCTGTTTTATCATGCGGACCAAAAAGATTATTTGTGCCATAGACTTATATTGTTTATGCACTGGGCTAATGGTATTTTTATTTTTTAACCCAAACCCTAAACTCTAAGACCTGGTTTCACAGACACAGTTTATATTAAGCCAGGACTATGCCTTAGTTAAATTTAGATATTAATGTCGCTTTTATAAAATGCAATAGAAAAAAAACATTACTGGTGTGCATCTCGAAACACAACAATTGCACAGAATTTTTCGGCAAGTTATATTCAGTTAAGACAGGTAACACATTCATTTTAGTCTGGGACTAGCCTTAAGGCTGGTCTGTGAAACAAGGCTTAAAAGCATCATTTAGTTTGTTTTTATAATCACTTTCTCTTGTGGGGACCTCGGGCCGCTCACTGCTATGCATATGCATCTCAGGTTTTCTCCACAAGGATGCACAAAAAAACACCACACTTTGGCTTTCAAGCCACAATTATAAATTCAAATGCCGACTTGCAGAGAAACAAGACATTAACATAATTTATATTTGTTTTATGATACACATGAAAATCTCTCAGACGTTATTACAATCTGATCTCATTAGTCATCCCTCTCGAGACACTCTCATGTTAAATCTAATAAATCTAATCAGACTTCACTGCATATCATTAGAAAGTTAAACAGCACAAAGCCATTGAGAGCATGATTCAATCCTCCACGTCATTGTTTTGTTTCCAAATCACCCATATGCCGCGTGAAATACAGCAACTACCTTTGTATTTTTCTAAAATGTTTGTTTTTCCAAATCTGTGTTAACATCACACAAGCAAAGACCTGCAGCTATTTCAAATGTTCAAAGAGTTGAATATTTATCCCTAAAAATCTCTTCCATATGGGGGTCTGAGATTGGATGCAAAACTCCAGCTGTGAAATAACTAAGACCCGTCGTCAGGCAGGCCCGAACAACATCAAGAAAGTTGATATTATACGACGCATTTAAATAATTCTGCGCCCGTGAAGGACTGAATAATAAGAACTTAATTTACAGTTTCTCAAACAGGTGTATTGAGACAAACACGTTGATCTACCAACACATTTTTCTCTCAGTCTGAACCCGTTGGGACCCTCGATCGGCTTGTTGACATGTCATGCTCTCACGTACGGTACGTAACGATCTGGGATTTGCAAATAAAATCTCTTTAAGGCGGATTCTGATGAATATTTATGACCTCCCTCACCTTCTCTCGTTCATCCGGTCGGCTCATTCAACTCAGAGGAGAAGGTTGTGCGTCGAAAAGCCCACGAGGTCACAGAACCCTGCGATGTATGCTTTTGATTTGTGTGCTTTGCTAGATGGGTTTTGCATTTAAACATTACTGCAACGTTTTTCTTTGAAAGCTGAAGCGGCTGTCATTTCTTAAATGAAATGCCTACTTTTAAATTACAGTCTGAGTAATTGTAAAGGCTGAAGCTACAACTTAAAAGGCAGACGTCACAAGTAAAAATGATGCGTTGGGGTCATGAGGGGTCGGTGTGTTGTTTATGCACTAAAGCTGTGACACAGCTGTGAGGTCAAAGGTCATCTAAAGTAAGCCGTACCCCTGCAGGTTGTTTATTTTATTTTTAAGATGGATTATTGATGTTTTAGGTAAAATACTGTTACAATTCTGCCAACACGATAAAGAAAGAACAACAACAAAACTGAAAGATCAGTTACTGTATCTCAGTTATTGCTCCTAGACGTCAATGAGATTTAAATGAGAAGTTCACTTTAAAATTTGCCCCCAATCCTTTTCCATAGTAATTTCTATTCCTACTATGGAAAATCATTTTTTTCTAAGTGAACTACTTCTTTAATGGAGAACAAACAGAAACGTTTACTCCTTCGTCTCTCATTTCTTAAAAATGTCTCCATCAGTTTCAGTAGAGATCTTGACAATGTCTCAAACTGAGCTCAGATTTGTAAAGTCTGCAATCAAACGTCAACGTTATAACTCAAATGTTTCTCAACTTATATGTGCAAAAGCTACATGTGAGAAAGAAGTTTTATTTGAAACGTTCCTTTAAAAAGGTGGCTTGGAGTGTGTGCGCCAAAGATTTTATTCTCTACTGCCCCAAAGCCTCTTTCATTTTGTTTATTAAGTTGGTCTTGACAGCTGATGGCTCACGTCCATCTCTGAATCCCTGGAGACTTCTTTTCTTTTCAGCCTCAATGCAAAAACTAAAACCCAAAAGCTATCCAGCGATCAGTGTTGTGCGCTCATTCGGCAGAGCGGCCGTCGGCCATGAGCTACGGTCAGCTGACAGCTGTGATTCGGTTTTGCAACTGCGGGCGGGAAAGAAATCTAATTAATGAAATAAGATCCGTCTGGAGTGGGTGAATCTGAATTATTCACCGTGATCTCCGTAACCCCTGTATCCTTCCCCCGGCTCTCATATCTGTCACGAAACGAAATGTGCCAACACGGACTCAAAGATTCTGGGCTGGATGACAACTAATAAAATATTAAGTGTCGTGCAGTTGTTGCAGTTACATTTTTCAGTCTCTTTTGATTTTTGACTCGCTCGGTTCCGATTTATCCAAACAGTGTCCGGGCACATCAAAGGACAGACGGTGGAGATCAAAGATGGCCGGCCTTCCCCGTCAATAACTTTGTCTTCTTGCCTTGGATTTTCGTTCCCGGAATAAACAAAACCCTGATGAAAGGCTCTTTTAAAACCGGGCTTTAAGAGCGAGCGAGCCAGAGAGAGAGAAACTCAATAATGAACACGTTTCTGTGAGCGCTACACTTGATATAATGAGTGTCTTGGATGCTTTGTGAGAGTCGAGTGCTTTTTGCAGAGGAACAAAAGGGGATTGCTCTGTGCCGTGATGTTGTATCGCTCCTGACGTCCACGGCAGGAGAAGTGGAAAACGGCAGAACTTCTGGTCGCATTCTCACGCAGAGCTGCTGAATGTAAACAACTGCGATCCCCGTAGAGTTTTTGAATCGTCTTGACAGTTCAAATCCAAACTTTGACTTCACGGCGTGATTCAATGAGGTTTTGATGCTAATTCATACAGCACACTCCTACTGCTCAAACGCCACTGCAGATACACGTCAAATCTGCTGTCAAGATTTCAAAAGTTCAAGACATATCAAAGATAAGCAACGAGAAAGGCATGGCACACTTTATGCATTACTAGAACTTTCTAACAAAATCGAAATAGGATTTAACAAGTTGGATGAAATGATAAGACACCTACCAACATAAACCAGTTTACATTCACACTAAGGTTTCAACAGAAAACTCAAATCGCAGAAGCACATTTTGCTCAGATGTTGCTCATTCATGTCTCAGGAGATTTGATGTGGTTCTCAAATCAAATAATTAAATAATTAAAGCTGATATTAACTAGACAATTGATATCCTTGAAGAGTATGGAGGTTTAAAATTAATGTTGAGGTAAATTAATCTGGATTTGGGTAAATTGAGATCTTTAACAATGTTTACTTTTGGTTGAAGAATTGACAAATGTGAGCTAGTTTTTAGACATTTTTGACATATCTTCTGAAATACGCATAGAGACATTTGTGAGATAGTCTTTCTCTCATGAGACACACATGAGACTTGAGCAAATTTCATTTGCTCTCCATTTAATCTCTGGGAGAAATAACTGAGACCTAAACTCACATGTGATTTTTCTTTCTTCTGGTATATATGTAGCCTTCTTTCTTTAACTTTGAAAAACTTTTTTATTACTCTCTTTAAAGTTTAATTCTCCCTTTATAACATAAGACATTCTTTTATTGATCCCCCTTAAGGCTAATCTGCTGAATTCGGCCGTTGCATTAAAAAACAACAGACACAGCAAAGGCATCACCACACAATGTTTGTTTATGATCTGCATCTCCCCGGGGGAGACAAGAAGCAACTTTTGAAAACCTATTTAGCAAAGCGCTCTGTTTGCAGTAGCAACTCCCAGCAGACTCAGCAGTGAGTGACGTTACTGCTGAACGCCTGGAGCACAATCACAGCTAAAAACCCACCAGACGCCAACACCTGCTGTCCATTCCCCCCGGGAGAGAGACACGGCGCTCTGTGCCAGTCTACATTATCAAAGATAAACAAGAACTGTGATCAAGTGAACCCAGAGGATAGAGGATCTCTCCCACTCGCCCGATTCTATAATCACCCAAATGAAACAGTTCGTAAAAAAGTATCGAATACTGAATATATGATTATAATCAGCACTAAAGATATAATAAAAATATACTAGACTTATAATAGCTTTCCTGTAGCTCAGTGGTATGTGCATTGCGTTAACAACGCAAGGTTGTGGGTTTGATCCCAGGGGATCGCAAATACGTATGTATAAATGTATAGGATAATATGATGTAAGTCGCTTCGGATAAAGGCGTCTGCTAAATGGATAAATGTAAATAATTAACTTACTATATGTAAAATACAACTTTTTTTTTAAATTAAGGAAACACTAAATTCACACATTACATTTTCATAAAGTTAAAATCCTTCGGTTTTATAGACGGTTTCAACGCACCTTCCCTGAAGTTAACTTCCGGTCTGGGTAGTGGATAGAAATAACAATATATTTTAGCTTTAATTCATACTAACATTTAATTGTATATTAATTGTATTAAATTGAATTAAAACTACTCAAAAGCGCGACTCTGCTTAAGGCAACCCAAGTACGAGTCCTGGCTCGAGGTCCCATCCTCGAACTTCCTGCCTTCTCTCCTCCCCATCGCTTTCTGTCTATCTCTGTACTACCCAAAAAAGTATAAATTGATAAAAAAAACACTCAACAGTTATGGATTCAATGCAGAGGTCAACCAGAAGTTAAGTTGTAAATCGCTTTGGAAAAAAGCGTCTGCCAAATGAATAAATGTAAGTTTGGGCCACAAAACGTTTGTTTATGTTGTTTACCGTGTGCATGATTAAAAGGAAACTAAATCATTTGACAATGGTCAATGAACACCAAAACCATCAACACATTTATTTTAACTAGAATGTTTTGTTTGTATATATCTAATGTGTTTGAAAGTTTTTTGCAGTATATAAAAAGTCATAATGAAACCGCATTTTGATAACCCTTCAATGACATATTTACAACTGAAACAGTATCATTCTCAATCAACACTTGCTTTTTTTCCACATAATCTCATGGCAATTGGTAACTATTTCACGAGGTGGCTAATTTGTGTACGTTTGTTGTATGTATTTGTATGATCTCATTTGTACCTTTTAGTACCTTCACCTTATTGATGGGGTTTCATTCTTGTTTATTCTAACCGTTTCAAGATTTCAAGAAACTTTTAATTAATTCATGGATTCGTGGATTCTCTCTTCAAAGTGCGGCTTTGACTATGTAAGTTATCACCACAGAAATCTGACTCATTAAGTGTTAAAATACACACATTTTATCTCTAAACAGGCTGTAAAAATCCGATAGCTTTAAATAGAAGCTAAATGATGAAATAAAGCATGAGTGTGTTCTCTTCAGGTGTTCTTGTCTCAGTTGTCGGCAGGAGATCTCAGCAGGACTCTAAGGGTGATAATTGTGTCCTCAGAGGCAAATAAACACTCCCCCAACAAAATACTTCACTGCCACATCTTTCTCTACAGATCTCCATGGTTTCAGAAGAGAACTACAAAGAGATTTTCCGTCACATGATTCAAAGCTATATTGCATTACTTGTGTGCACAGATATGAAAAGAGGACCTGGAATGTAATGGGAAGGAGTATAAAGATCTAGCAGACGTTGGAGGATAAGTGTGTCTGAGCATCTGAGCTACGCCACAACTCCGACAATCTCTCTCCAACAAAGACAATTGGTCTTGACATAAAACCAAACTGAAAAGAAAATAAAAACCAGATGATACTATTAAAAACTTTTACAAGTGCTCTCAAACCACACAAAGTGACGGGTGAAATTGAGATAGTGTCGTTGGAAGCTTTAAATTCATACGCTTGTGTCTGGTACATTTTTGGTCTTAAAAAGAAATTCAAGTTTTGCAAAACAAGCACTTATGATGTCATAAAGTGTAGCGCACAACGCTAATACTCGCTTTGAACATAAAAGCAGGATATAAAAACATGCTGCTGGGAGCGATATCAGTGCTTTCCATATTTCTGTGGCTGTGTCTCAGGGTCTTGATTAAAGCCGCAGACAAAGATTTCCTCGGCCTGTCTTATGGCACAGATGAGCATTGTTAAAGTCAGAGAACTCACCCCGGCTGTGCCATAAACGCGGAGGAGATCATTATCAAGATTCAGATAAATCTGAGAATATGTGGAGAGAGAAAGAGAGGAAATGGTAAAGACGGTGATTTTGTAGAGATTATCTGAGATGAGGCTGAATTGCAGGAGAGAAGCTTTTGGATGTAATAAGCGCCACATGTGGAACGGGTGCAGACAGCCTTAAAGCCGAATCCACTTTTTTTGTGTTCTCTCACTCGCTCTTTCTTCTTTCTGATGCATCCGCAAATCATTCCTGGCATGTACAGAACTGCAGTGAATTCCTGATCTGAGCCGTATAAAGAAATGAAGTCATGTGCTGTGAGCTGAATAAAAGTCTGTAGGTGTTTGTCTCTCTTTCTGTCCTTCACAGATTTATGAATGAACCGGTAACAAAACATTTGAGTTTTAGACGGGGGCTAAACTTGCAGGATGGTCAGCGAAAACACACATTGCAACAAGTAACCATCTCTTTTTCATTCCTTCATGTAAATATATAATAAATGCAAACTTTTACCGTTCATTCAGATGTCAGACACAAAAAATCATACATAAACAGTTAAAACAAATTAACTAAGTTCAGTAAAGTCAATAAATCGCTGCTAATGGGTTCTCCCTAATCATAAAAATAAGTATTTACTCTCTTTTTATCATAAACATTTACTCAGTAGCTTTTACTCAAAAGTCACTGACTGCACTCCCAGCTTAGACTGGTTTCTCACAAGGTTTTGTCTCCATTTATTCATCCTTGGTTACTTTCCTTTTCGTGTGGCTTTCTCACCCGCTGACTGCTAATATTAGATTAACTTCTGCAAATACAATTATCATTGCTATTATTAGGATCATCGTCTCTGTCCTTCTCACACCTCATTTTTCTCTTTTGTGTTTTCTTTTGCATGTAAAGTATTTTGACACAATGCAGCATCGTAAAAAGCACTATATCAATGAAATAAATGTATTTTTTTAGCATTTTCATCATTAGTTGTACTTGCAATGGTTTTGTTTATAAAATTTGTCACTTTGGAACTGAAATATTAAATTAATAAAATTTAGCAACCAGTCTAAAAATTCCCAAACATCAGCCCATTCGCACCAATTGCGTATTAATAACACGCGCTGTGCATTATCGTATAGTACGGATGCCAAAGTGCGATTTTGTGTGCATCTTGCGTGGATATGATACGGCAATTAGCGTGTTTGCATATTAAATAGCAATTTGTCTCATTACCTAGTCCCCAAACCCAAACCCTAAAATTATTATTTTAATTACTTCAGTGTTTCCTCTTCATGTACGTTTTAAAATGGCGGCTCTCCACCCAGGTACAAGCAAACATTGGCGTATCATATGCACGCAAAAACACAATTTGGCGTAAGTATTAGATGATAATGCAACAGCGTGTTATTTAAACGCAATTGGGTGTGACCAGGTTGCAAACATACAGGCTTACATTTATTTATACGATACATTGTTGGAGGATTCAACCTATATTGCAGTGTTTCAACTTGTTGTTGCAAGCATAATCGTTGACAAATGCAAAATATGCATTTAAAAGTGCGTGTGTGTGTTTCACTAGCACAGTCAACCTTTAAACATAGCAATGTAAAGACATGTAGAAAAAGCCGCCCATGGCAATTTCCTGTGTTGGCCTGCTAATGGATAGAAAAGAGAAAAAGAGACCACACACACATGCACACAAACACGCACACACACGTCCTCTATATGTTTTAAATATCTAAGTTTCCTTCTTTCCTAGTTTCATCTCACAATGTTGCTGAATCTAACACACACACATACATGTGCAACACAAGACAGTCTTCTCTGATTTTTGGATGAACAGGAATGAGTTACAGAGATGGGCTGGGGGGGCGTGGTGGGGCAGAGGTTGAAAGAGTGACAGGAAAAATGATGAAGTGAAAATGAAAGTGGGAGGAAGAGGAACAAAGGAAAGGAGAGAAAGGTAGAGGTGTTAAAGAGAGAGAGAGAGGGCTGTAGGAGGGCTGAGGAATCCATTAAGCCATTCTGCTCTGGACGACACGAAGGAAAGAAGTGTGCGGGGTGGCCAATCATGTGCTTCCCCTCCTGGGGTGTCTTCTCAAGCAGGGGTCATGACCTCCTGGTCAGAAGATTGAATTCAGCTGACTTCACTTTTCTTTCTCTTCCCCTGACACAGACTCCACATCACCTGAACCTCCGGGATGGCCCCGCACTCCTAAACGGAAAGCATGCTCTTGAAAGCAAATGTATTTGGGGAACAATGATGTTTTGGGGAAAATGGTCTCGCAGAGTTTGACATAAGCTGAAAGACAAGCTTGGGCCAGCATGAGTGTTTTGGTCTGGTGCTGGTCTAGCTGGCAGGAGGGTTTGCTTTTGAAATCCGATCGGTGGTCACACGAGACACAGTTGACAAGCATGTTAAAAGCAGGTGTACGCAACGATCTCAGAAGACCGTCTGTAATCGGATCGCCCCGGACAGGTATAAACATGGCCAGACAGAGAGTTTCATTCACTAAGAATGTATGTACAAATGTTCATTTACGGAAAATTACTCAAGGCAAGATATGAAAAACGTCCTCCATCTGTGATTGTGCAGCACTCATACTTTCTAAAATAACTGCCTTGTCCTCTCCCAGAATGCACTTGAGATTATTTCCCACTCATTACCTCTCCGTTTCTTTTTTCAGTAGCTGACACCATCCTTTCTCTCTCTCTCTCTCTCTCTCTCTCTCTCTCTCTCTCTCTCTCTCTCTCGACTATTTAGTCTGCAACTGACTGCACTTCAAATCAACCGCAAAAACCGTGTGTGTGTATGTCAACTCTCACCTCTGCACGGCCAGGAAATCCTGAAGCTGCAGGAATATCTCAATGCCTCTGACACCGTATCCTCAGGCCAGTGTGTGGCTTTTATTCCAACCTGGAAAAGTATTCGCTCGGTCAGCACTTCTCCGAGCTCTTGGCACGGTGTTTTCCTAGGCTGGTCAACAGGCAGAAAGGCTCTGATAAATATCCACAGGCACCCCGAGGCTCGGACCATCAGGGCCTGTCACAACGTGTAAAAGAGCCAGTGGTGCAGAGGGGCTCGTATCCCATACGCTTGCACACCGCGGAGTCTTGTCAGCTCACGGATCAACAGATTTCCAATGGGTTCAGGACGGGTTCGGATTTGAGCAACATCTCCTCAAGCAGGGTCAAAACTCAAAGAAATGAGCATAACATATCATTAGAAAAGATTATAACAAAACAACACAATAATAAGAAAATTTTGATTTGCAAAAGTCGAGTCTAGAATGCTGTAGAGTTCCGCTTTTTCTGTTTCCTTGTCCTAGAAACATCGTTAAGTCTCTGTATTCTGTAAAATGGATGGGATACTTCACCCAAAAATGAAACTTCTGTCATCGTTTACTCCCCTTAGAGCTGTTCCAAATGTGAATACATTTATTTTTTTGATGACCAAACAGATTTCAACATCCATTGTCTCCCTTTGTAACAATTTTTTTTTTCTGTTGAATCGAAAAGAACACATTTTGAAGAATATAGAACAGCAGACAGTTCTGGGGCACTTTTGACAACCATTGTATTTTTCCTACTATTGCAGTCAATGAGTGTTGAGATCTGTTTGGTTCTAAGCATTTTTCCAAATATCTTTCTCTGTGTTCATTAGAACATATACATTTGAACATATTTGGAACAACTCGAAGGGGATTATATGATGACAGAGTTTTTGGGTGAACTATCCCTTTAACATTGATTTTTTTCATCAGTTGTACTTTATGCCATTATAAACAAGACATGCAAATTGTTTCCTGAAAGGACGAGTCAGGTTATATCCAGAAATCTTGCACACTTCAAATGATTTTCTTAAATCTTTAAATACATTTTTGGACAAATGTGCGAGGGCTTAGCAAACATATCATCCTCTGCAGAACAGAAAAGTGTAATTCTGAGTAAATATAGTCGATGTATCGCATTTATTGGTACTTCAGGTATGATTGAAGAGGCCCATTGACGTGTAATGATTGTTTACAAACGTCTCTGATGAATCACTGATGAAAACTTCAACTTACTTGAGAATAAATAACCATTCTGTTATCAAGATGTTCTTCTCATAACCAAAACAACAAATAGTTTTAAAAGAAAAGAGAATAACAAGCAGTTTGTTCACGGTTGTACTCGGCTAATTTTTACTATTTGTTTGTTCATACAATCTCAAATAACAAACTTTCTATGGTTTCAAATAAACAAAAAACGTGTTTATTGAACAATTACACTAAAAACTTGGGGTTATTGTCATTGGGTCAAAAAGGGACAAACCAGGCTGATAAATGAACCAATGCTGGGTTGTTTAACCTGCTGGTGGGTCGAATATGGAGATTCTCTAATTTAATTTAACCCAACTGTTTGGTTTTTCCCGTTTATAACATTAAAGGTTAAAATAAGCATTGGAAACGGCCACTTCACAATGCCCCGATTTACACCGGTAAGCTTATAATAATGTGCTTTAAGTTGAAGTGTCGGGTCAGATTTTGTGAGAAATCTTAGTTTGACATCATTTGACTTCAGGTCATTTAAAAGTATGTAGGTAAAACCTGCAATTTTATGTTGAAAACAGAGATGGCGAAAGAAAGGCAAAGGTTACAAATCACAGTTTATCGTAAATACCTCAAAGTGCCTTAAAGATTGTGTAATGTCTATGCCACATATCTGTATAATTGTAATTAAAATATAGGAAGAAGAAAAGAGCCTGTAATGACTTATAAACCCCCTCCGGCCCTCTGTCAGCTCAATGAGATTTAAAGTGAGTGCTGAATTCTTCTATGGTTTTATCTGCTGATAATCCATCAGATCTGCATTAGTGTCTACAGGCACCTTTGATCTTTCTGAGACTCGCTGTGTCTGTGTGAATGCGCCGCTCTTTCCCAGGATGCAGTGCCAGGCCGGGGAGGTGCCGGAGTTCATTTCGTAGGGGCTTCCCAGCTTGCCGAGTCATTCAGACGTCAAAACGATCAAGCATTTCTCTCAGGTGGCTGAGCTTTCTTGCAACGGCTTACAGCTTTTTCCGCTTGATGCAACACTGGATGACATGAACAGCTGGAGTTCGGCGAGTTTAACACAGGTGTTGCTTTACTGAGCTTAAAACAAATCGGGCATTGGTAAACTCTGAAAAATGCATTGAGAACGAAACCTGTTCCTCCTGTGCGATTTCTTAAAATTAACAACAAAACACTGGGATTAAATTGTATGCTCTCAGAGTTTTGTAATTTTTTTATATACAGTAAATGCTTTGAAATTTTCCTTATTGCTTTTCTAAATTGTATTGCTGATGCATTATTTACTACTTGTGTTTATTGCACCCTGCATTTAAGTGATTTGACCATATTTGTCCAGCCATCACAAACTAACAACACACTTAAACCGTGGTAAAATCGAACCTGATTTCTTTGTCGTGGACCATTATACAAAGGCAGTTTTTTGGTGTGTCCCAGGAGGACAGTAACAGCATGCATAAAGAATGAGCTCTCCAGACACCTTGAGCTCTGGCGGTCTAATGACCCACTGATGAAAGCGCCTGCAAGAGGAATCTCACTTGCTTTTATTTTACCTTATAAGCAGAAACGTCGTCTTGCGTTTGCTGAATCATCAGTCTGATTTCATGGGCAGCTGGACTCTGATCCCCCGACCAGCCCATCTGCCGTGTGTGTGTGTGTCCGTCTGTCTGTCCAGTCTGCTGGGAAAAATGAAGAAAACTGTTCTGGGACTAAGAGACTTCTGTGAGGTGTGTGTGCTCATAGTGAAGATACAGCTGCTGCCCTCAAAACACAATTTCTATACACAAACTCACACACACACACTCTATAGCTTATTGTATGGTGGTCATGTGTTTTCTCATCTGTTTGTGAGAAAATATAATCACTCTCACAGATCTAATCCAAACTCAAACAGAAGGCTGGAGATATAATTATTTCAGCTCATTCATATTCAAGATGAAATATATGTTGTTTAAGGGTGGTATCTATTTTTTCTATAAATATACTAGGGAGGCAACAATATGAAAATCTCACCGTACAATAATACTTTGGTGTATTTGGTACGGGATTTATTGCAATATTTGAAATGACAAATGACTTGGAAACGTGCCATAAGCGTCTTCTTTTCTTTATTCTCCATTCATAACTGTTGCTTAGAGGTATGAGTTATAGCATGAGATGGGTCTAATGACATATTAATCCCTTTTATAAAATAAAATAATTGCACTAGATGGACCTTGACAAAGGTAACATCTATCATTTTTTCTAACATTCTGTTAGTCCGCAAGACCTATTGTTTCATGCAGTCATGTGACCCCAATAACATTGAGACAATTCTGCTAATGCCATAACACGATATCGATAATATTGTTACATTCCTAAAATATACTGTATACAATACTCCAAAACTGTAAATGTAGAATTCTAGAACAAACTTGTCAATTGAGACACTAGCAGATCACCTCTGAACTCGAAGACAAACTTACATGTGTTCTTGGTTAAGTTGCTTTTTGAAGAAAATTCTTTGAGTTTTTCGCAGTGTATCGATTGTTAAAGATTGAAAAGCTTTTGATTCTCACTTGAAATGTTAAACAGTATGTATATTACTGTCTATATATTGCAAAGACATGGAGGAGTGCAATAATATTTATTTGCAGTCAAAGGCCATGTAAGTGTACTCTCTTGAATGACCTAATAAAGATAACTAAAAAGCTCTGATACTGCATTATAAGTGGCTTCATTAAAGCAGCAGTTGAGTTTCTCATGAGTTAAAGGGAAATAGTTAATCTAAAAAAGAAACTGTCATTATTAACTCTCCCTGTTGTCATTTCAAACCTGTCTGTGTTTCTTTCTTCCGCAAAACGAAAAAGAAGATATTTTGAAAAATGTTGTTAACTGGCCCCCATTCACTTGCATTGGTTTTGCGACAATAGAATAGAAGTGAATGGGGGTCAGGGCTGTTCGGCTACCAACTCTCTTCAAAATATCCTCTTTTGTGTTTTGCGGAAGAAAGAAGTCATAAAAGTTTGAAATGACATGAGGATGAGTAAATGATGACAGAATTTTCAGTTTTGGGTGAAGTCCAACACAGAACTTTATTTTATATCTGTAAATATTCTGTAAATATGCGCACTTTAAAAAACCCATACACTAATTTGATGTGCTGAACCACAAAAAAAAAACGTATAGCCAAAACAAAGGTTATAGATAAGAAGCGTTTAAGGAAAATACCTTTTTGTTTTTTTAAAAGGTGCATCGCTGTTACTTTATTACTGTTGTTTTTATAGTTGCGGAGCCATTTCAGGTTAGCTCTTTTGATTTTGATAAGCCCCCTAGCAAACAATCATACATCATATTTTACCTAGCAACCCCCTAGCCGTGTCCTTTCACTTTCAAGAACACCTTTGCACCATATTTTCTCCAGGAAAACCTAAAAAAGCTAATTTAGAGAAGGATTGTTTTGCATGCGGTCTTTGTATCACAATGAAGGCTGCATGAGAAAGCTAAATCCATTTGCAGAGCGTTTCTGCTTTTTTTGTAAAGCTGTGCAATGCCAACATATTTCCCTGAAGAAAAGCAGAGCGTGACCTGTTTGATTTTCTCATCTGTGAAGATCAACGTATCTTTACTCTTCTCTTTGTCTATTCATATATCTTCATCTGTCTTGCTGAAACTTTACACACCAAACACCTGTTGGGTTGATCTTTCAGGCATTTTCCTGCGATTTACCATAAGTGCTTCTTCATCAACGAACGATAAAGGCTCTTTTAAACTTTTTTAACTTTACATGATGGATTTGCACATTCTTCTATAAAGAAGTCAAACGTCTATAGGGGCATTTGAACAGTAGCCAACAATACGCGATGAAGGCATTTCTGAAACAGTTTTAATGTGACCTTCATATTGTTTTATGCTCTCTCTCCCTCTCACACATCTCAATGTCTCTTGATCATCTCCCTTTGTCCTCCTCACGTTCTCTTTGAAAGCGTGTCTTTGTGTCTGTGCCATGGGTTCAGTTCTGGCCCTTTTCATCAGCAGATATGTGAAATCTAAATGACTCTATTCATGCTCCTCCAGTCCGGCCTGCTCTCATGGCACACAACGCCGCCGGTCCGGTGAGGGAATCTCTGGAATTCTGTCCAGGCGGCAGACAGCTGCTTCCAACACTATATTCCAGCTCACCGCACGGCAACATCACTCCGACCACCAGCCGCGGCGGACCGGCACCATCTGCACACCTATCACATTCTCGAAAGATCTGACCATCTCGGACTTTCCCAGGTTTAGCGTTTCAACCTCTGTTTAATCTTTCTGTGGGAGATGCCTACGTAGGCAAATTAAGGTCATGGTTCTGATATCAACACGTCGTATTATTTTGTGTAAATGTTTGATTAAGAATCAGAAGGGTGCCTGTTTACTTAAAGAACAGATTGAGAAGAGCAAGGCAGATGCTGGTAGACGCTAAGACGTGATTTTTTATGCATTGGCCAGAAATCTTTCAAGTGTAGGAAAACTGAAAATATCTTGTCAAGCTTCCCGTAGTTTACAGTTTAAAAAAGCGACTCCATTTAATAAAGTACCAATTTGTTCTTCCAAGTCATTTGAATGAAGTGGATTCAAGCCTGTCGAAAATCCTGCTTTTAAAGAAGGCCACTAAATCGCACGTTGTGAGGAAGGTTATTTTAGATTATTGAAATTGAAACTTTGAAAACATTTCTGTTTGTTGAAATCAGATAAAATATTGGCCTAAACATTATTTGAAAAACATAAATTAAACAAAAATTTGAAATGCTGCCTCAGAAATAAACTGAAAGGCACTAAAATTATCACTGCAAACAAAAACTAAAATACAAATAAATTCATCTTAAATGGTAAAATGGAAATAAAAAAATACTAAAAGCATCAAAAAGACAAAACTGCAAAAATATTTACCTAAAATTAACATGAAAATAAAAGCAAATTTAAAATATGAATAAAACTACAATAAAATTAAAATAACTCTGATTAAAACAAAAACGTAAAGTTATTAGAAAAAAGCTACAGTGGAGACACTCTTTAAAAAAAATTCTAAAATACTTTTGCACATTTGGACAAAATGACCCTTACAGTTGACATACACAGAGCATTTCTCATGTTTTATAGATGACCGGCAGGAGTTATAAAGTGAACATCTGTGTGAGGTTTAATGGTTGCCTGCGGGAGCCAAATGGACACACTTTGGGCCAAAACTTTAGAGCGTCAGCAGTGAAGAGCAAACAAACAGAGCTGCCATCCGTGTTGGGCTGTCCATTTGCCAGCTGGAGACAAAGAACCATTTAGAAAATGGGAAAATTTGTCCCGCTCTTGAGACGTTATAAAGTTGTGTTTTCTGTGAATGGAGACGCCCTGAAACTGCCGGGGGATCGGAAGTCGCTTTGCCTACAGGATACAGATGAAATTGCACAGTAGATTCTGAGTGACAGCGTTATAACATCCAACTGCCAAGACTTGTCTAATGTTTTCCTGTTTCAATTTGTTCTGTTATATATGTAACAGGGGATGTTATAGTGAACGTAAAGGCTGTTATTCGGGAAGCTGATTGGCCATTTCTAGACCGACAGAAAGGTTACTGTCTTTGGCTTTGGGTGGGAGAGAGAATCTCACATGTGTTATTCATTTGCCATGCTAGAATATGGCAAAACTCCCACCTCCACAACAGAGCCATATTGTACAGACGTGTTTATATAATGTATAAAACGGCAAGAACTAACAGCATCAAACTAACATTCCTTCAGTTTTATAGTTTTGGGGCAACATTTGTTAAAAAAAAGTTAACATGCTAAATATTATTATTAAAAAAGCCATGAGATCCTTAACCTTTCGTTACAAAAGGTGAAAGAAGTGCACTTCAATGATGTGTTTAAAGTGCTCGATTTTCACACTCTAATTTTGTGCTTAAAATACTAAAAAGTAACCGTTAGTACTGAAAAATGTGCTATGAACATACTTTCTCTATTTAAAAAATGCTCTCAAGATTAAGATGTTCTTAAGATTATCTTAGGAAGTACTAAAGAATACATTTTAGTATATTAAGTTCAAAACTATTGCTTGAAAACAGAGCACTTAAGTACGTTATGGAAGTCCACTTTTTTATTCTGGGTATCAAAAACAACTCACAAATGAGGAAACATTTAATGTTTCGCCTTTAACATGTAAAAGTATATCACAATACCTGTCATTGCTTCAATTTACTCCTAATGATTGTATAATTATAAGTTACTGTAACAGGAAATAAGTTATTATTGTAGTGGTGGCTATTTTCATATCTTTAATAGATTTGTGTCATCCAATTTTGGAGAGAATCATCAAATTTAAAGGAATAGTTCATCCAATATCATTTACGTTACCTTGCAAACATGTATGACTTTCTTTCTTTTTTCTGAAGAACACAAGAGATGACATTTTAAAGGACATCGGTAACACAGCAACATTGGGCCTCATTGACTTCCATTGTATGAACAAAACCACTGAGACATTTCTTAAAGTGTCTCAAATAAAGAGTCAAATTCCGTTTTTTGTCAACATGAGGGTGAATACATGACAACCATTTTTTTTGGATGAACTATCCCTTCAATAATCTTTTAGACTCATGCACTGAAGCTCTTGTCATGTTACCACCACTGGGAAAAAAATGAAAGTGACCGACCTGTTTTTTTTTTCTAACATGCCATAAACTGTCATGAGGGTGGACGAGCACACGTCTGTTTGTGTCGACCTGCGGGAGTTCATTTCTGTAGAGAAACAGAGGCAGAGGAGAGATTATGTTGATAAACACACCCACACATTCAGCAGCACACTGTAATGAAAGACTGCTGGGTAATAATAACCAATGGTAATGTGCACGCAGAGAGATATGAGGTTCATGTCCTTTGGAATTCCATGTCTGACAGTTTTATTGCTCTTAATGAAACCGGTGGCATGGGAGTATTAAGC
This sequence comes from Triplophysa tibetana, assembly GCA_008369825.1. Classification (NCBI taxonomy): domain Eukaryota; kingdom Metazoa; phylum Chordata; class Actinopteri; order Cypriniformes; family Nemacheilidae; genus Triplophysa; species Triplophysa tibetana. Next base: position 20,477,536 of record CM017909.1, on the reverse strand, counting down.
CGTCATCAAATTGACATCTTTAATTAAAGTGGCAGCTTAATTAAAAATCCAATTAACTATGAAACTCTAATGAATAGAAAAAAGCAAACGCAAGAGTTGACCTTCAAAATTTCAACATGCCGACAAAACGCTTTTAAATGAAGTCGAAATCAGGACGGCGATGTTGCCTTACAGACACAATAAAAGACGTCGTCTGGGGGGGCTGATTTCATTAAAGTCTGATGAAAATATTTAATTGTCATGACTGACAGCGGGAAGAAGCTGTCAAAACATCAAGAGACAACAAACAGGCCTTCATTCAGACATGAGCGAGGTTACTTCAGCGAGAGCCAAAAATCAATCTGTAAATATTAGCTTTTAATAGTGCTGTCTAAAACTCATGTCACTGTGATTGTGTTTATAAGAAACTTTCATTCAGAACTGAAATCTGCACATGTTTTCTGTGCCGTTTGTACAGAATAGTAAGAATAACTTGCCACAGATGAATCCTTTTTCTCATCAGGCATATGTGATAAATCAACAAAACATTTCAGTCCCAGGAACTTCTTTAGGTTTCAAAACATCCAAATGCAGAATCTACAAATTAAAAATTGAGTTTTTTTGCATTACCATTTATCCTGCAAACCTATTATTTCCCATGCATGTCTATGCTAGATGAATTGTTGCACTTCGCTCTTTGTTTTGCTTTTTTCTTTCAAAAAAATGTGCTGTTGTTACAAAAAGAACTTGTACACAATTGTTTGTGGGCAATTTGTTGTAATCATAATAACAATTTCCAAATTTGTAGAAATGTCCTTTCTCTCTAATGGGATGGTAATGGACGGCAGATTGAAAAAGAAAATGCATTTGAAGGACAAGTTATCTACTTCAGTCAAAATTTTCAATCAGGACTTCTTAAAATAGATTTCCTACAAATGAAATGAAATTCTCCATTTATTCTCAATCTTATCTGGTACCAGTAAGAGCTGATCCAGTAAGGGAGGATATAAAAGATGGAACCCCCCCTCTCTCTCCCTCTCTCTCCCTCTCTCTCCCTCTCTCTACCTCTCTCTCTCTCTCTCTCTCTCTCTCTCTCTCTCTCTCTCTCCCTCTCCCTCTCTCTCCCTCTCTCTACCTCTCTCTCCACACCTCTCTCTCTCCCTTTCTCTCTCTCTCTCTACCTCTCTCTCTCTCCCTCTCTCTCCCTCTTCTCTACCTCTCTCTCTCTCTCTCTCTCTCTCTACCTCTCTCTCTCTACCTCTCTCTCTCTCTCCCTCTCTCTCCCTCTCTCTACCTCTCTCTCACACCTCTCTCTCTCCCTCTCTCTACCTCTCTCTCTCTCTCTACCTCTCTCTCTCTCCCTCTCTCTCCCTCTCTCTACCTCTCTCTCCACACCTCTCTCTCTCCCTCTCTACCTCTCTCTCTCTCCGTCTCTCTACCTCTCTCTCTCTCTCTCTCTCTCTCTCGCTCTCTCTTCACCTCTCTCTCTCTCTCTCGTCATGCTCTGATTGTCTCTTTTGTCAGGGACTGTTGAACACAGAGAGCTTTTGGGAAGCCAGCGACTAGAAAATAGCAGCGAGGATTGAGACTGAGTCGCACCGTCCAGTGCTCTAATAATCCAGCTAATGACCGTACTAATGATGAGCAAACCGCTGTAGCGGACACATCGTGAGCTGCTGTCAATTCTCAAGCTTCATTGACTGAACCTAACACCTGCTGTATCGGCGGTCGGGCCTAAGGAACGAAAAATGGATTTTGTCTGAAAAGGGTTGTTCCAGACAGAAATAAAGGCTGATATAGAAGTACATTTAAACTGTTAAAGGGACAGTTAACCCCAAAATGTAATTTTGTCACTCATGTCTTTCAAAACCTGGATATGATTCTTTTTTCTGTGATACACAAAAGAGGATATTTTGGGTGTTTTCGTATCCACTACATTGGAAATTACTCTTCAACGTTAAAAGTATTTTCTAAAACATACAAAACATTTTTTTCCATAATTCAATAGTCTCTTCAACAGTCCACCTTGTTCATAATTCACATGAATTCACAAATCGCATTAATAAATGATAAAATGTGTTATCATTACATTCATCCTAAGGTAGAATCTTAACGTTCTTCTCTCACTATTAGATGAATTAGGTTAGACGGACCAAATTGCATTCGTTTTCTCCTAACCGAGTCTCTCAGATGTGCAACTTGATCCTTTTCAAACTCAAAGAGCAAATACACACCTTGGTCCGCTATTTCCGTTCCCCTAAATCATTAATTTACCACCAGGTGGTCGTGTTTAAGACTTTAACAAACCTTGCTGGATAGCATCTCTTATGGCAGAACGCCGGCTGTCGTGTACAATATATAAGCCGCAGCCAAAGGTGCAGGTAAATATGATCCAAGATCACAGAGGAGGAATGGAATAAAGGCCCGGGGTTAAAAACTGCTCTATTCTGACAGTGGGCGTGTATGTTATATTGAGGACGAGAGGTGGGAATGGATAAGGTGATGTGTAGTCCGGGTCTTCTGTCATATCTCGTTTGTATTGGCCAAATGCCATTTTCCTTCCATTCTGCCCTTTAAAGTTATAATGAAGAGCCCCGGGCTCCGGCGATTGTAATGTGATGATGAGAGGGAGGATGGAGGTGATAGACCGCAGCTACATGCCATTTGGACTCCGGGTTATTATATTTGCTTTCTGCCGGTGTGTAATGTGAAGAGAGAGAATTTTTTGGGTAAATCGCAGGTGTATCTAGATTGACTTCAGACAGCTGTAATAAGGAAATAGTGCACCATAGCCAAATGCAAAATAAATATTTATTAAACCTATACGGTTGAAATAACGTGGCAGAACATTAACAATGTTTTGTGTAATGGACGTTCATGCTTAATAATTGTATTAAAAATAGGGCTGACAAACCATAAGTCGCGATTAATCGCACCCAAAATAATAGTTTGTGTTGACATAATATATGTATTTGTGCATATTAATTTTGTATCTGTAAAGAAAAAACATACACATACATGAATATATTTAGGAAATATTTCGATGTATTTATTCGCATTTCCCCATAACTGAAGTTATTTTTAAATGTTTATTCATTTTTATATTTTTCTTGAATATATGTACGTACTGTATGTGTATGTTTTTATAAATACAAAATGAATATTCACAGTACACAGTCATATATTTGGTAAACGCAAGCTTTTATTCTGGATGCGATTAATCGCGATTAATCGTCTGACAGCCCTAAAAAATAAACAAAAAGAGTTCACTTTTAAATACAGAGTATAAGTATATAAATACATGTATATATTATACAATTGACTTAATCATCTCTTTCAACATCTAAAACTTTTTAAATGCGGCATTACAGGTTCATTAAATACTTTCAGATATACAAAATATGATTCATACGTAACGCTTCACAAACCCACAAAATAGCTTGTGCTCCATTGAGCTTCGCCTGAAGCCGCTCGACACAGTAATTTGATTCACCTAGACAGAGTGTGATGGAATTTAATAACCTGAACAGCGATGATGTGTGTCTGGAAAGGCGGTTCGTTTCTCCAGGAATCCGAAGGTGAGGTTGATCCCACAGGAATGTTCTGCGAGACAAAAACAGCTTCTCGCTCACTACTGATATTACATAAAGTTTCAACAATCTCATACTAAACTGAGCTCAGCATCAAAACAGAGCACAAGCTGTTTGTTTCTTAATTGACAGTTATTTGAGAGAGAGAGAGAGAGAGAGAGAGAGACAGAGAGAGAGAGAGAGAGAGAGAGAGAGAGACAGAGAGAGAGAGAGACAGAGAGAGAGAGAGAGAGAGAGAGAGAGAGACAGAGAGAGAGAGAGAGAGAGAGAGAGAGAGAGAGAGAGAAGGCTGTTTTAATGTTCTTTGGGGAATTGTGATCAGGAGACATGACTGAGATGTACTGGATCATATTGATTCTTTCTACATCACCTATAAGAACAGCCACACTTACACAGAACTACTGTTTTCTAATTTAAATTATAAAATGTGATCAAATAAGTTAAAAAAACCTTAAAGATTTATCAATATATTTGCTTTGCAATAGTTATAAAGCATTTATGGTGTATCTAGAGTGTCCAAGAAAATAATTAAAGAAAATAATTAAAGACATTAAAGAAAAACTTTATGACCCGATTGGTCTCACAGGAGAATTTTGTTCTTATTGTTCAAGAAGACATAATTCATGTTGTGGGGGCTTTTCTTGGACGTGGAGCTGCGGATTCAGATCTTTTTTCTGCAGAGGATCAATATCTTTTGTTTGCTGAATCATGAACAAAAGAATCATCTGTACCGCTGCTCCAGTCCTTCTGTAACTGAAGATCTACAGAGTCAGATCACCCCAGACGGTTTGTAAACATAAGACTGACAACAGATCATTTTTACCTCCCAAAATTAACAGAAAAATGCTCCTCTGGAGTTTGTAGCGTTGTAGAAATAACATCGGATGTAAATATACGGATCATATAAATATGAGCTGCAGTCATCAAAATGATGTCACGTGCTTGTTTCAGGAGCAACCCAGCAAGAGACAGACTGAGAAAACTAGATGATGAGTGACAGATATATTGTTTGGAATGACATACAACATGATATTTTTTTAAGACAGCACGTGATTATTTGCATGCATGGAATGCACGGATGACCGACCGCTGATGCAATGCACTCGACCTCGCATCTTCAGTGTGATGGATGAAGTGGAAGGAAACACTTACACTTATACATTCGGCTGACACTTTTATTGGCCGCAGCTTCCAGTCTGATTAAAATGCATTCTGCTTGTCACGGGTCACTTCAGATGGGTCGCTCACCTTGTGCACAGCAGCGCATCCTGAAATTCAAAAATGAACCAAACACGTTAGTGAATGAGTTCGACCTCCATGTTTAAATATGCAATCTAAACATTTAAATAAATGTGAAAATTACGGTCTTTGCTGTTTATTCATAAATCGTAGATGTATTGAAAATGTTGTATTGTTGTTGCATAGTTGTGCTTGGAGTGTTAACTAAAGCTCAGCTTTGACAGGAAGGCTTGACAAATCGCGCTCACACACACAAGCACACGCAGGTGCACACACCTACGCTGGGACAGTCCACAGGTGTAATGATTTGTATACCGTGCAAAGTGTATATTTCATCCCCTAAACCTAAAGATCAAAGAAAACTTATTGTAATTAAATATCGTTCTGCACGATTTATACGTTTTTTGAGTCCCATGCATGTGTTGAGTCCCCGCCACACACATACACACATACACACACATACACACACATACTGTTTATCAACTCAACAAACATGAAAATGGCTGCTGTAGTCGACAAAAATGTATTATTTATAAAATAGTCAATGTTTTTCTATGCATCTTTGTATATGCAAATACAACTCATATTCCCTGATACTTCGCCTGCTTTAGTTTGCCTTTTTGCCATTTTTTTCCTCTAATAAATTATTTTGGAGTATTTTCGTCCATTTTGTACATGCCTTGTTCACTGTTTTGACAGATTAATCTAACCCGAGAGGGCATCAAATGTGTATATTCAAACTATTGTATACTTTTGGCCTTGAATGTATGTAATACTTTTAACATCTCAATTGAGGACCAGCATGTTGATCACATGACATGAACACTACTTGGTTAATCTAACTTCAATTGTAATTTAAATGACTAGATTATAGCTTTACCGTTATTAGAAATGTAATCTGACAAGGTAAATAAAACTGCCCATGCATGATTGTGTGTTTGTAAATAAATGTATTTTGTCCGCACACAGTGAGGGTGCAAATGAGAAATGCTCCGCCTGTGCAGCGTGACATGATGTTAAAGAAGGGTTATAGCCTCCAGGCCACATTTGATAACACTGTAATACAGCTCTGACCTGCACTGAGCCTGCGGTCGGCTGAGCTATGAATCATCGCATTAGCTGGCGTCTCCTGTGAGAGGGAAAAAAGATCCACGCTCCCAGAAAACAGGTCTGAAAGAAGAGCTGCGAGGCAAGTTTGAGAGGATTTTGAAGGTCAAAACCTGAGGAGAACGTGAACTATTCGAAAAGTATCCTGAAAGAATGGGATAGATCTCTGTTTCTCAGAGCTGGAGATTTTCATTGGGGACATTTGGCTGCAGATTCTTCAGATCAAAGACACTTGTTCTGGTGTTGAGGGAAACCTGATGCCTTTTAATTTTAGCTACAGGCCTCCAAAACTACATTTGTGCTCATTGTAAACCTGACAGTGCATGTAGGGGTATTATATATATGCAGCTCGCTTTCAGATCCGAAACATAATCCTCCTCTTCTCACCAAGAACAAAACATCAAAGTTAAGAATGAAGAGATGCCCGCACTAAAGATTACCTCCCATGCATCTCTGAAACCATTTACTTAGACTGATGTAAATTTCTACACAGAAGCCATTCAAAATGACAGATGAAGTAAATGCAATATCAGTTAATAACCCTAGTCTGAAAGATGTCGAATGAAATTATATTTGCAAATAAAAAGCTGCAAGTGACGGACATGCAGAACAGCAAAAAAAGTCACATTTAACACAAGACCTTTACCCAACAGAATAAAAAAACTCTAGACCCAAACTGACTATGAAAAAGCTATAAATGCCTTCTATTAAAATAAGTAGATAGACATTTACTATTTTCATAACTTCAAAAATAAGAAAAAATAACTCAATATGTAATGCACCAACATAGGCTTGATGGTCTAATGAGGTTGCACTTTACTGCTAAACTTTTACAACTGAAATAAAATGATATTGATACAGAAAATATATTTTTGTTAAGATGCTACAAAAAAATACAGTTGCAAAAATGCTTTTTTGTGTGTTTGCATTCCTCTAATCTTAGTATTCAGTGTTTTTATATCACATGTATCTAGAAAATGCCAATACTTATCTAAAAACACCAGTATTTAAGATGGAGAACCTTTTGAATTATTTTCCAATGTACATACAATGACTTTTATTTTCCAATGTATTTTTATGGCATTGACGTAACTTTCCACATGATGCCGGGCCCGGGAAAAACCCCCTTGAGTGCCAGGACATGTTCTCTTGAGTGGTAAAACACATTACAAAATGGCTTCTATCAACCGGAGAAACAAAGAAACCGCATGAATTGCGTTTAAATAACATGCGCTGTGCAATATCATGTAATACGTACGCCAAAGTTTGATTTTGCGTGCATATGATACGCCATGTGTGCATATTAAACAGCAATTTGTCTCCTTAACCTGTCCCTAAACCCTACACCTAAAAGTATTATTTTAATTATTTCAGTGCTTCCTCTTAATGTACGTTTAAAAATGGCTGCTCTCCACCCAGGTGCACGCAAACATTGGCGTATAACATGCACTCAAAACCGAACTTTTGCGTAAGTATGACACGATAATGCAACAGCGTGCTATTTATACGCAATTGATGAGACCGGGTTGCATAAAACACGCAATTATTTGCTGAAATTAAAAGCAGTTTGACTCGTTGGTGGTCCTTACGACTTACAAAGGAACCAGGTGTCCTTGGACATTGATATGTTCTGCGGAATTGTGTTTCCAGATAGGCTATTGTATGCAGCCATTTTGCAGATTTGACACTCAAGCGAGCGTGTCATACCATCTATTAGACTATCAATAAAATGTGATTCATACATAATGCAACATGGTACTGCAAGAGTGTATTGAAATTGAGAATCTAAAGTAAGTTTTTGTTTGCAGAAGTAAAGTGATCTCTGTATTTTGTATTTTTGTCTTGTTTTCCTGTGTTACTGTAATATATGAGGAAATAAAGTAGGTAAAATTGCACTTAATTATAGTTTTCTGAAGGTATCAAATGTAACAAGGTTATGCTTAAAACAAAAATACGCATTTGCCAATGGAGTTAGAAAAATAAAGTTGATTTGAAAGGAAATAGGTCTCCCATTTTAAGAACAAACAAATTGATATTGAAAATGTTTTCATACAAAAAGAATGAAGTACTGTAATTTTACTGCTTACTTATTTACTTATATATTTACACAGATAAGCAATACAACAATACAAAATAAGAAAATTATTAGATTACACTTCGAAATAAGTTTTTTTGTTAATGCATAAGCTAAGATTGCTTGACAATAAGCAATGCTTCATTTCATTTTATATCTTAATTCACGTTTATATCAAAGTACTTTTTAAAATCAAAAGTCGTATCTGTAACATTAGTTGAACTGTGCACTAACATGAACAACAACTGTACTGTGTTGAAATTAACTAACATTAACAAAGATTATTGAATACTGAAAAACAATATTGTTTATTGTAAGTTCATGTTAGTCAATGCATTCACTAATGTTAACAAATATAACCTTATTTTTTGCAGTGCTTAAGCACGTTACATGAGAACTCTTTGTCCAACACATGCAGTTGTTTCCTACGTGGAACCTCTAAATCAGTCACTTGAGGTTCAGTTTCAGACTAAAGGAAGTTTAGAACGGATCCATGATTTACAAGTCCTGACATTTATACACTCGTGTGGTTTGACTCGGCCAACAAACATCCTTTCCAGTTATTACCGCTTTAAAAGTCAACGAAACTCAATATTTTAACACTGGAGCCATCGAGTTCGATTTTGATGAATGTTTATTCGTCATTTCTTTCCTTGAAATCTCCAGCAGCTGTGTGTGTTTCCTAAAACCGATGCTTTAAAAGGATGAGGATCTGTTTTGGGCCTTGCCTTAAGTAAATGCGTGTCGGTTTGACTTCATTGAGAAACCCAATACTATCCAGAGATCTGCCGTCCCCCCCAAGCATTTCCTATCAGGGTGACACTTACCAAATGAGAGAGGCAATCCTTCCTACCCCCACCCTTCCTTATAAAAATCCTGGGGTTATTTTTATTCGTCTTTCTTTTCAATCACAAAAGGGTCGGCACTGTATCCTCGCTTCCTCCCCGGTTTAATGCATCGCCATATTAGCATTTAGATAACCCCTCTGAATATGGGAGAACAGGGAATTGAAGGCAGGAACAGAATAAATACAGTGAATAATACATCATACATTTAAAATGAACGGCGCTGGAGGTTTTTCCAGGCTGGAATTTGGTGAGAAGTATATTTATACGTTTTAGGGGTTTGCTGGTCTTTGCTGGTTTAGCTGAAGAGAAAGACCAAATAAAGGAAAAGTTTATCTGAAAATAATATTCTGTCATTTTTATTCATCTTCATGTCTTTGTAAACGTGTCTGTGACTCATTCTTCTGTGGAACACAAAATATTTTTTAAGAAATGGTTTTGTGTTTATAAAATGGAAGTCAATGGGGTCAATGTTGTTGGACATGAGGGTGAATAAATAATGAACAATCCCCAGACCCTTCAGAAGAGATTGTCCGATCATCAGGCCTTGTTTAATATGTTGACACTTCCAAACCATCTAATCTGTATTTTCCTCACTGTAAATGAAACTCAAAGATGCCCATCTGAAGAGCCACGGGGCTAATTCATGATTATATCCCGTCAGTCCACTAACCTGCTGTCTATTGTCACAGCTCCGCTGGCCTCGTGCTCTATTAAGCCGCACTTCTGACTCTGACTGAAATGACTCAGGTCCCTCAGGGCCCAATCACACAGTCATCACGCTGAGACCGAGCGGAAGACCCGTCTATGCAGATCAGTGTGTTTTAAGAGGACACTCTGCAAATCTAATGGCCATTTAACCATCTGGGCTAAAGAGAAAAAGAGAGATCAAGAGAGACTGAGAGAGAGAGAGACCCCATAGAGACGACTCCGGACCCATCAGTATTCCTGTCAGCATCTCCACATGCGGAACCAGAAGCGAAATATCCCTCGCACCCACCCGACAGGCTTTATTGAAACAAATTGCCGGTCTTTTTACCAGCTGCACTTTAATGTCTGCGCGCATGTGCCGGGTGGAGGGAGCGAAAGCACATGATTAAAACACGCAGAACGGGGGGAGGTGCGTCCTGAGACTGAGGTCAATCAACACGGACGGATTTAGAGACTCGGAGAAGTCAGAATCGAGGGGTGGGGTCTAACAACACGACTGTTTACACGAGACCTTTATAGTCGAGTGGTTAAAAGGGATGAAAATGACACACCTTGAAAGGTTTTCTCAAGCACAGATTACAAACTGCCCTGATAGCACACATACATCTGGCTTACGTCTATTTGACGTCTGCATTTACATCTTACAGACATCTACAATACATAGTTTGCTCATCTGCAATACGTCTCGGAGATTTCTGCTGTCAGACGTCATATAGACATCTTGAAGACGTCTGTAAGATGTTTATGATTTAGAATGGATGTAAATCTACTCTTTCTAAGATGTTTAGCAGATGTTTTTAAGCAGCAAATCTCAAGATCTTTAACAGACGTATTACAGACATTCAAACGTCTCCGAGACGTATTGCAGATGAGCAAACTACGTATTGTAGATGTCTGTAAGATGTAAATGCAGACTTCAAATAGACGTAAGCCAGATGGATTGTGCTATCTGGGTGTGACATTAGTGCGTGTGTGTGTGGCTTTTACTGTACGTGCAATGTCTAAAACTGTTTATGTGACATCCTAATACATTTTGCGTATGTTCTAGAAATGTTTTCCTAATAGTCCATTTTGTGCGTCCCATAAGAAAGAAAAGTCACAGATGAAGTCTCTGTAATATCTCAGTTATTTCTCCTAGGCATCACTGAGATCTAATGGAGATCAAATGGACACCGTTGCTTAAGTCTCATCTGTGTATCAAATATTTCTCTTATGAAAAAAATGGAAATCTCACAAATGAACTCAAACATTTCTCATCAAATTTGCCCAAATCCAACTTGTTTTACGACTACAACCTACAGTCATTTTACGCCGAAATGTATTTGAACAATTGTCTCGTTTGTTTCTGTTTTTTCTCTCAAGCAGTTTAAGGATAAACATCTGAGACAAAGTTGAGACTTCATCAAATATCCTATAAGAGCAACATGTGATTAATGACATGTTTTTGAATACTCAATCGATGGTGGGCTCTATTGACTTGGACCAGAAAAAAACATCTAGAAACCGTTAGAACAACCTTGTAACCTCATAGCGACACAGTAACACCTTAGCAACAGCATTGTGTTGCTATGGCAACCATCAGAACACACTATCCTAGCATTGTAATGCACAGGGAAATAATTGTAAAAATGAACTCAGACGTGGAAACCTACGAGAGAAGACAAGAAGAGACAAAGTAAAGAAGGAAGAAAGGCGGCGGACTGATAGGTAAAGAATGAGGCAGGTTTGGCTTCACACCTGCACAGTTCACACCTGTGCACAGAGCCGCAGCATTAGAGGGGATTTTGTAGATGTATTGTACCGTGACAAACCCACTGTCAGCACATATTCTTGCCTCTAGATTTATAACCCCGGACACACAGGCTCATTATTGCCCGAGACAACTGAGCGTATGCCCCCACCCATAATGGTATGTCCCACCAACGGGGGTCCTCAGTCAGGTCGTCATGGCAACAGCACCAAAGCAAACAAAGGGGTCGAATGAAAGGAACGTGATAAGATGAAAGGTGCTTACCTAACCGAGAGAGCTGATTGGATCAGAGCAGGAGTTAAAACTGTCACAGCACACCTCAGTAAACACACAGAATGAAGTACAGCGGCGCATGCATCTCCCTGATGAAAAAAAAAAGTAAAACAAAGAATAAAATAAGCAATACAATCTACATCTCGAAAAATACAATTCCATGCAGAATACAGATTGTTTTTTAATAGTACATTTGTTATTTTAATTAATAAAAATGTTTAATTTGCATGTGTTAAAGTTATTTCAAGGCCCAGGATAATTTTAGGCTCAGTTTCACAGACAAGGCTTAGCTAAAGCCAGGAGTAGTTAAATTAGGATATTTGAGGCACTTTAATAAAAATACCTTAAATAAAAATATTACTGGTGTGCATCTTGAGACAAAACAATGGCACTGAAATATTTTAAGATGTATCATGGCAAAAACATTCATTTTTGTCTGGGACTAGTCTTAAGCACTTAAGACTTGTCTGTGAAACCGGGCGTTGGAGTTTTTAATTTCAGTGTCAAATTAAGCCCAATGCACATAGAATACGAAATTTGCATCCGAAATTTTCGCACGTTAAAAAATAAATATGACCTCACGTTGCGTCAACACAACGCCCTGCCCCGATATTTTCATCCATCATAAAAAAAATCCGACTGGGTTTGATTTTTGCGGATTTTGAAAGGTGTTTTTGACAATTCAGAGACACCGTACAAACGAGCGCCAAATACAAAAAAGGGCATACAAGAATTTCGGACTGTATGTGCAAAGACCCTTTAGTCTCTGGTTTTACCTAAATGAAGAGAAAATAAATGAAGAGAAATAACAGGAGACAATTGTGGATAAAAGGCAATAAAATGTGAATAGTAAAATTCAGATTATCGCATCTTCGAAGATTTTTGAAATGTTCATATCTGACCGATGAACTTGCAGAATTTAGTATCTTGTCAAATCTAAACATGTGGTGAGACATGTTGAGAACTCATCTAAAACTCTAGAGAGGAGACACATGGGCTCTTTCTCTCAAGACAAAGCAAGAGGCCTTAAGCAAGTTTTAATTCGCCTTCCACTTAATCTCATTTTTTTCTGGAGAAATAAGCACTTAATAAACATTAAAAAGATCTCCTATGTGATTTTCTTTCATATAAGTAGACATCTATTCGTTTCTGATAGTTAACATTAAGGTTTTTGATATTAAAAGCACATAAAGCACATCATTTTGAATTCCTAATAGCCATTTCAGACATTTAACAAATTTTACGAAACATCTGATTTAAAACGAGACAGTATCCCACAGTGGTTATCAAATGCATCTGATTTACTTCCGTCTACACAGACCTCTAAATTATTATAATTTCTTATCTCGTGTGTTGGATTTATTCAGATTAGGCTTTTGTTCGATGCAGAATTGGCCTTCCCTCCTACTTTAGATTCTGTAATTAACATATGCAAATAATCACCTTGGAGACATGATTAGGTAAATGAGTGCAGATGTGACATTGAATGTGCACTGCATGAGCAAGCCCATCGTATTAATAAACAAATTCTCTCTCTCTCTCTCTCTCTCTCTCTCTCTCTCTCTCTCTCTCTCTCTCTCTCTCTCTCTCTCTCTCTCTTTCTCTCTCTCTCTCTCTCTCTCTCTCTCTTTCTCTCTCTCTCTCTCTCTTTCTCTCTCTCTCTCTCTTTCTCTCTCTCTCTCTCTCTTTCTCTCTTCCTGTTACCCTACACATGTCAATCAATGAAGCAGGGTCTATTTATATTAATAAACACTAAATGAAGCCAAGGAAGATGAAAACTTAAAAACGTGATTTTTTTTATCCATTTTTATCCATATTATTTTAATCCGTCATCATTTATTCACCATCATGTCATTGAAAGTCATTGGGGTCCTATTTTTGGTTACAAACATTCTTCCAAATATCTTCTTTTGTGTTTGATAATGACAGGACTGTAAATGAGTAAATGATTGAAGAGTTTTTCATTTTCCAGAAAAATATTTTTTAAACCCATATTAAACAGTAAACCACAGTGGAAATAGAAATATTAAAGCAGCCAACATTCGAAAATGTTTTTCTTACCCGATGAAACGATTTACCTTTCCGATTACAGTACCACAGTCATGTCTGTTTATCTGCTGAGTGTCTATTTTGGACAAAGACCCCTTGGTAACCATGGCAACTTGCCAAATTGCAATGGATCACTGCAAAAAGCCAAAATGATTTTCTATAAGCCCCACTGTAATTCATTGCAGGCATTCGAAGAGCGGGCAGATTTGCAAAACCGTCTTTCACTAGAGATGAGTTTGATACCTCGGGGTGAGAAGAAGTTTTGTCTGAATATAGTTTGAAACATCCAGGGAGTAAACAAATTTTCATTTCCGATTAGTCGTTTTAGTTTGCTGTCTAATTTGTGTCTAGTTCCAATTACCTTCCAAACAGGGGATCCCAAATGACGCCCTGCTGCTCGGTCGCCCCCCAAACTGGTTTCATTTCCTCCTTCGAACAAAGCAAGAAACAACTTAAACTGACTTTAAGATGTTAAATCCCTTCAAGGGCTACACGCATCAGAATAAATCGGGTTTAGGGGTCCCAGGATGCAGTACTGTCACTTCGGCCCACTGCTCTTGACATGCCCCCGCTCGCTCTCTTCAGCTCTCCTGGTCAGAGATCAAACGGAGCCCCCCGGGGCGAAAGAGCTGGTCTGTTCATTTATCACGCTCTACAACAGAAGGATGAAATCAGACTAAATAGGACAGTGAACATCTCCTCTTATTCTGTGGGGTAGACAGTGAACGCTTAAGAGCCTTAAGTACTTAACGTGACATCGTGACTTTGGGCTGGTTGGGGGACTGAAATGGAAAAAAGTGCCTTAATCCTCAGTTAATAGACTCCAGATGAGATCACACTCCTGCACAGCATCACTGTCTGCTCTCAACCCTCTGTCTGTTAAATCTATCTGTCTGTCTATATGTCTGTCTATGTATCTGTCTGTCTGTCAATGATTTACGTCTGTCTATGTATCTGTCTGTCTGTCTATGATTTCTGTCTGTCTATCTGTCTGTCTGTCTATGATTTCTGTCTGTCTATGATTTCTGTCTGTCTATGTATCTGTCTGTCTGTCTGTCTGTTTATGATTTCTGTCTGTCTATGTATCTGTCTGTCTGTCTGTCTGTCTGTTTATGATTTCTGTCTGTCTATGATTTCTGTCTGTCTATGTATCTGTCTGTCTGTCTGTTTATGATTTCTGTCTGTCTATGATTTTTGTCTGTCTATGTATATGTCTGTCTATCTGTCTGTCTGTCTGTCTGTCTGTCTGTCTATGATTTCTGTCTGTCTATGTATATGTCTGTCTATCTGTCTGTCTGTCTGTCTGTCTGTCTATGATTTTTATCTGTCTATGTATATGTATATGTCTGTCTGTCTATCTGTCTGTCTGTCTATGATTTCTGTCTGTCTATGTATATGTCTGTCTATCTGTTTGTCTGTCTGTCTATGATTTCTGTCTGTTTATGTATCTGTCTGTCTATCTGTCTTTCTGTCTGTCTGTCTGTCCGTCTCTCTCTCTCTCTCTCTCTCTCTCTCTCTCTCTCTCTCTGTCTGTCTATGATTTCTGTCTGTCTATGTATCTGTCTGTCTGTCTGTCTGTCTATCTATCTATCTATCTATCTATCAAATTGCATATATATCTGTCTTGCTGGCTGTCTGGAAGATTAATGCCAAGCTGTAGCAAAATCTTCGAAATTGGCTTTGCAGATGTATCATTTAGCCTGTTATCGTGCCTTTGCACCTAACATTACTTTGTCCGGTGTCTTTCTTCACCAGTAAATTAATTCAAACATCCAGCGCAGTCAGAACAGAACTCTATATCAGTGAAATCAATGTGAGACCACAATGTGCTCTATTGTTCCCTGACCTTTATGTGGAGGTCCAAAAACCAGTTCGACCCGTTTCACCTTGTGAAAATGAAGAGGAATTGCCACAGATTGGGTAATTTTAAACTAGGCTGAGCAGCCGAAATGGATGAAAAATCTGTCCTGGTGCCTATATCACATGCCTGTTGCAATTTCAGTCTGACATTCTGTGAAAACAGAACAGAATATTTAAGAAACAGTGTTTATTGAAATTACTTTAATCTTTACACTTACATAATGAGTCAAAATAACCATAAACCTAAACTTTTGTTGGACTTTACCCAAACATAGAGGTTATAATGTCTAATGAGGTCTAATGTTTGTCAGATGGCCAGCATCCTTTACGAAATGTAACCATGTTTTTAATAAAGTAACCATTTATTTATCATGGCCAGACAATCCACATTTTTATTGTGATAAATTGAGGAAAACTGTGGTTATACAAATGATAATTAATCCAGAAAAACATGATAACTTCACTTTTACTATGTGATAAACCATGGTTGCTCTTCAAAGGGGATTAGTAATGGTTTGCCTGAATTCCAAAAGTGAGCAGACCACCTCGCCTATAAGGTAGATATTTAAAAGGCTTTGACTTCAGGGTCATGACATTATTTAAAGGACACACATATGGAATAGAGATTGCTAGACTATGTCAGTGTTGCATACGTCTCTATGTCTCTCTCTCTCTCTCTCTAGCTCTTTTGATTTTCCCCTGGTTTCTTCACGTCACACAGGTTTGTGTGAATGATACAAGCGTGACCGTCTGTATCCTGTTGCTAATTTTGGCACAGCCCCCCCTCCCTACCTCCCGATCCCTTTCTCTCTCTCTTTCTCTTCATCACCTGGGGAGAACAGTGGTAGAAGCAGATAAATTGGGTTCCTGCCCCAGAATCCATCTCTTACTGGCACTCGGTAAACTTGGTCATCTGTTAGACCAAGCGTGATGTAGTTTGCTTCATTCCACACGACAATCCAAAAAACAAGAGCGACCACATCGGTTGACACACGATGAATTTACAGCAGCCTAGTTTTGCTTTCCTTGTACATTGCTAATTTTATCCTGCTGTACGAGTTATAAATACAGATTATGTGGGTCCATAAAAATATCTCCGAACCCCAATGCGGTCAGATGGAGAGATCTGAGGTGAGATATATATAGAGAATGCTGGATATTTACGTAACCTCGCTCTTATAATGCAGGTCACAGAACACTTAGCCCATTCAATCTATAAACTTACTGCTGGCGTTCCTGTCAAACGAGATTAATATTCCAATGTCCTCATGCAAATGTAGCCAAATAGGACCGGCGTGATTGGTGCGGCCGCGGTAACGGGTGTCAGAGGAGACCGTTTAGTGAGATCATACATATGCATGAAGTAATTCATTAATCAGCCTTGCTGCAGTTCAGCATGAAAAATAAATATGTAAGGGTTTCATTTTCCTGAAAAAGTAGACGGGAAAGTGGACTGTCGAAAGTGAAATGGCCACCTGTTTTTAATCGAGGAGAGATGATCAGATAAAGCAGGAGTGTATGAGAGAAAACACCATCGCTCGGTTCCAAAACCCCAAATGTAAGAGAATATTGCTTTTGGAAAATAATTATTCAAGATGACAGATGTTCCTGTTACCTTATTGTTAAATCATTGCTTTCCTGTAGTTCAGTGGCTAGAGCACATGGCACTAGCAACACCAAGGCCATGGGTTCAACTGAACATACTGAGAAACACATGTATAGTATAATGCAATCAATGTAAGTTGCTTTGGCTAAAAGCGCATAAACATTTCAAAATAATGTTTCGTAATAGCTGTGTGCACTGTGCATTTCTATTAATATTTCAGAGTACCGCAACATCTATTGTGAGTCACATGCTGCCGTCTATGTAGTGCATTCTAAACCACTCACTTATGACATCAAGCATCTCACTACCCTGATGAAAAGGGATATTAAGTTAGTAATAGTTTGTCTAACTTGTCTAACTTCACACTGTTTCATTGGTTAGCCCGCAGGTCTCCCCTGAAACCCAGAGGCATTGAAACAGAGAGTCGCGACACCAAAATTTCCGTGTGTCGTGATTCACGGAGCCTTTAGACAGGTCCAGTAAGTTATTTTTTCTCCTTGTTTTCTTTCTTTTATTTTTCATTCCTTAATTGACTTTAAATGGGTTAAAGGTTTGTCGTAATCGGTCTGTTTATCCGCACCTCCATCCACTAGTAATTTCCAGGAACAGCCATTACTGTGAAAAACTCTCCCATTGGAGTCAACAGAGTTGACGCAACTCTCTCTCTCTCTATCTTAATAGCTCTCCTGAAGCCAAAAAAATGACCAACTAAGATCTGCAAACCAACTTAAACTGGTTTCAATTTTTTTTCTCTTGGAGCACAGGTTTTGGAACAGAGCTTACGTATGTGTGTGTGAGAGGAGGAAGGGAGAAAAGGAGACCCTGAGGGAAAGTACAGAACTGAATCAAGGACAGCGGGAAGGAATATTTGTGCAAATCACATCCAAGTCCCAGCTATGAAGGTCTAAAATGAGAGCCAGTGCGATACACGCTAAAGTACCGATGATGGATCGCAGCTGTCTTTCCCTGCAGCTTTCGTGTCATTTCAGAGCACCTGACTGATGCGTCGTGATTATCAGACATCGCCACCACGATCCGAGCATTCCTTCACCATTTTGCTGGAACGAATACATGTTCTGGTACCCCGTAAGGAAATTAGGACTCCATTAATGAGAGCATGTCGAACACATTTCCATGTTAATATCACAGCTAGGGAGGTGCTTGCTTTATGCTGGTAACATGCATTCAAATTGTAGGTTATTGCAGAATGATATTTCCCGGTAAGAAAGAAAATAATCACAAAGATGAAATCTCATTAGATTCACACGACCAGGAATGTGACTAAATTAAGCAGAATTGTCAGATGTTTCTCTTGAGACTCCAGTTTTGTCCAACAACGTTTGTCAAGATACCAAAATCTGCAATCAAAACATAGATTTTAATAAACAAATTATTCTAATACAAATGTATTGCTTTCTGTTCAAAGATGTATGTCCAGATGTGTCCAGATGTGTGTATTATTCTATAGCTTTTATACTTTGATGTATGTCAAAAAACATCAGTTTTATTTCTTCTCAAGCTTACTAATAACCGAAAACAATGAAAGACAAATGAGAATCTTCTGAGCAATCACGATTTTCTCTTGACAGGCCAAGAAACATTGTTGATCAATAAATTGCGTGCCAGATAAGCCACACACATTGGAAAAAAACAAACCATCTCTGAAAAATATTAAGTACAATGCCTAAGTTTCCCGGCACGCTCTAATCTAACATGGCATCCGCAGAATATTTGCCACAGTTGACACCCAAACATCATCATGGACAAATGGCCTTTATTTTGAGTCTCAGAGACAGCGCTTCATTGGTCGGCTGTCGCTTTAAATTATTATCCATCACAACATTGGACATCTCCAGTGCCGTCTGTGATAGTCCGAGCGTCAATGCCAGGGTTACATTTAATTACAGACCGAGTATCCTCACACGTGGCATTTTCCTGCCCACACGGAAAGAAAATTAATTGCATGAAGCTTAAAGCTCATTACGAGGTTTATCCTGCCCAGAGCCATGCTTATCAGCATCTATGATAATGAAGTCTCCCGTAATCCCAAGAATGATTGATATGGAGAATTCATTAAGTTCTGTGCAGCGTGTTGACACGCGAGGTGAGAACGGATTCTGTTTGTAGGCGTACACAATATTGCCTAAATGGAAACTGAGATTTTCATTGCTGATTTCATAAATCCTTTGTCAGCGAGCACATGTCTTTTCATTTCCTTTCTGTGTGAATTTGTATGCGCTTAATGTGCTCGATGTTTCTACGTTTATTTTGAACTGTGTATTAATGGTCTTTGTGTTGGTCTTGTAGGTACTCTGCGTCTCCTTGAAAGTGAACATTGAGATATAAATAGATTCAAATAGAACTAGATAAGCACGGCCACAGAGGTCCTAAAATACCACTGATCTCAGACTGTTACTAGACTTCCTGTATTCATCTGTTGTTGATTGATTTTATTTCCCAAACGCTGCCTGATTTGCAAAAAAAAGCCAAGAGTAAGGTTTTGTTTTCCAGAGGTTTCTCTTTCATATCTCAGGAGATTTGATGTGGTGAAAAATTGAGTTTCATATGCTAAATATCAGATGTGTCTCATGAAATTGGTCGAGAGAAATGAAAATAAACATTGATAAAGTACAGGAATGGTATGGAAGTGTAAATGAATATATATGGTAAAGGTCAAATAATCTGGATTTGGTTGAATTAGACGAGAAATGTTTTAGTTCATATTGAGTTCTTTAATATTGTTGTGGCCTTAAGCGAAAAATAAAATTTTCCATTTAATCTCATTGATGTCTAAAAGAAATAAGATATTAAAGAGATCTTATTTGTGATTTTTTTTTCTTACATAAGACAATATTGTAAAAATCCTATAGCCATTTTTTAAAGGGATGCTTCACCGAAAAATGAGAATTCTGTCATTGTTTACTCACCTTCAAGTTGTTCCAAATCTGCATACATTTTTTTGTTCTGATCAACACACAGAAAGATATTTGGATGAATGATTATGACTAGACAGATTTTGTCCCCCATTGACTACCGTAGTAGGAAAGTTACAATGGTAGTCAAAAGTGCCCAAGAATTGTTTGCTGTCCATCTTTCTTCAAAATATCAACTTTTATGTTTAACAGAAGGGGAGTCTATGCTATCTTAACTATGGGAGTCAATGGCAAGATCTGTTTGGTTATACGCATTGTTCCAAATATCTTTCAGATTTAACAGATTTGGAACAACTTGAAGGTGATGCAATGATGTCAGATTTTACATTTTTGAGTGAACTGTCCCTTTAAGGTCTCATTCATAAAGTGATGAAGTTGTACATTACAGCTACTCAAACAAACTGCTCAATATGTGGGTTCCTGAATTTAACACCTTCGACCAATCTAATCTCTATTACTGTGCCATTATGACACCGTTGATCGAAATTTTCTTAACAAGGTCGTCATCCCCGCTCGGCTCGTTGAGATTATCCGTGAGCCGATTGGATGTGATGCGTGCACCACGGTGGACGTTTAGGCTGACAGCTTCAAGCGGTGGCGGACAGGTGGCTCCGCTGTCCCTGCGGGAGCAGAGCACTTTGAAGCAACCTTCATCTAAAAACAGCTGCTGTTTCCCACGGCAACATTAACCTGTCCCTGAGAACGTCCGGTGGCCAGGCGGATCGGGTTCTCCCCACAACAGCTTCGGTCCGAACCTGATACCCCTGCGCTTTGTCCACTACAGCGAGGAGCTTTTAGCAAACAAGGTGGAAGGATAAATTAGTTTTAGTTAATTGCTGAAGGGGGGAGTTTTCTTTCACTCCCTGGGAACAACAACTTGTACAAAGGTGCGCAAGGAGTCAAATGTTACTCAGCCACTTATGTGGTTATGCCGTCAGCCGACTGTGGCATACAACAGGGGCAAATGAAGCCATTCAGCCCAGCTGGAGCGAGGAGAAAGAGAGGATGTTTGTGGAAATGTCAGTCGTCTGAAATGGAGCGTAACAAGTGATGGACAGCAGGGAGATTCAGGTGGTGGGGGGGGGGATGCGGGTGTGAGAGAAAATGGAGTAGACTGAGATGCATCCTGCTCCGAATGGGTTTTAGAGCTTTGGACAAATAAAAAGAAACGAGGAGACGAGATGATTGAATAATGTCATAAAAAAGACGACATTATGGTTTTGTATCAAACAGTTCATTTTGAAAGAAAAGAATAACACAGACTGCTGCAATTAAAAACAATTCCTTGGTGTGAAATCTTTTCTCAAACCATTTTTTTAAGAGATACATTTCTGACATCATTCACTGACCCTCATGTCGTGCACAACCTGTTTCTTTCTTCTGTGGAACACAAAAGAAGATATATTGAAAAATGTCTCAGTGCTTTTGAGTTCACAAGGGAACTCAATGGGGGTCAATGTTTTTTGATGTCCAACGTTCTTCAAAATATCTACTTTTGTGTTCTGCAGAAGAAAAAAAGTCATTTGATGTGAAGGTGAATAAATGATGAACGAATGATCCTTTTTTAGCTCAGCTGTCGGTAATTCCCGCATTTGCATTAATGAAGCTGACTCTACGGTAAAAATCACCTGTCTCATAATATTGTGACAAATACTGTGTGAAGGCAAAAGAAACAGTCATGTGCTGCTTAAAATGTCAGTCACACTGAATCAAGTTGCCAGAAAAAACTGTAAAATGGATTTGACTTTGACAGAAAATCAAGTGAACAGCTGTGACATCTAGAAATATGAACCTACATTATACATGCAGCTTATGTGAACACATTAATCAGAACATGTACATACACTTGTGTTGTTAGAGCGAGTCTTGCTGCAGGAGTCTGGAGGAATGGGCCAGTTGTTGTTAGACTGGCAGAGCCCTGGAGAGCTTTCAGTCAGCCCGATTGCTAGAAAGAGAGATGGAATGGCTTATGACAGCCACAGCAGAGGTAACAGGGCTTTCATCTGGAAAAGGTCCTCATTAGAGAGAGAAAGAGAGAGACGAGAATAGAGCTCAGCTGCAGTCTACCTCCACACACACACACACACACACACACAAGTATACAAACACTATACTTACATCTCAACTGCACAGTCACACCAGCACACTCCTTTTCAATAATACACTTCCCATGCAGATTCCAGAAGAAAACGGCATACAGAACTTCATGAAAACACACGCACACAGGTAAATACATGTTATACCTCTAGGTATCCTGCTCACAGCATTAATAATAATGAAAGGGGACATGGTCAGGCTTCTCTCTACTGGATTACAAAAGTAATTATGAGAATTATACCGACACAAAACCAAAACAAACCTGTCTGTGTTAGTGATTAAATGTATGGTACATAGAAAGACAAATAAAAAAAGACAAAAATGCAGCGAACGCAAATGCAACATACATTACAATAATTCAACATACACTAATGCAACCAAGACTAATGCAACGTACTGTACAGTAAAGTAATGCAACGAACACTAATGAAACATACACGAATGAAGAGAACTCAAATGCAACACACGGTACAGTAATGCAACAACCACTAATGCAGCGAACTCAAATGCAACACACCGTACAGTAAAGTGCATTACTGTAATGCAACGAACACTAATGCAACATACGCTAATGCTGCAAACTCAAATGCAACACACGGTACAGTAATGCAACGATCACTAGTGCAACATACACTAATGCAGCGAACTCAAATGCAACACACTGTACAGTACAGTACATTACTGTAATGCAACGAGCACTAATGCAATATATGCTAATGCAGCGAACTCAATGCAAAACACTGGCAGTACAGTACAGTAATGCAACAAACACTAATTCAACATACACTAATGCAGCAAACTCAAATGCAACATTCTGTACAGTACAGTACAGTACAGTAATGCAACGAACACTTATCCAACATACACTGATGCAACCAAGACCAATGCAACATACACTAATGCAACAAACTAAACAGTACAGTGATGCAACATACATTAATGCAACCAACACGAATGCAACATACACTGATGCAAAATACTGTACCGTGCACTTATGAAACGAACACTTATGCAACTTACACAAATGTAACAAAAACTAATGCAACAAATTCAGTGAGCAAAAATCCAGCATACATTGCAATAATGCATCCTACACACTAATGCAACCAACACAAATGCAACGGACATGGATGCGGCGAACACAAATGCACCAAACAGTAATGCAACAAATACTAGTGCAACAAATTCCTTCCTGTATTCAGTGAGCTATCTGAACACCATATTTAGGTCTCTTTTTTAACCATCGTGGACACACTACATGCTTAAACCGGCCTTTGCTGGTTTTAGTGATTATGAGAGTCTATATGTTTAAACCGTTTTTTTGAGCTAAGAAGTGACCAAAGACCTTATAAAAACATCCAACATACTATGCTAGCTGAACCATTTTGGGAGACACAAAGCAAACCAGGTTACGCTGGTTTTAATCTTGCTATTTTTCTGCTAGTTCACTAAGTTGTGGAATAGAGCCAACAGCTTAGTCTCGGGGAATGGCTGCATATTAAAATTGTATGTAATTACAGAATGATAAAAACTAAACATTCAGGCATTCCATGGTAAAGGCATTCATGCTTTTTTGCAGTCCAGCCAAGCTGTGTGATGCCATCTTTCCTCATCTTTACAGAAATACTCACCGGACTTTCAGAGAATACTGCCAGACTGTGAGCTCAGGTGCTTCTGGGGAGAGATGAAAGCGTCGGGGGGGAGAAAGGTTAGCTGCCGTCCCTCTGTAAGTCAAGGTAACAAAGGCACCATTGTGAGAGTGTCAGGTGCATTGTGGCGGCCCTGTGAGGCTTTAACTGAAGCAAATTTAAACAATGCATAAAAGGACAGCAAAGAGAGTAAGACAGGAGGGAACAAACAGCAGGGGCCATTTTTAAACAACACTCCATTAGAAAATGAAGCGAGCTTCAAAGAATGTTGGATTACCCGGAGGGAGCCATAGCTGAAATTAAGTTTTACATTCAACCTCTGGATAAATGTCACGGTTTCATACAGAGCTGATGGCAATGCTTGTATACACGCAACTTTACATGTAACCCATTAGAATTACTCATGATTTTAAAATATTTGTATTATTATTTTAATAAGTAGTACTATAAAAAATCATGGTTAAACTATGATAACTGTAGTTTTGTGTGTGCGGTTACTTTTTTTTTCACTACAAATAAACCAAGTTGTTTTAGTTAAACCAAGGTGTATTTTTGTATGGGACTAGACGAAGAACATGTGTTCTGGAGGTTCTAAGATTGTTGTTACACTCTCAAAAAGGAAGTCTCCAATGATGATTATGATTCATTTTCTTTAATTTTAATAAATAAAACAGATAAAAACTTTGTGGAAATAAGATACGTTCTCTGACAATTTTTTGTTAGATGGTTTACAGGCCTAGTTTTATTTATGCATCAATGTCTCTTTGATTATCTTAAACTACAATGGGAACGCATGACAATATTGTTGATTCTATAAATAGACATATTTGATATTATATATTTGATATTATAAAATCTCTGCCTTAAAAGGGTTAAATACTTTAAAATGATCTAATGCTTTAAGGATGTGTAACAGCTTGTTCAAATTCCTAAGCCAGTATAAAATAATAATAGTAGTTCAGTTCATTTTGTAGGGACACAACTGGGCCAGCCGAGAGTTATTTTCAGGTGAGGTCTGCAAACAGGTCTGAACACAGCAGGCAGGATTATGTGCCGAGATCCACTTCAGTTCTGTTTACCGACATGTGAGAAGGTCTTCCTGTTGCTTTGAGGTGTGAAAGGAATTTATCACGTTTACTTGTGTAATTATGTGTGGTACATGAGCCAGACAGCACACACACGGGCAAAAATAAGGATGAATGATTATGACAATTCTCTTCCATTGGCTGATCCCAGGTCTGTAACCTCTACCTTGCTGCCACATCGGAATATTAATAGCCTTCATTACACGGAATCTGATTTCATTGTGGTGCTGTGAAAGCTTGTAACATTTTAATTAACTTATTGAACATATGGCTGTGCTCTCAAAATGTTGCCTGTACAGAGACACGCGCGTGCTCCTTTAAAGGACCCAGTCTTTGCTGTTTAAGAGGCTTTGATTATGTTGTTTGGGTGTTTAACAAGGGATGTTCATGTTTATAATTTAAAAAAACGCTATCTATTTTACATATTTCACGTCTATTGTTCACCGCTGTCCCTCTTCTCACAAAACGACTGGATTTCTTCCGGTCAAAATAAAGTCCTTCCTTCCCAAACGCTCTGATTGGTAAAGCTGATCAGGTCTATTGTGATTGGTTCCCCGGTTAAAGCGTATGTGTGTGAAGATGTCCCACCCATACCATATCAGCGAGCATCCGCTTCTCGGGCTGTTGTGATTGGTCTCTAAGGAAGGCCTCGCCCCTTTTTTGGTCTATTCCTTTGGGCGGAGGTTATTAAAAGCACTCGGAATAGTGACATCATGTACCCGGGAAGTAGAGGACTGTAGTCCGATTCCAGCCGTTCTCTGAAGTCCTTAAAAGTGATTTCTGTTAAAGACAATATCTCACTTGGCACTGACCTTTGAGCTTTACTATTTTGCAGGTATTGTTTATGCTCTAACAGCAACATTACACACTGACTAAAGATTGAATGGGATTGCGGGGATTGTGGCCTTTAAGAGACAAATAAAGTGAATGAAAGGGTGGCAGAACATTTAGGTTTTTTAAGAGCACATTAACGCGGCTGTGTGTCAGCGGGCGAGATATCGGCTGTGAAGTCGTTAGGAATTTATGCTCGATTGAAGAACATAACCAAGATGCTTTACTTGGGCGTGAAAACCTCGCGTTTAAAACTATCACGTATGTGCCACCATGATGATGTTCACATTAGAAACAAACACGACAGAATAAATTTACTCCTTCATGCCAGAACAGCAGCTCATTTTCATTTTTTTGTGAAATAATGTGGCCGATCTTTGCAGCCCTGGTGCTGTACGAGATAATAAAAAGGTGTGCGTGTGTGTTATCGACCCACTTGCATTATTGGCCTATTTAACTCATATCCAGACAGTTATGATTATTCAGTCAGGACCTCGGTTATGCACAGAGCAGTCGCATGCTATTACAAAAAGCTATCTCTGAGCTAATGTACAATTTTATGTCGCAAATTATTTTAGATATGAGCAAAAGGAACACGAGGGTTGTGTCCGTGCATATCATTTATGTATTTTCAATTCATTCAATCTCTCTACCCTGCATTGGGAACAGACTCTGTAGCTAAACTGCTGATAGCCGTTCATGTCAAAACTGTAAAACATAACATCTAAAAATAAAAAACAGCCATTGTTCAATCACTCTGATGTTGACTTTTTGTAATGAATGGAGAATTATAAATCTTTAGGGACAACTTAATCTTAAAAACACACAAAAACATAATGAAAGCACCGTTACATTGTTATTTTATATTTGTCTAATATTTATAAATAAGCTTATAACAGCACACAGGTTTGGAAAAACATCAGGTGTGTGTAAATAATGACCTGTAAACCGCTGCCTTTAGCACAAAGAGAATGATGGATTTGTAAACATGTAGCTCATTGTTTTCTTTTCTATACCCAAAGAGCCATCTATTGAACACTCAAAGGCTTTTCTTCCAGGGCGGTTTAGGTTATCGTTTCCTTTGAGATGATAGCAAAGCTCAACGCGAATGCAGAAAACCACACATAAGAGAGGCTGAAAGATGTCTGAATGCAAAACCACACTTTAAACAGGCCGTGTGATACATTGACCATCTCCTGAACACCACCCAGCTACAGAAAAATGGGCAAAATAGGCCCACTGTGACATACTAAAATAAGAGAGTTACTGTAGCAGGTAAATCAGATTGATGGTGCCCATTACAGACCTACTAGTTACAAGCAATTTAGATATAAATAAGTGTTAATGGTTCAGACAAAAACGAAAATGTATTTTTATTTACGCGCTCATGTTATGCTACATGTAACTTTCTTTGATCTGCAGAACAAAAGATATTTTGAAGAACGTTGATGACCCAAAATCATTGGCCCTCATTGACTTCCATTGTATGAACACAAAACGTTTTTCAAAATATTTATGAAAGAGTCATATGTGAGTTTTAAAACACATGTCTGTGAATAAATGTTTTTTATAATTGGATGAACTGTCCCTTTAAGAGTCAGTGTCTGAACCAAGTTGCAACCTTCCGATCTCTTTGGTGAAACCAACACGGAAGTGAGCTGCTGCAATTCATTGACTGGCCGCAAGAAACTTGTTCCAAAACCGAGCGGAATCTCATGAGCCCGATGTAAAATGACTAACTTTATAGCAGAGAAAAACATGTTTACAGCCTGGTACAAAAAAATGTTTTGGTCTATATTTTCCTGCGTCATGACTGTGATGGCATAACCTTCTTTTAAAACCATTATAAAATATCCCGATTTATTACGGTTGGCCGCATTACACACCCTAAATATCACTTTATTTATTTACACAATGCCTTAGCTGTTGTTAAATGCACCGTAACCCACTTCTTCGTGGGTCTTATTGCTTAAATATCTCATCTGTTTAAATTGTATTAAGCCTTCAGAATCAAGTGTGTGGCCAATTTCAACAACCAGGCACCTCAGCTCTACCTACTTCCCACCTTTTTGCCCATTTTCACACGGTGACGGGCTGCCAAGATGGCTACGGCCAGCTTCGCCCACTTCAGGCTTCCAAATTGCTCTTCACAAACCATGGCCATGGTTAATTCAGTGGCCTGAACCATTTTAGCCGAGGTTGTTTATTTTGTTATAGTTGGCAAAATTGGTACATATTGTATGCTTTTAAAATGAATGAATAAAATGAATGAATGTGTAAATCTGGTGATTTATGGTATACAAATAATGGGTTAATGTCATCCTGTAGCCGTATCTGCATAACTGGCAAATGTCACAAAATGGATGTCTTGTCTTTAAGCATCTTGTGTGGGCAGATGTCCACTTATTTCTGCATGCCTGGAACAATCTGAGAGGTGGAATCAAGGGACAATTGGCAAGGGATTATGGGATACCTGAATGTTTTGTCTGAAACACAAAATGGTAAAGCAGGGTAGGTTGTATAGAAACTGTTTTCTAATTATATTAAAGGGAGAGTTCACCCTCATGTCTTTCTAAATCTGTGTGTGATTCTCTATTATGTAAAACAGAAAATAAGATATTTTGAGAAATGTGGGTTTTGTCCATACAGTGAAAGGCAATGTAGGTCCAACGTTCTTCAAATATCTTTTGGGTTCTGGAGAAGAAAGTCAAACAGGTTCGGAGTGATATGAGAGTCAATAAATGTCAATAAACATCTTTAAAGCGATACCGAATTCAACGACAGGCAGATAGTGGAAGAGCCCAACACAAACACACCGTAAGAGGAGAAAGATTACGCCTCCATCAAATGTTGCCCATATTCATCCTCTTGTTGGCAATCAATAATATAACCAGCAGGGATTAGAGTTAATCAGTAGCGTCACACAGATCGATGCAAGAACAAGATGCATGTCTTGAGAATACTGAGAGAGAGAGAGAAAGAAAGAAAGAGAGGAGAGAAATAGTGGATGACCAGACACCTTCTTAATGGATCTAATCATTGAGTGTGAACTTTCATCTACAGTCGTAATTGTGTTGGTTTATGACGGCATTTACATCTGGTGCAAACATCTGAGGTAAGGGATACACTGTTGAGAAATCTATTTACATTTCTGCATTGGCAGATGCTTTTATCCAAAGTGACTAACAGTGGATTCAATCTATACATTGTTATTCACTGAGGATCGGGCCCATGACATTCTGCTGCTAATGCAATGCTCTATTGAATGAGCTACAGGAAAACAAATCTTATCTTTATCGCTATGTTTGTCTTGTTTTACTGGAAAATTCTTGTTTTTTATTATGTTATCATGTTTGTATTGTCTTAGTAAGCTGTATTTTTTTAGTTATTATGACTTAAATCAAAACTAAACAAATGCAGTTTGATTGATATTAATTGGAATGCACAATGAAAAAAACACGATTTTTGAGTTATCTCATTTTCGAATTAAACTCTTTATTTACAGCTTAAAACAAATCCAGACAAATACATTTTAACACAAACTACATATCCATATTAGGGTGTCACAATACCCAGCTAAAAACACCAAAAACCCAATAAAACCATTAAAGAAACTCCATCGTGAAACCATTGGCTTTTTCTATTAAAACCAGCTCAAAATTACATTTTGTGTTTGTTTTGGTCATTATTCCAATAGGATTAATCTCTGGCAAATAACACCCCCTCCATCACCTACCAGTAGATGCGAGTTTCCATTCAAACAAATACAGTTCCCATAAGAACCATTAAATCCATTAAATTAACTCTCTCGCCACCTCATTACTTTCGTATTTTGAGTGTGATTCATTGGACAGAAAAATAAGAGAAAAAATAAACAAAAATTAAAAGACCCATTAACATTTTGAAAGCAATAAATATCAGATAACACCGGTATTGTGAATACATCTGTCCACGATAACCGTGAAGGAAAACTCATTTCCGTGACAGCTCTAATATATCTAAGAAATGTGTTTTCTTACCCCATGTGACCATTTTGGTCGTTTATAAAAATGAGGCAAGACTTCAAATCAAAGATGCTGCACTCAAAATCATCTTCCTCACATTTGAGACGTACAGTATGTTACTATCATACGTAAACTATGATCTGTCTAGTTGCTAACACTTGCAAATTCACCAGAGGCCAATGTTGAGCATTTCAGCTTTACCACAATCGCAACAAACTCTCCTCTGCATTCAACAAGCTTAATGTTATACAGACTGAGGCAACACATAAAACAAGAGATTGCAGATGACATTTATATTTACGAGTTTGGCAGACACTTTTATCCAAACATATGTATTTCAGGATGAAGAAAACTAGTTTTCACAAAGTACCTTAAGTCTCATTTATCAGCGTGCGTTGACTGGGCTGCAATTAGAGGCAGACCTCCAGATGGAAGTCAGGTTATGCATCAGACTAATGCTGGCATTACACTCCAAGTGATGGGTGCAACAATATATCTCATTAAAACTAAATGTTTCCCTTGGTCAGCAACTGCTCATGCACTCATCAGTTTGTCAGCTCAAACCACTAAATCAGTTGTAGACGCCATACCGGTGCCATAGATCATTCACGTCCTAATGTAATTCCCCCATTCAGTGTGGGCAGCTTTTCCTCCAGACGGATGCTGAATTAGCGCCGTTTAATGGATGGATATTAATTCCTTCGAGTCACAACAAAATTAAGTAATAATGTGACCATTAATATTTCAGTTACAGCGCTTCACGCTCGAAGCGAAGAAGCCCACCAAGATCTTCCATCATTACTTGTAAAGGACATAGCCAATGGGAGAGAGAGAGAAGAAGAGAGAGATAGAAAGAAGTTATTAGCAAAATCTGCAACTCTTTAAATGATTCTGTCAACTCAAGGGTAAGGCAGAAACTCTGACTGGGCAGAAACCGTTCTGATAAGAGTGTTTCTACTCCGTTTCAGGTATGCACTGCATCATTTGGTGCTACAGAGAGCAGCGCCCCGTGGAGACTCCCAGTTGGATGTACCGCTGCATAATTGATGATGACGATAAATCAGACGGTCAAACCAAGGGAGAAACTGTGCCTGTTGTAATTTCTCATCCTGTCCTATGATGTAATGTTGCAGCTTTATGAAAATAGCGCAGTAATGACGCCTGCTCACACGAATATACTGGCTTTGATTTCCAAGATATACTTTCAACGTGAGACAGACTTTGACTGACTTTAAATTAACTTTACATACTTGAATTTACATTGTGTTTGCATGGAAAGCATTGCTAAGTTTATATTGCTCAATGCTTATGTTTTAACTTACCCTCTGTTCCAAAAAAAGTCCCACAGACTAACTTAAGAGACCCAAAACAAAGCCATATAAATTTCTCACAGAGGTTCATTGGTAGTGGCTCTTTTGACTTAAGCCAGCAAATAAACAACTTCTGCATAGCGATGTTTTAAACAGTAGGGCTGGACAATATATTTAAAAAATTGTATACACAGTGAACCCGGATAAATAGGCAACACTAAAAAAAATGAAGGCAACTCGTTGCCTCAAATGTTTTTTAGTTTAAGGGATTCTTGGTTTAAATAAGCAGAACTTTCAAATTCTGATACTGTAAAACAAAAGCTCTTAATAAGTCTTAGTGAGTGTGACTTAAATATTTAAATCATCCCTATTATTAAATTAAGTAGAAAGACATAATTTCTGAGTACATAAATATTTATTTTTAAGTTAACTAAACTCAATTCTTTCAGTTTCTTTATTATACAAATTGAATAGTCTTATTGTGCATAAATCAATCACCCTGACTTAGGCAGCCCAAAATGAGCAAGAAGAGACTGGTAGAGAATTGGTATTGAACAGTCATTGCTCACTGGTAATATGTTACATGTGGCCTCCCACAGACACACATACCCCACACTTCTGAACTATGGTATCCACAGAACTGAAAAAGACGTCAAACTATTATAAATTTCCAAGATAAGTGAACATTAAACACTAACAAATTTTTTGACTTTACTGAAGACACATAAAGTAATCACATTTTACGATATACTCTCCTAATGCAGTCTGACAAAAAGCATGCTTTGGATTGGAAATCCTTCTCGACCGATTATGTTGAATTAACATGTTTCAATTAAGTAAATTGAACCAATCTATATATTAGCAAATAATTTTTTGAGTTTTAGTCAAAACTTCAAGTTAATCAAAAATAATCATTATACATTACTCAAAAGTAAAACTGTGTTTCAGGAACTTACTTTATTTAAGTAAGTAGAACTGTTTTTCAATTTAATTAAGTTTTCATTTCATAATCTGTTTGATTTTTTTGAGTGTTTGGTTTTACACTGATCATTGACCAAAAGACTGCCACATGAATGTAAGTGTCTGTGTGTCAATGCACATATTTATTTCTGACATGTGGAACATGATGTAAAATAGCATGTTTTTTACATCCAAAAGCAATGTCAAAGACTGAAAGAAAACCAAGATTCATAAAAACTATTATTTAGAAAGCTGCAAATAATTTTGGAGTGCATTTGTATTTTGGAGCTTTAAAAAGTACCATATTTGATTAAATTAAACTAATCTTTGTATGTTGTATTGAAGTAAGTTATTGCATTGCGCATTTTTCTTCGATATTGTGCAGCCCTCATATAATTCATTAAAAGCACCTAAGCAACCACATACCAACACTCTAGCATCACCTTTAGAAAATGTTATAAGTTTATAATACATTGTAAAACTTTGCTGTAGTTTTGCTGCAGGTTTTCCAGTAACTTACTGTAGATTTAATTACTACATAATACTCTTTCAGTTTGATTAACTTTTATTTTAATCAAAATTAAAACACTTTTACTTTTGAGATTTAAAATGAGCAAGAAGAGACAGGTGGCATTGGCAAAGCAACACTGCAAAAATGACATTCTTCCTAAGCATTTTTGTCTTGTTTCCTAGTAAAAATATTTAAAACATCTATTCATTTAACATATCCAGGGTACCTTACAAAAGAAGGAGCATTCAACAATTCGCCAACGTTTTTTGCAAGAAACAAAAATTTTTCTTTACACATTACTTTTAAGGAAACATTATTCACAGTCCAATTACAGCATCTCTCCAGATGTTTAAATCTCTTCTGATTTGGCATGTAACTCTGACGTCTGCAAACACGAAGCTTACACAGGGTCCTTTCAAAGCAAGGGTTTGCACCTGTACCCTCTACAAACATCACACAAAATCTCGACCAATGCCAGAGGGGTCAAAAGTCTAGACAATGCAGATCTCAAGAGAAAGAAAAGCCGTAAAGCCGAGTGCAAATTTACACAAAGCACATCTTCTTCTGCACTTTCCGCTCGGGTAGGCAGCTAGGTATGGCATTCTATTGAATTCCCTCTTTAAATAGACTTAATCCTGCACGCTGGCAGCCGTTCAGAGAGCTCTCCTCCGCTTTTAATTAGACGTACAGTGGCTGATGACTGTAGCCGTGCTGGAGGAGCCTTGTGTTCACATTCCTGAAGGAATATAATTCATCAGAATAAAGGAAGGCCTTTTGTATGGAGCGTGGTTCAGTGTGGCCTCTGCCCACGCAGGAAACACCGCTATCGACAGAAATCTTATGCTGGATAAAATCCTCACTGCAGGACAGTAATGGTCGTCTTCATTACTTACAATCTTTTTTCATTACTTGGAGGGCCCTCGTAATGTTTCTTGTAAATAAGTCATCGATATTCCCTAACAGAACACAGGCGACCTCGTGATAACGAGCGTAAAATTCACAGAGTGAAATGCACGTGCTACAGTAGCTTCTTTTAGGATTTTGTTTGCTTTAGGAATAGAACAATAAAATCTCTATATATTGATGATCAATTAAAGGAAACGCATTAGACATTTTCATGTTAGAAGTTAGTGCATATCAACTAGCAGCTTAAATCTGTGGAAAGAAGCTTTTAAATTCACCCAATATTAATTTCACTGTGATAAATGAGTTATAAACCTTTTAAAGAATTTAAGATATTTCATAATAAAGCATGAAGATACACAGCCTATATTATTAGGAGTGGGAATGACCTAGATACTCTTCACAATTAATATTCTCATACACAACTGCAGCCTGTTCAGGACCATCAGGAGTCTAGGTGTGTTTACAGTATTGTTCTTAGATCTTGTACAAGCTGCAGCACTCTAAAATACCCAATGACGTAATGCACATTAGGAGCTCCTCTGAGCTCACATAGACCCCCGGTGGCAGGACTTTGGTACTGCATGTATCATGTTCTTTGACATGATGCTTTAGTTTAAACGAAACCTTTTGCTAATCACAAGAGAGCATTACATGTGAATACAATTCTTTCTTGAAACGAGCTTCAAATTAATAATTAATACAGATGGATGTAATTTATTGCAGTGATGCTCTATGAGAGACGCACCCTGCTATTATTTATGTGCGCAGAAATCAGCTGTTGTGCACCTGTGTCCTGCCCCCCGTCGCTTCGAGGGGTCATGTGCGAAATACAAAAATGCAAATTAGCCTTTTGTTTACCCAGAGATGAGTTAATTTGGCGAGACGTTCATTACACGTCTTACTGGGCAATGTGATTTTTGGACAAGGGCTTTCTGGATCCAGAACAGCTCAGTTGGCCCCGATCTGAGCCAAGAGCCTGTCGAACAATGACCCCTCTGCCTTCTCACAGAGTCAAGGCCCTCTGCAGTAAAACAACTGAATGATCTGAACAAATGCACATCTAAGATGGACCATTTAGTAGACAATCCTGAGCTTTTTGTCCTGAAAATGTTCCCTCTAAAGGAATGTAGCCTACTTTTATTTTCCATCATAATAATTGCAGTGGAATACAATCAAATGAAGAATTCATGTTTATTTATAAAACCTACTTAGTCTAATGCCTTGGATGTAAACCAACATGATTACAAAACAAGAAATGTGTGGGGACAATAGATGGTTGACATCTGTGTGTCCGAACATAAAACAGTGACGTCATCCGTGAACATGCGGGTAAATACGATTACATTTAGGTTAAACATGTTTGAACAAAAACGGGTCCCTAAATGTCAGAGAAAACATGCTGCACATGACACTCGTGTTACACTCATAAAAAGGACTTCACGGTCTCTGGTGTGCAGGTGCACGCATGGCATGTTTTCAAAGAACAAAGAGCCATGTGCGCGCACGACCCTCTGTTTCTAATGACACACGTGTAATCTGATCACGTCCCGTAATCCTCGTGAATAAACACAAACTACAGCTCATCTCCACGCGCTGTCAAGAGCGCACTACCTCAAACCAAACTAACTACTGCGACACTGTGAAATAAAGAGAGAAAGTAACAATGCGTGATCTGTGGAAAGATTGCAAATGTCATCTCCATATAGACCTACATATCGCGAGTAAAGCATCGGATGTAGTTCAATGTCGAGATGGGGCGCAACTGTTGAATAAAAACTCGCGTTACGCAATAACTATTGTATGTGGCCATACTTTTATAAAAAATAAACATATGGTCGTATTGCATTACGTTTTAGCACAATACGGCTTGCGCAAAACAAGATAAGATTAAAAAGCAGTTAACGCGTCGATTCATTGACAAAGACGCTCTGTTGCGCACAAAGTAGCACATACGATAACGTGCGCCGTTTTGCTGTCACAAAGCAATGTCTCGTCTCTTTCCACTGCGGTGAACAGTAATACTGGTCAGGGAGAGGAAAACATGCTGTGGCTCTGCTCCTGGAAACTTGGTTCGAAAAAGAGCCCCGCCCTCTTTCTGCCTCTTCTGAAGCCTTATAACCAGATGCCCGTTCTTCAGGCGCAGATACCCAAGAACGGCACTGGACTTGACCACAGTTACGCACAGATCCTGGAGCCGAGCGAAAAATACCTGACGGATTATATCCATACGTTTTTTTGTTTTTTTTCAAAGTTAAACACTTCTTGAGGAAGAAATGGATTTTTTAAATCACAACTACTTGAGTGCGCGCAACCCGTATGACTACACCTTTAATTTTTGGAATGACTATCTCGGGCTGTCTACTTTGGTCACGAAGAACAAGCACAGCGTCCCGCAGAATCCCAACTCCATCACGGAGTCGCTGAAAGCTACCCTGGGCTTGGACGACTCCCCTCCGTGCCCGTGCGCAATCGCGGCCGGAGGTGAAGGCGAGAGCGGAGGGCAACTGGACTCTTGCTGCTGCCCTCCGCCTACCTCCATTTCCATCCTGGACCTGAAAGAGCGATTCTCCATCCTGAGTCCCTTCCAGAACCAAAACCAGGGCACTGGTGGGCTTATGTCCTCCTCTCCGGAGAGGGAGATGGGCATCGGAGGGAGCTTCGCGGGATTTGATCTGTTCGGTGTGGAGAGGAAGATGAGAAAACCGGCAGCGCGGAATAAGCAGGAGCCCAAGATCTGCGTCTTCTGTCGGAATAACGGCGCGCCCGAGGAGGTTTACGGCTCCCACGTTCTGAAAACCCCGGACGGGAGGGTGGTGTGCCCCATCCTGCGGGCGTACACATGCCCCCTGTGCAGCGCCAACGGGGACAACGCACATACAATAAAATACTGCCCTCTCTCCAAAGACCAGCCTGGCCAGAGAGTGCTGAAAGGAGGCAGAGCTGTGGGTGGTAAGCGAGTGAAAATCTTCTAGAAGAGACTGCTGCGTAAATATAGACTTATTGCACTGAACATTTCTTTCCAATGACTGTTCTGATTGCGGCTTTCCAAGTCTTAACTAGGCTACGGGATTTATTAAACAAATAAGATATCAATGTTTTGTTAAGAATACGAAAAAAAATCTCTTATATTTTTATAGATACTTTATTTCCATAGTTTTATTGCATACTTTATTCATAAAAAAGCTATTTTTCCTTTTCACACATAGGTTTAGATGTTTATTCGTTGAAAAGTCACAATTCATAGTCACGTTTTTATTGAAATGATAAAAGAATAATGTTATTTTTGTTTAAAATGGGAGACATGAATGTTAGCAAATATATATATATACAATAGAGGACTTGCTCTTCTGTCAAACTCGAGTATTTCTTTACTGTAAGCAAAGCTTGCAACTCATTTTTGTCTTTTTAACCAAAGTTTATTTTTTGCCATTAATCGGTTTTAAGAATGTTTCACACGTCTTCATTCATTCGACAGGTCTCTGAAGTGAAGTTTAGCCCTATTCCGTTCTTCCCTCAGAGCCCACTCCATAATTTCCTTCCCTCCGGCTCTGACATTTAATACGCGCATGCACGGACGCGCAAGAGCAACACAATAGAGTCTCTGTTGCGCGTTCATGTTCTCCGCATAACTTTACAATCAGCCAAATTATTTCAGACCCCACAGACAGAGCCAGACTACGTGACATTTTACATTACAGTGTCCATGTTACACGCATACATGTAAATAAAACGATAACCTTATAGTCACACTAAGAAAGTAAAGCAGCTCCAAAAAGAAACGAATCAGGCCTATTAAAGGACATATTGCACATTAGTATTTAACAGACTGTAACATAAACAATTTAATGTAAAGTGTGGCCACTTGTTCCCAGACATCGTTTTAAATGACTCTATGAGGTGCCCTTTCAATGTTTACACCCCGAGTAGGGGAACACACACTGGAGAGAAACAAATCCCATGGGTGCCTCTCTTCTCAGCCCTTCTCACAAAGTTCACCT
Organism: Triplophysa tibetana; assembly: GCA_008369825.1. Lineage (NCBI taxonomy): Eukaryota > Metazoa > Chordata > Actinopteri > Cypriniformes > Nemacheilidae > Triplophysa > Triplophysa tibetana. The sequence continues at coordinate 20,440,169 of CM017909.1, read as the reverse complement.
TTCTCCAGAACATCCCCGGCGGGGAAGGAAAAGGTTCATAAAAAACAAACAGTTTCACCATTCTTAAGGATGGATTAAAGCACGGTTGAATGTTCTTAATAAAAAAAGCTTTTTTGCAAAAACAATGTATTTGCCCCTTTTTGCATTACCTAAAATAAAAAATCCCAAAAAGAAACAAAATAAGGATGCAAACATATTGTGAATGTACAATTGACACTTGCAGGACTGCACATTTCTGACAGTTACGTATGTTTACCAAAGGAATTCAATTTGAATGAATTGAGGGACATAGATTTGCTGTTTTGTAAATAAGCACCGAAAAATAGAAAAGCATTAAGTGATGTCTATTCAGTATTTTACTGTTAAAAAGTGACTTCAGAGGGATCTACCTCACCAGGATTTTGTACTCACATGTAAAATGTCAACAGCCGTTTATTAATATAGTGTACCATTTATAACAAGGGTTTATAATAGTATTTTTGATCTTTGTATAACATAATTGTATTTTTTTTTCCAGTGCATTACATATGAAAAGTGAAATTCCAATAAGCTCGAAGCGTTGTTTGCTAATAGTATGTACATAATATGAATAAATGACAATACCATACATTTTAAGTTGCTGTTTGATGTTATGCTCGCGGGTGGCGTTAGAGAACGACTGAGAATGAAATGTTGCTGACGATTTGCCACGTTTGTAATTAAAAGAATAAAAATGAAACACTGTTGAATTTTCTTATTTATATTTTGTCACAATTTCCCTGTATGCTGCTGTGCAGAAATGAATTCACTAAAGAAATAAACAGCTTATGAAATGGTTTAACTGGTGCGTTCATGTTGTCCTCTGTAGATTGTTTTCAGTCTTTGTGAATCCCACCCCATCACCAGTAAAGACCTCTGCTCACCTTTGCACTTCTGTTCTTGACAAATATTCTTGATGAAACCCAGAAGCAGAGAGAAGATCAACAAAAGCACCATTTGTTTAAAGAGCGTGAAATCACAATTGGACTTTTAGTCAATATGCATTAGCTTTGATCCATATGCCAGTGTACTCCTATCTGTGACTCAATTAACTTTCAGCAAATACACAGATTTACAATTTACAGGCTTTCTCTTCTTAGCAGACAGACTCAAAACACCAATGACTCATCTTGCACTCAGGGGTATATACAAATTGTTGTTCAATCACATTCTCTTCCCCAATATACGCCTGGATCTCTACCTGCTGCCAGGCTCAGGATGTGTCCAGTTTTATTGCCATCTGAAGACTATTGGCTTTTGTGTTGGGTTGTTAAGGAGGCCTTCAATATGTCCTGCCCCAACTTTCAATAGAAACTACATCAAGCCAGCCACTAAAAAAAGTCTCTGTGCGTCAGTCTGGTGTGTGCTGAAAGTCTGTTAATGGTGAGGTTTGGTAAATAAAACTTTGACAACACCCATGACAGTGACGTCAGGGCACAACCTCTGATGAGCGCCCGTGAGACGGCAGAGGGTGATCTGTGCGGCCTTCTCTCTCTCTCTCTCTCTCTCTCTTCTCTTATATCAACAAGCCCATCCACATCTGTCTTTCCATCCCTCTCTCTCCCATCTCAAACATACCCACAGCTGAGGCACTTCATTAAAAATGCATAAATACAAAGTGCAATAGGGATTTATATTACAACAGACAGTTGCAGAAAAGCTCTCTCTCACACACACACTTTTGGATAACAGCTTTTATTCCCGTTACTGCGGCTCATTTTCAATGCAGTAGATTTTCATAATTAAGTTAGTTCCACCATTTATACCAAGAGTCTCGTATGATATTATCTAGAACAAAAGGGTTAGGAAAGATGTTTTTATTACTCCACAGCGATGCTCGCCTCTGATTTCTTTCCTATTTAGTCAAGTAATGTGTGCGCCTGTTTTCATAAAATCACATCTAGAAAGGTTTGAAAGTCTTTGCATCAGATAAAGAAATCAAACCAAGTGTCATTTATTTCATGCATGCGCAGACGTTTAATACTATTAGCCATTACATTATTTAATACGCTTTGATATGAAGACCACTATTACTTCGTCCTTGAGACTGACTGGTTAAACATAACAGCAAAAAGCACATTTGGTTTGCTATTTTGCAATGATATCCATACATTTCTTGTGGCAAAACGGTGTTAAAGCCGGTCTAACTCTGGAATTAGTATTTCAGAACAGGCAGAAAACATGTTAAGCGGTCGAACAGATGGGACAATCTCACATAAATGAACTCTCAACTTATTACTTAAAAAACAGGTCACATTCACAATGAGCAGCTTTGAAGAAGCGAGGTGAACTTCATAAAGGCTGGTCTTGACAGAACCTCCTGACCTGCGTGAAGTTCAAGCGGTCGTACACGGTAATCAGACGTGTGACCTCTGAGCCCACCGGGTCTGTCTGCATGGCATCCGGACCTGCTTGAGATTTGAAAGCGCTCTTAGAATTGGCCGTGGGCCAACCTGATCCATCCTGCCCCAGACTGCACTGCAATCTCCCATCAGCCCCATAAAACGGAAACTTCCAGGGCTTTCTACAGAATGAAAACACATGCTGGGGTCACGTGATCGGGCACGTGCTTCTCTGAAGTTTACCGAATGGTATCGCGCCAGCGGTCGCAAATGCGGCTGCAAGGTTTGGGGTTTGAGTCCAAGAATTTGTTGGGTGGGCCAGCTTGGTTTTAAAGCATACATCGAGCCGGTTTGAAGCGCATGAGGGTTAACAAGACTTACTCTACATTCCTGTGAGATGAAAGCATAGAGCTGTCATAACCCATTCCAACGGCCACTGAGTTGACATGTTTTGCTATACGGTATAACACAATAACAGGAATTCTTGTCCAGGAGAAAAGGTCTCCGAGTCTGTAAGTCGGAACTCTGTGTTAAACTCTAATGAGTTTTCTTCTCATCGGCTGAAATTGATTTCCCATGAGTCTTTGTTTCACTGCGCGGTCGCAACTACACAACAAATGAGTTGACCCTTGAGCCACTGTGCTAAACTATAAAATATCTATTGTGAGAAACAGTTCGTCTTCAATCCATCTTAATCTTCATTTGTTGCGTTTTTTTTCAAGATTTGTAGTTACTTTTACACAATGAGACTCTGTGTCTCTGTATTACTTCTATATATTTAAGATAATTTGTGTTTTACTTTTATATTACTTTTTATTCTTATTCAGATTGTTCATTGTCTGATCTATCAAATGTAAACAGACTAAATACATAGCATTATAAAATGTGCGACTGGCCAATCAGTATCGAGCATGCCATTGAGGCGTGAAAAACGGTAAATAAACCTCTTCAGACTGCTTCAGGATCAGTGTTGGGTAAATCATTTTGAAAAAGTAATTAATTGCTAGTTACTAATTACATATTTAGTATAGTAATTCGATTACTTTAGAAATGACTATCTCCCAAAAGTATATAATTACTTATTACTAATTACTTTCTATATCTTATGTCGACCTTGATTAGGTATGTGAATCAAAGATAGAAACAAAACGACTCTTAAATCATTCAAACACATAAAATAAAACTACATAAAGTACTCTTAATACTGACTAAAGTATTACAAATGTGAGAAAGATACATTAATGCTTTGAATTTTAATGTCAATTCCAGTATTGTATAATTTACACATTTACTTCAATTACATCTGAAGCCATTGTAATTAAATTACAAAAAAATAAGAGTAATCCCTTACTTCACTATTTTAAGTGAAAAGTAGTTACATTACTGTAACCAATTAAAAAGTAACCAGTTACACCCGACACTGTTTAGGATCCAGATCATCAGGTCGGGATTTATTGCTATAAAAAAGGATGAATATATGAACCATGTTTTTTAGTTAGTTGTATTTTTGAGTTATTATTGCTTAAATCAAAACAAACCAACTGCAGTTTGATTGATATTAATTGTAATGCACAATAAAAAACAGTTAAACAGTTATCTAATTTTGGAACCAAACCCTATTATGCTGGATACCTTTTGTATGATATATGATATAGTCAATTATTACATAATTTACCATTGTATAATTCTTTAACATCCATAATATCTAAATCTATTATGATAATAAGTCCTGTGCAGTCTGCTCTTTCTTTTTAGAACAATACTTGTCTGTTGTGCCATGCTTGTCCTGCAGGGGGCGTGCTGAATAGTATCTCAAAATATGACTTGTCTTTGCAAAGCAGGCCACAGTGGCAACTGAAACAACCTACATATAGTACCAAAAAATACAGAATATGATTAGTTTATATTTTCAGTAAATGAAGGGGATTCTGGAGAATAGATGGGTTTTGAGATCAGAGGTTCATGTATATGCGTGTGCACGTGTAAAATCTCCCTTCAAGTAGCTTTGCTTTTGATTTCAATCAGCTGCGGCCTGCCGTCAGATCAGAGGAATCAGCAGTAAATACATATTTCTGCTTTGATGTTGGCCTACAAAGAAGGCCGACTCAAACATGTTGTTCCAGAGCAATCGCAAGCTTTCCAGGTTCATTATCAAACAGAAGCTCTAAATATCAAAGTTATGCCCAGCAGACGCATTAATGACAGCCGAGAGAGCCCCGGTGTCTTTCTACACCCCTACAGATGCACACACGCCTGTGCTCTTCAAGGCCGCTCTGCAAAAACAATGCCCAGAGGAGATCTAGAAAATAAAAAAGGTTTTAGAGAACTGGTTCTGTTTCTCCGATTTAAATGTTGAATGGGGGTTGCTATGTGGCTAAGGTGCTCTACGCAGTTGCTAAGGCATTTCTAAGAGGTTGTTTATTGTACCGAGCCAAACAGACCCCCCCCCCACTCACACACTAAAGTCTCTATGCTGTTTTCATTGGTATAGGTATTTGAGTTCGAAAATAAATCTTAAGCCTATAAAATAACAGCACACCTCTCAAACAAACAACTCAATGTGAGCCATCATTCAAGACTGTGGCACAAATATTGTGGAAAGAGTTATGAGCGTATGTTTAATACGCTCAATCGAGGATTAAAAATTAATAAGAAGCCAAGAAGCCAAGATGCTCAAGTATAAATGTCTCTCTCGCTCTCTCTGTCTCTCTCGCTCTCTCTCTGCTAATAAAGATCTATATTTTTGCTTTCCTTCTCTTTGTGGTTAGAAGCTAAATGGAAGTTGAGGCTCTTTCGCTTGCCAGTAATTTTTTTCGGGAATGTTCCCACTCAAGTGAATAAGAGCTGGATGCCATGTGGTTGTGGTTTGGGCTCTGGTTGATCTCTGAGCGTTGGATGCAGGATGGAGGAAATTACAGCAGCTTCCTGCAACATGGTGCTTTAAAAGCCACCAGGTACACACACACACATTTATCACCGTAGGTTAAATGAAGCCTTCATGTACGACACAAAACCACACATACGCATCTAGCATAAATAAAAAGAACAGCCTCAAAGTAAACACGTGAGTACACATTTCACAGAAAGACACACACGCTTACCACATAATTGTAATGTGCAGCTTCCATGCAGATAAAAACATGTTTTACTGTGTGTTCAGTGAAGTCAACACACAGCGAGAATTTATAAGCTAAAGTGAAGACCGACGCATTGGATTTCCTAACAACACAATGTAGTGTCCCTCTCCTCAAACATAACCCTCACCCAACGTATTGACATTATTACATTTCAGGCAAATCACTTTATCATGTTTACCCTTCATCAGATTTCAACACATTTTTCTGTGTCTGAGAGAATGCTCGGATGAACTTATTAACATGAATGCACTTGACAAAGCAATTTACAATTGCACAGTTAATATGACAGATTCGCTTAGTAGGACTAGGTTTTATAATCCCACTATTTCGGCCCAGTTGAATCGCCCAATAGGACATTTCCCACGCCTTGTGCATGGCAGGGGGAAGCAGTCAAGAATATGAATAGAGGAAGGTCTGAGGCTTCCCTGGATTTGTCGGGTAGGCATCCTCTGTGTTTAAGGATAAATCATTATAGAAATACATAGCATTCTAACCTTTCCTTGCCATTATCAGAGCGACATCTCATGAGTTGTGTGTCACACTTTCATCACATCCATTATTCTTGGTGAAACATGCTTTTTGGTGAGGTGCTGCTGATGATGCCCTTTGTATGGTTCCCATCAACAAAACACGTAAATTACATTTAGATGTTGACTAAACGATTGTCACCCAGTGCAAAAATATATGCATTATTTTTTAACGTATGTCAAGAAAACCATTCCAACATAACTAAATGATTTCACTAAATGAATACGTGTCAGTTTATATGCTACAAAAGAATGGATTTTCATCTATAATTGACAGTAGCAAAAACGACTTTTACATCTCACAAAAGTCCTGCAGGATCACAGGTCCAAGAGCTGTTTTTATTAATCTCTTCTGCCCTCTCGTGGTAACAGATGAGCAGTGAACGACTGTTGAACAATAACACATGCTTCATTTATTTATATCATAAACAATATTAACTCGATGGAAGATTGCAATGTGAATTACAGTATTTTAAAAATGATCTGAACATAATATTTTTGTTACACATTCTATGCTTGTATTATTTACAATTTAGAAAACAAATAGACGATATTTTTAAATAATACAGGACATCAAGTGGAGTTCAAAAAGTGTGTCAAATGTTTTTAAATCTGATTTACACTTAGGAAAAGAAGCAAAAGGGATTATGATTTTGAAAATCTAAAAAAAAAAGTTAAAAATATAAATGAAAAAGTAACAATTAACAGATAGAAAAAACTCAATGTACACATATTAAACACACGCATACAAGTCATCTCAATTATCAAGTAAAATGATTACATTTTTTATAACGATTAACAATGTAAAACATTGCAGCTGCATTTAATCTACAGCCACTAGATGGCGCTGTTGCTCAATTCTGACTCACGTCAAATTGAGGCTGAAGTGGGTTTTCTCAAATTTAACTGAGGTGCAATTTATCAGTAATTCATGTCATTAATAAATGATGAATTATCATCATTCAACCATCCCTTACGATATCTTTTTCTCGTCAAAACAGGTAAAAATAACAATTATCTTGTGGTAAACAACGAATGAAAAACGTATTTAACATGCGCTATGTGCTACACAAGAAGGTAAACAAAGCGAGAAATTCGATTATGCTTCTTGGATAAAGTCATGTTTAATGAGAGACATGTTTGATAAACGTAACGACTCGTCATTCCTGTAAAACATTGCTTTATATTAACATGTATTGATATTTGTTTCTTTCTGTTGTCAACATCGTCACAGTTCATGTTCAGGGTCAAGCCGGGGTCACTGTTAGGACTTCTTGTGTGTGTTTTTACTTGCCTGTCAATTTAGGATGACACTCTTCTGATGTACAGTACAGTACAGTAGGCTACTCCTATTGTAATAATCTCCAGGGTGGATTTGTGTGGGGTTGTGTATATGTTTACGTAACGTCACGTACATAAATTATGCCATTTTTAGAGCGACATCTCATGAGTTGTGTGTCCCACTTTCATCACATCCATTATTCTGGGTGAAACATGCCTTTTGGTGAGGTGCTGCTGATGATGCCCTTTGTATGTTTCCCATCAATGAAACACATCGTCAGATACATTTAGATACTTTTCATTAAGGCGTACTCTTAGTTTCAATCAATAGATGGATTGTGGGATGGACGTTGATGTGAAAAACAAACAGCTCAGAAGTGTTGTGAGTGTCAATGGGAACTTGGGAAGGGTTTTTGGTCTGTGTTAACAGTTTACAGTAGATGGCGCAATCATTATTCTTGGCCTTAGAAATACGTGAACTCAATATTTTAGTATTTTACTTTACTCTACTTCTGTTTTATTTGATTCTTACATCTGTATTTTTTTACCCAGTTACAGTTATTTGTGTTACTGGCCAGAACCCATAACAATTGCTTAATATTTGAAATTGGTAACAAGTATTGACACTGTTTATTTTGTGTAGCTAGAGTCAATTGAATTTTGGTTCCCTACCAGACCCTTTCACATTAGGTTTGCTCACTGGGGATCAAAAACCTTAAATATTAAGTAATTTTGTTTCCTTTACATAATAGACATTAAATGTGTACATGGGTGGGTGACATATAAACATATGGCGTGACTGCAAAAAACGAGAAAACAAAACTAACAATATATTTTTAACAAATGTTTCCTATATGGTTTCAGATCCTCGCATTTATTGCACATCTCTATAAAAGACACAAGGGGGAGCTGTTGTGCCTGAATATTGCATCACTGTATATATTGTAACTAAAGTATGGACACACTGGTCAAATGTTTAACCAAAACACCATTGCTTTAAAAGTATATACCATAAGAACAACTAATCTCGCTGTGTAAACCATCCCACCAAAATTTCATTAACAGAAGTTAATTTGTTTGTAATTTTGCTAGCATTTTAATGGTGGCTTCAATTCAGCCCTGATCAATTTACTCAATTTACAAGTATTTAGCTGTTGTATTATTGAAACCATTTTTTTCAATGTATTTCCAAGAAAATACAGAACATCACAGTATATTCAGTATATATATATTCAGTATATAAAACAGTATATTCAGAACAGCATGCTAACTTCAAAGCTAAATAAAAAATGTATGAAAATTAAATGTGAAAGCCTTAAAACAGATAATTAATCGTCATAATCTCCAAAGACCAAAAACATACAATTAATTGTCATAATCGCAATGACTTATTAGACAATTAATCGTCAGCCAAATTTCATAATCGTGACAGCCCTACATGTGTGCAACGTAAATATTAACCTGTAATTTTTCAGTGCCTTTTTGTTGTTGGGTATGTTTGTGTGCTAAGATCTTAATCCATGATAAAATTAGTTTACACTCAAAATAAGTGTTTTCGAAAATGCATCTGTTTTGGGAGTTCTGACGCCCATGGACGGTACTTGACCTAATAAAAGCTTTTCTTCTGGAATGTCCCCCTCACAGTTTCACATAGGAATCTCATAAGAGCAGCACTGCTTTTGTAGCGAGACCCCCATGAATACAAATGCAATATGGTCACAGCCTGGCGTGAGGCGGGATGGGTCTGTTTTCAAATGCTTAATTCAGTTTGTCACCTTCATTCGGGGGTTTTTGAGTGCTCTAATTTGTGTTAATGAGGGGTAATAAAGTCATAGTCCCTCATATTAGTGCCAGGGGGGGCAGAAGAGAAAGGAGGAGAGGTTGACTGCTCTCCTATCTCTCCACACATCCATCCCTCCTTCCTTCTGTGAAAGCCGGAGAGCCTTGATCTGCCGTTCCGTTCTCCTGTGCGGCGCGCCTCCATTGTTCCTCTAATTAGATCGCTTTTGTTGGGTTAGTGCCGACGCCATCTGCTCAGCTGTCAGGAGCACTGTGGGTCTAGGGTAGGGGCATTGTGACGGTGAAACCCTCTCTCCCCTCGTCCCACAATGGGCTACAAAAGAGTTGGCATGTCCCCGGTGCACTCGCATAAGGGCCCTTTCACACTTGATGGAATTAGGAGGAGATTGATGTCCATGTTTTCGGGGGAACACCGAAAGGGACAAGCGGTGCAGCTTGTTCGTTTATTCTAAAGGCCTGCGCTGAAATCTCGGCCGGTTTTGAGAAAAACTGTTCAGGAAAGTTGGGTTCAGGAAAGTTATTGTAAGCAGTTAGCTGCTCGTGTTAAAGAAAACAAGAGTTAGACCTCAAGTAGCACGCGTCAGCTGTTTCGCTGGATAAACTCACGTCAGGCTTTCTTTGGAGCTGTCTAAACATCGTTGTCAGAGCTGTCAAAACTAACAGAGTCTGAAATCTCGCTGAGTTGAGGAACGCGACTAAATGAGTCTCGTATGAAAAGCCAAGAGTTGCACTGGCTCTTTTCTCAGTTTTACGAGCAGTTCAGTGACTGTATACCTGATGGATATAGCAAATATTTCTTTATAATAAACGACAACAAATGCTTTCATTTTAAACTCCTTTTGTACTGTAGATGTTTATTTTTGTTTCACTTTTTATAATAAGCCTATAGTCTGAAGTTTTGAAATGATTAAGTTCTGGGAAGTCTGTAGGTGGCAGTGTGGTCTCGTCCACGTTTGCTGCCATTGTGGAGAAAGTGACCTCGGGTACTGAAGGACAGTGCAATGTGAACATGTATCATTTATCAATCAGGAATAATCTGATGCATGAGTGGGATGTTTGAAAGGAAAGCGAGAAAGAGTTGGAGACGATGGAATAAACCACTGTGAACCTGTAGGGTGATGATGTGATAATGTAAAGTCAGATTTGTCATATTTGCCGACCTGTGTTTGCATTTTGCCAAGTGCCCTTTAGACTAGGGATGCACCTATATTCACATTTTGACTGATAAAGATAATTCTTGAACATTGGAAGTCGATAACTGATATATGGCCATGCTAACTTCAAAGCCAAATAAAAAATGTATGAAAATTAAATGTGAAAGCCTTAAAACAGATAATTAATCGTCATAATCGCCAAAGCCCCAAAACATACAATTAATTGTCATAATCGCAATGACTTATTAGACAATTAATCGTCAGCCAAATTTCATAAAATTCCCTAAGACTGATACAAAAGGCCTGCTTTTATTTGGAAGCACTGACTGCAAGAAACAAGGTAACCATTAGTTCTCCTTTTCCCCTGAAAATCATTTACCAAGCCAACTTTACACTAACTATTGTTTAACCTTCAATCTTTTCTGCTTAATTTTTTACGTCTCAAGACAGAAAGCATTCAGACAGCAGTCTGATTCAAACAATATGCTTTTGTTTCCATAATTTACAAATTCATAACTATAGCCGTAAGTGAATGATCACGGCAGAAAGCTGTACTGTAGTGTATTTTCATTGTGAGCAGCGTGCAGCTGAAGAAGTTTAATCAGCGGAAATTATTTGATTTATCGGCTGTAATAATATTCCCCTAAATTCTGTTATCGGACGATAACATTAAAAGTGACAATTAATCTGCAGATACCGATATGGCCGATAATTTATCGTGCATCCCTTCTATAGACGATTTTAAAGCAACAACATAAACATACATTTACACTCTTATGGCCCAAATTTTACTTCCGTTTCACATCCACAAAAAAACAAAGTCCTTGTAGATTATGACTGATGACAAGCAAAAGAAATAACAAGTAAATTACATTGGCTAGAAAGTTGGAAGTATGTCTAGCCAGTATTGTTATGGGTTACCAGAAGAAGAACTATTACTTGGCTTAACTTAAAGGGACAGTTCACTCGAACATGAAAATTCTGTCATCGGTTGTTTCAAACCTGTATACATTTCTTTGTTTTGATGAACACAGAGAAAGATATTTGGAAGAATGTTAGTAATTTTCATGTCATGCATATCATTGACTACCACAGAAAGTAAAATGTAATGGTAGTCAAAGGTGCCCCAGAACTATTTGTTCTCCTAAATACTGCAAAATATCTCATTTTGTGTTCAACAGAACAAAAAATATACAATAATTGTCTCTACTGTGGTAATCATATAGTTACATTATTAGCCACTAGCCAGACCATTCAACAAACACAGACCGGAAGTTTGAGCCAGGCGTGTGTGTGCCGTGAAACCGTCTATACATCAGTTTCAGCCGAGAAAATGGCCCAATGCAAATTTGAGCAAAATTGTGTTAACACTGTCAAATGAATTATACGGAAAAACTGCAAAGAAATCATTGCGGTGGTAATGGCAGCCTCTGGTTTGACCTCTTTTAGCTCTTCTTAATTATTTTTCCTGTGTCTCAGTTTTCCCAAAAACAAAACATTCCAAGCGCATGATATTTTACTCACATCTCTTAGCATTTATTCCAGCCCTGATTCTCACCCAAAGAAATCCACAGACACTGTCTCCTGACAACAAACACACATGAAAAGTGTAACTTCAGCTGCAAGCGTTTGGTGGAGGATTAGTGATGGTGTTCCAGTCTCATGTTGAAGTTCTTATGGTGAGAGAGTCAAACCCGATTAGGTTCGGTGGCTGATTCGGTCTTGGGATGTTAACAGGTTCACATTTTTGCCGAATTAAAATGACCGGATTATATGTTTATTATAATTATAATTGTACTTTGTTGTTCAGTGTGTTTTTGTTAAGAGAGTAGGCAGCTACAGTGTGGTAACAACGTCTTGTGCATTTTTTTCAGAATTAAAATACACTAGACAATTAGATAGCGTTGTGCTTCAAAAAATCTTCCGGCCTATAGTACAATGTTAAATACACATTTTAGTTTAATTTAAAATATATTTTATTTTGCACCTTGAAATATGAAGGGAAGAATATTTTCAGTATTTTACTTAGAAAAATATATTAGAATAAATTGCAAAGATCTTTTGGCATTCACAAACTAAGCACACACAGTCTCATAATGCTTCTCACTTATCTCGGCAGCGTGTTCAGAAACCAAAAATCCTCGTCCTTGCAAACATAAGAATCTCTTACAGATTTCACCCTTGGTTGACCATGGCACTCTCATTCACTCTCTCCCCCCCCTTCAGGCCTCGGCGCTCCGCTGCTTGCAGGGTTAAAATAAACGCTAGCAGTGAACCATATTGCGTTCCCTCCTCTAATCTCTCCTTATTCACAGGCGCGTAATTGGTAGTCAATTTGCACTCCCCCTTCACCCATTGTGCTGTATTTCCCTCTGACAGAGTGCGGAAGATAAATGACCAAACCGTGCCAAAGGGACCGCAGCTCGCCGAACACGGGCACCCTAAATTCATTACGCCAATTTCCTCCTGTCCTGCTCGCCAAAAGAAAATGAGAGAGAGAGAGAAGGGGGAATTAAGATCAAGAGAAACAGTTGGATGGGCTTTGTAAATGAGGGGGGAAACGAACAGACGTGAGAAGACAGTGTGTGGACTTTTATGGAGCACATAAAAGCAGAAAAGACAATTTAACCAAGTTTTGAACCAATTTTCTTAGACAGTAGATCTTTTTTTTTCATACATCATATGATGGGCAAAAATGTTTAATCTTCTGTTTGATATTGTATTTTATGCAAACAAAACTGAATTTAATTCTGGTAACCGTGTTGTTGGGTGTATGAAGTTATAAAGGAAGTTGAAAATGTTTGATTTTTAAAAGTAGATATCGCATTTTTCTCCATTTGATCATAAACAACTAAAAACTAATTACACATTTGTTAGAACATGGTGAAGTCCAATTACATCCCCAGGTTGTCGTATATCATACAGTATGTGTGCCGAAAATATAAAACTGTGTTCACCAGTGCAAATTATTCTAAACAAACAAATTATTTCCTCTCAATTTAACCAATAACATCATAGTCAAACATGTTACAATCAAATCCTGTTAAATTATTTCCCACTTTACATAATTTTCCATCTGAATGTTCTGCTTCATTTGGGAAGGTGTTGCAAATTATACATGTTATGAAATATGCTTTGTGTTTTCCTTACTTCAGCTCTTTATACACCACAAATCATGGTAAACACACATGTTTTAGAGGTTATAACATCCGTGTGTATGTTGTTTTTAACATTAGTCAGCCAGTCTTCGTCTTACAGGAGTTGGAGCCGTTTCTTTGACCTGCTCTGGTTGTTCGTGCTGTAAGTGAAACTTTGTTTTATTGTTTACTATCTTATTTGCTATATATCTCTTTGTCTATTGTTAGTAGGTATTTTATATTATGGGTTATCATGTTAACTAATTTTCACAATATTGTTACCATGGACAATAAAAATAAAGTGAATAATAACTTATTATCATAAGTGTTTAGCTTTATCTGAAAACACTTAACAATCAATAATAATAATCTCTTAATTATTAATAAGTCAATGGTCAGAATGCTGTAACTCACAACTTACAAATGCTGATTACGGGGTATTTAACACATCCTTTAACAAACATTTTCTGTAAATCATTTAAGTGAGAGCAAATCTCCTACAAGAAATTAGCATTTTACAAATCAACATTTTTTTTACATTTATTTGTGCATTAATCTTAAAGAAATACTCCACCCAAAAATGTCATGTATTACCCCCTGGGTTGTACAAAAAGAAAGATTTATCTGTGACAAAACTGACTACCATAGTACCATAGTCAAAGGTGCCCCACAATTGTGCAGAATTGTGCTTTTCTGATTCTTCAAAATATCAAATTTTGAGTTCAACAGAACAACCAAAAAATGAATCAATCATTTTTTTCTACTATGGTAGTCAATGATGTCCCAGAAATTTTGGTTGCCAATATTGTTCCAGATATCTTTCTTTGTTCAACAGTATGTGTGTATCTGTCTGTGTGTGTTAGTACGTGTGCATATTGTGTGTTTGGAGCATTTGTATGTGGGTATGTCTGTCTTCTGTGTTTTCAACCTTTTCTTTTTTAACAGGTAATAACTTTAATTGATTTGCTTATAGTCAATATGTCTCATGTACAGCTGTTTTGTAACAATGAAAATTGTAAAAAGAGCTATATAAATAAAGTTGAGTTGAGAACAGTTTTGAACAACTTCAGGGTGATTAAATGAGACAGAATTTTCTTTTTTGGATGAACAATCCCTTTAAAAGTTGATATGAATCAATACTTTATATTGTAATTAGAAATGATCATGAGTCATGTCTTATCGTAAGTCTTTTTTTGTTTGTCTTATTGGCAGATACTGTATTTTTGCTATATACAGTATTGCTGCATATATCTATTGTCTATATTTGTTCATTAAGCATTTGTGACCCTGTCTGTGGAAATCAAGTCTCAAAATCGAATTCTGAGAGAATGAGCATCAATGTTTGAACTCAACAATTAATTTCACTATTATTACATTTTTACATTTGACAATATTAAAGATGTCAAAGTCATGTTTTTTACAGAATTTTCTTCAAATTATGTAATGATTTATGTAGAAAACAGTAAATCACAAACAAATTACTTACCAAAGTGACTCCCAAATAAAGGAGCAATAATCTGTCTTTTCTGTTAACTTTCTTTTTATTCTCTTGTTCTTTCTGTTAGTTATCGATATTTCCCTCATTTGTTCTAAAGAAGGGCTATCCTTTGGTTTATTAGTTTTTTCATGGTTTTTATAGACGGTTTCAGCGGAAACAACAAACACAAGCATCATGTGCTCCAAACGTAACTTCCAGTAGACCTCCGCAAAGAATTAATAAGTGTTAAGGAGTAAAAATGTAATTGAATAAAATTAATATACATTTATTCCATATATTAAAAAAAAAAGGCAAACCAAACACAGACAGGAAATAAACTTCGGCCCAGGGTCGTGCGTCCGATGAAATGGTCTACAATATATAACATTTTTTAAGCACAACATCCCAAAGGGCGAAGAGAAAGCTTCAGATTGTGAGCGTACTGTATGCATGTTTTTTCTGTCTTCACTTTCTGTGCTGTTATAACTCTCGTTGCAGCCTTCAAAGCCTTTGGCAGATTAACAGAGCCACGGAAGAGTGTGTTTGAGCCGCTGTGATAATTTATGTATCTTTTCTGGCTCTGCGGTTCAGCTTCGCACCTGTTGAGCTCCACAATCATTTCTGTCTCCATGCCAGGGCCGTCGCAGGTCCACGAAGCAGTCAACAGGCGCCGATCGAATCTGCGAGGGGGAAGAGGATCAGGAGGAACGGCGTTCTTGAGCAATACATTAAAACTCACAGGTGGGTATGAGACGGAGATTCCGTGGTCTTGATTTCAAACCCGTCTCGGTCAGTAATACAGACAAGCTGAGGTTCTGTATTTTTTCTTTTGAAACAGACTTGCCGAAGGAACATCCTACTTAGTAACATGGCCGCAGATGCCGCCATTTAGAAGCCGCCGCGAATGTTTTGCATTAAGCCTCGCGCTGAGAGAAAGAGAGACAACAGAAATATGACGGAGGTGAGCGGATGGGTTCGAGCGCTAATAAAGATGTCATGTGAAAACATCAAGAGACACATAGTCTCATTTTCCGCCAAGGTGCTGCCCTCCAGATGTGCGGGAATGAAGAGGCGATTGGGGCGTAACGGGGCCTGTCTGCCACGCCATTTCCAGCTAACAGGCACAACCTTAGCACACGTTTGAAGTGAGGGCCAAAAAGTGTCCGGGCCCTTAACGACCAGCAATTTATTACAACACCGTCCTGCTGAGAGCAAAAGGTCAGAGGTCACCTGGTGAACCCCATAAAACCTCTCTCTCCCGTTCCTTTTCTTTTCTCCTCCGTCCGCTCTTCCCTCAATCCATTTTCCTCCCCTTTTCTCTCTTGTCCTCCATGCGTTTAGCACCTGTTTAGCACCTTGGCCCATTTATGGGGTTTGTCAGGTTGTTCTTAAGTGTTTCATGGTTGCGGTTCAGGGTGCAAATAAGGGTTGAGGGCAGCGTCAAGTACGATCCAGTACATCTTCGCTGTGTTAAACACGTATAATCGTGATGATGATGAGCTGTCAGAATTTAGGGATTTTATTGGGGTAAATCAGTATCTTATGCAAAACACAATTCTGTCTTTCCACTTCTTTAAATTGCTGTTGAAGGTAAAGCGAGGGGTGTACATCATTGTGTTAAAGTTATATTGATTCTTCTACCTCACTATAATATGAAAGTTTTAAATTTCCATTGAATTTTTAAGTTAAGTTTACTTTTTAAAGCTTTTAACTGTGTGCATTGTTGCGAAGTAGCATCACAGAAATCGAATTTTGTTAACACTTTCCTTTTAGCATGTATGTATAGTGCATTATAAAAGTAGTTTTAAAGCATTGTTATGCACCTTTGAATGCATTGTCTTATAAATAATTGTTATTACAGTTAATGCATTAAAACACTTAGCAATTCATTGTTACACTACACATTTAAATTGGTTATAATTCTTTACAACTACACATAATGCACTACATCACACATCATAAAGAATTATAATGCATTTCACCCTTTAATAACCCTTTATAATGCATTATATATACATGCCTCAAGGAAACCCTTATGTTTTCTATTAACAAATATTTTTTGTTAAGAACAATGCAAGTGTGTCAGCCCGCACAACAAAGTTATGGAAACAATGGTTATGATATTTCTTGTTATTCTTGGAGATGCTGATGTGTTTGTTTTTATAACTAAAACAGTATTAATTTGTCAAGGCCAGATTATATCGCCAGGCTCCCAGCTCTCATTAAAATGTCCTGCGGTTATTAACGCCGCAGCACCCCGCAGTGTCATGTCAAACAAAAAATACTCTCCAAGTTCAGCATTTTCTCCTGTCAGTTTTTCTAGGTCAATCCGGATGTGTTCCGCATTCACCGTAACAATGTTAAAAAGTTGTAATTTGCACTGTTCAGTGTTGATTACAACGTGGCAATTTTACAGAAATGTGTTAAAATGTTTTCCAAGCCAAGATTTTTCTTCTGAAGCAGCTGGCTGTTGCTTGCAGCATGAAAGAGATTCTGGTTAGAGGCCAGAAAATATTTTCAGCACAGTGTGGACGGTAAAATCTGGCCCACACAGAGTCCAAATGTGGAACGCTGGGGGGAAATGTGGAAACCTGAATAATGTTAGTGGATTGAAAAACCTCCTCTTCTATATACTGACAATATTCAAGTGCAAAATTTTCATTCAGTGTGGAAACGAAAGAGAAAAGACTTGTACAAAATCTCTAAGACAGATACAAAGAATGTATCTGTCTTAGAGATTTAGTACTAGTGTCTTATAACCAGAAGAAGCTTAGAAAGAAAGAAACCAAAGAGGGAGTTCAAAGACTAGCAGTTCTTGTTATCCTTCTGAAAGCGATGAAATATATTTGCTTTTTTGAGCTTCCTGGGTTATGACGTCTCCATCGGTGCATGTGTAGGTTTCTAGTCCAGCTGTATGTTTGGCATTTTTAAGCTTAAGCTTTCGTTTATCAAACTGGAAATGCAAAGATCATTCTGTTACATAAAATGCCTTATCTCATTTAAAACATTTACATTTATGCATTTGGCAGACGCAAAGCGCAAAGCGTAAATATGTAGAATTTGATTATCCTATACATTTATACATAGGTATGTGCAATCCCCTGGGATCGAATCCACAACCTTGCTCTTACCACTGCTACAGAAAAGCTTAAGCATAAATGCATAAAAAGACACAAGACGGAAAAAAAATTATTAGAAAAGTGCAAGGTATTTCTTAAAGGCATACTCGACCCAAAAAGGAAAATTCTGTCATCATTTACTCACCTTCAAGTTGTTGCACATTCTTAAATAAAAATAGTGCTTCAAAAGGTTCTTCAATGCAATAGAAGAACCTCTAGGTTCCATAACGAACCATTAACATCTATAAAAAAGTAAGAAAGAGATGGTTATTTTCAGAGATGGAAACTCAGCTGAGGCAATTTATTTCTTTACTTAATTGGGCCTAGATTACAGATAAATGGTTCACATTAGTACGTCATTATTGGGCACAAAATATATTTTGATTTTGCACCAGTAAACGTGGTGCATAGACCTCGTAAAAAGAAGAAAACACTCGCTATCACACTGTCATGATTCCACCTCTTCTTGTTAGGTAATTCTTGTTCTTGAGGTGGAATCATACAGGATCCTTTGTTTCTCTAGTCTGCGTCATCGTTCCTACCCTCCTGTTTCCTAGTTTGTGTTAATTAGTTTATCCCTTGCACCTGTTCCCTCTTGATTTGCTCCCTATAAAACATCCTCTTGTTTCATTGTCCTGTGCTGGTTCATTGTACGTCTTACCTCGTGTGTTTGATGTTTTCCAGTGCCTCAGCTTTATGTTCATTCCTTGTTCCTTGTTCCTGGTGTCCTCGAGTTGTCTAGTAAGTTTTAGTTTAGTGTTTGTTTCTAGTATTATAGTTCTAGTCTATTTAGTCACTGTCCCTGTTTATTTGTATATTATCCAGTCTTGTTTTCCCCCTCGTGGGTTTTGTTTTGCCTCTTTGTCTTGTTTTTGTGTAAATAAATATCTGTTTAATTGAAAAAAAAAAATCATTTCCCCCTTTCCCCAGTTGGATTGTCTGGTGTCTGTTTGTCAGACCAATAGAGAGCTTAAGCTTAAGACCCAAACAGACAAACCCACTTAAGAGCGATGCTCAGTCTGTCATTAGCATTCATATAAATATAGAGCAAGCTTCGAAGTAATCGTTGACAACAAGCGATAACGTTTGTCTTTATGATTAATGGAGGCATTCAGATCAAAAGAGAGCATTGTTACTACTCAAACTATTCAAATGCCATTTAGACTCTGTCATAGATCTATGTTTATACTATGCCGGTGTCTCTCCCTCAAAGGAAATACCAGTGAAATTCACCTGTTGCCTGCTACAAACCAATATAAACCATTAGACAGAGATCCTGCATGTGTAATAATGGTGTTTTCCTCCTCTTTTATAATGTCTCTGGATCCATGTACTGAATATGCATGTCTGTGGTGTGAGGTAATCGCTGTGACTGGGGGTCCTGGCCCTTAAGATTTAACGCTAGACAAACGTTGGTCTGTATTGACCGTTGGCTAAAGCTGGGACGATCAATAATGTATATCACTGTCTGTCAACACACAGCATTGAGTCTGTCCACCTGCTGCGTCCACGTCACACCAGCGCCGGTAACATTGGCAAGCGGATGGGTGTGTAATGGGAGCGGGGTGAATGTCAAGCTCTAGTGTTTCTGAGCGCTAATAACCGTCAGTTTCTTAGAAGAAGAGTGAATCTAACCGTGACCCGGGACCCTCAGACAACGATCATACTCATCTGCTACTGTTTATCACACAACCACAATCCATTCATTTGGACACAGCTTTCATACAAACTAACAGAGACCCATCTATCTATCTATCTATCTATCTATCTATCTATCTATCTATCTATCTATCTATCTATCTATCTATCTATCTATCTATCTATCTATCTATCTATCTATCTATCTATCTATCTATCTATATGTTTGTTTGTGTCTGTCTATCTGTACATCTGTATATTGAAAATAATGTCATTATTTACTCATCCTCATGTTTTTTAAAAACTGTATAAATATATTTGTTATGTTGAACACAAATGAAGATATTTAGGATCATGTAGGAAACCAAACCGTTGTGGGTCACCATTGACTACCATAGTAGTTGTGTGGTACTATGTATGACCATGGTGCACCAAAACCGATCAGTTACAAACATGCTTCCAAATATCATTGTTTGTGCTCAGTGGAACAATAAATGGCATACAGGTTTGAAGCAGCTTGAGGATGAGTAAACGATGACATAGTTTAATTTTTTGGCAGAACTGTCACTTTAATTACTTTTTAAACATCTAGTACTTTCCAACTTTAAAAAGTAGTACTTCAATAGTTAAAGCTAAAAACAACTAGATTTATTTCTTAAATGAAGTGCAGTAAAGAGTATGATACAGTATATGCTTTGGAATGTATTCAAGTATTTTTTTCAAAGTAAAAAACAAAATGCATATATTATTAAATGTACTTGAAAAAAAAAAAAGTACTTGAATGTCCGTCTGCATGTCTACAGTTCTCGCACCACTGTTTCTTGTCTCAAAGAGGCTTTCTAGAAGTCACAGCACATCAGAGTTGTGACCCAGACAGCACTGTCAGCATCTAACTCCGTATCTCCTCTGCAAGGATGCCATGAATCATGGAAATTGATTATGCTGTCAAATCCCAAATCCCGCTGCCCACAGCTTGACCGCACTTGTGTGTGACTATCCACGGTCAAGCCTGCTTAGGAGCTCTGCAGCCAGTGACCGTGGCGAGGGGCCAACCCCTGAGGACAAACCTCCAGGGTCAACAGGCTCGAGAGCGTGGAGAATGGAAGAAGATCGCTCACGTCGGCAGCAGGCAATGAAGATGTGCTGCTTCGCATACCAGAGCCAAAGGCATCTCCTCTCTCTCTCTTTCTCTCTCTCTCTCCGCTTGGCCTCTGCGTTTCCTTGTCGCCCGGCCACATCCATCTTAATCAGGTGCTGACGACATCATCTTTGGAGACTCCACGGAGACCAGACAGTCTTTCTTTCCCAGCAGCATTCTTGTGGTGCCTTTTTCTTTTTTCGATGACCACATATTTCAGTCAGTCTAGAGTATAGGAGGACAATGTGGGGAGGTGATGCAATGCGTGCTTTATGTGTGAACGCTTAGTTTGTGAATTCCAAGAAGGAAACGAGCACTAAGTATTAGCAAGGACACAGGCGTGCAGATTTCTGGCCTGTTCTCTCTCTAATGGCTTCTGCAGATTGTTGTTCTATTTTATTGTAAATATAAATCTCTTGTAACAAGCTGAAAACACTCGTAAATCTCGTCCCGGCTTCACATTGCAGGACGTTTTATGGGTCACAGTTTCCAAGGAGATGTTTCAGGCCTTCCCTCAGAACGTGTTTGCGCCCTTCACAGAAGAACAACACGACTTTCTGTAAAGACACCAGTGATAATCAATTGGACTTTATGTATGATTCTACATCGTGCAAAGCATCTGCTTTCGATGGCGAGATCGAGTTTCCGCAGTGTTTCAATGTTAACGCAATAAAGGGCTGAGAAAGCGTAAAGGGTCTTGTTAAAGGCACCTGGCTCTCTCTGTCTTCCTTGTCCACTGTTAGCAACAGTCTGTGAAGGAACCAGATGCACACGCGAGAGAAACGAGATCCGCCCGAATCTGCGGCCTACGCTATAGGAAATATTTAGGAGAAATTCAATAATCGCTCGAATGCTAATTAGACTTAAGAAAGAGCTGTCCGAACATTCCTTCCTGAATGACGTGGCGAACACAAAACCGCGAGGAACATTGCTTTTTATATTCACAGTCCTCTGGAATTTGATCCAGGACTCGGACAAAATCTTATCTTTCGTGTGCGCTGAAAAATGATGCATTAATAGAACGCGTGCCAGGCACCTCTGGGAGCTCCAGTGATGTTGGCCGCGGCGGAAACATTTTTGTCATATTTCGTAGTTTCTCTGAAGGAACAGCAGAGCTCTGGGCTGAAGCAGTGAGTGCTGTAGATGTCAGGTAGCGGAGGGCAGAATCGTATGTTAATCCTGGCTGTGTGGTGGTCAGTCTCTGTAAGGTCGTCATTAAAACGTCTGTGGTGATTAAAGGGACGCTTCGGCTGAGGCTTTTTTGTCGTTAAGTCGTCTTTCTTGGGTTACTTCGGCACAAAGAAAGCAAGATACTGCTCGCAAAAAACGCTCCATGTGTCTGTAAGACGACCCGTGAACCTTTCACATTACTGTATCGAGTGTTGCAGTGGATGCAGTGTTTATTTTCTTATATCTACATGAAAAGATGTCTTTTGTGTTTGCTTTTAAAGATACATTGCCGATTGAAAATCTAGTTTTCCTCTCTGTTTGGTTGGTTTTGTAACAATAACATGTATGTGGTGGAAATCGTTAGTGGGGGTCAAAAAGTCAAAAAGGTTGACAACCTTGGCTTTAAATGGACAGCGTTAGGGCTGCACGATATTTAACATAACGTCACTTTTTTTTATATAGCGCTGTTTGCAATTTTCATTGTTGTAAAGCAGCTTAACATACATTATTATAAAAACAAATAGGAATAGTTTAATATACACTATAAAACAAAGCCAGTATTTTGTTTAAAAAAAAAATCTTGAACATCAAAAATATTTTAATTTACAATACAATGCGATTTCTAATACAATAATGCTGAAAGTTTTAAAACAAAAATAAATATTATTTAAACATATATCCTGAAAATGATAACCAACACACATCTTTCATATTCTTGCTGGGAAAAGAAAGCATAAGTACATCTGTCCCGCAATCACTGGTATGTGCATTGTCCTGTAAGGTTGACTACACCTAACTATTTTAAGTATTAAAATCATTCAGGACTTGCAAACCATTGAGATATTCGAATTGCGATATCTTGCAGATCTACTGTCAACCTTTTGGATGACTATATTTAGTCTTGCGTGGATGCCCTGTTTATCTTATCAATGTGAATAGTTGAATACAGTATTTGCTTTTAAATGCTTTAACAGGACAATTTACGTTTTTCTTTGGCACAGAACAGGTGCTGTTGTGTATAAAAGGCAGAAACCTGAACATTTATTTTATAGTAGAAAACGAACCTCTGTGAACCAGCTTGACCCTAATGTGAAAACATTTCATGTTATTCTTAAAATCCCAGGTTTCAAAATGTTATTCATACCCCAGCATCAGCGTGTTTTTTGTAGTCACATTTTAAAGCAAATATAAATCTAACTCGTCTCAAAATGCTCGCCAGTAACCATCAACCATCTTGACGTGAGAGAGAAAAAGCAAGCGACATTGTGTGCATCGTGTAAAAGTCATCACTTTTATATATTTGTCTGTCAAAGTTTTGAGGGCGGATCATCTGACAGTTTGTGTAGGCCCGGACCGGAGTGTGTTCTTGATAAAGGCATCAGCGCTTGATAGGAACCACATGCCGGCCCTCTGAATCAATGAACCGTAAAGTTTAATGGAGAACCTCCAGGGTGACCCGGCCACATCCAGGAGAAGTTCTCTTATAATGATATATACGGAGGGTCTGGGAGTGCTTCTCCATCTCTAAGTGATCCATCTCTCTCTGCCATTAGAGATAGCAGCTAAAGTGGAAAATAAAATGGGTGCAGGCCGCTGACAGCGTGCGTTTGATGTGTTGAAGTGTCACTTAAAAATGTCGTTCTGTTATCTGTGACTGTCATTCTGTAATGATGCCATGGTGTTTTGGAGGTTGTTGCGTGTTCGGCTGCTCTTACGTGCTGTTTTTTTTCTCACAGCTGGTTTTGGATGTTTCTCGCTGAAATGGATCCGTTGTTGAAATAAATAATGCAAATGTAAAACTCTGCAATAATTCGCTCCCCATCTCCTCCCATCTACGGCGGTGCCAAGAATTCGTGAACGTAAGTTCTTCGTGCCACAACTTCCTGCCATCATGGAAGATTTCCCCTAACACGAGCGAGTGATAAATGCTGAAACATGAACTCGTGCGCCGCAGATGAAAGATCCGAGGAGCAATCAGAACGATTGAGCAACGATTCTCTCCGAGACGGCCAACTTTCGGCCTGTTTGGGATGCGATTGATCCGCAGCCAAACGTGAAGTGCACGATTGAATCCAACTGGCTGTGATTACCGTGCGTTTCCGAGCATCTCGTCGAAGGGCGACCGTCCGGTCACAGCGAGAACGCTGGAGGAATTGGAAGCTGGGAGACGACTCTCTTTCAGCACCTGATCTGTTTCACTGCAGGGGCGCCTGGATGGGAGTGCAGGATACACATGATGCCTTCTAGACCCCTGCAGGATTGAGAAACACTGAACAGGATCAGAACCGGATTAAAGAAGCTCTTTGAACTTCTCATCTTTCTTCACTAGGAGGAATGATGTTGTTAAGTTATTATTAAAGGAAATGTGACACCTTTATGAGGATGATGGGTGTGATGTGAGTGAACAAATGCTCTCGTGCTTTGAAGGACTGTGGGGTACATTCATGCAAGTGTTTTACATTTGTTATGCTTGGATTTCAAGGGCAGTGTGTTGTATGCTTTACACTGTAAATTCAATGTGTGTTTGCCTGATGATTCATTTAAATTTAATGCCGTTTGTAATATTTTACTTGTTCACAGCATTTTGTAGGGCTTTTAGAATAGTGAGCAAACCAGAGGTGAACAAGGCAGGGGAAAAGATATTTGAGGATTTGAGGGCGAGCGTGCAACTCTTTAAGCTGACACAATCTATAAACACCACCAGTCAAAGGTTTAAGATCATGTTTTTTCTTTTCATTCTTTTCACATTTTATAATTACAGTAAACTTACCAAAACTATGAAGCTCAAATAATGGATTGGAATTACAAACAAATTTAACTCACAATTTAACTTAAACTTCTTAACGGTGCTGTGTGTAATTTTTTTGAGGATCTATTGACAGAAAAGCAATATAATTAAACAAAACTACATCTTCAGAGGTGTATAAAGGCCATACGTAATGAAGTGTTATATTTTTATTACATTATGATAGATCCAACTATGGATAGGGCTTGAAGTCCAGTTTCACTAGATCTAGAGAGTTAATGCTTCAATTCAACCACCAGATAGATACAGAGATGAAGGAAAGAACAGCAGGCAGGAGATGAAGTGACGTTGAATAAATTGAAAGATGGTTTGTTGAATAATCTCAGTTGTGCTTCAATGCTCGGTCTAGAGAATGAGCTATTTCTATCTACATACACCGCGAGTCCCCTTGCATGGAAGTCACCATGTTGTTTCTACAGTAGCCCTAAATGGACAAACTGCTCTACAGAGCGCATTTTGTAAATAGGTATCTTCTTCTTCGGCAAAAAAGCGAAAACGTGACAACGTTAGTGCTTCGAAAGGGAGGGGAAGCGGTGGAGTGAGCTGTTGGTTGCAATGCGCAACCTCAACACTAGGTGGCGCTAAATTTCATACACTGGACCTTTATTTTTTATGTTTACCCTTCATGCCTAAAATTTGCTTAAATGTTCTCTCGTCAATCATTTTATCAATTTATTTTAGTTACTTTAAACATTGATGAAAGAGTTCTCCTTTATTTCGGACTCATTGGTTGCTTTTACTCCATCATTCATCACTCCAAGTCATGTGTTTAGAAATATTGATTTTATAAAATGATAGATTTATATCAACAACCATTATGTGGCCCAAATTTTACTTCGGGTAGAGCTATGCAAAGATATTGTTGAAAGAAACTGTTGAGTGGTTAACATTTAAATTAATATACAATAAAATGATAATATCAACCAATATTCATATGAATTGAATATAGAATAATATCTTCGGGCCAAGCGCTTACATGCACATGCATAAATATTTATTTAAAAAAATGCAATCTGGATACATAGAAATCATAATAATGGACAATTGTTTTTAATTCCATTTGGTCATAGTGACTTACAATAGCAGACTGATCTATGCAATATGTTGTGATATGGATACTGATATCAGTTTTGTTCTCTTCAGTCCCTGAACCAGAATCTCCCACCAAACGCTCATCTGTCAGTTGGAGGTGGAGACAGAACCTGTGGTTTTCAGACACATCACCAGGAGCATCTGCAGCTGATTTGTCTTTATTTTCCTCATTAAACACGCCGCTCGTGCACAGAAATGGCCAGCGTGGTGTTTTGGCTTTTCCTGCCCGAGAGGCAGTGCCCACACATCACTCGGTGTGAGGATACAGAGCCAGGGCTGGTTATCACCTCCATTAAGCTTTCAGCAGCCATTAAGAGCTTTTGGAAAAAGTGTGGATCAGGAAATGACAGATGTTGGTGATGATGGCCATGGCCTGCGGCTTTGGTGTGACCATTTATCACCCGTTCTGATTTTTCATGCGGGCTGGCGAACGGCAGAGAAATCTCACAGCTCCGTGCAAAGCATTATGGGTAAGAGGCACATGCTCAACATCACATACCCACCTCCCAGAAAAAGCCAGCCGCTCTGAAGTCTGTAAAATTATGTTAGTGTCACACACATACATCTGTCCGGTCCTGTCAGGCTGTGTTTGACATGGAGGATCTTTCAGGCACTAAAGCATAATAATGTCCTGTAATTTCCCATATCCCGCTGTAATCTTAGCTAATGAAATTGTCATCCGACACCGCGCTTGAAGAAGATTTGGGAAAGCGGCGCTCTGTAATTGACTGGATGATCCCCAGACTCGCATCGATCATCTAATCTAGTTAATTCACGGACAGAAAAAAGACAATGTTGTCGTTTCATTGGTTTTTCCTGTGAAGGCATCTCTGTAAATAAATTAGCCGAGCCGATATTGCAGCGTTTATCTTTTGCGTGTGACGGATTTGCTTGCGTTACAGAAGAATGTTTTGACTGCCGATAAGATTGACGTGGAATTGTGCTTTCTGTGATACATGAAACCAATATTGTTTGTAGAGATAATACTATTTTATGAGTTTTAGATTAACATGTGAAATATTTGGCAGACATCCATCTTTACTTCATAGGATTTACTAAGATTCAGAATCATGTTTGTCTAGAGCTGGTAACGCTGTAAATTTAGAGACCATTTCAAAGACCTTTTGAAGAGTTTGGTTCAAAAATGAGATAACAAAAATGATGTCAGTATGTTTTTATTGTGTAAGTTAGCTGTAGTTTTTTAGTTATTGTGGCTTAAATCAAAACAAACCAAATGCAGTTTGATTGATTTTGATTGGAATTGTCACGTTTGTTCCTTGCCTGTTTTCACTTGTTTCATTGTTTTCACCTGTCCCTCATCTTTGTTAATCTCCCGTTGTTAATCTCATTATTAGTTCATTAGTTTCCACTTGTGTTTCATCATTGTTAATTAGTCCCACACCTGATTCTGTTTTCCCTGAGTGTCTTCCATTGTATTTAAGCCCTGTGTCTCCCTCTGTTCTTTGTCTGGTATTGTTAATGTTACGTGTGTTTGTATCCCGAGTTCCTGGTTCCCTGTTTTCCTTTTGTTCTTACATTAAAGTACTTATTTTGGATTATACCTGTTTGGACACTCTCTCCTGTCAGCACTCGTGACAGAATACCAGACCTTAAAAAATGGATTGCTGTACCTTTTCTCCAGAGGCTGTCCTCAGGGACTTGAGGCAGGACGGAAGGCCTCTGGAGAACTACGTGGAGGAGTTTGTTGGCGTGTGCTATCGGGTGAGTTGGAGCGATCAAGCTCTAAACCTGGCCTTTTGGGCCGGTCTGGACGACATTCTGCTCGTCCTCGTCATGCTTCCCGATGCAGATAAGTACCGGCTGGAGGACTTCGTAAATCGAGTCCTCCAAGCAGCCGGCTCCGAGTTCTGCGTCGGGGTGACTGATGAGGACTTGAGCGGGGGTCGCCCAGTATCGGTCACGGGCCAGGGGTTCGTTCCGGCTCATCCCGGATCCACGCCTCACTCCTCCACCACCCAGCAACGGGAGCAGGTTAAAGGGGACCTGTTCTCGGAGCCGGTCCCGTCCGGCTTTCCGAAGCCTCTCCAGCCGGTCCCGTCCGGCGTTCCCGGGCCTCTCCAGCCGGTCCCGTCCGGCGTTCCCGGGCCTCTCCAGCCGGTCCCGTCCGGCGTTCCCGGGCCTCTCCAGCCGGTCCCGTCCGGCGTTCCCGGGCCTCTCCAGCCGGTCCCGTCCGGCGTTCCCGGGCCTCTCCAGCCGGTCCCGTCCGGCGTTCCCGAGCCTCTCCAGCCGGTCCCGTCCGGCCTTCCAGGGCCTCTCCAGCCGGTCCCGTCCGGCCTTCCAGGGCCTCTCCAGCCGGTCCCGTCCGGCCTTCCAGGGCCTCTCCAGCCGGTCCCGTCCGGCCTTCCAGGGCCTCTCCAGCCGGTCCCGTCCGGCCTTCCCGGGCCTCTCCAGCCGGTCCCGTCCGGCCTTCCAGGGCCTCTCCAGCCGGTCCCGTCCGGCCTTCCAGGGCCTCTCCAGCCGGTCCCGTCCGGCCTTCCAGGGCCTCTCCAGCCGGTCCCGTCCGGCCTTCCAGGGCCTCTCCAGCCGGTCCCGTCCGGCCTTCCAGGGCCTCTCCAGCCGGTCCCGTCCGGCCTTCCAGGGCCTCTCCAGCCGGTCCCGTCCGGCCTTCCCGAGCCTCTCCAGCCGGTCCCGTCCGGCCTTCCAGGGCCTCTCCAGCCGGTCCCGTCCGGTCTTCCAGGGCCTCTCCAGCCGGTCCCGTCCGGTCTTCAAGGGCCTCTCCAGCCGGTCCCGTCCGGCCTTCCAGGGCCTCTCCAGCCGGTCCCGTCCGGCCTTCCAGAGCCTCTCAAGCCGTTCCCGCACGGCCTTCCAGAGCCTCTCCAGCCGTTCCCGCACGGCCTTCCAGAGCCTCTCCAGCCGTTCCCGCACGGCCTTCCAGAGCCTCTCCAGCCGTTCCCGCACGGCCTTCCAGAGCCTCTCCAGCCGGTCCCGCCCGGCCTCCTAGAGCCCGCTGCCCAGCCGCCAGAGCCCGCTGCCCAGCCGCCAGAGCCCGCTGCCCAGCCGCCAGAGCCCGCTGCCCAGCCGCCAGAGCCCGCTGCCCAGCCGCCAGAGCCCGCTGCCCAGCCGCCAGAGCCCGCTGCCCAGCCGCCAGAGCCCGCTGCCCAACCGGTCCTGGACTACCTCCATATGAGCTCCCGGACTAAACCCAAATACTTTTTGGGGGGGAGCCATATTGGAGGGATGACCTTCCAGGCTAGACCGGTCATCAGCCTCCCAGAATGGCCGCCGCCCTCAAGGCCTCCAGAATGGCCGCCGCCCTCAAGGCCTCCAGAATGGCCGCCGCCCTCTAGAGTCCCAGAGCTGGACGTATCGTCCTGGAGGCCTCCCATCCCACCATGTTTAGTCTTCCCTTCACCGGCCTCCAGGACGCCCACCCCCCCCCTTTCCCCTTTTTGTACTCTTTTGGCGCGAAGACGCGCCTTGTGGGGGGGGGGTAATGTCACGTTTGTTCCTTGCCTGTTTTCACTTGTTTCATTGTTTTCACCTGTCCCTCATCTTTGTTAATCTCCCGTTGTTAATCTCATTATTAGTTCATTAGTTTCCACTTGTGTTTCATCATTGTTAATTAGTCCCACACCTGATTCTGTTTTCCCTGAGTGTCTTCCATTGTATTTAAGCCCTGTGTCTCCCTCTGTTCTTTGTCTGGTATTGTTAATGTTACGTGTGTTTGTATCCCGAGTTCCTGGTTCCCTGTTTTCCTTTTGTTCTTACATTAAAGTACTTATTTTGGATTATACCTGTTTGGACACTCTCTCCTGTCAGCACTCGTGACAGGAATTCACAACGAAATAAAAAATCTTTTTTTTTTAAACGGAATCTTTAAATATTTATACAAAACATACAGCACCGGTCAAAGGGTTAAGATCATGTTCTTTCTTTTCATTATTTTCACATTTTAGAAGTTACCAAAAAAACCAGCTACAGTTAGATTGATATTAATTGGAATGCACTAATTGTGGGATCTCATTTTGGAACAAAACTTTTAACTATTTTTCAGAATTTACTATTTCTAGGTGTGTGTTTGGGAAATGTATTATTTTTGTTTTAATCTGTGAACTTCTAACTAACATTTCCCAAATTTCAATTGTTTCAAAATGTTTCTATTTGCATTTATTTGCAGAGTTTTTCAGACCACAAATCCTGCAAAAAAAACAATTTCAGAATATTTTTACATGTGTTTAGTAAACGTTATTTTAATATTAACCTTGATTTTTATCAGCTTCATGTGTCTTGTCATGCTGTCAGCCTTTAATATTGCTTTTTGAAGACTTTGTCACTCTTGAGGTTTGATTTTATTGACATGAAACAGACACTGGACTGTAATGACCACAACATGTCTAGAAATGCTGATTAAATTAAAATTTGGAACGGTCTCTTAATTTTGTCCACAGCTATATTCAATGTATATATATACACATATATAACACATTCTTGAACAGTATTGTGTAGAAAAATGTATATTTTTCTTTTAGGTAAACCTGAAGTATGGAATGGACTAACACATTTTTTTCATCAAACGTGCTGGAACGTGTACTCCTCCAGTTTTACGTCGGATAATAATCATTTAATAAGTAGTAGTAGTTTATCTGACTTACTGTTATCTCTTTATGGTTCAGTTTCATTTTTATTATATAAAGTCCAGTGCACATTGATTTAAAGTAGCTTTACAGATAAAAAATTGTATGTGCAAATAACTTATTTTGGAATTTCAGGTGATGTTTTTCAACATTCATTTTCGTGTGCCACAAGATCTGATGTGATGCAAGATCTGTGGATCGGACTGCTGATAATTCTCAGGTTAGCATTATTGACCATTTCACAAAACATCATCATCCGGAAGCACTTCCTGATTCAGTTTATTTATACATTTTTGAAGAAGATGTTCAGCATTTTGATTCGGTTATAAATCTTATTTTGGTTTGTGTAGTGGTAAAACTCATCAAATAGTTGTCCTGTGAGTTGAATTTGAATTAAACATTGTTGTGACACCTGTTGCTATTGACACCTTGCTATTGTTATATCAATCATTAACAGTCATTTAGTAATTTATGGAATAGAAACATTTCTTCAGGCTTGCTTCTGATAACCGGAGGGTGAAAGTAAGTTTGTGAAGTTGTTTCTGAGGCAGTAGTTGAGAACAGACTTTCATTAGACAGCGATTTATACCTCAGATGGAGAGAAAGCACAGACGTACAGCCGCTCCGCACATGTGCTCATACGCCGCATGCTCACATGTTGCTGAAGCATTCTGAAGTGATTTTTGGGGATATCGTAAAGCACGGGATAAATTTGTACTCCTGTCAGGAGGCGCTCCATGAGTGCCAGCCCATGGGATCAGACAGAAATGCTGTATATCTAAATCTGATCGAGCAACACGGATCCACGTGACATCATTAGCGTGCTACAGGCCTTTCACGCGGTTCCATTTCGAGTCAGAAAGACGGATGTGGAGTGACGGAAATTGAACGCGTGTCTACGATGTAAAACTAGCTTTTAAATGTGTAAGTATTCGTATTGCTCGCTTATCTTTCTGCTTGGGATTTGAACGTGCTCCAGAAAGATTTTGGCACGTGGATATAGCAAAACTGCCATGCCGGATTGCTCGGCTAGGATGGATGCCTCTAACACGCGGGTCTCATGCATATCTCCGCGTGTCATGTTCGATTCGGATACGTATTTATTATTTGACTTTGTTAACAGTAAGCCTGGTCAACAAAACCCCTACAGTCCTCTAGCGATATAATACCATTTGCCATTCGACCAATCAGCGTGCGCGTGTGCCGCAGAAGCGCGAGCATGTGTTCTCTCTGTAAATAGATCAATAAACAGTTTGCATTCCTTCGGGGGCGCAAATATTGAGGCGGGCGCGGATTCTATTGTGCTTTGAGAGATTAGCCAAACCGAGCCGCACCATGAAATTTCATGGCGTGAGAACGGCCTCGCTGGCTTTAGCGGGGGGTTAAAGGTGGTCTGGCGTGGCCACGGCGATGGTTTGTAACGGGCCCCAGGCAATAAAAGAGAGATTTCTACTGTACCTGCCAGCTGAGCTTCCTATGATATCCGAGCGTAACATTCCAGAGGAACGGCAATCAAAGGCTCGGACCCTCTGTAATGACATCAGACCCCTCTGATGTAAACAGGCGTGACGGTTCTCTGGAGGGTAGCACCGTTTCACTGAGCGCAAGTAAATCGGACACAATTACAGTACGGACAGCTAGCGGGACGGGTGGCAAGAGAAAGGATGGCGGCTGCAGCCATATACACACACACACAGTGATGGTGTATGTTGTTCAACAAGTGATACTATAAGCTGTTACTTTGACTGGTTGTAAGTGATGTGTCACCTGCAGGTTTAAATATCTCAAGATGAAACTGAGAAAGTGGGCTGAAAATGGTGTAGGCAGTATAAGTGGAGATGAAAATATATTTTTGTTTTTACTTTATTCTGAAATATTTATAGGCCTTGATTTTATATGGAGGAGGTTCTGTCATTACCTCTAGAAGTTGTTACAACTCAAGGATCAACAATAACTGTGATATTATCAGACACCCCACCTTTAAGTACAGATAACCCGCCTTGACTATTTGCTCTAGCTCCGCCCACCAAAATGTGATTGGAGAAAGTGCAAGAATGGCACTATTACAAACAGTGACTTTGTCTGTATATTCTGTTGTCTGTGGCAGGGGAGACCGGGGTTCTTATCTACCTCTCGCTGAAAACACTCTTTAACCTTTTTCTGTCACCTTACAGATCATAAAGGCATTTGTTTTCAATAAAATTGATTTAAGACTTAAAATTCCATTTTATTCATCAAGTTGGGAGTCAGGTTAGGTGTAGGTGTAGGCCTTTCATATCTCAATAAGCTGCCATCATTTTAATAATTTTTATAATAATATAATGATTTAAACTCTTTTATTATTGCACAATGTTTAACACACAACAATCCTGTGGGGTGCAAACAGTAACGTTATCTTCCACTTTTATACGTATCAATTGCATCTAACTAATATTTCTACTTAATCAAAAGGAAATACAGTTAGTTTTGGTTAGTGTCAATAGCATTTCGCTAAGAAATGCTGCTATTTTCACTTAGTGTAAACAGAACCTACGACTATTTAAAATGAGTGTATGTATAATAATATAAAATAATAATGCAAATAATTCTGCGCCATTTTCTGGTAGTTGCTCTAACATCGTAGGTAACAGTTTTGCGACCGTTTCACATTGTCTTAAAGGTACAGGCCACTAAAAAGGAAAAAGAAAAATTCTGTCATCATTATTTGCTCTCATGTTGTTCAAACCGCATGACTCTTTCTTTACTGGAACGAGAAAGAAGATATTTAGAGAACGGTTTTGTGTTCATATAACAATGGAAATCAATGGGGTCCAATGATGTTTGGTTGCCAACTTTTGTAAGCATCAGTTGTTATAAAATTTGCCTCCCAATACACATTTTGAGAGTACTTTCTTGGCCAAAAAGATTGAATACAAAATACACAAAATTAAAGATTAATTTGTCTGATTTCTTTATTTCATTTTTTTAACAGATATAACAGAATAGTTTTAGCTATAAAAGTGAAAAGTGATAAAAATGTCTGTCCATTACAGTAACTACAATGGCCGTCTTAAACTTCTATAGTGTCACTTACAGGTGGTTTAAATAACACTTTTTTTGTAACCTGCAGAGATCATAAATTAAGCAAATCTAAATCTGTAATCATCTCGATCTGCGCCGACAGATATTACCTCAGCGTTTCCTCTGAAGATGTTTCCAGAAGATACATGGCTTTGCAGTCCTTGTCCAGGGCTCTCTTGTAACCAAACCCTGAGAGCGTTTGGACCTGAGCTTCAGAAACAAAAAGAGACTTATGAGTTTCTTAAGTTGATGACAGACACGAGGCCTTGATTTCTGGTGATGAACTGGAGCATGAAACTCTGTGATACATCAGAGCATCTCTCTCTCTCTCTCTCTACTGAACTCTCTTAGACTCACGGCCGCTTCCTTAATCACACGCTCAGACCTTCTGAGTCACGGGTCAACGGTGTCACAACAAATATAGTTCTGCACTCTGGGTTCATTACTGAACAAACGGCCGCTTGCTTTGGAAATTCGTAAATCATTTTCAGTGATATCAAAAGAACGCAATGTTCTTGTTGAATGCTGTCTGTTGGTTTGAGACAGATCTTTTTAGTTTGCAAATCTTGATAAGCATGATCAGAGTTATAAATAAATTAAATGGCGTTTGATTAAGTCATCGTTCTACATCTTATATTTGCTTAAATGTCTTAAACTTTCATTAAATGCTTTTATTTAAATGTACCTATTTAGCTCAAATCAATGTGTCTAAATGGCGGTTTCTCTTTTCCTCTTAATCCAATACTTATCAAAATAATTATCAAAGATATTTGAAATGCTAAAACCTCAGTTTTTGTTTCAGAATTCGGCTATTTAGTTTCCAACATGTGCATTTTCCATTAAGACCCTTGCCTCTAACCGTTGCATGCTAAACCATATTAATTCTGAGACTCAACTCTTGAAAAATGTCTCTTTGGAATATACATTCTTATTAAATACTCCCAGATCAATGAAGAAAACGTCTCTGTAATGGAACACCATATTTCTGTGGTATGTGTTTCATGACAAATGGAGAACTGTAGTGCATTAGTCTGTTCTATCAAAGCTGATTGAAAACTGCATTAATTGAAGCCATATGTTAATATTCCGTTCCTTTGATAGAAATGAAGGATCCTCATCTTTTATTAATCATTTGATTTTATTCACCAAGGAGACTGTTGTATGTTTATGCCACCTCTGTCGAAACACAGTTTTGTGCTATAGTCTCACTTTTTGCCATGTAAAGATTAAAGAAAAAAGTTAAGAAAAATGTTACTAATAATTATGTCCATGCGTGAGAAATTATTCCTGATGGATTCAATATATAGTCTGGATCTGGTTATTGTGTATCGCTGTATTCGGTGAGTTACATATTAAAGTTCCTACACTCTTAAAAATAAAGTTTTTTATAAACTACACTTTAAGCTCAAGATTCTTAAAAAAAACACTGTTTATTCCCCACAGTGCACTTTTTAACTATGAGTACACTTTTGTACAATAAAAAATGTTATAGGTTCTTTAACATGGAACCGGAGAGTCTGACACAGAGTGTTTGATGCTGTTGGTTGTTTCTAGGTTGGTTCTTTGATTCTTCAGAATTCCATTTATCTTCTTTAACTTCAAAGAGTCCACACACTTGAAAAAAAAAACCTATGAAAGAACCATTTTTGTCTCTATGGGTACATAAAGAGGCTTTAAAGTCCACAAACATCCTAGCAAAAGGTTCTTTGTAGTAAAAAACTTAAAAAACTATAACGTTTATTTAAGAACTTTTCACTGAATAGTTCCTTGGAAAACCAAAAATAGTATTGCTATCAA
This sequence comes from Triplophysa tibetana, assembly GCA_008369825.1. Taxonomy (NCBI): domain Eukaryota; kingdom Metazoa; phylum Chordata; class Actinopteri; order Cypriniformes; family Nemacheilidae; genus Triplophysa; species Triplophysa tibetana. Next base: position 20,404,881 of record CM017909.1, on the reverse strand, counting down.
GAACCTTCTGTCCCACCGCATGAGTCTCGATTTCACTATACACTCTCAGAAATAAAGATGCTTAAGGTTCTTCACAAAGATGCCATAGAAGAACCATTCAGTCAAAGGTTCTTTAAAGAACCATCTCTTTCTTACTTTTCATAATCCGAAGAACCTTTTTTTCTCCACAACGAATCTTTTGTAAAACAGAAAGATTCTTCAGAAGATAAAGGTTCTTTATAGAACCAAAAGGTTCTTCTATGCCATCGAAGAACCTTTTGAAGCACCTTTTTTAAGAGTGTAAAGAAAGGTATTGATTAGAGATGCGCCGATATATCGGTCAATAATCGGTATCGGTTGACAAAAGTGTTTTTTCACAGTATCGGCTATTGGCCAATAGCCGAAAAACAGCAAATGATCAGGGCTGATATCAAAAGAGTACAGATATATGCAACCAATTTATGTTCTGTCAAAAGAAAATGTTAAGAAACATCACCGTTTTACTGTCTATGCATCTCTAGTACTGATATCTGCTGTACAACAAAAACAGTGATGTAACAATGTAAAAATGTACTGTTAAAAGTTAATTTTATACGGTTTGGAAAGAACTATAATGTCAACTCATAAAGCATATATGCTTTAGCAAAAAGGTTCCTTGGTAAGATTCTTTGTTGACCCTAAGAACATTTTTGATCATTCAAGGACTCAACGTTTTTGGCCCATAAGACCCGAAGCTGAACCTCGCTCATCTGGCAGAGCCAAGCAAGATATTCCAACAGAGCCCAAGCTGTACGTCCAAGCGAGTGGGAGTAGAAATCCCTGCTGATGGATGGCTGGTATGGGGCCAGCGTTCCGGATGGGAATGGCTGCCCAGTGCTGGGATGCTCTCCCAAATCCCCCCTGTGAAACGGTCGCAGCTGCCACGTCAGTCACCTGAACATTCCCGCTTTTTCATCGAACAAACAGCAATCAGGCCTTCAGCGTCTGACCTGACAAATTGATTTGGAATCCCTTCTGACGATCCGTCCCTGCCTCGCATTCCCTCTGCGGTCAGCGCTGAGCCGAGCGGGAGGAGTTGAAAAAACGGCCAATGGAATCACTGCTGCTCGACGGGTGGAATGATCAAAGGAGGACGTGGAAAATGAATGGGTACGACTAAAGGAAAGCCCAAAAATTTTCCTGCTGTGAGTTTTTCTTTTTCTAATTCTCCTTAGTTCAAAATGGTTAGGTGAAGAAAGTTGTTGAACAATAGTGTCATGTTGTTTTGAATTTAGTCTAATTTACATTTATAGATGCTGTTTATTTACGCCATACATCACTCACATTTGCGCTCACAAAAATGACTCCAATAGAAATATCCTTCTCATGCCATATGCAAATACAGTCACAGAAATATTTAAGATTAACAAAATCTAACGTCAGGAGTGACATAAAGTCATATACAAGCAATGTGAAAGAATGACAGCATGTCAAGACACATGGCAACGGTGATACAAATCCTTTTAAATTTAAAATAGATAATGAACTTGTTTTCTTTGCGGTATTTGATGTCTACAAAAAATACAGAGCAACTTTCTGTTTTTTCGTCCAGTTAAAATTTTCTGAAAATAAATGCAAATAGAAACAATGTTTTAATTAGAAATTTGCTAGAAATATTGTTCACAGAATGAACGGACGTGACCGGCGCACCTCTTGTTCTAATGGGATTGTTGCGTCGCACCCCATCCAATGCGGACAATTTTTTTATTAGAATGGGTTCTAATGCGTTGTTTCGTCACGTCGCTATGATGCAAACCCGGATATCATTACTGGAACGGCACTGTTAATACATACTTGTACTGTTTTAATCATTAGTATCATTAGTCACATTAATGTATTAATTGTTTGAAGTACTTTGAATGTTTCTTATTCCAAATGTTACTTCCGGGTTTATTAAGTGTCTTGAAATCAGAATTAATTTAGACTAAAGAAGACAAAGATTGACAGATGGAGAGAGAGCAAAGAAATGACTCAATAGTGTAATTCAGTATGAAAACCATGAGTCCGTACACATTTGGGAGATGTTGGACTGTCAGGAAGATACACCATCACTGACCAAATGCAGCTGAAAAGCACATTTCACATTCATCGCCTGCGTGTCTCTCTCTCTCTCGCTCTCTTTTTCTCTCTCTCGGGGAAATGATTTGATGTCTTCCTTGACTTGCTAAATGATGATGTCTAAATCTCCACACAGCTGCCATGCCAAATCCACTGTAAAGACTGAAAACAGTCAACCCAAAACACAACTGCATTCCCACGAGAGACCAGCCAAAGATCATTTGAAGTGCTGAACTTGTATTTTAAACATTCATCCCTCTCCGCGCAGAAAACATTTACTTTCAAACGCACACAGGAATTAGAACTTAATTTGGTTTATTGGTCTGGTAGGTGGCTCTTGTCCAAGCATAACATGTTTCCACTGGTTTTGGAGAGCGAGGAAATCTGAGACGGAGTTGAACATAAAATGTGAGAACGAGTCTGGCCTCCACACCCTGCTGTACCACAATGCGTCTGTGTCCTTTATGGATTAAAGTGGAAAGAGGGCGGGAGAGCAGGTCTGATCTGCTCCCAGCCCGTGATATTTCATTTCGTCCGGCCCATAACTTGCCTTTTTGGTAGCGCTGTGCTTGAAAGCTGAGCCAGAAATAAAACTACAAGCTTCCGTTTATGCCTACACCATTGACGCGTTGGGCATTGTAATGGTTTGGTTTCGTGAAAGATCTTTTGCTCACACTCACATAAACGCACGTAAGTCTGTTTGTCTGTCATAAGATGTTTGAATGTTGGAGTCGTAAGATCTTTGTCCTTGTGTCTTTTCCTAGCACCTTATTAACACTGTAGGATCTCTCAAAAGAACATTGAGTCACGACTGGCACACGGCCCATGCTCTTTACCAAAATCTATGTTTATCCCATCCAGGTCTGTTTCCATCTCAAGTGTGATAAACCTGAGCCGGGCCGTGGGTGGAGGTCACAGCAGATGGACACGGCCAGCTCCAGCTAAACGTCCACAGATCATGTGAACACTAAAGTTTACGAGGTGTGTTGTTAGATCGATACCATAGCATATAATATTTAGATGTGATGGTGTATGTGGGACTGTAGAGGGGATGTGATGTGGAGAGCAATGCATGATGGGAGTTAATGCTTCTGTTTGTTATTTCCTGAAACCGGTGGCACTAAACATAGGCGAAAAATAATATTTTTTTGTTTGAGTAGCCTGACATATCAAAGTTTCTACTCTCATTTAATTGACTTATTCTCATGTCATCACAGATGTACAGTAAATTACTTTCTTTATTCAGCTGAACACAAACAAATCGTTTTTAACCCTTCTGTTATGTTTGGGGTCAAATTGAGCGCAAACCAACTTTGATATGTTCTGAAAAGCATCCTGATTTTTTCTTCTTCGACAAAGTCAGCAAAGAAATAAAAATAATTGTTAAATTTGCTCAGGCTTTTTTTGTTTTGTTTTGTACCATTTCACACCGTGTCTTCACCGGGCACGCAACACTTTCTAACTCGAATTCTAAAACATTTGCAGGGTCAATACAACACCACACATCAAATCATTGCCAAACTCAGCACAAAATAGGAGGGTCGTGCCATCTCATCATCTTGTGAGAGTTCATAAAGCAATAATTAAGTGTAAACAAACAGATCCAAAAGATACGTTTAAATGTTGCACCTGGTAGATAACTTGTATTTAGTTATCATGTGTGTGTTTATAATATGTGTTTGTTGTTTAACTCTAAATATTAAATGTTGACATGTTTATCTCAGATACCTGAATCATAACACATCTGGCTATTTGGAGGCAGACAATACAACAGATATGTGAATACACGGTCCACCACAGTCAAACGGGAACACACTGGGGTAAGTACAGCGGGATTGCATTTATCACATCTGCATATGGATTTCTGACATTCATCTCCACACATTAAGCTGGGACTGGATAGGAGTTGTTTTAACTTTTAAAAAATCACATGTATTCCTCAACCAAATCCAAACCTTTAAATGATCAACACACAGTTCACACACATCCTGAGCAAATCCTTGCAGCTAAACGCGTACATGCTCGCACACACACGGCTGTGTTCAAGCCTCTCTTGTTACTGTTTTAATAGGGAATTTGAGAGTGTGTGGAGGCCCAGGGGCGAAGGCTGTCTCTGCACATGATCGGCCGCAACTAATACATCCCACAACTGCACACGAGTGTGATGAAGGCCCTGCCCATATCACTGTGGAAACAGGTGCTTTCCACACACCAGCAGATGTCTCTTAATGTAATGCCACCGTGGAAACGGCTCTCGACATCCGTTCAGAGAAACAATACGCGATGGCCTGCCAAGGTGGTCCGACTTCTGTTTAGTGTTGACGGTGGGTGTGTGTACAACTCATATCTTTATGTGTAAACAGTCTCAGGTTATAATATATTCAGAGAATATGCTGCCGATGACCACAGAAATAATGTTTTGTTTTGACCCTTAAAATAATTATTATAACACTTGAAGCGTCATTGAAACAGGCACATTTAAATTAAGTTTATCTTTTGTTTTAGTTTTACACATGTTGACTATGACTGGTGTGGTGAAACCAATTGTCAACCCTTGTCGACACAGTTATATGTAATATTTCACCAACTTTCTTAAACTAGTTTTAAAAGATTATTTCGCTCTCTTCGAAGATACCTAGAATGTAAAATACAAAGATTAACATAACATATACGATTATAACCTAACAACAACCCACCAATTTTTTTACTTGCATAGCTTTCTAGAATAAAAAATATTGCAGAGATTTTAAAATATAATCACTAATTTAATTCATTCTCCTTTTCAAAAGTACAGTGTCACTTTTATATTATATTTTAATAATGTAAAAAAGGAACTAGGGGAATTGTTGTGAAAAAAAACTAAATCAGTTAAATGCTTCCGTCACGCATTATCTGTAAAATTTGCAGAAATATTTTGTTATCAAGCAGTTATTTTGGTGCTCGTTTACATCATTATTTGGTCAGTCATTAATAAAAAAAGCGTTTTTTATCTTGTCATAATAAAAGCTATAAGTTGGCACATTTATATTTTTCTCCACATATTCTCAACAATTATATATTTTTCTGTCACATACAGCTATTGAAAAAATTCATTTCAAAATTTTAGTTTTTTCATGCATTTACTATTTATTAGTAAGTGTTTATGTAAGATTATATTTTATTTCATTCTGTGAACTACTAACAATATTTCGCCCAAATCTCAAATAAAAATATTCCATCTATTTGCAGAAAATTAAAACTGAAATTAAAAAAAATATATTTTTTCAGACATCAAATACTGCAAAGAAAACAAGTTCAGATTCACTTTTAAGCATCACAACAGTAATATTTGTACATGTATTTAGGAAAAAGTTATTTTTTCATGTGATAATTTGGATTTTTATCACAGTTTCCATGCATCTTGTCATGCTGACAGTCTTTAATTTTGCTGATGGATGACTTTGTCACTCCTGATTTTGATTTGCTTGAAATTCAACAGACATTGAACTGGAATGACCACAATACATCTAGAAATGCTGATTAAAATGAAAAATGGATATTTAGATATTTATGGATAAAAAATGATCTTTAAACATTTTTTAAACATTAGGGCCCGGTTCATGAAAGGTTATTTAAGTCGCATTTATTAAAAAGCCTTAGATAAAAATATTACTGGTGTCCATCTTCAGACAAAACAAAGCCTTGACTGTTAAACCGGGCAATAGATAACAGTTTGAGATTAAACGATTTTAAACTTCATCAATTACATTTCAGGGACCCTTCACTTTTGAATGGCACTCATTAAACTCATTAAAATTCATTAAAATTATAATCTTAAGAACCACTATTTGCTACGTTCTTGAAACAGAAAGGTTTCTTTATGGAACAATTTGGACAAAAAGGTTCTTCTATAGCATCATGAAGCACATTTATTTGTGTACCTGACATACTTGTCTAATTCAGTCGTGGATAATAAAGCAGGTCACACATTTTCGATGCTTATCGACATTAGCCAGCAGATTTGATAATCTTTTAAACTCTGTTCATTCCTACAGACAGAGAATATCATGAAGCCCCACTTCTCCTTTCTGACCCCTGTACACGTTCCCTTAGAAGTTCACTCCACTTCCAGTTCGCAGAAATAGCTTCCCTCACATTCTAAACAAGCCTTGTGTTGTGCCAGACAATGAACTCAACCTGTTCCTGGCTCGAGCCGCGTTCAGGCTAATGCCGCTGTGTGAAGTCTGCTCCCAGCCATTTGCTCTGTCTGTAGAAATAGAAACTGGCATTACCGGCCCGATGGAAGTCAGGTGATGGCGTTGCGCCAGCCTCCGGAGAACGCCAGAGCCAGATGGCATCAGACCAGGACCCGACACACACGCACACACACACACCTTAATGACCAGCTGTATGTGCACGCTTTTGTTCACTGATGCTTAACAAGTGTGTTTCGTGTTTTAACATGTGTCTTTCTGCATGTGTGTGGGTCTTTGATGTGTCTTTAATCTGCTTGTGAGATGACTATGGTGTGTGACAACAGCCCAAAAGACGTCCTGATCACTGAAAGACAAAAGAAAAAACACTGTAGGGACATGTCTTCATTCTTGAAGAATAACTTATTAACACTTCAAAACCGAAATCAACATAAACAGATCAGTGTGTTAAAAAATATTGATTCATTCTTCTGCACTATAGCAACATATTTCATTTACACAAAATGTTAAATTATCTGCTTTACTGGATATTAATTTGGGGTGAATGTAGTTTTCTGAGATATAAGACCATCACCGTGGCAACTAAGATGTCAATACTTATATTTTTCAGCTTGACGGTCACTTTTTATTACATAAAAATCAATATCCAATTAATTATGAACAAGCTGAACTTTAATCTGTAGTTACTCGGGCGGCAATAGGTCTGCTGCTATAATCAATATCTCACACCACTGTTGCTTTTGGTTTTAATTATGAATTATGCAAAGCTGAAACTAGAGACTTTATAGTATGTTACATGAATGAGTGAATTCTCTTTGAACCAAAATAAATGCAAGATTTTCAAGAAAATGTGCCATGATTTTACATTTATTCAGCAATTCTTTATTTATTAGTTGTAAATAATTGAGTTTCAGTATTTGAATGGAACGGTTTCATTAACCATTTCTTCAAAAGACATGTATTTTATTTATAGATATGTATACAGTAGATAATGTGATATTATTGTTATCCTGAATTATTTTGGTCACATCATTGGATCATTTCTGAGAGTCAGTGTGTCCCACAATCCTCTGCCATAGAAATGAATCTTTAGAGCTCCGCAGGGGTTTGGCCAAAACCTCACTCTCACTCACTCACTCTCTCACTGACTCTTTCTTTATCTCTTTCTCTCATTTGCTTAATGACCCAAAGGTGTTTGACTGACCTTCCTGCCTCACCATTGGCTACACAGTTCACAGTTCAGGAAATGAAATCATTGCGCACCGTGACGAGGGTCATTTGTCACTCATTAGTGAGTATCCTGGTAGCATTCTATTATTTCCCACATCTTCAGGCTATTTTAATGTTGAATGTAAAAGACAATGTTTGTAATTAAAATGTAAAAAAAATATTGTTGTATTAAATATTGATAGGAATTATTCTGTAGTTTATTTTTATATTTTTAATATTATTGATTTAATATTGTATTGGTGTTTTTTTTTGCTAATCTTTGCTTATTTTATATTATGTATTGATTCATTTATCATTTGATTGGTGTTTATTTTGGATAATGTTTGGTTATTATATTATTTATCTATTTTTTGTGTGTGATTTACTATAATTTGTTTATTTGTATATTTATTGATTGATTTATTGGATTATTGGTTTAAATTTTTAAAACTTGTTTTTCTATTTTGACAATATTTCTTTAATTGATTTATTTGTGTTTATTTTTTTGCTGTTGTTTGTCATTTTTTTAAGTATTTAAGGATTTATTTACTATTTTATTTGTGTTTATTTTGTTTTATGTATTGATTTGTTATTTTTTATTTTTTTACGTTATCTATTAATTTATTATTTTATTGGTGTTTATTATTGATAATTTTGTTTATTTTTATATTATTTATTGATTTATTCATTTATAAATAGATATAGATATATTTTTGTTTGCTATTTTTTGTTTATTTAATTTATATTTTTTAATTATTATGGAGGATATGCATTACGTTATAGCTATGTAGTGTTTGTGGGAAGCAGTTGGTGTATTATCTTTCATCAGTGAGGGTTATCTTTATGTTGACAGGTTAAATCGGGTGACCTCGCTGAACAGATAGCACAAGGGGTTGAAGTTGTTGCTTTAAGATGACATAAACACGATTGAGCTGTGCCTTTTCTCACCATGTCTTATTCAAACACTCAGATATTCAAAGCAAACACTGCCATATATCTTGTTAACAACCTGTTTTATGGCTTGAAAGTGTAAACAAATAAACAGTATCTTCACGCCGGCCCCATTTCTGCCTTTAGTTTCCACCGAGAAACCGTTCTAGCAATGACACGGGCATCAAAGAGAACGTACCAAGCACGACATCACAGTAATTCTCTCCATCTTTACTGAATATACATCTATTTTAGTGGCAGTCATTAGTGCACCCCTGCTGAGAGGGATTTGGACTTTCCCGCACCGCAGAAATACTTCCTCACACATTTGGATCATACCACATGTCCTGCTTCAGAGGATTTTCACCCCCGAAGGCATGTGCCTGCTTGTTAAAAAAGACACAAGTTGTTGTTTTAATAAACACTTTAACAAGGCCACAATGAAGAGACTGGGATTCTTCTCTTAATTGGAAAAGCTTCATGGGAGTCTTCTAAAGACAACAAAAACAGTGTCCAGTTTAACAGTTTGCTCGTAAACAGCTGATCTGGATTCAGTGCAAGTGAGCGCTCATGATATTTACCGCCGAATTGATTTTTCTAACTATACAATCGAGGTCAATGTGCCAACAATGTCGGAGGAGTTTTCCGAATGGTTTAGCTCGCATTTGTTAAAGCACTTTCATGTTTTTAACTGAAAAAGTGTTTTTGAAGCTGTTTAAATGTCTTTGTTGATGTTGTTTTAGGTGGATCACATTTGGCCGTTACGTCACAATGACAAGATTTCAAAGGATCGGACTACATGATCGCAGAGCAAAGGTAAGACGAGGTGATGATTTTGTATACATTTATAAAAAGTGAATTGTACAAAATGTAAGAATTGACCCACACCCCAGCCAAAACATCACTGGAGCAAAAGCAGATCATAAAATATGCAAATGACATCACAACAATAGCCACCTCGTAAAAACGTTATGAGTTGAGTTAGATTGGATGAAACTTTACACAGACAAGCTTACTTAGTAATCCTACAACAGTAATCTCATGTTAACAAATATAATATTTAAGTCTTGTGGCTGTGAAGAGGAGACTGTTTATTTGAACTTGTATTACCAGGTTCAGACGTGTATTGCAACCGATGATTCCTTCCTGCCACGAGTGTTGTCAATCAGGTCATTTACATACACAAGGATTATGCAACAATTTAAAATTTCATTTGATTTTTTTTGCTGGTAGCATTATGGTCATTAAAATATTTCAATGGTATTTATTCTTGTCCCTAGATAATCTCCCTTCATTTACATAACAAAAAATTCATATGGACATTCTCGTCTAAGTGAGACGTGCTTGACAAGGCTACTGACTTCTTTTAGGAGCTCTAATTCTGTACCAGCGTGAGCCAAACAATAGCGAATGATTGCTGGGATACATTTCACATTCATCGCAGAACACTAAGATTATATTTAGCATATGAAGTTAATGCACACCGCAGGTCGAGATCCTGAAATGCTGAAGTAATGGCCAACACTATTCTGCTTTACACAAGTCACCCTGGAGTGACACACATCTAGCTCTAGGTTCTGATAGGCATGAACCATCTTAGGATTCAGGTCGACTGGCCATCTCCCTCCATCAGAACATTAGGGGTCCACAGTGACAGCGCTTTAGCCCATTCATCTTGGGTACCTTTTTGATGTGTTTTTACAAGGTATCTAAATTGTCCCACTTAGCCGAGACAGCTGTGCCCGAACCTTTTATATATACCCCCCACAGATTTTATGAATGTCCTTTTCTGTTTTGTCACGGAGTGGAGATGAAGGCTCAGAACGAGAGAGAGAGAGAGAGAGAGAGAGATGGGCTTATTGGAGGACCTCTTAGGTAAAGGACACACTCAGCTGCTAGATTAACTCATCAACGCCACATTGCTGGGTGTCAACACAAATGTTTCGCACACAAGACCGGCAAGGAATGAATGCCATGTGGAGGTCAGCAGTGGCCGCCCCCTCAGAGTACCTCGGCCCGTTCGAATGTTAGTGTCTGCCTTTCAAAAGACCCGAGGTGTCATCTGCCACCTTCTCCAGGAGCTGCAACACGGACAGACGCTTGAGGTTTAGGTTTGCAAGCTTCTAATGATTACAGAGAGATCCCTTACTGATAATTGATAAGCTGAAACGCTCTGTCAATAATTTCATCGGCCTTCCTCTCTGCATTAACATGCTTTGCATGCATTTGGTGGTTTAGTTGTTCATTTGCAGACTCAAAATTCACATTTATTTTCAGATTTGACTGATGATTTTAATGGAAAATCTGTGTGAGTCAGCAGGGAGGATGTACTGTATCACTTATTCCCCCCATGACATTTCAAACCTGTATGACTTTCTTTCTCCTGCAGAACACAAAAATTATATTTTGAAAAATGTTGGTAACCGAACAACATTGAAGCCCATTGACAACCTTTGTGTGAGCACAAAATCACTGAGACATTCCTCAAAATATCTTCTTTTTTCTTGTTTTTCAGAATTCCTACAGTATGTAGATTTGGAGTGATATGAGAGTCAATTCACGATCACATTTTTCTTTTTGGGTGAACTATCCCTTTAGAAAATGTAATTTTCTCATTTTATACATTTTGAAGAAAGTGTTTTTTCTGTGCATGGTATCCACGACATGTATATTGCAGATTATAAATTCTGTTTGTGAGTCTTTGGGACTTTTTGCTAGTCTGTTTCAAAACTTTATATGTCAACTGTCCAAAAAAACGGCATGGTTTGAGGTTTTATGTATGCATTACAACTAGTATGAAATAAGGGAACGATTATATTATGAAACGTATGAATTTTGAAACTCGGAGTGTCTTATTCATTGAATTTTTACACTACAAGTGACATTAAAGGGATGGTTCAACCAAAAATGAAAATTCTGTCATTATTCACTCACCCTCTTGTCATTTCAAATCTGTATGATTTTTTCCCCCAGAACACAAAAGAAGATATTTTGAAGAAAGCGCCGGCACCCATTAACTTGCACTGGTTTTGTGCCCATACAATAGAAGTGAATGGGTGCCGGTTAACAACATTCTTCAAAAAATCTTTGGTGTTCTGAAGAAGAATGAAAGGCATACATGTTCGAAATGACACGAGGGTTAATCACATTAATTGTACACTACTTCTCTTCTTTACAGTCGATATAAGAAGGATCTTGTAATAGGTTGCAGAAGTCCTCGGGGACTGATGCATGACATGTTGAGGACGTTGAAGGAGGCGGTATGTTCTCAATGTGTCCGCTCTAACACCCATCAAATCTCACTTGAGATCACAACACGTACCTTCACATCCCAACACAAGTACACAGATCTCTGCACAGTGGGACCATCGTTCGGAGAGCTGGGTTACACCTGTACTACAGCCCCGTCTGTCGTTACGTGCGGCCTTTTCCAGTAATGACAAAAGCCTCTGGAGACATCACAGGCAGGTTATGTGGCATATATATTTCTCACGTCAGTCACTGCTGTCCGCTGCATGACCCGCCCTGACTGTGTTCTTAGCGTGGTGTTCGGCTCACTTCTCAGGAGTCGAGGGGCTGCAGGGGGGCAAATAACCACACTGGCCCCGTCAGCTCTAACGCTCAGGGGCTGGCGCCATAAGTTCCTCAGCAGCCGGTGGGCAAAAATAGAAGTGACAGGCCAGCGTTGCAGTTGTTCAGGCGGCCGGAGGATCACGTACAGCAGCAGGATCTGGTTTCCGCGGCTGTCATCATAGCTCGCTCATTACTTCTGCCTAATTATCTCAGTCCAAGTGTAAACAAACATACTGCCAGTGCATGGCACACAATGTGTTTGCAGATATACTGCGGGAACGGCTAGCCCCCGTTAGTTTGCTTTTTAACTTGCTTCCCTGTTTTGAGAACTTTTGCTCTTTTGCATTGGGGTTAAATCAAATGTTCCTAGTGTTGTAGGCTATAGTGAGTTTGTGTTGATGCAGAAAAACGATGAGTTAAATCTGATCTGCATGGTTTAACAATAATGGGTTCTGTTTTTTTCTTTTGGTTAAAGGACTGGTTGGGTTAGTCCGGTTAGATTTCATTTATAATTTGATAAAGTTGCTCATTAAATCTGTGGAAAGGACCCTGGTGCCCTTAACATTCCTTAAATCAGTCAAAAATATAATTATTCATAAAATAAAATGGCTTATATGACCAACAGTACAAATGTACTGTCGTTTACTTTAGATATTGCTACAGTAAACTTTGGTAAATTGTAGTATACTGATGTGTATTATAGTATCAGTATAAAAATCAAGTAAAAAATTACATATTTTAGTTGATGGGCTGCTAGTTAAAATCCATAAAATACATGTTTGTCTCCTAAATTTACAAAAATACACAGTAAAAAAATGCGGTAAGAAATGATCATTTTCTTGCAGCTGGGGTGCCAGTAAAAAAATGAATTACATGTTTTTCATATCTTTTTCTGATTTGGCTGTTTTGTTACTGTATTTCAGAATAGCAAAAAACAGTAAATTTCTGTAATTTCTTTTACAATGCATAGTCTACTACAGTGAATTGATTAACCATAGTAAATACTGTAGGAGACTTCAATATTTCCTGTGCTAAGGTTCAAAAACACTGTGATGTCAGGAGTTTTACAATACTTTACTGTAGTAAATACTGTATAAAATGTCTATTTCATGTGGGAATATTTTATATATTTAACAGTTTCAGGCCCAGTTTGTATTTGTTTTATTATAAGTAGTAAAGCAACTTCACGTTACTGACCTTTAGCTTTACAGTTCAGGCTGTCGAGATCCTGCTAAACATTATGGCAGATTGAAAAGATGATTAATGGTCATTAGAAAGCTCAAAGCGGAGCTGAAATCCATCAAATCAATCCATCATCGAAGCATTATTGTATAAACCCCCAGTCCTCTATCCACACCTCCTGTCACAGTAGAGACTTCATGGTCTGTTTGATTTCTCTGGCTCTTCTCTTTTCTCTGTCATGAGAAATACCTGCTCGAGAAGGCCCGACCGCAAACTCCCACCACGAGAGGGATGGCAGTGAGCTTCTCTGTTTTCCAGGGACTTCTGTGAGTGTGTTTTTTGTCAGGATGCTGAATAATGGAGTGTAAAGGGACGTGTGATGACTGGATGAGGGTTGGGGGTCTGTTGGCCCGGGGCCCGTGTGAGAGAGTTTGGGGCCCGTTGGTGAAACTATCACTTGTCTTATCAGTCCGCTGTGGTTTCTCTCACTGTATTTCACATTTATTGATCATGTGCATGTTTTTTTCATGTCTGGGAAGCATCTGGTTTTCGGTGATAAATTTAGCACATTATGATGATTTAAATTAGTTTTATACCCAGTACAGATGAGGTTCTGGATAAATAGCAAGAATGACTTTGAACAGGCTTGGAGGCAGAAGTAGATTAGTTTGTTACTAATGTAAACTGCTGTATAAAAATAAGGGGTCTAACAATTCAATCACACAGAACACATAACTGTAGTATCTCAATATTCAAGATTTTTTAAATGAAACTGAAGTTTAAATGATTTTTTCCAAATCATTCCAAATCATTAACAATTTATATATTTTTTTATGGTTTACATGTAGCGTATACTACCGTAAATATTTGATTGAATTTTCTGCACGTGAATTATTAGAAATTCAAGAGGTCTGGAAAAAGCTAAACGTGAAGTTTAAAGAAATCTAATAAAAACAAAGGAATTCAGGAATTCATGAGTATTTTTGAAGTTTCAGGTACAGACAACACAACACATATTTTTGGTGAAACAAAATGGTGAAAGCACCGATCATTTTGGTCTGGATGGACTATGAGTACAGTGTTGCCAGATCTTAAAATGAAAACGAAACCAAAAAGCACAAAATGAACAGAAATCATTCACGTTCTGTCTTGAAATAATTACAAATATTATCATGGCCCTGACCTGCAACTTTCCGCTTTATTTCTTTTCCAAAGTGTGTCTATCGGTGGAAAAACATCACAAAGGTGCTTAATTTAACTCGATCTGGCAACACTGGATGAGGTTGGTGACTAAAAAAAGCTACAAAGCTTATATAAAGCGGCTTTAAAAATCTGCGTTTTTAGACCACCAGAATGCTCCGCGTTACGTTTAAATGTTTTGTATCGTGATATCGTGTCATGACACATCATTACACCCCCAAAAAAGCTATATTACAAACATAGGAATGCTGCATGCTGTGCCATCATTTTCCAAAAGTGTGCTTAAGGAAGTGTGATTACTTTTAATATTCACATCATACTGTATTAACATCATATTTACATGCACAGACGAGTAAGAAACGATCATTTTGGCAGTGTAAATAAAAATGTTTGTAGTGAGGCTTGCACCTCTTCAGGCCTCCTTGACATGTTTCCAAACTATATTGTAAAGATGATACTTACACTGTTATTGATGGCAATGAATCACAATGCAAATTTAGGCTGACTTTGGCACATCTCCGGTGTCAGTTATGAGCGTTTATAAGTGGAACGACTGTCAGGGGTTACCCAATAATTTGAATCACTCTGTGCTGTTCACATGCAAAACATATCCACTCAGAATGGCTTCAGTATTCATGCATGCATCAGAAATCAGATTATACCGTCTTCTGATGTGACTAAATACAGTACCTTGTTACCTGCTCTGCCTTGTTGAAAGGTCAGCGTTAACCTCAGGAATGATGCTTCATGAGCAGGTGTCAGTATTTATTCTCTCTAATAAAATGAAGTGGATTCAGCTGTGGAATGATGCCGTGGCTTTGACGATGGCCGCAGTAACCCGATAGTACATTAGCAGTGGTGAACATGTGCGTATATTCCTATCAATCCCTGTTTAGTGTGGTGTTATCCTACATTAGCTGATTGAATTAGCGTGCTGTTTTGGTTTCGAATTTGAGAAGAGCTGAGGATGGGGATGTGCTTACAGTAGGTCAATTACTCATGGGTACAGGGATTAGTTTATGGTATAATTATGAAGTGAAGATCGCTATCAGAAAGAGCCTTTCTCACCACTGTCAGTACTGCTGAGTGCAATTGATGTAACATTCTTGAGGTAATCGGTCTGAATATTGTAAATTTGACTATCATTTTGTTTCTCTCGCCATAATTCTCATAAAAAAATCTGTATGTTCAGTCATTTTCATCTGTGGCAGATAAATACTTGTGGTTGTAGAAACTACACAGATGTTGGTCATGTATTCATGAAGCGAGATATTTAATTACATTTATTAGATTTTTTTAAATGGACATTGTACATAAATCAACGTTCAAATATCGTTGATATAAATGTACCCACATTGCACCGGAGTGCAATTAAAATACCACAAAATAAAAGTTTTGTCATTTAAAATAGTTTTTATAATATAGTTTAATAATTTTTTTACTACTTTTCCAGTTGTTTTCTGTAATATTTTTTAAAAGTACGTGAAAAACCTGTAAAAAAATACCTGTAAAATTCTGTAAATCTACAGAATTTCTAGATGTTCTAGATTATTGGCAGTTTTTAGAAAGAAATCAAAACATAAAAAAATATACATACTGCAAATTACATTTGTTTGGCAGCAATTCGTAACATTTTTATCAGGTGGCTTACTGAAATTACATTGATTTATAAAATCTCATTTCTGTGTTTTCCTCGATCTGCTTTCACACATTCTTGCTTTTTCTAATAAGCACACATTTCTGTTTGATTGACATCGCATAAATTAGAAATTACCATCTCGTATAACAGCTTTGTGATTTTGATATCGGTCTCTATGGTTTGTTGTCTGTAGTCAAGTGGGCTTTATTTTAAGGGTAGATTGTGATTTTTATAGATCAAGGAATAATGGCTCATCCTATCTATCAGCAGATTGACTCTATGAAGACATCATTACTAACATAACTGCTGCGACACAGCTTTGACCTTTGACCTCCCTTGGCTCCGAGTTGACAGTGGAGACAGCTCTGATCAGCTGCGTCTGACTGCTCCTATGACAGAATTCCAGCCCGAGTCTCAAAGAAGAGTCATATAGCAACAAAACAAAATACTGCATTGTAATATTACTCGGGAATACTGTAACTTTTTATCTTCTAATGCTGTTGGGCATCTCTTACAGAGAGATTCTTTTTTTTTGAAACAACCACAGAGTTGATATTAAATTATATTCATTTTAAACATACATATTTAGGGAACATTTTTATTTTCGCTGATGTTTTTTCAAATACTTGTACATTACTTACAATTAAAAGTTTTAATGAGGATGATACTATTCTGGATCTTCTCTCTAGACTTGAGCTTGTTGTTCCACACCCAAAAGAGAGCGAGAGAGAGAGAGAGAGCGCAGAAAATACACTGATTAAAAACATCTGACAATTCATTTCACGGAAAAATGATTCATCTGAGCTCATGTGTAAACGCCGCCCTACAACCAGTTCCAATAACCTGCATAACTTCTAGAAAGTAAACTAGCGAGGAAAAAAAAAGACGATCTCTCAACCAGCTGAACGCTTTGTGTAAAATCATATGAGCATGTACATCTTGTACCGAAAGCAATTAAATAGCTGTTATGGGAGCTGTGGTAACATATGGTCTGTGTTGGTGTGCAGGCCGCGGAAGGGGGCGGGTGAAACTCAACTTTCATAAGACGGAATAATATGTGGAAATGGTGCTGCATTTGTTGTCCTGTCGGCCTGCTATACGATAGACGCTATCCTCTTACACAGACGAGCTTCTTCCTCGCTCAAGACATTCACAACTGCTGACAAGGCCCAATAAATCAGCTATAGTATCAAAGAAGCCATGTTGCGCTCTCGAGATTTCAGAAGGACCTGTCCGTCAACAGGCTGAGCCACTCAGAGGCGCGGGGGGCGGAGTTCAGAGGGACGGCCCGCCGTCTAATGCGGAACATATGGGGACGGCCGCTCGGGGCGCTATCGATATCTTTCTCGCAAATGAGAGGAATTCAACATTGACACTCATGCTTTGATAAGATGGATAAAGAGAAGACGGATGAAGAAAAACAACTGATTTGAAGCTTCTTTCGGTTAAAAATAAGCTACAGTGAATTATTGAGCAAGTACATATTAAAATAATGATTTATAACTGGAGCGCTTTGGTATGATGTTGTGGAAAATGTTAGTTTGACATCATTTGATTTGAACACAAAATAAGTACATAAAGTAACCTGCTTTTTTTAAAGATGGTGATGGAGAGAGAAAAAATGACAGATTTTAGCTTTAGTAAATTGAAAGGTGCGACAGTACGACAAGTTACGACATATATTTTTATTTCACCAAATTGAATATATTAAAAATATCGTTACTAAATCAGAAACAATGTGCACTATACTTTAGTTATGTTGTGTTTTTTTGCTTTCCTCATTTAAATGTCATTCTTCAGAGCACTGGCAGGTGTCGTGAATAGAAAAGCTTTTATGTAAATGTCTTTTATTTATGAGCCATCGTCAACAATTCATACCAGTTTCAGAGCCACGAGTTGTTGAAATGCTCATTTGTATGAAGCGACACAAACATTTAAGCGTGTCTGGCACTGTCATGAAGAGTCTGTCCATCTTGATGTTGAAGACGACATTTGCTGTCATCTGTGGTTTTGAGTTCCCAGGGCAACTGAAACAGACTTTTGGCCTGAGGTGTGTAAGGTTTGTGAGGTGATGTATCTACTATAGGATTGAAGGTTTTGCAGTTGTGTAAGAAAGTTACACAAGTATTTTAATTGTAATTTAAAGTATTTTTAATCTGATTAATTGTCATCGTCCATTTTTTCTATGGAAATCGATGCAAAATTTAACTCTTCTATTCTATTAATGTAGGAATAGAAATCCTGCCATATATATACAGTATATACTGTATATATATATATATATATATTTATTTATTTATTTATGAATGCTACAGTGTTGCAGGAAACGCATTCTTTGTTGTATTTTAATAATATATCATGTTTACTGTGTTAAATTATTATTTGTTTAGTTTTTCAAAGTGCATTTTTTTTGCACAATATACCTAAAAGTAACATCTAGTGTGTGTGTGTGTGTGTGTGTATTTTATTGTTCATTTTGAACATCGTTTTTATTGTGTAATTGTAACAGCAAAAGCAAGAACTCAAAAAAGATGCCTTACAAAATGAAGCTCTGTACTGTTGTAAAAGAGATGTGCTTGCTTTAGCATTCTGTAAGATAAATGAACGAGTAGAGATTGATGTGAATGTGTTGTGCTCTGAGACGTCCACTGTGGGATAGTTTACAGCATAGTGTGAATACTCAAGATGAGGGTAATTGACATGGAATCTGCAACTCTCTGAGATTCTAGATCCAGGGATCAAAGTCTTGTTACCCTCAGCTGATCATGTGACGACGCTCCGCTCGGCACACCGTCTCAAATAACAATCTAAAGTCCTGTGGACAACATTGTGACATCACCTGAGACGGTACACTGTGGATTTCAACTTGCTTACAGTGCATACACAACATCATTTCATTTTTATGCCGTGTCTACATTATCATATCATTTATATAACTGTGAATGATTTGAAAGTGATTTTTGACATGTTTAATAAGAGTGCAACAATGCAGTAGTTTGTCTTAATGAATAATACTACAGCTGTGTAGTATTCTGTGGATGTGGATGTGAAGACTGAGGCTTGGCGTCCTCTGTTCAAGGTGACAGAGACCCACGGCCATCGATCCCTGTCTCACCTCCTCTCTGTTATCAAAATGTAACATCATTATCTCCTGACCTCTGACCCCGTCTGACGGACACAGGTGACAATAGTGCTTACATCAGCACTGAGAGGTGAGGAGGGTCATTATTATCACAATATTCTCATCCTCTCATCACCCGAGAGTTTATCAATGTCCGCGGTCTGTCTCTGATCACATTTACAGAGACTCATGGTGTACATCAACACGTCTCCCAGTAATAAAAATAAAACAATCAAATAAAACCCCTTCAGAACTACACTTCCAAAGGGGTTGTGTTTATGTAAGACATGTTTTATGATCATAGAGAAAGAGACAAAGAAGTGAGTCTGGAGGGGAAAAATCCAGTTAATTTCATATTATTTTATTTTGTATTTCACATTCTGAATGTTGTTTCAATATAATACGTTTGAAATATTTTTGAGAGCATGTGAGAAGATAATGAGAGAATGAACTAAGCAGATAAATAACTAAAGTCGTTCTTTCATGTTGCAGCTGCGTTAAATTGCCAGATTGATTAAGTTCTTTGTTGTTTTGAGTGAATGAAACTGTTTCCCCTGAGAATACATTACAAGACAAGCCCTCTCTCTCTCTCTCTCTCTCTCTCTCTCTGTGTACACAAACACACACACACACACAGTAAAATCCCATCTGTGTTGAAGGCAGAACCGCTCCGGGCAGTTTTTCCCAGAGGGCCGCGGTGTTTCTGCTCTGGGTTATTGGCTCTCTGCTCCACTTCATGTAAATGACTCGTGGTGTAATTGAAAAAAGAAACTCTCGGCCCTGTTTGTCCACTTAATCCTTTTAAGATCATTATGAGTTTAGTCAATTGGCTTGACCCAGCTGCAGTGGGACGGGGAACAATGGGCTGCGTCTCGGGAGCGGGTCGATCCGCAGACCCGGCGGGCCAGAGGTTAATGAATGATTATTTCTCACTTTGTAATCTAGCTGGATCCGTGTCTCACTGCAGGCCTTCGTCCCTGGAGAACGTTTTGGAGAACAGAAGAACAGCCAGGCGTGGAAGGACACATTACGTAGACATTTTGCTGACTGCTTTGGATTTTCACGTGTGCTTGTTTTCATCATTTTTACTTTATTGGTGTTATTGTTTAAAGACTAAATTAAGCCAATTTAGACAAAACTCTGTCATAGTTTATTTCCCACAGAATCTGTAATAGTAACAAAATTTAAATTTAACTAAAGATGAAATTATAAGATTGTAAAGGATATTAGTGAAAATGTTTCATTTTATCAGCATAAAAATATCATACCTGTCAAATGTATTAGTAGTTAAACAAACACTAAGTATTTTTTTTTTCTTCTATTTCTTTAAAGATTCCAAAATTTCAGGACCTGGTGATCCATATTCCACAGAATCGTTACAAATTGCATCTTGCGTGTTCAATTAAAATCTGAAAATCTGCCTGATTGTACAATAAATGAGATCATATTTATTAATGAATAGAAAACATTAAATGATCCAAAATCTAATTATGTCGTAATGTTTCTTTTTTTTCTCAAATTTTTCAAAACCTTGTTTTTCTTTTGGTGCATTTTAAGAATGAATTGTATATTTAAAAGACAACATGTTAAATGTCCTTGCTTGTTGTGAAACTCCTTATCATATTAGTATTCTTAATAATATAAATATTTCTAAAAACGGAATATGACTAACACTTTAAAACCTTGCTGTAATTTTTGCAGCAGGTTTGCCACTGTAGATTGAATTAGTGCTTAATATACTTTCCAATAAGTACTGTTTCAAATTACTTTAATCAAAATTAAAACACTTTTCAGGTTCAAAAGGAAACAAGAAGATACTGGCATTAGCACAGCAACACTGCAAAAAATGGCATTCTTGCTAATCATTTTTCTTGTTTTCTGTAAAAATATTTAAAACTTCTTAAATTGCGATACATTTACATAACAGGAAAGGTGATCCAAAATATTTTGTTTTGTTTTATGAAAGAAAACATATAAACTAGGTAAGTTTATGCTTTAAACAAAAATGCACATTAAATCTACAGTAAGTTACTGCCAAACCTGCTGCCAAATCAAAGCAAAGTTTACAGTTTATTTTACAGAAGACCAGACTTCATTATATTTTAAAAAGTGATGTCATAAAATAACTATATTTGGTTCACCAAAGAACCTTTTTGTCTTAAAAGACGCATTTCTTTTTTATCTTTGTATAGTCTGTTGAACCTTTTAACACGCCATACAATTTTTGTTGCAACAGAAGAGTTTTATGGATGTTACGCTGCCACAAAGCATCTTCATTCTGAAGATTATTTATAAGAGAGATGTGCATTGAAAACCATGTTTTGTTTCTCTTGCTAGCAAATCCCTGCTTCTGATATCATGCAAAACATAAGGATTTGGTCAAATTTATCATCAATAAGGCAAATGGTTGTTAAACTTAAAAAAGATTGTTACCTGGTTGCCCTAAAATTTAAATAAATAAAAAAATAAATTAAAGTTAATTCAACTTAAAGATATTGGTTAACTCAACGAGAAATTCATCAAGTTAACTAGTATTTTTAAGTTTGTATGACTCAAAATTAGAAGACAACCAGGTTGTTTTTATAACAGTTTTTTTCCAAGTTGAACCAACAAAAAAACTAAAAATATTTTTCACAGTGTATAACTCAACATTTTCTCTCTACTGTAGTAACTGTATAGCTACTATAGTGGTTTGATTAACTTCATTCTTGTCCTGAGAGAGGACCGTTTCATTTATTCACAGCTAGGGACGAGGAAATCAGACTTCCATACGTCTCTGAAATATCTCCATCTGAAATAACACAGAGACATTGTCTCCGCTGAACCTTGAGCCAGGCCCAATGACTAATATCTTCCGAGGTTATTGCGTGCAACGCACATTTATCCGTCTATAGTGGCAGAGATCTGTGCAGAATAGAGCGTCCAGACTATTGTTCGGTACTGCGCTGTTTGATGTCAGAGTGGCTTCCTGCTCAGTTCCTGTATGAGCCATTTGTTTGCGTCCACTTCGCTGCTAAATAACTTTTCACATCAAAGAGGGACGCTGTGTCGCGCTCACACAATGGGGTCGTGACGGGTGGTGAAGGATTGGACTGTGGACATGGGTAATGCCTTCCGTCTGTCTGATCAGTATCAGCGTGTACACATTAATGACTCTAAACAAACACTGAAACTCAAGAAATGTCTGGATCAACCCTACAATGCAATAAAATATTATTATTTATAAAAGTAATGTTAACTGGGGATAAACATAATCAAGTGAAGGATTTACATCATCCATTGTAAGAGAAAATCTTTTTTTAATTTGAATAATTTGTGCTTCAAAATAAAAGTTAGCTACATTACTTTAATCATTTAAATGTATTAAAAATAATTATAACAATATTTTTTTTTCAGGAAACACTGTGCATTATTGTGTAAAATATAAAATTAATATATATTAAAATGTGACTAGTTACAATACTTTGTAGCTTTAATACATTCATTTTAGATAATTATTGATATAATTGTTGATATTGTTGGTCGGCATCAACAAAGCTCATGTAAACACTTATTGATGTATTGATGTGCGCTTTTCACCTGGTGCACAGGACACTTTCATGAGGTCATTCGCCCAGACAGTCTCTCTTCCTTAAGGGTTCTCTTAAAACCATCACATGGACAGAAAATCAAACCAGTATCTAAAGTGCAATTGTTTCGTTTCTTCTACATACTGTGGAAAGTTGAGAGAATGGTTTGGCATAGTTTATTTATTTGCACCTATTACCACTTCGCAAGATGTAAACACTGGTCCAGAACCAATTCTGATTTCACATTAATTTATATTTTAAATCTTATATATTTAATCCTTTGTTTAACATTTTAAAGTGGAAAAAAATATTCTGGTTGTATTTTGTTTAAAGTTTTATGTTTAAATTTGTGACCCTGGACCTCAAAACCAGTCTGGGGTATTATGGGAACATTTTAGTAATAGATAAAAAAATACATTGAATGGGTCAAAATTATAGATTTTTCTTTTATACCAAAAATAATTAGGATATCAAGTAAAGATCATCCTCCATGAAGATATTTTGTAAACGTCCTACAATAAAATTATACAAACTTTTTTTGTGAGTATAAGCAATGCTAAGGACTTCCTTTTGACATCTTTAAAGGGACATTTCTCAATATTTAGATTTGTTTGTATCCTCAGATATTCAAATAGTTGTATCTCGACCAACTATCGTCCTATCCTAACAAACAATACATCTATAGAAAGCTTTGAAAGGGTAAAAACCTCAATCTCAAAATTGACCCTTAAGACTTGATTTGTTGTCCAAGGTCACATTTTGTGTAGTGATACAGGAAGTTCTGGACCAGTGTTTTATTTCATCCGAAGTGGTCTTTATTAAAAAAACACAAGACACATTCAGTTTTTTTCAGGTGGCACTAGAAGTCAAAAGTTTAGGGTCACTTGACGGAAAGATTCTGGTGATTTTAAAGACTTTGATTGAAAGGCATGTGTTGAAATGCTTGAAATCGGTTGGTTTCTCGAATTCTAGAGAATTCTACAACATCGTTTTCATTTATATGGATTGTTTTAAGAAAAATATATACATTTTGTTATTAAAATACACCCTCGTGTCATTAAATATCTTTATGTGACTATTTCTTCTCTGAAA
Organism: Triplophysa tibetana; assembly: GCA_008369825.1. Classification (NCBI taxonomy): domain Eukaryota; kingdom Metazoa; phylum Chordata; class Actinopteri; order Cypriniformes; family Nemacheilidae; genus Triplophysa; species Triplophysa tibetana. The sequence continues at coordinate 20,381,097 of CM017909.1, read as the reverse complement.
CACAAAATAAATGAGTGTAATGGAAGTCAATGGGGGTCAATGTTTTTGGGTTACCAACTTTCTTTAAAATATCTTTTGCAATAAGAAAAAAGCAGAAAAGGTTACTGACATGAGGGTAAGTCTTCATTTGTGTGTGAACTCTCCCTTTAACAACAGAATAAATGTGTTACTCTTTAGTTTTGATATAGTTGATATGGATAAATAATAAATGTTTTGAAAAGTAGTGTACAACTTACAGCACAACAAAAAAGTCTGTGAATAGTGTGATGTTTGTATACATGATACAAAAAGATGAATCAGGCAGATTTGGTTTATTTTGAGTGAGGAGAGTGGTTTGTGTTTGAGAGCACATGCACGATGCCTGCAGGCCATGTGAAACATTTTACTGTGATTGACAAAGCGTGTAGAGTTGACTCCCACACCGCAGAGATAAAACCCTCTGAAAGGACCTTAAGATTGAGTTCTCAAAGTCTGAAACTCCATCAACAAACTCAATGTCTGAAATTGATATGGTAGTCAAATGAATATTACATCAGCAGAATCTCGAGCTTAACAAGTCATCATTTGAGCGCTCAGAAATGCAGCGGGAAACATTATAAATCTTTCTTTCCTCGTGTCACACTATTGTAGAGGATCATTTAGGAAGTGGTGTCTGCTTGGCAACAGCGACGACTCTCTCATGCTAAAGGACGTGCTGAAAGGCTCATCCTGTGTCTTTACTAATCACAGAAAAGCTTTTCACGCTTTGTCATTTCCTCCGCTGGAGATTCTCTCTCTGGACCGGAGTAAATATAACCTGTCTGACAGAAATACACTGACATCACAGCCGCCGGGGAAATGATGCCTCTTTGTGCGACAAGGATAAATCCCGGTCGCGATGAGATGAATTGTGCCATGTCTAATGTATCAAATGGTCAGATTATACAGAACTTTAAACTCTTCCTTTAGATGACAGGCTTGACAAATATAAGAGTAGGTTTAATAAAAATATGCTGTAGAGATACTGGGGTGCCCGATAGCTACAAATACATTTAGCAAACAAATGCTTGATTCTGATTGGCCAGTCACTTTATCACGGGTAAAGATTTCTTACATAGCTGTGATGTCTCCTTTCCTTATCACATTATAGTTTCATCTGATACTTTTGCATAATGTTATATTATACAAATTATGTTTTTGAACAACTTGCTCAAGGCAACTTTTGTAAATCTAATTCACCGATTTTCAAAATCAGACACAATTGATAATACACTTTTTTTAATGTAGCTATTTTCAGGGTCGATTAAGTGTAATTTTAGACAAACCGATATACATTCACACAAAGGAAGAGTGCAGGCTTCTCTCAACACCACACAGGCAGTCCCGGCAGCTCTGACGTCAATCAGAGATGTTCTCCATTCTGATTGGTTGTTTCTAACTCTCCAGAGTGCCAGCGGGCGATGCCAGTGGGACAGGAAGTGTGTGTAGGTGGAGTGAAATTGCCCCGTACTGACTCCCTGAAGCCCACGGGCATGGCACTGAGCTAAAAGCGCTCAAGGCCATCAGCGTGCCCATGCTGGAGTCCATATCCTCTCTTGTTCACTTCCTTTTTTAAATACTATTAACTCATTTTTGTGGGAATAAAAAAACCTTCGGAAGAACTTAAGTTTTGATGTACACTGTTCGTACCTGGAAAATACTAATACTAATTATTTTCATTTATTTATAAGTTAAAAAAACTAATAAATGAGAACAGGACAAGGCAAAGACAAAGACAAACAGGATTTGCCTTTTTCATTTAATTTTCATGAACGAATGGTATTTGAGCATTCTTTACTTTCTCAAGAAATTGTGAGTGGCAATTGCCCTTGACAAAGCTCAACGTCATGATGTATTCTGTTGCCATGTGGTTGCTATGTGTTCATGCAGACATTATGGGATGGTTTCCCGGACAGGGATAAGCTTAAAGATCCCATTCCCCGCGATCCCATTTTTCAACCTTTAGTTACTATGTATTGTTGCTGTTAGAGCATAAATAACACCTGCAAAATAATAAAGCTCAAAGTTCAGTGCCAAGTGAGATATTGTCTTTAACAGAAATCACTTTTCAAGGACTTCAGAGAACGGCTGGATTCGGACTACAGTCCTCTACTTCCCGGGTACATGATGTCACCATTCTCGGTGATTTTAAATAACCTCCGCCCAAAGGAATAGACCAAAAAAGGGGCGAGACCTTCCTTAGAGAAGAGGAAGAGCCGTTGGAGTAGTGTTTGGTTATCAGAGATCGTAAACATTTGACTGAGCTATTCGCCAAACTACTTTCACTTTCATCACAGTCCTACAGCTGGTAATACGATTTTGCATGACACACATTCTAAGATAACCAACGGTCAAATAACAGCTTCCATGTCTTTATCATCGGCTGTGAAAGCTCTTCAGTGTAATACACTGATATTGTGTGTGTTTGTGTGTGCATACCTCTAAAACTCTTCTATGAAATGTCCTTTGAGGTCCTACTTGCAAATGTCTCCTGGTCAATCTGCTTGTTTAATTATCAAACTCAGGTCCAATATAAAAAGGCATAACTAACGCTTCTGTTGTTACTGTTAATTGATATAACCGGTCTGACGCCATTCGGTCTGGTGTCATTTCGCTCGCCATAGTAGGAAAAGAATTGTGATCTCTAACAAGAAAGATGTTTGCAGGTGCAATGTTTTAAACATCCGCATGTTTTTAACTGATGAAGTGAAGTTGACGGCATTGTTTGTGTTTATTGCTAAAAGTTTATGAATGCACATGCACACCGAGGGGCACTGACCAATCACAACTGCCTGAGAAGCGGAAGCCAATCACGACAGACCTGGTCTGCTTTACCAATCAGATCATTTCAGAATGAGGGACTTTACATAGACCGGAAGAAATCCAGTCGTTTTGTGAGAAGAGGGACAGCGGTGAACAATAGACTTGAATATAAAGCGTTTTTTTTTATTAGAAACGTGAACATCCATTGTTAAACACCCAAAAAACATAAACAAAGCCAGGCCTTAGTTTCATTAGGACATTTAAGCAATTTTTACACTCATGCCTTAAAATAAAAGCTGGTGTGCATTTTGAGACGAAACAAGAGCACATATTTATTTAAGTTACTATACTGTAAGCTTTTTTCAGTTTTGACAGCTCTAACATATATTTTAGTCTAAGAGCAGTATTTTGATGTTTGTGAAGGGTCACAGTGTCATCTAGGCAACAGAGGCCACGTCCGTTTCGTGTAAGTGTGTCCCAGTGCATGCAAACAGTTTTGCTACGCACTTAAAAGTGTTTATTTTTGCTATGACAAAAACAGTACATACTTTAAGGGCATAGTATAAGTAGGCGAATTGGGATGCATCACAAATGTTCTGTGTGGTTGCTAAGGCGTTGCTAAGGTCTTCTAGATGCTTGCTGTCAAGTTATTGATATGAGTCAATTGTTTTTTAGTTTGATTGATATGTGTTGCCTTTATTTTAGACCAGTATATACAGTAGATTTGACAGGAAAGCAGAGAGTGAAGAGTGAGGGACGAAATCCAAAAATGAGGCGACAATTAAACTTGGCTTTTGACTTGAAGTTGAGCTGTTTTATCTTACGATCTTATAGAAACTTTACGATTTGAGGAATCATTTACATCAATGCACAAACGATGTGGGGGGAACTGTTTATTTGAATCCTTAACGCTGTGTGTGAGCAGTAATAATATTGATATTTGCTTTCTCATTACTAGAAATATCTGACCAACTACGCTTTATATTCAACAGAGCTTCTGTGTGTGGCTGAAAACGTGACTCCATCTTTTCAATATAGATGCTCAAGAAGAGGGAAGGTTAGATGTTTACGTGACAGTGAGACTCTGGCCCTTCAAATCACACTCACACACACACACTGCCATGATGCGTCAAGGGTCACTGGTTCTATTACTGAGGGTACATGAGAGGACAAAGATATGAGCCAAAGATGTTGCAATTCCCCCTCTGTCTCACTCACTGTCTCGCTCTCTCACACCCTCAGGCTCTGACCCCCCCATCCATCCCCCGTCACTGCCATCATGACTGTCTTCATCCTCCATTGGTGTGTGTTCATATATATGTGTGTGTGTAAGGTTGCATAGAGGCATGTTGGTCCGACGGCTCTGCTGGTGTCCTGGGGCTCACACCAGGTGTTTGTACTCATGCTAATGAAAGAGACAAAGGGAGAGCAGCCAAACCGAACGCGAATCATCTTTTCTTCAACATTAACATCTCTATTAAACGTGAGCCAACATCTGCTACTGCTGAACTGACACCCTGTGTTCACTCGCTCACCCTGCCGTCACGTGTGTGTGTGTTCCAGCATGTGTGTACGAGCCCCCAAAGCAAATTCTCTCTTAAAGTAAAAGGTACCAACTGTAGCCAGGGTGCAAATTAGGTTTAGGGCATCTCTGACCCCCTAATTGAGGGTTGAACCCTCCCAAAGCAAATCAAACCAAATTATATAGAAGTACATAATGCATTTGACAGATTTCCAAAGGGTTTTTAAATATTTCAGTAACCACAAGCATGCTTTCGCCTGCACGCAAAAGACACTTGAGGAGAAAGAAGTCACCTTCACTTTAAGAGGTAACCATAGCAACAGTATCCAGCAGTAGCATTTTCTGTTAGCATCAGTATTGACAAAACATATGTACAGCTAGCGCTATTCAAATGCCTATCACAATCATTTTATTTTATTTTCAAGGTTTTACAATATTTAAAACATTTGGAACAAAAAAAGAGAAGAAAAATCAGCTTCTACAATGCTTCATTTTTCTTCTATCAAATTTTCACCTAAAATGTTATGTTAAAAAACATTATTTGTATTTTTAGCTTCATACATCAACATATTTTTTTATTTATATATTGACATAAAAAGTTTAGTGGTTTGTACAAAACTTATTTTAACATTTGTGTAGTGTTCGAGTGCGTTTCTCCTATCTCTAGCATTTATATTTTGTCATTCAGATCATAGCTTTACCTGTTTGGAAATTTTTGTGTTACAAATAATTAATAGCATCTTATTCATAAAGGTGAATTGATAAAATTCAAATATTTACCTAATGTTTTGTCTGTTGCTTGTAATTTGTATGAAGTAAACATCTTTATTCACAAATATTTGAAGAGTTTGTTTGCGAAAACCGATAAGTCAATTGGTTTGAAAAAAATATTTTATTGCATTCCAATTAATATCAATCAAACTGCAGCTGGATTTTTTTGATACAGCTAAAAATACAGCTAACTAATACAATAAAACACAATAAAAAACGTGATTTTATATTTTTGCAAATTCTTGATTTATAATTTATTTATATCTGAACCACTAGACATTTGCCGTTACTGTTTCAGTTTCAAAAACATTTCATGAGTTCCATGATACAAAGTTACCAACAAAATTCTTCACACAGTAAAACCGCAGTGCATGATGGGATAGACTTCCAGGTTTTATGATGTTGTAATTGATAATCCAGAAATAAACAGTGTTTGCATGCGTGAGGTGTGTGTGTGAGAGAGATGAGTGTATCCCAGACTGGGACTTCATCCATCATTAGAATCAGCATGTGCTGTAATTACTGTGTCAAATAAATGAGAAGATGCCTTTGAGGAGGACGACGACTGTGTGTGTGCGCATGTGATCGGCTCCCGATCGTCTCCTCTCCCGAGTCTCTTTCTATTGCGCTGTCATCTGTCATGCCCGCAGAAGCTGTCACCGAGTGCTGGCAGCACGGGCCAATCCCTCCGCAGCGGAGACAGCGGGATTTCACACGGGCTGAAGGTTATATATCACATCAGCCGACGGTGAGGCTATGCATTAGGGAAGACTGATGCGATTAGGTAGGGCCGGCTATTCCAAAACACAGCTGTAACCTTTTATCAGCAGAAAATATTGTCAGGGCGCACAGAGCTGGATGGAGATGCTGAGGCTGAGAGGAGATCTTCATTTTCTTTTTTGTATTGTAGGTACGATGCTGTGGTTTGGCGGACGATGTGGATAGGTTGGGCTGGGGTGCTCATGCAAGAGACACCGGTTTGAATTTGATCAATGGCAATACATGACACAATAAAAGCTTTCCTGACCTGAACATCAGGTCATCTGTTGACCTTGTTAGTGGTGCTTGCTTTGGCAAACTGGGAGGCAATTAAACATAATTAATGATTGGTGACTTATCATCATTTGCCTGGCGGATGATAAAAGGGGAATGAATATATCAGAAGCAGGGCCCTGAGCAAGGGTACAGAACATGTAGGAGAGGATGGGCCACACAGTGGGCATTTACTAGTAAACTAAAACATCGAAGAATACAAATGGCTTATTTTTAGCTTCAGTGTTCTCAACAACGCGCGTGAATCTGAGCAAATCTGAGACCTCATATGTTCACGGAGTGTATAAAAGCAATGATGTGTTGAAGATGTGTTTCTCCTCCACTCACACGAGCAGAAATGTGAGCGATGAGCGGAGTCCCGGGGCCATATGGCTCAGCTGGAGGTTCCAGGAGTGCCCGGGCGAAACCGTGAGGTGGAAACGGTTTAATCGCTCGAGTGATTCGGCCTGCTATCAAACAGTCGCCGAAACCTGTAAAGAACCCCCCGCCGGCACAGGTACTGCCCCAGCCTGTGTGACAGGAAAACGTGGTAAATTATTTGCCCCAGTGCCGGACGCCGTATCCCCTGTCCGGATGAGGATGTCTCGTAAAAACACTACAAAGAGCGACCCACAAACCAAATGTCTGAGAATGTCACGAGGTAGATGATGTTAATTGAAACGTTATTATGAGGATCAATACATCACATTCTGGATATGAGAACTGTCAAATATGGAAATTCCACTTTATTAAGGTCATAAAGTCTCAGATGTTTCTCCAAAAAAATTAGAGGAATACAACAGATGCAAATTCTGTTCAAATAATCTGACTGGACTTATCTGCGTTCAGTTTGAGACATTGTTGAGATCTCTTCCAAAATTCAGAGACATCCTTCATCCTAGGGGCGCACACACACACACAGTTCTCTCCGTCTCGTGTGGTCACATTTAGGTGAGTTACACTAACAGTTTGTGTTCTTTTAGCTGTGTTTCAGCCGCAGGTTTATTGGGAAGTGGCAGCTCTCGTGGGCTATTAAGACTGTGTAACATTTGGTGCCATATGCTGGCGGGTTGTTGAGCTGCTGTGTGGCTGAATGTTACAAACATTTTGGCAGTTAATTACCGCGGTGACATCTATAACCAAGACTGGACGACAGACGCCAAAGACAAAGAGATGAGACAAGCCCCGGTGAGACCCATAAAGATGTTAGAGAGAAGATGAAAATGGGTAAACAGAACACAATATTTGGGGAGTCGAAAGTATGTGATACTCACCACATAAGGCAGTAAATCATATAAACATAAGCAGATTTTCACTTCCTTAAGGAAATGGCACTGCGTGCAGCACAGGGTTGGAGGATTTGGTTCTTTGGTATCGCAGTGGCATTTTGTTTTCTGTTGACTATACTTGCAGTGTTAAATACGTCTTTGTTTTTAAATAATCTGTTCTTTGCTCAGAATCGAATGGATATTTAGCCCAAAACTGACAATTATTTTATCATTTATGTCATTATGTCATTCCAGACATGCGACTCTGATTCTTCTGCAGAACAGAAAAAGAACGTTGTCGAAACATCATCGAACCACAAAGACTTCACATGTATAAACACCAAACCTCATTTTTCAAAACATCTTCTTTTGTGTTCCACAGATGAAAGAATCAAATACGGTTTAGGAATGACATGAGGGTAAATAAATGCTGACAGAATTTTTTTGGGGGGGGTGAACTATCCCTTTAATTGAACTTTAATTCTCAGGGGTAAACCATTTATACTGGTTTAAACACATTTAAAAAAAATGACTTTGAATGTGCTTCACCCAAAGTAATTGATTTCTATTTTTTTAGAATAGAATAGAATAGAATAGAATAGTCATCGATGCATTACTAAATTAAAGTTCCATTTTATTTATAATTAATATAATTATTGAATTATGTTTACTGTCTGATTGTTTAACTATGAGACAAAACACAGCTTGTAATGTTTCTGGTCTCTGATGTGTTACCTGAAATTTGGTTAAAATAGCAAAATGCAATTATTATTCAGACCACAGTCGTCACTTTTTACGAATTTTATTCCATTTAAAGGAAGTTGAATATACAAAAAACGTTGGGTTATTTTCAACCCATGGTAGGGTCAAAAAGGGGTTAAATAAACCCATAAATGTTCATATTTGGCTCAAATATGGGAAAAAACCTAGCATGGATTCATTTATACCCAACGGTTGCTTTTGACCTACTAACAGGTTAAAAATAATCCAGTATTTATTTTAACTATATAACTATTCACCCATTCTGCTGTTGCTGTTTATCATCAGAACCACAGCAGATTGAGTTATAATTGTATGATGACGTTTAGACACAAATCCCAAACTGATCGAAATAAAAACACTGTAAATCTGTGCCCTCCACCTGCTATAGGAGGGTTCTGCTATTCAATTTATTCAGGTATTCTGAATTTCATCACCGCACCAATTCTACTCAGATAATTGGTTTCCACGCTTACCTTACGAAGCTGAACTATAGGTTTATACCTCACCTGGGGTCACGCCTCAGGTTAGCTCTTTATTACGAGAGAAAAAAGAAACCGCAGCTTTCATCTCTTCCTCCACTGCAAACCTTGCGTCCAGAAAGCCTGAGGGCTGTTTTTTTACGCAGCCTGCGGCTGAGTGGCACGCTTCGGGTAATCGGCATGAAGGGAGAGGTAATTTAAAGATGCCTCCTCGCTGACAAGAATGAAATTGTATTTTGATTTTCTCATTAGCCTAATCTCAAGTGGGCCTCGTTATTGTGTAATTTTCCGGCGTTGACACGACATCTTGTTTTTGGAGCTGACAGCCTTATGTTGTTGCTGCGGCGGGGGGTATCAAACGTGAGCTGGGAGGACACCGATTGGCTCCCTCCCCCTGAGCCGATATGAGACGGGATGTTGTGTATCGACACCTGGGGCGTGGTTGAGGAGGGGGGGACGTGACTAGAGGGATTCGCTCGGATGCATCTTTCAATGTCACATTGCTTTTGAGATGCCATCACTTTTAGCACGGAGTAAATTAGCTTTTCAGGGTCCTGGCGTTTCTCTCCGGGAGGTTGTCTGCTCTTCAGTCGCTCCTCCCGCTCTGTCACTGGCTCTGATCAGCTTTATATCCTGGGCGGGTGACCTCTATCTGTGAGCGTACGGAGCCATCTCCAACTCTTTGGATGCGCTTGACTGTTTTCGCCTAACGCTAAAAATCTGCCACATTTCTTAATGGGAAGGCGCATTGAAGCCCTTCAGGGCTAATGATGTCTTTTTCACAGCATAGTGTCTCTGATCTCGCTTCTCACCTGAATTTTCGTAAGATTTCAGATGGAACCTCACATCTCACAGTGTCATCTGTGAGGTCACGACCTTCTTTGAAATAGAAAAAGATGACAACAAGTTCACCGACATGAGATTGCTCAACAAAAATCAACACAAGGCTAAATCTCATAATTATTCAGTATATTTAAATAAAGATAATTATTAATGTACATATTCTAGAAATGCCACGGAAAACAAACCTTAAGCAGGCCTTTTAGTATTAAAGCTGTGTTTCCGTTTACGTCTGTGTTTGAGTCATTATCTATAGCGTTGTTTAACGCAGCGTTCTCTCTGATGCATTTTTATTGTCTGTCACATTTTTGACAGCAGATATAAATCATCCACCCTAATATCCTGGATCCTCTCTCTGGTTTTGCTTTCCGTTTGCCAGTCTTTAGCAAGCCAAAAGTGAACAATGTGACCCCAGCTGTGCTCCTCACACCTGTTGTGCTGAATCCTGTGCTCAGGCAGGTATAACTGGCTTCTGTTCAAAGCAAAACAGAGGATGTGTTTCAACACCTAGTGAGCCACCAAGACAGATTTTTAAGGCATGACGGTTGTTCTGCTGATATACGGCTCAGAGAAATGTCAACTGAAGATATAGACTTTAGATACTGTATATTTATTCATTTCATTCATTTATAAAATATAAAGTATACCTTTTATTTATATTTACAGTATATATTTATCCAGTATATTAAAAAAAACATAAAAGCCATATCTTATTTGAAAACATATACAAAGAAAAATAAAACTTAATAAAGATAGTGAATACTGAGATGAAGGAAACATCATTACTGCAAAGAAATGATAAAAAATAACAATAACTGATTTCTGATTTATAAAAAAATTCTGATTCGCACAGGATTGATTTATTTCTGATTCAAATGCTTTTTATTTCTGATTCATGTGATATTTTATTTGTGATTCATCTACAGTACTGATTTATTTCTGAATCGTGAATTTTTTTCTGAATCATATTCAGTATTGGTTTATTTCTTATTCATGTAATATTTTATTTCAGATTCATGTACAGTATTGGTTTATTTCTGAATCATGCATTTTTTTATTCTGATTCAGCTACAGTATTGGTTTATTTCTGATTTCATCCTATTTTTGTTTCTGATTCGTGTAAATGTTTTTTTTTTTCTGAATCATTAACTTTTTTCGGATTCATATTCAGTATTGGTTTATTTCTGATTCATGTGATAGTTTAAATCAGATTCATGTACATTATTGGTTTATTTCTGAATCATGCAATTTTTTATTCTGATTCATCTACAGTATTGGTTTATTTCAGATTTATGTACAGTATTGGTTTATTTCAGATTTATGTACAGTATTGGTTCATTTCTGAGTAATGCTATGTTCTATTTCTGAATCACGGATTGAAAAATTGATCAATCGAATTAACGTTTGGTTCTTTATTTTGGCATAATTGAAGATACAGTAGGCCTATGATAGAGGCATATTGGAAATTGTTTAGTAAGAGTTTGTACACAGTTGTTGAAAAAATCTGGGTGTTAAATTGTATTCTTTTGATAGACTCTTTCGTCCAGAGTGACTTGCGATGCAGTTTTTTGATTAATATGTGTGTTTCGTGGGAACCTTTGTGTTGCTAATGCAGTGCTTTATAAGAGCCACTGGAGCAAAAGTTATATTGTTACAGCTTAAACCTGATGCTTTGTCTTTCTTTTGTGCACTGCGTTTGTTGTCTGCATGTGATTTTCCTATGTGATAAGATCTTGGAAGTATCTTGGAAGTGTATACGAGTCTATTACATAACCGCTCAGCGTGTCTTTGTCCCACAGGAAAGGTTCACTTTGAGCACTTTTAAAGTTACGCTTATTGTGTTACGGAGACTATTAGGCTCTCTTAATTCAGAGTGGATACTCTTGAGGTTTATTAGCACCAGTCTGTATTACGTAAAAGCCGAAGGCAAACAAAGGCTCATCAATATAACAATACTGCTATACAAACAATGGCAGGGCTTTGATTCTCAGTCGAGGGTTCTGTAACCTTGGTTCCCACACCTCAACACCAGCAGCTACGACAGACCCATCATGACGCTGCACACGGATGAGATTAATGCCTGTGAGTTTCTCGTATGATGACAGCTTCCTGTTTGAATAGGGATGTGTTAATTTCCCACAGTTCCTGCAGCCATCAAACTTTTCGTAGACACGTGCGCGCCCGCAGAGCTCGGTAGCGTCCATCTGGTGCCTCGTGCTCGGACCTCATTTGTCACATTGGCACATCCTGGCCTTTGATTATGACAGGTATTTATTGGTTTGCTCATTCACAGACGGCACAGGAAAGAACAGTAGCTGTTACGATGTCTCGTGTCTCTCTCTCTCGTACAATCTTGCTTTTACAGTGTCAGAGGTTAGATGACCAGCCCTTTGTTAGCGTGACCAACAGGCCTGTGAGCTTCTGAGAACCATCGGCGTAAGCGATTGAGACGTCCGGTAAAAATAGCCGGGAAAACCTTGGCCCCAACGTCTGTGCGGAGATGAGCGGGGTTTGTTTTGTTGCCTGAGTTTTATCATCTGTCTGGTGACATCCATTAGCATAAGAATTAGCTTACATTTAGGAGACAGGACAGAACATCTGCGGTGATAGGAATTAATTGAAATCTCGAACGCTCGCAGCAGCGCTAATTCGCTGCTTTACTAACAGTACGCGGTGGAAAAAAAACACATTTCGCTATTTAGACATGTCTGTTCTTTTACGCTAATTAAGAAACAAACAAAGGGCCGATGCTGCAGGATTCTCATCTGATCATTTCCCGTCTTCATCATGCTGTGCATTTTAAGGGCCTTCGAATGTGTTTCGCCTTTTTTTATCGCAAAGCGCATTCAGTTCAGCTATCCCGAATGTCAGAGGTCACGATCCCATAATGCACTGTAAATGCCAAGCCCGCTGTGCCCGAGTTCGGGTCGGAACGGCAACGCAGTCTCATTTATATGGGGCTTAATGGGTACGTGGGTGTCAGCTAACGGGATCTGACTCTTACCTACATGTGCATTAGGCAGGCGCTGATCTGTGGCAGCTCGCGGTCGGGGGACGCTCGCGAGAGAGTCTGCTTTACGCCATGATCTATTGCCACGTTTAACTGCGGTGATCTATCTAACGGAACTGGCAGTAACGGATGAATCGGCCGGGCTGGAAAAACTTCCTCATTTGTCTCTGTCGCGGCCGCTGAAGGAGAGGAGAGGCTAATACAGGCTGACGGCACAGAGAAGGGATATAATTATGTCTCCGTGCCTCCCCAAGTGCTCGCTGGGTACCCAGCCGTATTAGACGTAATAAAGCCGAGTTTACCGCTCTCCTCTCCAAATCCCCTCAGGAGCCACAGGAGGCAGCGTTCATAATCTCCCCGAGTCGTTCGTGTGCTCGCGGCCCGCTTCGGATAACATCTGAAGAGTCAAAAGTTGCCTTGTCCCGAACCGTTTTGTGAGACATGAACATTTTGGGTATAGGCTAGAATGACTGTTTAGAGGAGTGCCCTGAACTGTGTGAATAAAAATGTAAATGTGCTAATCTAAAACATAATAACAAGGAGAATTGTGGTTAATTTTTCTGGAATTTGTTATTGAGCAAAGACAAAGTTACAACGTTGGTTGTATAGGAGACGAATCAAAGACTATTCTTCACTTTTTTGATGTTGGGATCAATGCAGGCCTTCGATATTTAAATAAGCAGAAAAACACACGTACACACAATACAAACACACACTGGCCCTGAATATTTGAAAAATATATATTAAAAAAAATACTTTAAATTGTTATATATTACAAATATATTATAGTATGTGCACTTATTTTATTTTCTGCATTTTCAGTCATTTGATTAATGAGAAAATAAAATATAAATATAGAAATAAAATATATAGGGTGAAATATAGCACAATTATACAAAAATTTGTATCCTACTGTATTTCTTATACTCCTACATAAAAAATACTATTGTATACTTATTTCCTTATACTGTAGTATACTTAATTACTGTAGTGAACAGTAGTAAAATTCCTAGATACTGTAGTGTTTTTGAACATCACATGAGTAAAAATTAACTAAAAGCATTTACCACAGTTTATAAATTCACTGTACCTTTTTAATTTTTTAATTTTATAGTTGATATATTTTCATTTACAACACATTATTTAGTAATTGCTATAGCACAGTATACACCAAATTACTATATTTTACTTTAATATCACTTATGTACAGTATTTCCTGTGCGTTTATTGCTTCAGACAACTGGACCCTATTAAACAGAAATCACATGCTCCACAAATTTCAATTCACATAAAAAAACGTTCAAGGAATTCATATTTACATAATGTACACAGATTTTGTTTCCAGTTTCTGTCTGATGGAAATGTCCCAGAGAGCCTGTAGTTGTCGGATCAGGGTCCCTTTACAGCCGTCACACATTGAGTGACGTCATACACTTTGAAGTGTCGTCTGACCACTTGTTGCACATCTCAACACTCTCTTTGGAGGCAGAGATACAGGGCCTGCTATGTCAATTTACCCACCCGACTCCTGCGTTTGGCTGCGATTCAAGGTTGCACGGGAGGAGTTGAAGTGCTCGAAGAGAAGGCTAGTATTTAGAGCGCAGGAGTTATTCATGTCACTGAGCGTTTCCCAACAACTGCTGCAGACCGCAGGGGATTGCAGGCACCCCAGAACTCATCACGCAGAGCCGCAGACTGGGAGAGATTTTTCCTTCACTTCTGAAATGACTTGATGGATAAAGTCTTCCTTTTCTTCCCATCTATCTTCAGCCTCTGTGAGGCATTGAAGGCCTTAGACAAACACAATTGCTTATCATGAACAGGAAAGGCCTGCTGTTTTATGAGGACGGGCTAGTGTATGATTATAGACCCCCTCTCTATCTCTCTCTAAAAGAAAATCACTAAATAGGGTTAGCATTTTAGTTTAAATTCATGTTTTCTTACAGAAATTCCTCAAAGATTTTATATACAACATTCATTTTTGAGAACACCATTAAGTTTCATAATCTATGTGTAACATTATGTTTATGATTCATTATTAGCCTTACCTAGTTCCCTTCAACAGGTACCTTAGAGAATTCAAAAAGAGTGAGAAGACTGGAACTAGGTAAGGCTAATAAAGAATCATAAACATAATGTTACATATGGACTCATTCGGCTCTTTCATTCAGAAACCGTATAGATTTTATCTAAAAATGAAGAGTTGACTTGTGCTGTATTTTTGAGTTATTATATCTTAAATCAAATCAAAAACCAACTGCAGTTTGATTGAGATTAATTGGAATGCACAATAAAAAAACATGATTTAAAAAATAATTATGATCTCATTTTGGAACCAAACTCTAATGTACATGCAAACATACTTTCCAAAAAGTGTCAACCCCGAGCCAAGCTCTGCTTAAGCTTTGACCTTAACGTTACCTCTACCCCATTAATAACCTTCAAGCAAATCTGTTACCTGCACAGAAGAACTGAACATTTTGAGTTAAAGGTCTTTAACAAAGCATTTATTTCTAACCTTTTTGTAATCCATAGAACCGTACCAGAAAGATTCTGTGGATGTTAAAGGTTCTATAAGGGACTTTTCTTTTATGGAACTGTGTAGGACCTTTACTGTCTAGACACATATCTCTTTTGAGATTTTGACAATCAAGTCTCCATTAAGTGATCATACACTATACTGTTTCCATTTTATTTTGGTTGACTCTTATTCCACATTTCGTTCACTCTGTTGTGTTTGGGAACTGAAATTAAATTATTTTGTTTAATTCTGTTCGTTTAATTCTAATAGTAGAGATCTGCGTAAAATATTGTTGTGTTTACAATGCACTTTATAATCGGATCACACTGCGGACTCTCAAGGTCTCTATTTGGTCTGCTTTCGAGGTTCTCGATTTGTTTGGTGTGTTCACACGTACTCCACAATTCTAGTGAAGCACTTTCAGAACCCTAAAACTTAAAAAGTGTATCAACACCACTTGGAGGGACAGAAGAGGTTTACACTTCTATTAATGATTGTTACCTTCCCAGCTGACACAGAACTTTGGCACTTTTAGGGAGAGAAAAACATGAGATAGGAGGCCAGTTGTCCCCTGAAGCGACTGAGTGTTGGTCTCTCGGCTGTGGTCTGTCAGTTTAGTCTACTGGGAGACGCAGACTAAGCTGCTGATCTGGCACGGTATGGCAGATATCCGTCCCTAGAGACACTGTTTGCGGGTATATAAATGAGTTCCCGTGATGGTGTGCGAAGGACCCGGCTGGGCTGCCCGTGAGAGTGCCTGAGGCAATTTTACGTTTTTTACCCTCTGCTGGAACACACGAGCGAGTTGTGCGTCACGTTCCATAATTCATCTCTTTCTCTCTCGTTCTCTCCACTTCACCCTGCGTGGCAGATTGCCGTCTTCCCTCGTCTGACTGAATGACGGATATGAATTACAGATGTACTACAGGAAGTCCTCAGCGGTGCGTTTGGGGTGCTGGTAACACTTCTGATGGAGAATCCTGTGTGTAATCTGTCTTTATTATCATCCTTATGTGTTCATTAATGCGCTGTCTTATGATCAGTCCTGAATTGAAGAAAGAAAATATGATGCAATTAATCACTTTTCTTTAGAATGGAACGTCACAAATTATGTATAGTTCATCCAAATATGAAAATTCTGTCATCATTTACTCACGTCATGTCAAAGTGACTTTCGCCTGCAGAACACACAAGGCGATATTTTAAAGAATGATGGTAACCAAACAACACTGACCCTCATTGTGAGATAAACCTCTCTCTTTCAGGCAGAAAGCTTTTTTCGTTTCATCTGCGATGATGTGCGCTCTCCGTGAAGGCATTCCTGGCGGCCGAGGTAACGCAGATTTACCCTCTGCACCACAAATGTGTTTAGAAAAGATATGATATACGGGGCCCAGCGTTTTATGAGCGGAGCCGTTCATTACATTCCTAAAGTAGCCGCATATCTCAGCGAATACTGGTCTCCTTCACCTCCCAACCTGACCCGCGTGTGTCCTCCCAGATCAACAGTCAATTACACTCTCTCTCTCGCTCGCTCTCTCACTTTCTCTCTCAGAGAAGAAAGGAAGGTCTTGGAGCCGGCCGCGGTGCCACCGCTCGGCTAATTAGAACCAGGGTCTGTTAAAACGAGAACTTTAGTCAAACATGCAGTAAAACCCTGAAGGCAAATCATAAACTAACCCATTTCTTTCATTCTTTCAGAGGGGACTCGGTCTGAAACCTGGGCGTTAACTTTTACGAGCACCCCTGGGGTCACCAGTAAACCCGTTAATAGAGATGAGATATGAGGACTCCCAATGGCCTCCCATTTCGTTTGCTTTTTCGGTTTTTCTGTGTTTTTTGTATTCTGAAGGGTCAAGTGCTCGGGCTCCAGGTAAGCCTGGGGCAATGCAGGTTTTTTTTCTTTAAAGAAGTGTCACCGAGGAAAAACAGCATTTAAATGGATGGATGGATGTCAGTTTTGTGCAACTTGCTTATTTTGTAATGTAGAAATGTTTTCTAAATTGTTAAGATCAATGATCTACAATACAGTTTAAACAATTAGACATTTTCTAGAAATACATTTTAATAGAATTGAAATACCTGCTATGCTCATAAAAGATGAATAAAAAATCATGAGGTTTGACCTAATATGGATGATATTTTTTCAGGCCCTGGTTTGCACTTTGCGTTTACATTTTTTTGATCTAAACAAACAAGCCTATTAAATGCGTTTGCATAATCTTAATTAAATTCAGTACATAATTTGTCTCATTGCAGGTTTGTATGTTCAGGCCAAACTTTGACTCGAGTTGGGAATATAAAACCCTTAACTGAGCTCCGAAAAAATCTATTAGCAAAGGAATGATGATGCCGTTGAAAAACCTGACAAAACAATTTGTTAATATTATAAATGATAATGATTTTAAGGCGGTCACGTTGCCCCCGGGCAACACAAACACGCGGCGTAGCAAAACGTCACGTCGCAGGGTTTATATATCTACGTTGGCGTTGTCACAAGGGTGACGCGCTTCATATTTCAGAGCTACGCTGTCTCAAGTTACTGCGTAGTCTGAGCTTTCCTACCCCTCGGACCACCCCCGATTAATCTTCCCCTCATAGCGCCTTTATAATTTGCCATTACAAAAACCATTAAAGCGTAGTCTGATTCAGGCCCCTGGAGGATACTCTAGCTGAGAGATCGAGAGGCTCCTAAAGGCCCCCGGTGGCCCTTTGCACCTCGGACGAGCCCGAGCCGAGCGGACAGGTCCTTAAAGCTAGGTGAAAAGATCAGCCAAAAGAAAACAAGCATGATTAATGAGAGAAAACGAAGGCCCTTTGCTTTCTTTCATCTGCTCTGATTCTGGTCTTCAGTGAGCTATTAACCCACAGGACAACTGTCCACCAGCGCGCTGAGAAATTAGCTCCCTGTGCTCGGTTCAGGCAAATGTTTATGCCTCACAAATGAAGGGACACTGAGGAGGAATGTGGGTGGAGAGATAAACAAAAAAGCCAAAGTTGAACTGATATGATTAGTAACGGTTTAAGGGCAGCTGATCACTAACTCTCTCTTTATTTGACAAAGTGAAGCAAAATGACCTCTGATGGCTGAGACACATTACAGATTATGTAACCCACCAAACCAGATGACTCTTGGTGAATTCAGAATGAATCGTGCATGCGTCAATCAAAAAAAGTTCACTCGCCTAATATTCCTAAAACACTAGAAGGATCGATGCTCACGCCACGGTACATTCGTGACAGAAGTTTAAAAAAATCATTCATTTTAATATTTGGTATTTCAATACGAGCACTAGACACTTATGGAACACAAATTATCCATTTAGTATTTAGTCAAAATGTTGCAAAATATAACAGACTACGACATGGAATTACTTCACTGATACATTTAATGTCATATAAGAAAATGTGAGCAGACCTTTTAACAAAATTCAGTTTGAGCCATATCGTACCAGGCTATTTAGTGCTGACATGTTAGAAAGGTGCACTCTACACTTTAAAACTTTGCTGTAGTTTTTGCAGCAGGTTTGCCAGTAACTTACTGTAGATTTAATTATTACTTAATGTACTTTCCAATTTGTACTGTTTTCAATAACTTTAATAAAAATTGAAATGCAACGTTTGAGATTAAAAATGAGCAAGATGACACTGGCATTAGCACAGCAACACTGCAAAAAATGACATTCTTCCAAAGCATTTCTCTCTTGTTTACTGTAAAAAAATTGTAAAACTTCTTAAATTGCGATACATTTACATAACAAGAAAAGGGACCCAAGATATTTAGTCTTGTTTTAAGAAAGAAAAATGTATAAACTTTACCTAGTTAATGCTCAATAGAGCAATAAGCCCCAAGAAGCCGTGGGTTACAGTGCATTTTATAACAGCTAAGGGGCCCCTTAGCTGTTATAAAATGCACTGTAACCCACGGCTTTGCGGGGCTTATTGCTTTTATAAAACAGTTACTCCATATGCTTAGCAAGGTTTCATTAAATAAAGTAAATAAAAAGATATTTAGGCAATGTGGTGTGGTCAGCCGTTATATATCGGGGTATTTTATAACAGCTTAGAACTCCGCCCAGCCAATCAGAATCAAGGACCAGAAATGACCGTTTTATAAAGCAAAATTGAACATTAAATCTACAGCAAGTTACTGGCAAACCTGCTGCGAAAATACGGCAAAGTTTTACATTGCATAGTTAACCTCATTTGTGACCCAGGACAACAAAACCACTCTTATGGTCTTATGGTCAATCTTTCGAAATTTAGATTTTTACATAATCTGAAAGCTGAATAAATAAGATGTCTATTGATGTATGAGTTGTTAGAATACAACAATTTCTGCTTGAGATACAACCGTTTAAAACTCAGGGATCTTAGAGTGCAAAAAAATCTAAATGTAGAGAAAATTGCCTTTGAAGTTGTTAATTAGAAGCACTGTGGCAGGCCATTCACTCACAAAAAATAAAGTTTTTATATATTTAAGGTAGGAAATTTAAAAATATCCTCAAGGAACATGATCTTTACTTAATATCCTAATGATTTTGGGCATAAAAGAAAAATCGATAATTTTGACCTATGCAATGTATTTTTGTCTTTTACTAAAAATGTTCCTGAGCTACTTAAGACTGCGTTTATGATCCAGTGTCACATTTAATAATAAGCTTGAGTTGATACAGTGCTGTCCTATTTACACTCGTCACTTTTGTAGTTTTGAATAAGAAGCAGGATTTTGTGCTGACATAGCGCAGCTGTTTAGTGAATGTGGCCTTTTTTGATGCAGTTTTATTACTAATTTTGATCATATTTAATAAACTGGTGGTTCTTGATTATTACATGTTGAGCGCGTTTTACAGCGCAGAAATTGAAGAATACACCTGTGACCGCATCACATCAGTATTACTGCGCACTATTCAGATATTCTGAAGAACTATATGGCTTGGCGGAAGAGTATTTTTAACATTGTTATGTGTTTATTATATGAAACCACGTGAGGTGATTGGAATAACCGCTTTATATAAACTCCTAAACGACATAAATTCACTTTTAAAAACATGGCTTCAAGGGGCTTAATTGGATTCCTGAATTAACGTGATTTTAAACACCTTTTATCTCCGTGGTGGGAAATCTTCGTATTTAATCGTCATTTTGCTGACAAAAAATGTAAAACAAGTTTTAAGCCCGGTCTCTAAAAATCCCGCTCCGTGTTAAGGGTCTGAATGTTGGTACGATTCGCGGCGAGTCCAGCCGCCCGCACCTGGACCGGAGTGAAACGGAATACGGGCTGAACTCTCGATGAGTGAATCTAAGGTCTGCCAGAGAAGAGAGAGAGACGCTCGAGGTCAGAAGAGTGAGAGAGGAAAGGTCATTCACACAGACCGTCTCACACGGTAATGTGTTTCAAAGCTGTTCCCTCTGCAGGGGTAAAGCAATACTCTATCACTTTATATCGCAAGAAATCGGAGCACTAACCCACCCGATTGAACGCTGCTTTCAAAAGGCTGGATGTAGAAACGGTCAAGGTCAAATATGATTTAACGTTAGATGTGAAGAAGAAAATGGCCATTTATTATTTCAGCGTAAAAAATGGAACTCCATGATAAATAGCTTGCAGATCCCAAAATGGCCCCTATAAATATATCCTACAGTTGGAGAGTCGTGAAAAGTAAGTCAAGTTTATTCATTTTCTTTATGCAGTTACAGCCATTTGATCTTATCGAGGTGAATTTAGTGAAATGTGAAAGTGTGATTTTAAGATGTCATTAGATCAGATTATGAGATATTACTCTTCGACGCAAACTTGTGTTTATCACGTGGCGCAATGCTAACTGATGTGCGTTATGACGTCAAAGTGATTCATGGTGCTGAGCTAGGTGAACTCAAACGCAAATTTAAGATTAAAATCACGTACTGTATTTTACAATTATGCTTTGAACCAATTGTGTTTTATACCTTCAATAAAAGTAAAATAAAACCTTCCTGCCATTTTTATATCCGCCATTTTTTGTCGTCACCTGAGGTGAACATGTGTCTGTTGACATACGACGTACTTACAACAACTCGAAAATAATTTTCTCAGGCCTTGATAAGTTGGCTACAGTTCAACAGATACAAACGGTAAGTTATTTGTATTACTCACTATATATTTTTAAATTGGTGGCTCAGCTCCTGTGGCCTTTTGGGATAGAAAAGGGTCCATCCAATCCATACTGTTAAATCTCTCCTGATACAAACTATCCAGGTGTTTCCTAAATATTTTCACCATACTAATGTTTTGGACGTACTCATTTTGATTTTTGAAGCCTTAATGTGGCTTAAACTTAAAGGCAGGATGGGTGATCCTTTACAGAATTTTTTTGTCATGTTGGATGGAAATCTCTTTACATCCTGATAGCAATCTAGTAAAGTGGTCGAATAATATTTGTATTATTATATATTATCTGTATGATAATATATAGGCGTAGGATAAAAAAACATTCGCCCAATCAAAATGTTCTGGCCGAACGTTGTGACTGCTCATGTGTACATTTTCAGGAAAAACGTATTTTCCATACCACTGCGCACCCTGTTCACACTGACATCATACATCATCAGGGCGCTCGCGTCCACTGTGTCAATGTAGGGAGAATGGCGGACAATCAGCAACAATCATACTTTCCTGTGGAACCGACAATAAGTAAATCTATAAAGTGAAAGTGCATTTTTGACAAAGCAGCTACGAAAAATGTCTGGATCATGAACCAGCAAAAACCTAAAATTAATATCGGTTCCGATTTTACACGATGTAGACAGATCCTGCAGGCAAAGCGTCTGAAAGACGATACTATGGTTGCTCTTTTGGACAGGTACATGCTTCGAGAAGAATTCAATGGATTTAGTTTGTAATTTGTTACGTGGATTTACAAAATACATTCATGTGTTTGGAGGAGGCGTGGCTTTGGATGGCGAATCGCATAGAGGGTGGGATTATAATCTAGGTGTTGGCAGGCTAAAGTTAGCACTTTTCCAAATCGAGTAGTTTTAATGGAATTTAATACAATTAATATCCTATAAAATGCTCAAATAAATTAATATTAATTTACATTAAAGGTGCTGTGTGTACATTTTTGTGGCAGAGGTTACGAATTGCAACCAACCGTTCACTCCCCCCTCCCTTTCGAAGCACTATGTACTCTAAATTGAGAGTGGATTAAAATGTTGCCACATTTCGCCACATGTCAACAACTTTCGATGCATGATAGAAATGGCTAATTCTAAGGTAATACAAGCATAACTCTTCATTTTGTAAGGTACACCTCTAGTTATGCATATTATATTGCATTTCTGTCAATAGATCCTCTAAAAAAAACTACAGACTGGTCATTTAAATTTTTTTTTTATATTATAACCAAACAGAGTGGAAGTTAACTTCGGGTCAGCGCGTGTGTCTGTCCAATGAAACCGTCTATAGCAGTGGTTCTCAACTCTGGGCTGCGAGATCCACTTTCCTGCCGAGTTTAGCCCCAACTCTGATAAAACACCTGAAGAGACTAATCATTGACTTCAGGAACGGTTGCGTTTAAGGGCTGTGCAGATTGTTTGGCATATGGCATTAAAGTACCACGAGAGCGATTCAAATGCGTAGCGAGCGAACTGCACTTGAATCGCTATCGTGGTACTAAAATGCTATACAATAATATACTTGCGCAGTATTAAGTTAAACGAATCTATTCTAAAGTTGCTGTTTAGCTTGTTCAGGTGTTTTATATCTGAGTTGGGATTTAATTTGTCAGGAAAATGGATCTTGAGAACCACTGGTCTATAGTTTTGAAGTGTTTCAGGTGTTTTTCTTTGTTTCTTTACCGACAACTTGAGCATGGGAGAAAACACACGGCCTGCTGGGAGAGAGGAAATAATCCTTCATTAACCTTTGAACTGGAGAGAGCGTCAATTCACTAACCCACACAAAACATAAACACAAACACATTCCCTGCAGTGTTAGATGCTGCAAACAAACCATATACATTTTAGAAGATATCATGAAGTTTGACAAGCAAAGCATCACTTGCTGCAGTACATGGTTGGCAAATGTCCCATAAACCACTTTTCCACGTCAAAGCCCATTATAAATAGGATCGTTGCCTTGGATTTTTAAATATACATATGCATGTTTTATATATATGAGACCCCTGATGTTTATCTATGGACTCTATCTAAGGTTGGACTCTTGATTATGGCCGATAAGAAACTACCCCGAACACATCAGCATCATGTCAGGAAATGCTGTTTGTATCAATATTTTTCCTGTTATTCTCCGTCTCACAAGTTGATATAGTTTAAAGTTTGCCCTCGCACAGAATCTTTAAGCATCAGCTGACCCCGAACCAGATCTCGTGTGCTGACATTACACAGTGGTAGCAGTAGTTACGCGTAAGTCAGTGTTGTGTAAAAACAAACTAAATGCCAACAGAGGCGCGGAGTTTTCAGCGCTGCACGAGAGCGGTTAGCAACTGCTGCAAACTCTCAACAGCTACAACCCGTATGACATTTCATCCAAATATACAGAATGTGGGAAAGAAGCCAGCCATGAGTTTTGACTCTGTTGGCACTGTCAGAGAAAAGCTTTCATCGATTTGGACCGTAGAAACCGAGCAGAACGGTCAATGTCTCGTGTTGAGGTTATTCCTTGCTATTGGATGCTTGAAGAACATGATGGAGGGCTATTGCTGTCTGTGGGATTTCAAATGGTTCTGTTCAGTTTCGTGAATTAAGTTGTACAAGAAACGATACATCTGTATCAGTGGAGACTTGTTGTATAAGGATATTGGAGTGTCTGAGTTTTTTTTTAAACCAACCGCTGTGTGCTGTCCGAGATGAGGCCAAGAGAATGCATCTGTGTTTTTTAATTTTTTAACGTTAATTTTAACATTCTTTTATAAATGCGTTTATTTACTTGTGCTTTGATATGCCCGTTTATTCTTAGATAAAATACACGCATCAGTTTTTCACGTCAGGCTATTCTCTCAATCCACATGAAATGAACATGATGTGACAGTGAGGAATTAAGGGCATCTGTGTGTGCAGCTGAGGATAAAGAAGCTTGTCAATTATTCAAGAGATTGAAATTAAAGGGAGGATTTTTAGTGCAGTCATTACTGCAGAACTCTGTGTGTGTCCTCCTATACGAGCTGTAACACGGTTAGAGACCATTCCCAAATGAAATTGGAGAAAACAAATATCTTTCTACAGAAATAAGTGACTATGGCAAGGAAGCACAGAAGTGTCGGTGCTTTCATGCTATACATGCAAGTTTTGTATTTCAATTCATTTTGTTTTTTTATTGACTTTTGTAGTGCTTGCTAAAGCAAACTATTCTTATCGCTGACTCCAGGATTAAACACGTGGCTCATCCTGTAATGTTTATGTGCTACGGACGTGAATGATACTTCAAATCATAAAGCTTCTTGAGATGAAGAGTTGTATTTAAAGCTGGCAAATGAAATGTACACATAGATTCATAGATTTACAGCAGTGGCCATAGGGAATATTTGTACACGATTTGCTTTTCATAACTAACTTGGTTATTTAAAGGCCAAACTACAGTGCACAAGGAAAAATCAGTGTGTTATTCTAATAAGGGTCACGATACATCGTAGCACAACTCATCGCAAAAATACTGTGACGCTTTGGCAAGATTTTTACGATATGACATGTGTTAAATCTATTGCTTTCAGCGTTAACACGTTAACGCATGTGATTTTTTTTCAGATAATAAATATTTAACCTAGCATCCGTTTGTCATCCCTTGTCTAGCATTACATTAATTTAATTAAATGTGTTAAATAAAATCTTAAATGAATGCAGAGTTGTGAAAATGGGAAAGGGCGTCAGATCTGCGTAGAGTGACAGCTTTTTAAGAGACCGCATTCTTAAACCTGCTGCTGTTACTCCTCTCACCAATGTTAAACAAAAAACAAAATAAACAAGCTTTTAAATGTGTTGTGTAGCTTAAATGTGAATTCTTTTGTATCTAATTTGGAATTTGTTTAACAATTAAAGATATATTTCCAACCTGTTAGACATCATAGCTCTCAATTATACCATTGAATGGCTATAATTAATGTTACAAAATAAATAAATTAAATTAAATTAATAGAGACATCAGCTGCAGTTCTAATATCAGAATGGTGGCATTCATTCATAAAATGATGCTGTTAAAGAAATGGGTTGTTTCTACATTCATTTGGAGATTAAATGTGAAATTATTAGAATGTAAAAATATATTTAACAAACATTAATGTTATGTGTGATTAAAATAGGGTGACCTTTGTCATAAATGTTAAACAAAGATGTTTTGTTTGAATTCCTGTCGTGTCAACATAAAAAATGATTTGCATTAAAAATATAATATATACATATATATATATATATATATATATATATAAAATCGTTCTTTCTAATTTCTTTATTAATTTGTTTTAGGGTCAACATCACTTTTGGCCAATGCTTTAAGAAAGGCACATAAAATATAAGTATAAAAAAGTCTTTAATTACTATTCTTGTCATTTAAAAAAAGTTGTTTTAGCTATAAAAAATGTAATAAAAACCTATAAATAAAGAGTTATTTAACACAACATGTAGTGACATGACAGCATGTATACAGCATACGCCGTTGAGTCGGCGATCATGCAACTGCGGATGTGTTTTGATTTTTCATCTTTCATTTCTTTCTGTTAGTGTTTGCGTTTTTCCCTCGTAAATCGTGAACTCTAATCAGTACGTCAAGCTGTACGTGAGTGTGTGTGAAGCGTTGTGTCATCGCCGTGTGCGTGTGCGTGTATGAAACGTGTCCGTTTGCAGTCTCTACATCACCAGAAGAAAGGCAGGAGTTGCTACCAGATGGTTAAACAAACACATCACCCAACTGCACATAACTCAGATCCAGTTAGTGTGGCCTGTCAAGGGTTCCAGGGGAAGTGGAGGGACGTACTCCTCTCCTCACCTCTCGCCTCACTCTAAACTCTTCCCATCACACGCTTCAGGAGAATGAGAACAGCATGGGAAAGACAGAGTGCAGTCCAGCGCCGGGTGTAGTTAATTGTAATCAGGGAACACATTTGTCTCTGTTACCCACTCTCCGTTCCATGTGTGTTAAATAAGAAAGTGGAGGAGTGTGTATGTGTGCATCTGTGTGTTTGCGTGCGTGCAGAGATAAGAAGATTCATGAGGGAAATGTGTGCTGGTTTGGCATTTGACCTGATTGTTTATGCTTATTTAAACATGTAAAAATTAAAAAAGATTACTGGGATGGTTTGGTTTGGGATAGGAGACAGAAATAAGTATTCTTCATAAAAACAATACTTTTGGCAAGTCCCCACAAAGACACCACAACAAACCTGTGTGTGTGTGTGTGTGTGTGTGTGTGTGTGAGTTTGTGTTTGACATCATCTCCTGCTAAGCGTGTGCTGTGGAGTTGTTGAAGGCCTGGGGGTCAGAGGTTAAGAGTTTTTAGGTCATAAGTTCAGTGCATTTTACTCTCTCTTTACCTCACCTCACTCTAAAAGCTCTTTTGAGATCCATTAGTTACTGCAGGCCTCTCTGGCCCTGCACTTCCTGTTTATAAACCTGCACACACAGACCTAAACATCTACAAACCTGTTTGTACAGTGTTGGCGAAGCTATTTTTATTCTTCTTCTTTTAAGATAGAGTAGTTTTATCAGTCTTGAAAACTCAAAAGGTAAAAACAAGCTATACTTGAAATGATTAAGAACAATTAATAAACTAGCCTACATTAAGGCTGTTTAAAAGAGCAATTTCAGATGAGTTTAATTGCTTTATAATTAAATAAATATTCAATTCTACTTTTTAAACAACAAACAGTAGTGTATTTAAATAAACGTAACATAATACTGTAAAAATTGTTGTTTTATGATATATTATGCATGACACTACTAATTTATAACGTTAATTAAAGTGCTGCCATGCTTATTTCTGTCGTTTTTTATTTTATTATTTTTCCCATTATATAGAGACCATATAAAAAATTTTGAAATATACTATCAATAGTGTTAAGTTGATTTTTTTTGTTTCATTCTGTGAACTACTAACAATATTTCTCCCAAATTTCAAATATACATTTTCAACAATATTGTTTCTGTTTGCATTTATTTGCAGAAAATGAAAACTGGAGAAACAGGTGAAAAAAACAGAAAGGATGCTCTTTATGTTTTCAGAGAAAACAAGTTCATAATCACCTTAAAGCAACACAACAGTAATATTTCTACATGTATTTAGGAAGATTAAAAAAATATTATTTCCTGGTTGGAATTTATCATAGTTTTCATTAGTCTTGAAATGTCAGTATTTCACATTGCTGTTGGATGACTTTGTCACTCCTGTGGTTTGATTTAGTTGAAATTGAACAGAGACTGGACTGGAATGACCACAATACATGTAGTAATAAAGATTTGATGAAAGTGTGGAACGGTCTTTAATCTTTTCCGCAGATGTATATTTGTGTGTGTGTACAGTATGTTTGGAAATAAAAAATGTGCTGACTAGTCAAAATTAAATTTAAGAAAGTTGATTATTGTATTATGTTTGTTTGTCTCGTCATGTGAACACGTGTTTAATCTCATGCATTAACAGGTTTTATTGCTTTATAAACACCCTGCATGTAAGTGTTTGACTCGCACTGAAAGTAGATTTTGGCTTCCCATGATTCAACATCACTTCCCACGCCGGTCTTTCCCAACATTAGTGATTCTCACAATACTCTTCAAGAATGTTAGTTATGCATCACATTACCTTCTTGTGTGTTTTCTCTGTTAACAGCAGCAAAGGAGGAGCGATAATTATTATCGCATGGCTCCGCATGTCAACAGAGGCCGACATCAGCGATGCTCTAATGCGAGGCTTCAATTACATTGAGCTCTTGGTATGTGTAGAAGACGTCCCTCAGACTCCTGAAGTTCAAACGCAGATCAGCGCTGTCACTCCTACGGGTGCTGAAATGTGATTGGCAGAGGAGGATTCGGGGGAGGGTACGGAGGTAAACCAGATGTTTTCTTCCTGAGAGAGAAAATAAAAGCGATTCCTCCTGTTGTCCACCTGTAAGATTGTTGAAGTACTTTAAGGTGGCGGTTGGGTGCTGGCTGAAGGCAGATAGGAATATCGCATGATAGACAAACTGCAGATTTGAAATGATCGTTTTTGTCAATCTGTTGGATTTAGGGCTTCACATCTGCACTGTTTTTCACTTATTGATCTACGGACACATTCAGACGGCATCTTTGGCCGTTGAGCGCCGTCTGTTTTCTGCATTGTGTTTGGTCTTTAGATGCTTTTTTAAGTTATAAACGGGTTAAAAATGAGAGGTCTTAAAGGAACAGTTCACCCAAAAAGGGAAATTCTGTCTTCATTCACGCACCCTTGAGTTGTTCCAAATCTGTATCAATGTCTTAGTTCGGATGAACACGGAGGAAGATATTTGGAAGAATGCTTGTAACCAAAGAGTTCTTGGCTTCTATTGACTACCAAAGTAGGAAAAATTGCTGTTCTGTTGAACACAAAATGCAATATTTTGTAGAATGTAGCAAAGCAAACAGTTCTTTGGCACACCGTTGACTACCGTTGTATTTTTCCTGCTATGGTAGTCAATGGTGGCCAAGATCTGTTTGGTTACAAGCATTCTTCCAAAAATGTCTTTCTGTGTTCATCAGAAAAAAGAAATGTATTCAGATTTGGAGTAAACAAAGACAGAATTTTATTTTTAAGACTCTGATTTCTGTTTCAGCTTTGTAAAGTAAACTGTGGATTCATATAAACATAGAGTCCTAAAACATCTACATCTAAATTAAAGTGATTCCTTAAAATCCTCCAGTGGTAAAAAACGACAATGCTGTCAAGCAACATGATTTAATGCGCACATTTTTATGCAAATGCGATCAGTGCACATTTATTTGAAAATGTACACGCTCATTCGTCACCATTTGTGTTTCTGCTTTTCTGGACATGAACCCTGTGCTTCCAAAAAGCACAACTGCTATCTGTCAGTCCGTGTGATCGAGTCTCACCGCAGACATCCTGGAGAGCAAAAGAAAGAGAAGCCAGAGGAGAGAGGCCGCGGCAGACCGGCGTGACCCCGGGCACCGCCTGATGAGCGTGCAGTGATAAAGCAGGAACTCTCACGGATGAAGATGGAAGGAAAACAGACTGTATTTATCTCTCGGCACACACGGCTCTGCCAGAGATCTGCGGTGATGTCATCCACCCGCACCAAACGGAGATTGATGCCTTCTGCGCACAGATCCAAGCGATATAAATTGGGGAAAAGGAAAGGGAGAGCTTTGCTTCTGACGAAGGCCGCCAAATGTGAGCGGAGCACAGCGTGAGTCTCATATCACGGTTGACGTGCTCTTCGTCCGCCCTTGAATGTCTCAGACAGGCTCGCTCACTTATTTCGCATCGTATCTTTCAACGGCTTCATTTTGGAGTGATGACTTCACTAGAGAGGAGAATGGGAATCATTTACCAGCACATGTCACAGCGTGACATCAGCTGAACGTACCTTAGACTTTACCCACAATTCAACAGGCCTGCACGGCTATTATCGCTCTTGGAGAGACATGATCTTTGCAAGTATGTGAAGGCAGAGGCTCGATTTCACAATCATAAGGCTCATATATTTAGTTACATCATCAATTATAGCCGTCAGTATTTTCCCACTTTAGGTCAACTGGCTGAACAACAGTTTGCAAAGCAAGTTAATGTTGCACATACTGTCGGTGTGTTTATGGCAGATATCTTGAATAATAACACATTTAATGGCACAGACATTTGAAGGAAACTCTATAGGCCCTTTGGGGACCAAGGTTTTTACTGACATTATGTTCATTGATCATCAAATTTTCACCTTGTTTTTGACATTCACAGACAATTATTTTATCTAAGGTTGCCATGCGGTAGTTTATAAGCTTTTTTTCGTTTTAGTCCCTATTTGCCTCCAGAGATCTTACCGCATTCATTGACAGCTTTGACCTCACTTTTATGTGTTTGTGTGAATGTGTTTTGGCTCTCTATCGCCATCTCTGTTTAAGACGTAAAAGTGCAGGTTACTTTACCTACTGCACCTGTGTTTATAACACAAACCGACATGACTGCTCAAATTATAAATATTTTTTTATTTGTACAAGCTCATTGTTGTGAATTAAGGTTTTTAAACCCTGGATGTTTATGCTTAAAGAGATAATACACACAAAATTAAAATTCTATTCACTCTCAGGTTGTTCCGAATCTGTATAATAAAAATTCATCTGACATTTTTTTGGAAGATTGTAAGATATATCCCCCATTTACTGCCATAGTAGGGGAAATTAATACTATGGGAATCAATGGGCAATGAGATCTGTTTGGTTACTGACATTCTTCCAAATATCTTCCTTTGTGTTCAGAAGAACAAAGAAATGTTTTTGGGTTTTGAACAATCTGAGGGTGAGTAAATGACAGAATTTCCATTTGGTATGTACTGTCCCTTTAACAAATTTTTGTGTATGTTTTACCAAAAAAAGTTACAAATTACACCTTTAAAAATACTTCTCGACCAACCGAGACACTAAGAGACATACTGCAACTATCCAGTAATTGTCGCTGTTTGGAAATGATAGAAACCAGTGTTTTATATCCTCCTTTATTTCACAATTCATTACATTTATTTATGCTTCTTTTTAAACTTTATTTTTTTTTCTTTTAGAAGACTCTACTTCTCCTGTGTCCAGTGACCAGCTTTGAGTCCAAAAACATCACCAAGGTGAGACACAAACTGTAACTTTCCCATATAAATGCATATTGCCGACTTATCATACTTCTGCCTGTCCAACTGGTGTTTGAGCACCAATCTAACCTAGTAAACATCTCGCTCGGGTCAGCCTAAGACGGCGAAAATGTAACAGAAAAAGATAAGGAGACGGAACGCACATTGAAACGTGGTTGGCCTACTGAATGCCGCATCAGTTTTCTGCCAGGAAAGTCCACATGCGTCTTGAATCCGAGTATCACGCTGAAATACCGAGAAGTGGTGACGTTACCGCAGGAGAACTGAGATGCATTGGCCAGATAGTTGCAATGGTCTTTATTTCATTGTATACTGGAGCAACTGCATTTATAGAATGATGTGAATGCCTGTGTGTTAACATGGCACTGCATTTTAAATTCATAGCATTTTATTTATTTAAAGCGTAAGCTTAAACGGCATAAACAGACCTAGCTATACTGTTTCAAACCTAATTATACTTTGAAAAGAAACTCTCTAAAAAAAAATAACATAGACTCGATAAATCCAGAGGTGTATAAATAGTGTTTTTTACTCGTGGACAACTCTACTTCACTCCATTATGAAGCAAATATACAGGACATAAAAGTTCGTCCACTACATCTCATAATATCTTTTTTGACACGTTTTTACATTAAATCTACAATCTTACTTTTACTCAAGTAATTTATTAAAAAATCGTTTGATTTGAGTAAAAATAAACAAGTACTTTGACTCTGAATGTACTTTTTTTAATTTAAAAATGTATGTATGACATATGCCATGCTTTATAATGTATGGAGGTAAAATATTTCCAAACACTAGTTAAAAAAGTATAGATGAAATACTCAAGTATTACACCTCTGGATACAACCAAATGTAATATCGCATGCCCTTAAAGGTGCAAATTTAAGAACGAAAATAGCCATTAACTATAAAAAGACGGAAGTTGTATTTTAGATTTAGGGATTGAGTTCGAAAATGCATTAACATCTATAGCAATTATAATTTGCTTAATTCTATCCGTTACCTATTTAATTGTACTGTTTAACAATTTAAGTCAATAAATGAAGAAAATATAGCTAAAGATCAATTTAAACCTCGCACATCCTCCCTCTCTCTCTCTCTCTCTCTCTCTCACTTGCTCTCTCTCCCTAAGACAGTCGGGCTGAGATGAGATTGTGAGAGCGAGCTGTGTAGGGAATTGAGTTGCATTGATCTGCCCTCTCTTCTCTGTCCCTGAGCCCATGAAAATCATTAACCTTTCTGCCACCGACAAGCTCCAGCTACAGCCCAGTATCTAACGGAGGTTAATTAAAACTAAATGCAGGGAACGGGGTGTCGAGAGGTGGCCGATCTCAGGGGAGAGTCACCCAGACTTCTAAATGAGCTCGCAGCAGACTTGCGCACAGACAAAGGCATCATTGTCTGCCTGTTGTGGGACATGATCTCCAATATTCCTTGGGGTCTTTTTTGAAAGATTAATATAGACCGTGGTTGTTGTCTCATAATTTATGACCCCTTATCTCGCCGAAGGACTGGTTATGGAGTTATTAATAGATTTCTGGTGCGGTTTCAAAGCTGTTTCTCTGTGGATACGGAGGCTTATGGAAGAACGGCTTTTATTTGTGCATTGTGCAACTCTGATGAACCACATTGCGTTGTTCATCATGGGCGGTACTTGACACTTTTCAATTCACTGATCTTCATCTTCTACCATTGTCTTTTACTATTTATAATGTAATATAGCTGTCAAATCAAGCTCGCCAATTATTGTTGAAGAACGAATAATGAAAACATTTTGAGTTGTATTCGTTGAAGAAGATTCGTGAAGTTTCATCCTGTTAATGATTAGAGTGCGAAGACAATTCGATTTATGAAGCACATTTATGAATCCTGTCAACAACAGAAAAGCTTATAACAAAGAAAATTCAATCTGCGTTGCCCAATTCATTCGGCGCATGACTCAAATCTTTTATTATTATAAACATTTTTAATGAATTTCTTACTGAAGACCGTGATTATGCCGCAAATAATGACATTTCGAGTTCTAGGCCTTAATATCAGGTTTTGTAGGAATGTAGCTGTGAATGTGATTACTGTAATACACTGTAATGATGTACAATATGAGTTCCTCTCTGTTTTGTGTCGGATAAACAGATAAAGCTGCCGTGTGGCTGTGGAAGAGACACACTTCAAGTTTATTGCCCTCTATTGAACACGTTATTGCTTTTCTCCCCATAGTTTCTGTCCCAGGTGAGTATGTATGTGTACGTGCCTAGTTGTGTGTCGGTGGTCTTTCAGTCCAGAGCAGATCTGTAATTAAAAGTGTGCTGCTGACTCAGCCAGTGCTCAGGAGACGAGCAGCAATGAGCTGCAGTCGAGACTAGGATTTAAAGGGATCGTTCACCCAAAACTGAGAATTCTGTCATCGTTTACCTTACCCTCGTGTCATTTCATACCTGTATGATATACTTTGTTCTAGTGAACACAGAGAAAGATATTCGGAAGATTGTTAGTCATTTTCAGTTCCGAGACATTGACTACCATAGACTGAAAAATGTTATGGTAGTCAAAGGTTCCCCAGAACCGATTTCCTAAATTCTTCAAAATATCTCATTTTGTGTTCAACTGAACAAAAAATAACAATATTTTATTCCTTCTATGGTCATGTATTATGTGCCAGAATTGAACATTTCTAACATTCTCCAAATATCTTTCTCTGTGTTCAACGGAACAAAGAAATTAGGTAAGTTATGACAATTTTTTTGGCAGAACTATCCCTTTAAGGTGGAACCATATTCATACAGCGAGTTTGACCTTAAATATTGCTCACAGCAATATTACTATTATAGATTTTTCATAATATTTTAATTTCAATTCTATGGGTCTGGTATTCATCAATAACCCTCTAATGATAAATTATTTTAATTCTATATATTAATATTATTAATATTTGTAATATTATTTTAATAATATTTAATTATTGTTTCTAATTAAACATTTTTGGAACATTTTGAGCTTAAATGGGTTGATTATTGTTTATTTTTTTTCTAGAATGAATATCATAAATGAATATGATATCCAGGTCCTAAATTACTCCAAAGTAAAAAATAAATAATAATATAAATAAATATAATATTAATTGAATATTTAGCACTTTCTCTTGCAAAAAAATATTAAAATGTGTTATGTAAATGTTTTTTTTAAACAAGTAGAATTTAAAGGCAATATGAAATGCTATTATAGATGTAATGGGTGTGCGTAATTGTCATTAAAATATTGTAACAATGAATGCATCTGAAGTTGCTTTTGGATTTTTTTATTTCTGTATTTATTTGTTTTTGCCTCATGCGAGTCACTGGTGGAGAGTCAGTAGTGTCTAAGGTGGACTCTTAATCAGTTTAACTGCAAGAGTTACATGTTAATCAAACATTACATTTCCATTTATAAATGTAATCTTTTTTATATATCAGGTGCTAAAAATGTTATTTTAGGGTTCATGGAGAATCAAGGGGAAGAACAATAAATATTAAAACCTATAATGGTTTAAATTGTTACATTTTAAACTATTAAAATCTTCAAATCTGAACACTTTTAAGGGATAGAAGGCAATGATTTATGTGTCCTGATGGAGAAGAGAGAGGAAGAAAAGATCAGACCAAGAAAAAGAAGATGGTAAGAGAAGAAGCATCTGTAGTAACACGTGAATTTTCTTCCACTGGTCTGCCGCTGGTGTTCTGTTTGTCACAGAGCACCTCTACTCATGTATTCAGTATTGTGTTTCTGACACAAGCCGCTTTGTTTGTGATGAATGACTGTGCCAGCGGTCCTGACGGCTGTGCTGTTCAATACATATAGAGACAATACCGGCTGCCTCCGTGACACGCTGACGGGCTTTTGTCCCTATTCGTTTCCATACCGTTTAATCTCGGCCACCGTATTGTGAGTGTTGCTGGAGTCGGGCAGAGCCGACCCGGCACCAATGAATAGACTGCGACTTTCAAGAATGGCTGAACTGAGAGATTATTAACACACACGACTGCTCTCTATCTGAGGTTTAGGTTCAGATAAAAGACTAGAAAACTGTTGATAGGATTTCGGTGGAGGGACCCATCAAATATGTTGGACTTGACTACACAGAACTACATGCAAATACCATGAAATATTGTTTGGAAGTGTTAAACATAAAAGTCTTTCAGATCATAGGAACACATTAAACAGCTGAGCTGCTGTGAATAATGTTTTTATTTTCCGTTGGTTTAGATTTTGTGTCTGTCTGTGATTTAATGCATTGCTTTATTTCATTAGACATTATTTAAGACGTGAGAAAACAGATGCTTTTTTTTAACAGATTCACCCTGAACGCTTTCTCTGTGCTAACAGCTGTTGCTCTTTAGTGTGAGATAAAATGTCAAACGGAACCGTGTGAGATACTACTGACAGTTTTCTTGAATCGCAGGAGCGGAGTGCTGCTCAAAATGAAAACTAATAGCTGATGAGATCTTTGTGTTTCGAGTTATTTCTTGTAGACATCAATGAGATTTAATGCGAGAGCAAATGGAAGCTTTTGCTTAAGTCTCATGTGTGTCTCAGATATCCCTGCTGAGAAAGACTCAGAAATCTCACAAATGTCTCGATTGGAGTTCCGGACGAGATGTCAACAATGTCACAAACTCAAAAGTCAATATTATTGAGGATCTCAATGTGAACTCAAAACATTTCCATTTAAATTATAATACAATGCACGAATCTTAATATCGGAATTGTGATATCTGATGTAATATTGTTGATAATCAATGTTATATACTCATACATGAGTTTGTGATTTTAACAAAACTTTCCAAAACTATCTTTTAAACTTTCCTTTTTTTGTTAGACATGAAACCGCAAACCCTGCAGTCGGTTGAGAGAAGGTGAGTATCACTTCTGAACAACTACTAGTCTCATATACTTCTACGTTATGTTGAATTACAGTAGTGACAATAGAATCAGTGGCTCTGGATTGCGATTGTAAATACAAATTCTGTCTGGAGTTCACTCGTTCCTGCGTTTCCACCCTCAGATCCTTCAGCATTTGGTTGAAAGCCTTGTTTTCTGACAAATTTACTGTAGAGATTTAAATCCTCCTTAAGCATTGTCATCTACCGTTATTTATCCTCCTCTCCACCAAAAACAAATCCTGGGCGCTTAAAAGGATGACGGGAACGCACCAGAGCACACATGCTTCAAAACGTGAAGCAGTAAATATCGCTGGTAAGTTAGCAGCTCCCGTCAGCACGGTGATGGGGCTGAATTTGTGTTTCTCGTTCTACGTGCCTCCCTTTCCATTACCTGAATGCTGGCCGTATACCGCTGAAGGCTAATTGTGTGTGTGCAGTGACCCCGAGCCGCTGGGATACACACTCACACAGAGGCAGACGCTTGTGAATGGCTTTGAGTATAAGCCTATTTCTGATATTTATGGGCGACTGGGACATTGTAAGTTATGGCAGGACCGAGGCCCTGGCACTCTACTTTTTTTTTGTCTCATTCAGGGGATTTGTTATTTTATTTTCCAATCACACATCCCTGTCCCCGTCTTTCCCTGGTATGTTTTCTCTTTTCCTTTATTGGATTATTGTTGGAAAAATAAGGCAAGAGAAATTTTTTTGGAAAACAAATGTTTTTTTCTTCACAAACGGTTGCTGGATTTGTTTAGGATGTTTTCAAAGAAAATACTCCTAAACTAACTCACATCAGCTTAAATCCTCTCAAAGGATTCTGTGTGTGTGTGTGTGTGTGTGTGTGTGTGTGTGTGTGTGTGTGTGTGTGTGTGTGTGTGTGTGTGTGTGTGTGTGTGTGTGTGTGTGTGTGTGCGTGCGTGCGTGCGTGCGTGCGTGCGTGCGTGCGTGCGTGCGTGCGTGCGTGCGTGCGTGCGTGCGTGCGTGCGTGCGTGCGTGCGTGCGTGCGTGCGTGCGTGCGTGCGTGCGTGCGTGCGTGCGTGCGTGCGTGCGTGCGTGCGTGCGTGCGTGCGTGCGTGCGTGCGTGCGTGCGTGCGTGCGTGCGTGCGTGCGTGCGTGCGTGCGTGCGTGCGTGCGTGCGTGCGTGCGTGCGTGCGTGCGTGCGTGCGTGCGTGCGTGCGTGCGTGCGTGCGTGCGTGCGTGCGTGCGTGCGTGCGTGCGTGCGTGCGTGCGTGCGTGCGTGCGTGCGTGCGTGCGTGCGTGCGTGCGTGCGTGCGTGCGTGCGTGCGTGCGTGCGTGCGTGCGTGCGTGCGTGCGACTATGTTAAAAAATAACAGAATAGGGGAATGGAATAAAATAAATAGATTTTTTTACATGCTCTTACCCTGTTTCTAGAGTCACATTCAGTGTTCAATGAGAAATGTTCCAACGGGGACGAGCTCTTTTTCCTCCATAAGATGACTTACTACCAGGGAGTAAATAGTTTCTGTTTCAAACCAAGTCCAAAACCAGAGGGGTAATGAAGGTTTAGTCGGGTCTGTTTCTCAGGGATGTTTTGAAAAATTATCTTTTTGTGCTCACTGACAGAGCAGTTAATCTGCCATTTCCAATTGGACTGTATTTATGGGATCCATCTGGGATGTACGCAGCCCCAGTCTCCCCAATCCCTTATGTGTAATCGGGTCTGGACCGGTTTCCAACTGTGCTTGTGTTTATAGGGTTTTCTTATTTGGCTATAATTAACCTTCGTGTTGTGTATGGGTACATACAGTAATAATTAAAAGAGCAAATAAATTGGTTAAAGTAAACGAATTATGATGATTATTTCTTAACACATTAAGAATGTTGATAATGTGATTCAATGTGTCCATTGAGTTTAACCATATAAAACGATTTTATTTGTTAAAATTATGTTTTTATTTGAAATATTCATTTGCAAACAACAAATGATAACCTCAACAGAACACGAACCACAGCATTTTCATTTTAAAACATTTTCCAATTACTTCTACAGCACAATTGTCAATGTTTAAATGCTGACAAAGAATAATATCACTGCGTCCTTTGACAATTGCAGCTCTCTCTAACTTTACCTTTCTCTCTCTAGGTGTCATTTAAGTGTGCGTACCCTGGGAAAGTTCAGCACTATATACTGGATATGTACTTATCCTAAATATTGTTTGACCTTCCCAGCGCGAGGCCATTACTCTCCATGGAGTCGCGCGCAGATGGATTTTTCGTTGCATTAATCCTCCAGATCAGGTGGGTTTTGTCAAAGTGTTAAACTTTAATACTTTGGGTCATTTATCTTTGCGGGAAAACCGGGGCTCTGTCAGCGACCAGACGAGCTATTTCCTCATTGCGCGTTCTGAGTGGAGAGCTGGAGAGGGCAAGCGCTAATCAAAGCCGTATGCGCGCTGCCTGCTGCAAAATCTGCGAAAGCACAGCGCGCTCTGCGCAACACCGATGCGCGTTCATTACCCTCTATCATCTAGCAATGCTTTTGAATGCATATTTCTGTTCTGCAAACATTATGAATCCACGATAGAATTCATGTTACACATTTTTATTTGTTGGCCTGACATGAAAATACGGGGGTGTTTTTAACCCGTGGTTGGGTCGGATATGGACAAACCAAAACGTTGGGTTGAAATAACCTAAATATTTGATCGAACTGTGGTTTGAAAAGATCTCAGCATTTTTAAACTGCAATCTATATATTTACAGAATATCTCTAGAGGGTTTCAAGAGAATGTTAGACGTTTTAATCTGTGGATATTTGTAATGAACTGTGAATTGCCTTACTTATTTTAAAAGCTGAAAATATGTTTTTTTTATATAAAAATATTTTGTATACAGGATTAGGGAGGTAATTATATCTAATCTGACCCATAAACTTGTAATGCAGACAAGTTATTAATAATATTTATAATATAATTTGATTCGAATAAACTATTTATTAATCTTGTGTTGGTAGGCATGCCCGATTACATTTTTTATTGTCAACAAGCCCCCCTTTATGCTGCGCGTGATGTGTGTTTGACTAAACCAACATTGAACCTCTAACATTAATCAGCATGGAATTTTTGATGTGAAGATTCACCCCCAGGCCTCCTAAAATCAACCTCGCCATTAGGCACCCAAGTGGTCGCGGCTAGAATTGCCATGATTGATTCTGCTGAGGTTCCCACGGAACAATGTGCTCTTGTGATAGCATTTATCTTCATAAACGCTGATATGCACCCGGTGTGCACTCCAAATTAAATCCCTCTTTAAAAAGCGCAGTGGTGCTTCTCGGGGAGTTACATAAATCGTCTATGATATTGCTCCTCTTGTTACTTGCGTCATAATCAGCTGATGACGATTAGTTATTTATTTATTATTTATACAGAGGATGCACGAGGCCCTCTCGTGATCTTCATTCCGATACATTAAATGATAACAATGGAAATAAATGACAGACAACATTGGAATCCAAGATCTTTCTAAAAGTTGTCAGTTTCGTCTGATATTTCACATTTAATATATATATGATGTCGTTTAAGTACAGTATTTTAAAATGTGTATTATTGGTATTGTCAAAGTAACATATTACAGTTTGTACATTGAGTTACAACTGGAGTTTGGTAAAAGTTTTATTTGCTCATCCCAATCATATCATTTTTCGAAAATTGAGAATAAAAACGCGTCCACTTGGCCCAACGATTAAGATGATCATTCAATATCCATTGGCATTTTTGCATCCAAGAATAATCATAGGGCCTACACTTAAAAAGAAGTTTGTTTAATAAATTTGCTTAATATAAAAAAAATGGTTCTGTTCCAAGGCCACATCTTTACCCAATCTTGTCTATCTTCAGTGTTGGATCAGCGCGCATCCTTTCGATCACTGCGTTCTGTGGTTTTGCCTGAGCTCAGATGACGCTGCGCTCAAAGGCCAGCATCCATC
The DNA here is from genome assembly GCA_008369825.1 of Triplophysa tibetana. NCBI lineage: Eukaryota > Metazoa > Chordata > Actinopteri > Cypriniformes > Nemacheilidae > Triplophysa > Triplophysa tibetana. The sequence goes on along the minus strand of CM017909.1, from coordinate 20,341,434 downwards.
ACACACACTAACACACACAAGAAAGGTGTGTGATAGTGTGTGTGCGCGCGCGTGTGTGAGAGAGAGAAAGATTGAATGTGTGAGTGCGCAATATACGTAGATTAAATTGAAAAGAATGTTTTGTGGCGCGTGCACTCTACAATATTTATTTTAATTTCTGAAATTAGCCACACAATCCAATTATTACTGTAACTTTGAAGCCTACTATTATTTATGTGTGCAACATCACTGAGTAAACAATATACTGGAATATAAGAATACATAATATAAGCATATTCTAAAATAGTATAAATATTATAAGTATAAACCATAATATAGGCAACAAATGCTTTGTGTTTATGGTTGTAAAATTACTTTATGCAATGCGTCACTTTTTATTCTTCAATGCATTGAATAAGAGGAATCGAATTAATGTTAAGAAATGGATCTATCTGTTTGTGTATGACCTCTTTAGTTATGTTAATTAGTCAGAAATTTAGTGCACACTAAAACAATCTCAATTTACAACTTGAGTTATAATAATTAACCACGTAATCATTGTTGTAGAACAGCTTGCAATTACGCACTGTTAGTTATTGCGATTGTAATTATATTAATGCATATTTCAAATAGTGTAATGCAAGTGTTTTGCGTGAAAAAGCAAAACCCCCCCTGAAAACTAAATATTTAAGAGCTTAAATGATTTTTCATACATGACTGCCTATGGCAGCAGGGCAGAGTGGCATTTCCAGGATAGTGCCATGGACCTGAACACAAATCAGCTCGGTTTTGGCTTCCCCTTATTGGACGCTCAAACGCAGATGTGCGTAATTACGCGTGTCCATCATTGAAGTGTGTTGGGGTGTCAAACGTGCATTCAGGTGAAAAGAGAGGGGGTTCCTGTGGAGATCGAGTGCGCTCGTTTTAGGGCCTGTGGACCAAAATATGTCACTATGTTAAAATTGATGTGACATGCAAAATGAACTCTATTGATACATTGCGCACAGTAGTAAAAGGGTGCTGTTCGTTTTGAGATATTTCTTCGATGAATTAGCATATTTCTTATAGGCTATACGATCTATAATATTTTTTAACACCTTGTTTTTTCTAATTGTTTGGTTTTAACTATAGGCTTCTGAAATGATTTATTGCGCCTTCGCTGCACGAACAGCGGTGAGCATCAATTCCCACGCCTTGTTGTCCTATCTAAATAACCGCGTTTATCAGTGGGGACGAATCCATTTCCTCCTGTTCACACCTTTGCAGCTTGTTCTCAAAACACACGACGTAAAGCTCCATAATGCCCTCCAGGAGACGTGCCCCTCACGGCCCTTTTTATGATCTCAAACCGACCCCATGGAGCCTGGCAGGGTGCAACACCGCTCCTAGGGGTCCGATCCTTTGATCCGTGTGACCGTTTGTCCTGAGTTTAGGGCCATAGGGGAGGGTCTGTGAGCTTTGGGGAGCCCGTGCATTTGTCATCCAGTGAGAGAGAAAACATCAACAGGTACTAAATACTGCCGAACATGACACCATCAAAAGCAACATGGGATGTAAAACAGCAGGCGACTCTGACGTTTTGATTATATTGTTTTTAGAACGATGTGTCTAAATAATAAGGAGAGGTGTTTGGACACTGCGCCACCCAGTCAAGAAGAACTAGCACGCGCACAATTAACCTGTGACCATCAGATTCGCGTGCACCCTACATGGATTTCCAATTTCACTGCTCCTTAATTGACTGAAGCCTGTCAAAGTCGAAAAAACACTAATCGATATGACATTATTAAACACAATTAACACTCGTGACGACATCGATTTGCTCATTACATCCACCAACAGTCCATTAACTTTTCAACCTTTTTCAAATGGACTCTTTAAAATTTGAGCCACAGAGGATTTATATTCAAAATATACTTACCTAACACGGCGTGTCATTTCTAAATATGTTGACCATCACGTCATTTTATCTATTTTAACTTACCTTGTTGACATAAATAAAAAAATGTAGATTTGGGCTATAATATGTAAGCGTGTACTCCGCAACAAGAGCTTCATGGAGTTATGCTTTTTATATAAAGTCTATTATGTTGACCATATTTTATACTTTAAATGAAAATAATTATTAATTGATCTCTTTGCGATGTACTGATATTTTCTAGATTGCGTTTGTGCGCGCGTGTGTGTTGGTTAAAACACCCAAACGTTGACCCGATTGGTTTATTGCTCGTTTACAAACGCCTTGATAGTAACTTGTCAATCATCCAGTGAGATCAAACAGCCTCCATAAACACGATTTACAGCTTCATAGACACGAGACCATTTACTTAGCTCAACAGATATTTATGACATCGTATTTGACAAATTCTGAATTTCTTTATATTCATTTATGCGCTAATATATTTCTTTTAAACCCAAGTCTGCCCCCATCCGAGGGATCAAACTGTTCCAAGAGGGTATTTGGAAAATAAACGGTAACATAGCAAAACGCATTAGCCTACTGCATAACGCACCCGATAGGTATATCATAGTCAAATGTCACCGCTTGGCTACACGTTAATGCGTATGTCCCCGTATCATGTTTATATTGTAGTTAGTACAGCTGTTTGGGTAACAGAGAGGGGTGTGCGAGAGGCAAATGTTAGCAGAAACCAATGTGACTTGTGCCCATTTCCAAAGCAACATAATTGGGAAATTTAAAGCAGGACGACATAAAATATTAGTAAGGAGCTGGCCTATCCTATTCTTATAGCCTACCTTAAGTGAGATCAAATCTAAGATTAAATTCGTTTAGATATCAGAAATGAATTTATTTGGATAATAATAAATGTAGATGATGTATCATCTCAGTTGAAATAATTATTGTTTGACATAAATGTATTTAAAAAAACACGCCACCCATATGCGAAATATGAATTATTTATATAATTATCTAAGCATTTGGTTTGTTAAATCGTGTTTGTTAGGCCCACTTCAAATATAGGCTACGTACCATATTGAGCTATCTAATTTGTCCTATGTCGTCAGGTTGGTGAAATCATAATACATTTAATAAATAAAATGAGATATTTAGATATTACTATATAAAGAATGTTTAAGGTTATCTGATGAATAATATTGACAGTGCATTGCACATTTTGACGTAATAATTTCAAGGATGTTGACTGCATAAATAATACAAAAGTAATTGAATAACCTTGTTAAAGATTCTGTCGTGGAACAAGAGCAGATGATGTGCTTTTCTATTTTATTTTTGTTATTCTGTTATGTTGCACATTTCAAAAAGAAGTGAAGAAAAACGTGTCCACCAATGCGCGGTTTCCTCCACAGCAGCATTATCTCCAATAAATGTTTCCGTCGGCCACAGCGTTGCCATCTTCATACGAGTATCTGCTCAGGGAAGTGACGCAGGGACAGGGTGGGCGAAAATAAAACCCTACTCCCCCTAAAGTCGTGATGATTGATGATGTCAGGTGTTCTGTTTCTAATTAACGTTTAAATTAGGCCAAAGAAAACGTTTCGCATTAGCACCGTTCGGATCCACTCAGACCTGTGCGCAGGAGAAATATGGCCGGACTTATCTTTAGAACTAATAATGCTCGCCGCATTTGAAAGAAATGTAACACCATGCCCAGCTTCGGTTTCTCTGCCCGCCCTCTGTGGGGTAATGCGAATGTGCTATTGTTGGCGCTGAAGGGCATCATTCTCCCGATCAGAAATCCTATCCATTCACATTACAGTAATACCCATGTATCGTTTAATAGCTTTAGCAGCTTTCCCGTGACCTGCCAGTCTGAGGTGACGAATTCGATAAGGAGATTTTTGACCCAAATGGAAACATTGTGACAAATAGGAGGATTGTATATTATTAATATTATGATTATTGTTGTTCTTGTTGTTATTATTGACCTGCGTAATTGTTGACATCACCGTAATATTTATTTGCAAACGTTTTATCTGTAATTCATGACAATGTGGTCTCGTGTGATTTTATTAAATTAGGTTTCTGTTGATTTTCAATTTATTATGTTATCTGTGACGCAAATTGTGATAATTCACTTATCCCCAAATTTACTAAAAATCACAGATATTCAACATTATGCCTTTAAAAACTTCCACTTAAAATTAGGATTTTATTTGCTTCTATTTCGACAACTGTGATATCAAAATGTACTGTTTGTGCTGTGATGTGACGGTATCAGAGACTCATTAGTATGTTTTGTTCAGCCAGTTACATTTGTTCAATGCATTGTTGTTCATTTGCCATAAAATATTCAATTCAGCTTGGCTCTGCGTCGCCCACGTTGACCCGTCTGGACCTTCACTAATAGAATGTCGTGCTGTTTTACTGCTCGTAATCTGTTTGGCTAGTTTTGGTCCCTTTACGAATGTCCCCATATGGTGCTGTTGGCACGGACAATACGCTATTGCTGCGAACCGGCCATACATCGCCAATGACTCGTGTAAGAGAGACATCTATCACCCTAATCAATTATCGAAACGCTGTTAAATATTATCAGATGTCAACACCGCCACTTGTTCTATTGCCCAAAATATGCACTATAGCTTAAGGCCTCGGTTAAAGATTTGTAGGGAAAAACAACAATGTCAACCTTTAAAATGACTTGAAATTGTAAATATTTGGTCAAGTTAATTTAAGTATATTTTAGGAGGCAACGCACGTTTGCGTCACAGTTTTATTTGTTATATTGTGTTTATTAAAAAAAAAACTTTACATAAATATGTTTTTTAATATTTTTGTTATACAAAATCATTTAAGTTGTTTAAAGGGATAACTGTAACACAGGCTATTTGAAAATATTTATGGTCATTTATAAATCATTAATTTAAATAAAAAATCGGAATTTTTGTGATGTACTATTTTAAATTATATTTAAAAGGATCTGAAACCGTATAATCACGTGAATTGTTTATCAAAATATAAATAGACCAAAAGAACAAAAATGACGTTTGTAAAAGTATAACGCGATTTTCTCTTACCTGCATCCATACAGTATCGTCGCGTGTGGCAAGAGCATCATCTGAAATACTGTGTCCAGAACTGAGAGTGTCAGAGCGGCACTGCGCATTTCTCTTGCACGCGCTTCCTTGTGTTTCACGGAAAATTACTTTGGTACTGAGGGGTATAATTCCAACATTTTAAGTTTCACTGTGCCGAAATTTAAATTAATCTCACCCAGAAGTCTCTCTTTTTCGCATTACATCTGATGATTTAACTAAAAGATAAATCATTGATCCTACAAGACATTGCACCAGACAATATCTCCGACTGGTCTTATTTGTTGTTGGACTATATTTTAACACCTAACGGTGTTGTTGTTGTAACTACAATCTTTATTTTATAATGTAAGTGTTGGCTGCTTCTTAGCTTCTTCTCCCGTGTTTGCGTAACAATAAGAGCAACAAAATAATTTATTCAGACTAAATCGCATGCCTTGCATTCTGATCTCATGTTGTCTAAGTGATTGCCGGTAGACTAGGGGTGTGGAAATTATGCTGTCATGACAGTCTAAAAAAACGCAATAATCACATCCTCCAATGTTATAATAATTACCCACACATGCCTTTCATCGGTTTGTTTTGTTGTTGCACAGACAGACAGAAAGACACGGAGAAAGACGGACACCACTTAATGAGAGCACACTTTCCTTTTCAGGAAAGTATACGCGTGGAGCACGTGGTTTGCCCTAAGTGGGAGTGGGATGCATCAACAGATGCATAAACACGCAGAGCCATCATCTCCCCTCTCTTTAAACTTCAGTGCGTAACTCCTCCTATTCTCGCGTCCAATTCATTATTGTGGTGTGGCCCTTTAAGACGGAGCAGCGGGTCAGCAAGTAGCGTAGTGTTTCTCTAATTGAACTCCGCAAAAGCAATCAACAAGAACTCGTTAGCAGTTACTCGCTGTTTTTGCCTCCTCGAGACCGCTTATTTTCGTGCATGCGATCTCCCCCCTGGCCAGTACAGCTACACATGCTGAAGATCTTTATGGAGAGCGCGCATCGGACCCTCGTAACAGGACTAAAGTTCGGGTCGCTGTGACGCTTGAAGCATGGTGCTTTTGGAGAGCCATTTCAGAGCGAGGAAGAACGACGATTTCGCTTAAAGCACGGGATAAAGAAAAGGTTTTATATAGGTGACTTCTGTTTGCAGTTGTTTTTTTGGACTGAGATGACCTCCAGTACTAAAGACATGAAGGCAGGCTCCGTTTTACAGTCCAGCGGCGAGGAGAGGCGGCGGGGTCCCTTGGATCAGCTCCCACCTCCGGCGAACTCCAACAAGCCCCTGACCCCGTTCAGCATTGAGGATATTTTAAATAAACCCTCCGTGAAGAAATCGGTCGGTACTCTGTGCCCTCCGCGGGTTCTGGAGAAAGTGGCCGGCTCGGCTGCGACACGGAACGGGATCAGCGCGCCCTCTTCTCCGTTATGTGCTTTGGAAGAGCTGGCGAGCAAAACTTTTAAAGGGCTGGAAGTTAGCGTTATACAAGCCGCAGAAGGTACATTTTTGGGATTTTGTCTACTTTTTTACTCAAATTGAATTGTGTATATTAATGCATGGGGTTTTGTAATTAAAAGGAATGTTTAGTGATATTTTGTATTTGTGTTGTACTGTTTTTAGGAACTTCTGTGTTTGACCGCAAGTAATAGTATGTTGTTTGTGTATTTTACAGTTGGGATATAAAAACATATTTTAATAATAGATGACAAGAAAGGTTTTATTTGAATAAAGTAGTTTTGAAGATTATTTAAAGATGAGGAGTACGCTTGTCTTTTTTAAAATGCGAGAATGTATTAATTAGCCTATATTAGTTCAATTTTAAATGTGCCGCTGCACAAAGTTTGGCTATATGTATTTTCAGGCATATATATATTTCAAACATTTATCTATGATATATATATTTTCTTATACTGATCCACGTGGAATATCTCAATGTCATTTTGTGATTCCTCGAGGTTGAGAGTCACATTATTTCAGGATTTACAGGCAGTCTAAAGCTTAACGTGGCGAAGACACATTTGCAATGAAGTTTGAGTGATAGTGATCATTCATGTTCGGTTGACATATTTACTGAAACCGTCTTTCGTCACAGTTCGTGTTGACATTGCGGAACTATCTTATAGTGGGTCACAGCAATGGTTTAGGTCGTCTGTAATGAGGTTGTGCACAGTTCTGTTGCTTGATACTTGATTAACACATAAAATATTTAGAATATGTCTGGCAATCAATAGTTCAGATGTTTTGGAAAGTTTTCCCCCCACTTTTCATGAACAGCTGTTATGCAGCTGGATTGAAATGAACTGCGGCCTATTACACAGTGTGTAACACTTTAACATAACTATCACGACTTATGCTCAACAGATCATTCGTTCTTGTTAACAAGAAAAAGTTAGACATTTTAATTCATTTTTAATTTTAATTCTGATATACATTTACACGAATTGCTAATAAGCAGAATGTTTTCTGAATTGTATTTTTTATAATACATTATATATTCAATATAGTCCTCAGCTCATGCAGTTTTACGCGTTTACGCATTTTAGACTCGCGCACTGACTGCTTTATTCCAATCACTAGTTACTAAAAATCCATTTCTTTTTGTGTGTGTGTGTGTGTTATTTTCAGGTCGCGAACATCTTAACGGCTTTGGCCAAAGACAGGCCTCCAAGAAACGACGGAAGTCCCGCACAGCATTCACAAACCATCAAATCTACGAGCTGGAGAAACGCTTTTTGTATCAAAAATATCTGTCACCGGCCGACAGAGACCAGATCGCGCAGCAGCTGGGTCTGACCAACGCGCAGGTCATCACCTGGTTCCAGAACCGACGGGCCAAGCTTAAAAGAGATCTCGAGGAGATGAAAGCGGACGTGGAGTCGCTCAAGAAAATCCCACCGCAGGCATTGGAAAAACTGGTGTCCATGGACGACATCGACGACCCTCATGGTGGCTCTGGGCCCATTTCGCCCAGTCTTTCCCCGAGAGCCTTTCCACAGTCCCCATCGTCGTCGAGAGGCCAAACCACAGACGAGTTTTCAGAGGAGGACGAGGAAATTGAGGTGGACGATTAAAAAAAACAGGCCCTCGTTTTCAGAAAAGGGCATTTTTCACAACATTTTGCACGGACGATAGAAACTGCGGAAGAACTTGAAATGCAAGGAAAGTTTTCTGTCTCCCTTATTCTTAATTTATTGAAAGGATTGTAAAAGCTCCATATTCTGATGTCCAGACTGAAGACGTGGTTTAAGGAATACGTTTTCATATCTGAGAAATGATTAGAGATAAATGGTACAGTATCAAGACTGCAACATGTGTATGTGCATTTTAAGCTTTATTTCTCGACTTGATTTTCGAAGGAAACGTGTGCAATTGTTTACACTCATGTTTCAATACACATTAATGACCGCTATGAAAACCTATGCCAAAAGTGAAATTCTCATTTAAATAGATTTATATATTTATAAATAATTTCAGAAGTCCTCAGTGAATTGACTTTACATTGCAATTGTAAAAACCCATTTCCCATATTTCTACGTTATGTATCCAAGTTCCTGGCACAATTTCTATGATTGCTGGCATTATAAACAAATTATTAAAAAGTGCGTGTATGTCCAAAGCAATGCAAGGGCAAGGTTGTGTATATATGTAACACGTTATGATGCATCTAACTCGTTAAATTTATTGTAACATTCTATTTAATCCTCATTTATGTAAATAAAGGGTATATGTATTTCACAATGTTTCTTGACGTGACGTGACCTTCAATCACGAACGAGTGTAAGAAATGAATCGGACTCCAAAAATTCAGTGAATCAGTTTTCTTTGATTAATATTGCAAAAAATAACTGCATATATATAATGCGTATTTGTATGGCCTGCTGTCGTGAAGTTAAACAGCCGCGAGAACCAGTGCGCTTTTACGCACCGGGTTCATTGTGCGTTTGTGTTAAGAGTGTTTGTGTTTGTTAAGTGCTTGAAGCTTAATTAGGACAATTGAACAAGCTCCCCCATCCTCCCACCTCACGCGCTCTTCGGAAAGCAGTTGTCACGATGACAACATAAAGCTTGCTTTCCCCTCGCGCCATATGGTTTATGAATCTTCTCTTACACAAACTAGTCAACATGATTGATTAGGTTAACCCGCCTTTGAGCGCGCATTAACAGTTTCAGTCGGCCGAGCCCAAATAATACCCCCGCATCTGTGCCCTGTGTTAAAAACGCGCATGAAAAGCAGTCGATTTGCATGAGGTTTCTAATGAATAAATCTCAATAGGAAGTTAGTGGAAATGGGAAGGTTTGTTGCATCCTGCTTGTCCGTCTGCCGAATTTCTTTCGGTCCATTTGTGTCTGTTGTGAGCAGATCAAGACCGCGGTTTTGGGGCAGAGAGAAGATTGAAGTACAATTGGCCTAATCGCTCGGAATAGTTGGGGTTGAAAAGTCAAGTAGATTTTTATGAGCGCTTTGTGGAAAGTGTTTCTGGAGAGCTGCAGTTCTCAGAGCAAAAATTTGTGTTCATGCAGAACTGACTGAAGTCTGCGAGTAAATTCCGAATGATTCCCGGATTGCTGGGATCGAGATTACAGGTGTTTGATGTGTATGAATATAAATTGTTTGCTGCAGTGTGGAAATATTGGAAATTACCAGATAACAATGACAGAGCAGTGTTTCCGTTTCTACAAATAACATGTAAATGATGTAATTGGAAACATTTTATATTCATTTGAAGATGCTCACGTTTACAAAAATGGTTCGTAGAATTTATAGGGACAGAGCTGAGGAATGTTGTGCAAAAGATAAATATTACGAAAGATAAAAATCACAAATCACTAACTAGCATCTGTTTTTATTTTGTTATTGGGTCCTTATTGAAATACTAAAAATAAAAATACTTATAATAACGAGTTTAATTAAATCATTGTTAATAGAAACAATTATTTACTTTTTAAGTTAATTTACATTTTCAATAATGGAAAGCTGATTCTTTTCACTTTAAGGTGAATTATGTTAATATTTAAAATTATGTAAAAATAAATCTTTAAAGACGAAAGTCTAACATTTGCGCTGTCAATTCTTTATTTTCTTTTTAAGAACTGAAATTTCATTTCAAAGACCAATGCAAAACATAATTATGCCTAAATCTCACTGTTGGAAAAAAGGAACATCAGCCTAATATATTATTGCTCATATACTATATTATTGATCATTTTTTTTAAATTTCCGAATAATTGAAAAACATTGTAGAGATAATTGAATTTATGCTGTTCAAAAAAAAGTGATAAAAAAATTCGGACATAACATCTTATTTACAAAAACGTGTTTAAATGAAATTAAACTATAAACAAAAAATCTGATTGCTGATATTTTCGAATGAGTTTGTTTCGTCATGTATTTTCAAAGCATGTAGCCTACAAGTTTTTTGTAGATGTTCCCACTTTATTTGATAGATTGGGAATATGGATGACGAAAGTACTCTGATTTATTTGTCATTGATTATCTTATTTTGAGTAATATAAATATACAAAGTGCCTTTAAATTGTTTTGTATGGAGTCACTGGATAGAGTTTGTGATGGTGATTTTATAAATACCAACAGCGCCCTCTTGTGGTTTTCGTTTGAAAACAGCGAAAATAAGACCACGTTCAATTCAACAAATAGAAATCGCGCTACATTGAATAGCACTTTTCATAGTATTGCGTTTCCTTAAAATTAATTGCTTTTTAGTTTTCCCTCACTGTTTTATGTTGCTTTGGGTTAAAGCATCTGCTAAATGCCCAAACGTTAAAGAACCATTGACACTGAAGGGATTTCATCTTCCTTAAAAGACAACAAACATTTTACCACTTAAATTTTATTTTCAAAAATACAAAACCAAAAAATAAGTATATATTCACAGAAAGCTATTAAAATATAATATGTGAAATACAAAATATTTACACGCAATATTTTCACAAAATCCTATCTTGTTCGCTTGTCCTTTATGGCATAATGGAGCACCAATGGTTGTGCCTGAAAGAGAGGAAAACAAGAATGAAATTATTTCAATAATCAAAAGAAAGGATAGAACATACGTAAGAATTTAGATTCCCACAATCTTTATACTGATGTCTGCTTAAAACAATATGGTGGACAGCACTTCTATTCCCCTTTACAGACCACAAGGCGACGACAGGCATACGGCTTTTCCCAGTCCTAATAAATCTTAAATCTGCCTGTGATCCCTCAGAGAAGTGTTCTTCATTCAGTGTGTGAAATACTGCACTGTAAATCGCTAGCGTGCTAGAAAATGAAATGAAGATCCCACCTAAAGGGAACACTAACAGGCTGATGGTGTAAAAGAATGCAGTATGAAATTAGCTGGAGACGCATTAGACTGTAATACCTTTCCGAACCAGTGAGCAAGCCAGAGACGCTTCATGGTCATGTGATCTGGGAGGGATTCATTATTGAATAACATCTGGACCTGCAGCACAACAGAGACCGCACAATAAAGACAAAAGACCAAGCCTGCTACACAACGGAAGGTTTAGATAAAATTTCATCAGATTTGATTGAAAATGTATATTTTCTAGTCTGTACATACTCCTAAATAATCAGATGTCATTTCAAGTAATTATTTGTACATTTAGAGTTGTTCTTTATTTGTAATTGATTTGTTTAATGCATCTTATTGGAAACATGGGAAGCGACAGAGTCAGACCTGATGTTTTTCTACATTCAGCCGATGACACAACACCTTCCTCAGATGACGTACTTCAGCCCTGACCGAACAACGCACAAACTTCTGCTGCAGGAACATGAGAAACAAAACGATTAAAGTTTTTTTCTTTTTTAATCATCACTTTCTCATAATGCTCTCGGTAGATTCAATCCTACATTCCTTTACTAAATATTGTGTTTCATGCACGGTTTTCATTTGCTGTCTTACCTGTAAAGTTAATCTGTGTTTGTCTTTTCCAGAAAATGACGAACTGTAAAGAAAAAAGAAACGAAGACTCTTTGAGACTCTTTTTTGAAAGAATCAAGGCTCACGTATGTATGGTTATATGAACACTGTATAAAAAAAATATGACTGACAAACTTTGCACGAAATAAATTAAACAGAGTGTTATTAACGGATTAATGTTTCATTTATAATCGTTCTTTGCTTTTGTTTACAAGCTTTTATAAGCACCAGTAAATCAATAACAGTGATGACATCATCATCAAACACATTACCTTTGCCTTTCCAAACAGAGAGAGACCTGCTCATCGTATCTGTAGAAATGAGCTTTAGAGTGATCGAAGCTTGTGTATGGTAATCCTGTATTATCTGGAACTGAATCTACAGGAAAAACAAAACAGATTCACACAACCATCACCAATCGAGAGATTAAGATAAAATAATGGCAGTTTAACACGTTGTTCACCTTCTCCAGACGGCTGTATGATGCGTTCAAGACCCCGTGACTGATAGAATTCTTTAATTCTTTTGTCTTCGCCTGAGAAGATGAGACGAACATTTAACCATGAATGACGAGAACAAAGTGATGTACGATCAAACGATCCTGTATTGACTTACTCTCCTGTAGCCCTGGGACGAGTTTGAAGACGATGTCCTGCATGACTCTGTCCAGCTTCAGGTTCAGAAGAGGCTGCGTTTCGTGGATTTTGATGTTACACATTGGACAATACTTGCTGGTCTGGAGATACTTTACGATGCAACTCTTACAAACTGAAGGGGCAAAAATAATGTATTATTAAATCTCTGGCCATTCAAAATGTCTTTTATATTTATTCTGCGTATGCAATACGTGTTATTGGGTCGTGTAAAACATACACGTGTGAAGACATTCTGTGATGGTGGTGGCATCAATGAAGTATCCAGCGCACAGGTAGCACACTATATGTTCATTTAGGTCCTTTATTTTTATTTTGACTTCTTCCTGTGGTGACAAACAGAGAGGAGCGTGTCAGGATCAACATATGAGGTTACATGATCACGGAGAAATATCCCTCATGAGAGGAACCATAAGTGTCATACTTATTCAGAAGAATCAAAGCTCATATCCCTTCAGATTTTACAATCCACGTAAAGTGAAACATCATTTCACTCTCGTGTCACTTCAAACCTGTTTGACTTGCTTTCTTTCGCACATCACAAAAGATATTTCGAGAAATGTGTTAACCAAGCAGCGTCGGCACCCATTCACTTGCATTGTTTGTTTTTGTCCATACAAGTAAATGGGTGCCAGTGGTTTCGTCAAAATATCCTCTTTGTGCTTTGCAAAAGCAAGTCATACAGGTTTGAAATGACGTTTGAAATGTGATAATGACAGAATTTTTATTTTCGGCTGAACTGTGCCCTTTAAACTTTGCCTCATACCTGTATATACAAATACCAAACACTGCATATTGGGCATCTTTTTATTATTAATATTATTATTAAAGAACTTTCTGTATCCCGTTTACCTATCCTATTTTTTATTCTTTTATTATCCGTCTTGTCCGTCCGTGACTGGGCTATGAAATATTTCTTTTTGAAAGAGCATTATCATTTTAAGGCTTTATTTTTACCAGACATGTATGAATGTCGGTTAAAAAATGTGTATTTGTGTCCATTTGAAAAGTTGTTGTTTAAACACGCAGACATTTGAAAATAACAAATTTTAATGTTGTAATGCAATACCGTGACACTTTCGCTAAAGTTTATCAAACACAGCCCAGATTATAATAAATCCTCAATAAACAACGACTGAATGCTAAACTGCGTAAAGAACTATCAGGCAACAAGTCTTAAAAACGTTTGGCTAACCTTCCCATTAAGTTATAAAATATTCTAGGTATTTTATAAATGTTTTTAAAACAATTGGCCATCACTTGTAAAGTTGATAATTCTCTTTTAACGTTACTGTCAAGAGAAATGAATGGGAACTTTAGGATGACTTGTTTAGGATGTTTGGCAATTTGACACTAAAACAATGTACACATTTTTCCCCAAAAAAGTACAACTTCCCCAAACGATTCAAGAGACTGGATTTCAAAATCGTGGCGGATTATGTCGCGGGGACGTCGGAGTTTTGGATAAAGGCGTCTGTCAGATGGAAACAAACAGATGCACTTGACCGCGGCGGGACAGGAGCGCGCTTTACTTTTCAGAGAGTGAGGTGTCATCTGTAAACAAGCTTACCATTGGCTAAAAGAACCCGAGGGTGTCCGGGAGTAACGTGTTTGTTAAAGCCGACAACAGTCCGGACTAATCCGTGTATCACCGCAACTAAATGTCCGAGAGCTGCGTTGTGTTGAGGAAAGTCATTCCATGTCCCGCGACTGAAGTTACGATGCATTCCCCGCAATGTGTGTTTAACGTGTGCACGCCCTGCAAACAATGCACGCGGCAGCGCTCATAACGATGCACTTGTTCGCTCGACAGGGCCGGCGCTCATTAACAAGCATGCGGGACATCACGCGGCGATCACGGTTACTATAACTGCGCAGACGGGGAAGCCCGCATGCTTGATTCGTAAATTGCATTCTGGAGGAGAACGCAAACACACGTGGAGATTAAAGTAGCACGGATTTAAGCAGAAACCCCGCGGCATTGCGAACAAAAACACAACAGCTGCACGCAGCAGATCGAGTCTTCGCAAAACTCACGCCTGCGCAGACGCGCCGCACGGTCTCGCGCTCCATCTCTCGGCTCCAGCGCCACATATCAGACCCCTCGCGCGCGTTTATATGAACCGCGCGGCCCGAGTCGCTACACTAAATGGCTTTTCGCTCGGTTTACTCACCTCGTTTCTCAACGGGTCGAGCTTGTAGACGTTCTGCAGCTGATTTCTTAGCCGCATAGCTATCGCCATCGGACCTTGTTCCGCCATCTTTGGGAATTCTGCATACTTCCGGGTAACGGGAGAGTGGGTGAGCTCGGTTGGTGAGAGTCGGGGGTGCGTGCTGCTGGTATTTTACACACGCGCACGCCCATCCCGCGCCCACATAGTTGCACTTGATGTTTGCATTGTTTCGGACATTTTTAGGATTCAAACATTCAATTTGGAATATAAAAGTAAATATTAATATTAAAGGAAATATACGAATATTACCGCAATTTTACTAGAGCTGGCCGTTAAGGTGTTTGTTGTAAAACACATGGTTACCACCAATATACCAGCGTCACACTTCAAATATTTGGATAAAAGCGTCTGCTAAATGACTAAATGTAAATGTAAATATAGTATTTTTTGCCATTCAACTTCTATTACAACGATTGAATAAAAACTAGTTTCTCGATTTTGAGCACCGTCTTCGTTTCTGACAGAGGTATTACTTTTAATCCTGTTTAAGAGTAAAATGTAAATATGATTTCTGATTTTAGTTGCATTTAGTTATCGTGACGTGTTGAATGATCATAATAGATGAGTCTATATGAGAAATAGAACTGAACGACTCCCTCATCAACTCAATACCAACTCATCCCTCGATCAGTATAATGTAAACAAAACACATATCGACGGATAGCCTAAATATTTACATAAGTTCCGTTTCGTTTTACAAACTGTGAGATGAGTTAAAATGATTATGTTGATTGACATATGAAGAGTTTTTAATAATTTTCATCAATCATGTTTCTATTGGGCAGAATACACAATGTTAATTAATAATGAAATTGAATAAAAAACGCTGTTATCGTTTTTTAAAAAGGAACTCTTCATATATTGTCTATAAAGTTTTTTTTAACGTAATTCGTAGCATCCCCTGTAAATCTTGCGCTACTGATAAAATGGCAATGTTGTGATTTGGACGCTAGATGTCGCCGTTCACACGACTAAAGATAAGAGCCTCTCGTGACGTTAAGATGCAAATGAACAACCCACTATGGCAATGCAGAACATCAAATGTTTATGAGCTCTCTTTCTGCTACTTCTCAAACAAATGTATAATTATTTCTTATTCATTTCGTTTGGGAAATTATCATTTTTTCATTATTATGTAGGACGGTTGCTACATATCTTTATCAGTCCTTTATTCTAGGCCAACCTATTATTGACATTTATGCATTTGGCAGACGCTTTTATACAAAGCGACATACAGTGCCTTATTCTATAATTTTTTTGTATTTGAGTATTGAGATTGTGATTTCAGGTCTATTAGACAAATACAAAATTGAAGGTTTGGGAAAACATTTACCGGCAAATATTTTTGTGGGTAGCTGAACTACACACAAATACAAAATATTCAGTTCGAGGTTGAAATTTTTTTTCTGGTTATTATTTAAAGAAAAATATTAGGAACAAAGTGCCTTTATGTGCATTGTTTCCCTTATTTTAACTAACATCTCATAGGTGGCCTATGTTTGTCTTACCTGTCAAAGCCTATTAGAATGAATCCTGTTTTCACCTGTTCGAACTGGATGTGTACTTTGCGCAAAAGAAACAACGTCTCATCAAAACTGTCTCTTTAAAACTGCACAGAGCAACCTGCCAGTAACTGGGAATTCATTTGACTATAACACTGTGTTCTGTTTTATCATAGATGTGTGATGGGGTCATCGCATATTTGACTGACACCACCTGACTCTACAAATCAAACTTCATTCATTCACTTTTACTAACATGTCAGATGGTTTATATGGACAATGACACCTTTCTTTTTTGCTCACTGCATAGTCAAATCCATCCAGCGTATCTCACAACTATCTAAAATAGAACAACGATCGGATTATTTTAGCTGTCAAAGTGAAGGGGATAAAGTAAACTAATGTTCAATAACCGATGCCTTCTTCATTGGACAGAATTCAGTTTTGAGTGAGAGATG
The DNA here is from genome assembly GCA_008369825.1 of Triplophysa tibetana. Classification (NCBI taxonomy): domain Eukaryota; kingdom Metazoa; phylum Chordata; class Actinopteri; order Cypriniformes; family Nemacheilidae; genus Triplophysa; species Triplophysa tibetana. The sequence goes on along the minus strand of CM017909.1, from coordinate 20,324,642 downwards.
TGACAGAAGTTTTAATGAAAACATCTCAGCCAATTCACATGATGATACAATATGTGTCTTGTTGGGATTCATTCATGTGAGGGAGAACCAGAACATGTTTTACAAGAGCAATAGCAAACGCAGACCGCCTTCACCCTGAATTGAAGCCAGATCTTGATAAGTGGAAACAATCCATCTCATTGATTCACTGTAAACCTGCTTTATTTTCCCCGCCGCTAACAAAAGATGTGTAAAAAATCCACACAGGATGCGTCCAAAATATGTACTGCGCTTATGAAAGCCAGTCAAGTTTTTATTGAAGTCATTTTTCTTTGATAAGAAGTCAAAAAATGGAAGGAACCTCGAACAAACCGAGCACAAACTTGCTAATTTTCCAAGGGATTTCCACAAACGTTGGTGCATTAAGGGATTTATTATGTCTCCTGTTGCCATAAAAAACAACAAAATGAGAAACCAAAGACTGTCATGATCATCTCGGTGCCCTTCGCATAGACCTGTTCACCATAAAACAAATAACCGTACAGAGGGGAGGTTTGCCTGCCAAGTCGTGCCTATGTGAGGCCCTCTGTTTGGGACACACAGACTTTTGCCTCCCCCTGTCCCAGAGCAATCAGAGCGTGTAGGGACGGACACCGAGCTTTTTGTTTTCGCTTGCTCCAGCAATTAGCTGCCAATGGGCAAGCTAATGAAGATAAACCCACGTCCTCCCCAAACCCTGATCGCCAGCCAGTGAGATGACGACAGCACCAAATCCCCAAAAACCTCTCTTACAGGAACATGCGGAGTTATGAAGTGACTGTTTTGTTGTTATTTTTTTAAACAGATAGGCCAGTTGCTGCTCTGAATTCAGAATGGGCAAGCCCTGTTTAAAGGGGTTGTGTGATTGAAAATCATGAAAAAACAAAAACGACATTTTGTTGGTAGGAATGTTGGCGTCCGAACAACCGCGGTACACAGTGACTTCCATTAATTTTGTGTCTATTAAGTCTATCGGTAACGCCATTGTTCAGTTGCCAACATTCTTCAAAATATCTTCTTTCATGTTCTACAGAAGAAAGAACATCATAGAGGTTTGGGTGAGTAAATGAAGACAGAATTTCATTTTTGGGTGAACTATCACTTTAATGCTTTAAAGTTATAAAGGTTATAATTTAGCAGAACTATTTTGTTTATTATTGCATAATATTATAATGTGTGTTCTGATATTCTTTCTATTTATCAGTCTGTTTACTTTTCTTGTTGTTATTGTTGCTGCTGATGTTGTTGAGCTTTAAACGTGGTAGAATAATTGTATCTTAATGCCTTCATTACTGATTGCTTCAATTAGTTGCAAATATGATCAATTACTGTAACGTGATAGAATCAGAAAAATGTCATTTGTGTTTGCAAAGGTCACTTCATGTTTTGTTGTTATGCACAATTGATTTTAAACTTTAGTAAGGGGACTCATATCTGTCAACACTCAATACATGTTTATTCAAAGGCTGACATGACCTGGATACTGGACTGCACAACAGACCTCACACTATTACAAAATGATTTCAATTTCTTCCCACCAGGGGGTGCTAGAGATCGAGCAGAAAATGGAGGTCGTCTGAGCAGCTGATAGTCCATCATTCCGTAACTCCAGCTCATCTAGACGCACTACCCGTGTCTGTATCTGTAATGACTGGCACTGTTCCTGTAATTTCCGTGTTCCAACATACTCTGTCTGGTACAGTCTGAATCCGTCCAACCCAGCGTGATCAGCCGGTGTGGGCAAACAAGCTCACATAGAAATTTATGTTCAAAGCAGAGACTTTCTTACCAAAATAACTAACAAAAATGTCTGTTGTGTTTGTTCCAGGTACTTTTGTTGGAACTGCTCATACTTTGAGTAGCAAGACTGTTCCACATGGACACATGCAGGTACTAAAACCAGGCACTTAAGCTCTTGTCCCCCTGTTTCACAACTTCTTAGTTAAACAAAATTGAATCTTTGAGTTCAATCGGAGGTTTCTAGAAGTTGAATGCCAAGAAATATATAGAAAAGACATTTTCGTTAATTTCTTAAAGGTCCAATGTAGTTTTTTGGAGGATCTATTGAAAGCAATGCAATATAATATGTATGAATATTCCTTCAATGGTGTATAAAGACTTTACAAAACGAAGCCTTATGTTTTTTTCTATCTACATACACCACGGGTCCACTACATAGAATTCACCATGTTGTTTCTACATTAGCATTAAAAAGACAAATTGCTCACCTCAAAAATAAAATCCTGTAAAAAATTGATAAAGTACCTCCAGAAAATTACAAATACATATTCCTTTATTTTACAGACATTTTCATTAATGCTTTAATGTAAATTTGATGCAGCGCAAAATATAAAATACAGGTTAAACAACGGTAGAAATGGATACAGAAAATTCATTCATGTTATTGCAGTATATCGAGCCCTATTTTTACGGATTTGTTTTAGAGTCTATTTCCTAAATATGTTATCACCTCCTAGTCCTGTGTCAGCCACCATAGTGCTTTGAAAGGAACGTTGGAGTGAGCCTTTGGTTGCAATTCAGAACCTCACCTCTAGATGCCACTAAATTTCAAAGGCTGGACCGTAAAGGATTAGCACCCAGAAAATCTTTCAACATTTATTCCACCTCATGCCATTCAAAATCTATATTTCACTCTTCTTCTGTGGAAAACAAAATATATTTTGTGAAGTGATTTTGTATCCATTGAATTGAAGTCAACGTGGTACAATGTTGTTGGGTTGCCAACGTTCTTCAAAATATCTTCTAATGATGATTTTGTAAACTATTCTTTTATCTTTTAATTAGTAGTTTTTAAAGTCTGTAATTCAGACATTTGGTAATTCAGACATTTCTTAATAATTTTCTTGAGCCCCTATATTAAAATGCTTAGAATAAACATCTTGTGTATGACTTTCAGTGGCACATGTTCTAACAACAGGACATTACACTGAATGACAGACTGTCAAATACAAAGATTTTTATGAAATAGAATCCTGTACATCTCCAGTTGGCGCACGTGTCCCCACATGACTAAACTATACATGATATGTGCATGTTCTGATTTCAGGTTAACATCTGAACGCAGCGCAGATTTGGGTAGCGTACACGCGACGGCCCTCTCTCATTTCAGCCTCTGGGGAGCTCACTCAGGTGGTCCCATCAGGTGCGAAGCGGACTGCGATATAAGACAGGGAATCTGTCAAGACAGGTTGGACCCATGCCCAGAGAGAGGGGGGCTGAAGACTTTTAACATGTCACATTGCTGTCATTCACTAAGTGTGCTTGATTGCAAGCAGACCAAACTCAACTGGTTTAGTTTAAGGGATGAAAGTAAAACTTTGCTCAACTATCCAGACCTACTTTTTTTCTGACCTGGATGCAACTTTCCACAGGTAGATTGAGGGAGAGTCCTATTCTAAACTTTACGGCGAGGATTAAACGCCCATCTTGGAGCCATCTCGGGCTGGTTCGGAGTTTGAATGACACCTTCAAAAGCAGAACCCAAAATGACCTCAGCATAAAGAGATACTGGTAAGATTGTGTTATCGTCTATTTAATTAAAACTAAAGCCTCTGATTCTGAATGATTAAAAGCGCTGGGCCCTCGTAAGTCATCGGGCTGAATGTTGACGGCTCTGGGGCCGTCGGAAAAAGACAGAGCTTTTTTTTGAACTGGCGTGACATTCACGCCCGAAACTCCTGTTTGTTCAGAGGAGCAGCAGCCGTGCTAGCCTGGCACGGCTTCACATTCCTGCAGAACTGGCTCATGCTGGACCGGACCCAATATAAAGTATATCTGAAGAGAGAAGTACCTTACACAGGTGTTAAAGCTGATACGGCAGCCAGTTGTGCAGGAACGGTGTTCTCCTGCAATGTAAACATCTCACAGATGCTTTGACTCTCTGAGGGTTAAGTGGGTTTGACTCTTGCTTTGGGTGGAACAGAGAGCAGAATGGCATTGTGCGAGACTCTAAATAGTATAGCTGACTCTTGTAAATGTAAAAAGCGTTCGAGGGGGAGGAGCTGTTTGAATTAGACCAAACTATTGTCAGGTAACACAAGAATGAATGTCGACTCATCCCTCCCTATTTAATAATAGAATGGGACAATTGTTTAAATGCTGAATGTGTTAAATACAGAAATTAAAGCTTAAAGTTGTGAAAAATTATTTCTAGATGTCCTTTGCTTTCTTCTACGCAATCGTTCAAAGGTTTTGAGTGATTTAATCATTCTTTTTTCATATTTTTTCAGAATTTTTGAATAATTGTAAACAAAATTCTGGAATAACACAAATGTATCAATTCGTTTTTGGTTATTGCGACTAAAAAAATCTAAACTGTAATATTTTATTATGTCACCCTTGGTCAACAGTTAATAAAAATATACTGTTTATTCTGGCCACTTGGCTAATTAAGACATAAAAAACTTTTTTTTGTGTGTTTTGCAATGAAAAATATTAATATATTTGTATTTTTAATAATGAACAATTATAGTAATGATTCAACAATAATAATATTAATATTTAATAATGTAAATATTCAACAATCAAATATAACTGTTTGATAATAATTAAAAATAGTGTTTGAATCATTTCAAAGATACATGACTTAAAATCCAAAGGTTTTTGAAAGAAATCACACACACACACACACACAAACATTTTATTCAAGTGACCCTAAACTTCTCAACAGTAGTGTATATCAAGTCAACATAACTACATTATTTTGATTTAGGTTGAAATATTCAACCTTGCACAGTTCAAGATAGCACACCTTTTTAACATTCGAGTGTCAGGGTTATGCTATAAATTAGAGTTTATGTTTATTATTCATTAAAAAAAATACAGAAGATTTCTATTGGTTATCGACAACATATGCTCTCAATTGACGTCAATTGTACTTAACAAAACAAAATTCCAAACAAGAACTGACAGGGTTGCTCGGTTCTGCAGGTGAAGTCATTTGCAATGTTCTGCTTGCGTAAATGGAACTTGCATGTATTGAAGCCTGTGATAAACTGTGTTAGGATGTTACGTGACGCAACCGTTTCCGCTGTAATTACAGACGGGTCTGATGTTCCTTCATTCTTATCCGTCATGCTTGTTTGAAAGCATGCGGGCGCAACTCAGACCTTAAAGCTTGCAGGGTCCGTGTGCGAGATCCACTGGGCCATCTTATAACAGTCGGAAGGGCTCACCTAAAAGCCCACGCTGTCACGAGAGACGCCGGCATTCGATAAACGCTAATCAGAGACCTTGACCGCCCGTGAGACGCCCACAAAACATGTAGCGAGCTGGCAAAGGCAGATAGTGGCCGTCTTTGAAGACTTCAGAGTTATGCTTATGGCTCTTGTGAGAAGCTTTGATAGAGTCACACAAGAGGCAGGCGAGCCCTTATAGCCCGCGCTACATTAAGGACAGGTTTGTTGTGGAGACTGTATTCTGTCTGGTCTGCTTTCAGCCAACATGCAGGCGTTCTTTCATCTTTGTGTAGCATCTCTTTGTTGCTAGCATGCGATGCACAGGAAAGAGTACAATGTATCCATTTTTATGCTGCGATTCTCACAATGTTTGTGCTGGCCTCTATGATTTAGATGCCGGAAGATTCGAGTGGATTTGCAAGTAAAGCAGAATGATGTTCGACCATAAGATAATGTGAAGCAGCGCATGAATCCGTCTAATTCGGCTTGATTTATGAGCTCTCTCGTTCTCCTCGAGCGCAGCGGAGAGACGACGCAGGTGAGAATACTTGAGACAGGGAGGACACAGATCAAGCTCAGGAATTACATCTGCTGAAATTAAAAATAAAGACATAAATTCACGTGCGTATATATCAATAGGATATGTGGCAGACAGGCCTCTCAAAAAAAGCAGGCCCGGGGCGCACACACAAACACAGATAAGCTTGTCTCGATGCCTGAAAATTAAGAAATCATTAGGGTCATTCATCATTGTGTTGGGGGGGAAAAGCTCACTCCTTTAAATAATTACACTGAATCAAAGGCTAAGTGCAGAGAGATCAAAGTCAAGCATTCTTGACTAATCCTCCAGCGGTGCAAATCTTCAGTAATCTGCCATAGCAGGTCCCCACTGTTTGACATGTCTTTACTGTAGAAAAAAACAAAAGTGCCATTCATTTCTGCGCTGCTGTGCAGTTGTTTACTTTCCGGCTAAGCCTGATTGGTCAAAACTAATTTTGGGTCAAGCCGGTTTCAGTGTTTGAGGACGTTTGGGAGGTTGACAAGTGTTTGTATTGATGTCTGTGTTTGTATTATTGTGTTCGTCTGGTCGTTCCGTGCGTGTTTCTGTATCAGGGGAGTGAAGATGAGATTAGCGGTGGACTCGGCCAGTTTACTTTTGTGTGTTGAAATGTATTCTAAAAAAAGCAGATGGAATTGAGCAACGGTTTCTCCCACCCTCACCCCACACACTGCTCATCCCCCACATTAAACACCCACCGTCTCCATCACCTCAGCACGGACTTTCAAAACCCAACTCTGCTTGAACTCATGTCAGGGTCAAGGTGGTTTATTCGAACCGCACGTTGACTCTTTCTCGATTGTGAGGCCCTGTTTTCACCTGTTATTAAATTCTGTTTCGGGAGATTCAACCACAAGTGGACAGAGACAGGTGTAAAAGATATTTTACGATCAGATCATTCACGTTTGTAATGCAAATTGACAACATCAAAGGGTTTCCTATTCGTTTGTCAATCAAAAACTTTTCCGAATAAATAGTTAAGAAAAACATTCAGGCCACAATTCAAGATGTTGTTGTGACTGGTTATATCCGCGTTTATCACTTGGCAAAACTGCAAATTATTAGTTGTGATCAAAAATGGTCCTTAAATGTACAAAACCGAACATGTTAAAAAATAGAGATGTAACAGTCACTACATAATTTTTAATCCTGATTCATTTTTATTTACAGTGATCTGGGTGCCAAGACCCACTAAGGGGTTTAAAGATGTAAATAAGACAAAATAATTCAAATAAGCTAAAGGCTTTAATAAAGATGTAGATCTTATTTCACTATATTATTTATTATTATAAGATATCTCTTAGTGTTTGGTTATTTTTATAACATATATACATAGTTAGATTTTATGTACAGTATGTTTCAATTTAAACACACCAAGGCCCAGTTTCACAGACAGGGATTATTTTGAACCATGACTAACCCTAAATTGAATTAGGATATTGAAGTTGCTTCGATAAAAATGCGTTAGTGATAAACATTACTGGTGTGCATCTTGAGATGTTTAAAGATAATTTAGGGAAAGTTATTTTCAGTTAAACATTTTAGTCTGGGACTAGCATGAAACCTTCTTTTGTGAAACCGGGCCTAAACATTTTTAGGTTTAGCTATTAATTGGTGCTGGTTTTTGTTATTGGTATTATTGTGTTTAAATGTGTATTTTAAAGTATTTGTTGCAACATGATGGAAACATGATTGATTTTTAATATGTTATCATGTGTTTATTGTGTTTTATTATGTTAGTTAGCTGTATTTGTTTTTGTTATTATGGCTTAAGTCAAAACAAACCAACTGCAGTTTGATTGTTATTTATTGGAATGCACAATTAAAAAACATGATTTTAGAAAAGTTATATACATACCGATTGAGTTAAGTGTTTAGATGTTCAGCTGCGGAATTTTAAAGGGGTGATTCGCCGGAAATGCACGTTTTTCGGTAACTTTGGTGTGTTATAAGTTCCCCATGCATGTATTAGGCACGTAAAATTTAACAATTGGAACAAAAGATGTATTTTATCTAGATGTGAATGCTCACCCAGACCTGCCTGAAATGCCTCATGTAACAACACCCCGGCGAATCTACGTCAGTTCGTAAACCTGACGTTCCAAACATGGTAAGAGGCGTTACACTTCCTAGCAGTTTTCGACCAATCACTACGCACTAGTGAACTGGCCAATCATAGCACACCTCGCTTTCCAGCGATGAGCTTTGTAAAATATCAGCGCGTTTCAGAGAGGCGTAGCAAAGAGGACATACAAACATGCACGGTATGTGGAAAGTACAGCGTTTTTATCCTTAAATCGTGTAAACACATTGTATTACATCTAAAGCAAAGAATAATATTCGTGGTCAAATGACCCCTTTAAATTGGGTAAAAAGTATGAGTGATGGGCCTTTAAATGTTGGTGTATGTTTACATTTGTTTGTATGTGTTCAAATATTATGTTAACTGTCGGAGCCCCTTTGGAGCCTAGACATAAAAACGCATGTTGGAACTAAAATGGCGGTAACTCATGAATTATTGTGAATACAGTCTTACGGTTGGTCTTGTTTGAAAAAAGATTATTGCAAAAGAAATACCACACACACACCAAAACAATTAAAGGTATGTTGTTAGGTTTATTATCAAAAACAAAACCGAAAAGTTTACGTTTTCTTTGATTAAAAGATACATTTATAAAAAAGAATCAATTACTCTCCCTACATAAATTATTAAAAAAAAAAAAAGAAATCTGTATTCTAGAGTCTTAGACCTTTCCAATGATATATAGTTCGTCATGATTCGATTAAAAAGCACAATATTGACGCAAACTTAGGTGTCCCGTATACAGAACGGGTGAGAGTTAACAGGCTACTCTACAGTTTATACTGTAGAGTATGTATCCATATTTGTGATGTAGGAATAACAGTTGTATACATATATATACAATATGTGATTTTGCTGAAACCTTGTATGTCTAAACTGCTGTTTTTCAAGAAACAGATAAAACACTGTACTTTTAAATGATTAAATACTGTGTTGTCAAAGTTGACAAGCACTTTTTTACACTTTTCATATGTTAGATATTGGCAAAACCCAGTGACGAATAATAAATGATGACAACAAGTAAAAATCATGAAATATGAACATGAATGATGTGAAAATGGCATTTTTTATGTGGCATAAAAAAGTCGAATGCAACACATGTATCTATCTCACCTGGCCGCTCGTGATCATATCTCCTTGGATGCCTCTTAATACCAGGTGTAAGCAGGAGCAAAGAGAGGCTTGTGTTTCTCAAAGCCAGTGCAGGTGGTTCAGGTCATTATCCCATCATTCCGAGCCGCTCTGTGTTGTGGCGATATGCGGCGGTATGTTGGCAAACTCGAAAGCCAGCCGAAGATTTGTTAGCGAGTGCGAGGTCTCTCATTTTCCTGCAGGTCCTGATCAGTCGGTGGATCAAAGTAAACGTGAGATTAAAGGACATCGGCAGAACTCTTTCCCTGCATAACTCTAATCCAGGCAGCAATCAGTAGAGCGCTGGACCACATGGGAAACGGGGGAGCCCCGCTGAGATGAGAACAAGAGTGCAAGGGTCACGTTAGAAATCCAGTAGATTTCTTAGTTGTGTGATGAACGGCGCACAATGCCGACACACGCGGACGGCCGCTGAATGATCCGTGAGCCCCCTGAGCCATCGATGGATGCAACTGATGAAGCACTTTAAACAGTCTTTCCTGGTCACTGACCCCTGTTTTAAGCTAAGTGTCTACCTCCCATGTAGACACATGTGCAGGATTTGGACGGAGAAGAACCATCATCCCTGCCCGAGGAGGCGGGAAGAGGGGATTCTGACCGCAGCGGTGAGGTCATCTTTAGCGGAACCTCATTTTCCTTTAAATTACCCTGGCTGATGACCCCGTCTTTTCTTGCAACAATTAACTCTGATTTGCTCATCAACCCAGCAGAAAAATGGCCGCAGGGCGAAAAAACAAAGACCACATAGTTAGCCAGGCCGGCTATCTCCCATCAGGGCCGGGACGCTCCTTTCGACGTCACCTTTTGCTTTGATCGCAGACTAGACGTGCTGCTGGTATCCCTCTATCAGACGATAAAGAATCAATGACAAGTATTATACACACTTCATCTGTTGCATGAATTCGCATGAATATTTTTCTCAATGTTTATGTGAATTTGAGGTGTGTTTGCGTTGGAACGTAAACCTATAATCTTAGACATTCTCTCAAGATGAAAAACTGGAATAAACAATACCTAACACACAGCATCGCATCCACTGTTTTACCCACAATCATTTGCACGCCGTGCAAGTTGATGTTGAAGTTCGGTCGATGTAAAAACAACTTGAAGCGGTAAAAATGAATGGATCTCAAATTCACGAACTCTCTCTGGATAAGAAATGCCTCGTGATCTTCATGAGCGATTAAGTGTCCTTAACGGCGTCGATGGGAGACACAGGGTTTTGATAACAGCGGGGGGCTGCGCTCTCCACGCCGTGTTTGACAGGACATTGATTTCCCATTTGACTAGTGTGTTTGGTTCAATCAGTTACAGGAATGTGTGAAGAGCTCAGCCAGGTCGAGATATACCCGGCACTTCAAACGCCCGACCGAGGAACACCAGATTACGCCTGGGAGTTTGTCCAGGTAAACCCATTAAGTTAAAAGATGACATGTAAATAGAGAGCAAAAGAAACGTGCGATCGATAGCCATCCCAGCCTTGTTTGACTTCTAACCTCATGGTTTTTGTATGTGTAGAAGTGCTGAAAGTTTCTTAAGGGGAGTCGAAGTCGGGCTTCTAGTTTGCTTCTTGTCTGGGTTCCCGTTCCCGGTGTTGTCTTTAGAGAGACGCTCGAGGAAAGACCCTTCTGGACACAACGTTGTCTGAGAGGCAATTACATTTTGAATTACTTCCATGGGGACGGCCAAATTGTCTGGGATGGAACTGCTGTGCTTGCCAATGGCGTTGGATGTGCTTCAGCTTTGATAACACCTGATCTATGCGTCAATATTTTACCTCTACTGTAAATGTGAATCATCTCCGAGATGCAAAATGATCTCATCGTAGAGTTCACCGAAACTGTTCGGCCCACCGAGGTGACGCTGAATGTCTGTGATCTAATAGCTGTGCTGTAATCCCATGTTATTTAGGCGTTCTTTATTATTATGCATCGTCTGTTATGTAACCCATATTGACCATTATGTTGGGTTTGAGTTGAATTATAAGTTTCCAGTTAAAGTAAGAACGAGTAGGAGAACAAGAAGGGGGAAAGAAATGAACGATAGTGTGTGTGCTCAGAGGAACTGAACTCATTTTACTCTGAGATGGTCAGTATTAGTCTTCACCAGCAGGGGGCATAGCAGGTGTCTATCAGATTATCTCATTGGTTCTCTTTCAATTTGCGGTTGGGAGAGAATAAGAGTAAAGTCAAACTCATAATTATGATTAACTGGAATAAAGTGCTGTTGAATGAACAGTAATGCTGCATTTTAAGGCATAAATGATTGGAAATTGAATATTGTGCATTGTATACTTGAATTTGCTGTCGATGTGAGTAAATGTCACAATGATTAATACAAAATAAAGGTTATGGTTAGACTGTCAAAATTATTATAACTTATCAAACGACAATTGAAGTATATAGTATGTCAATGAACAAATTAACTCCAAACACAACAACTATTTAGGGACATTTTGGAAAAATGGGAAAAGGTAAAAGGTTCAGCTTTGGAAAAACTTAAAAGACCATTACATATGTTCATTAAATCAGCATTTCTAGATGGACTGTCGGTCATTCCAGTCCAATGTCTGTCGAATTTCAACAAAACCAAACCTCAGGAGTCACATAAAGTCATCCAACAGCAAAGTGAAAGATTGACAGCATGACAAGACACGTAATCCAGGTTATCACATTAAAATCAATTTGAACTTTTCGTAAACACACGTGGAAATATTACTGTTGTCTTGCTAGGGACTTATTTCTTTGCAGTATTTGAGGTCTGAAAAAATACAGAGCATGTTTTCTAGTTTTAATTTTCTGCGAATAAATGCAAATAGAAACAATAATTGTATTTGAAATTTGGAAAAAAAATTGTTGGTAGTTCACAGAATGAAACTAAAATTTAACCCGAACATATCCATACTGTATAAACGGTAAATTCAGAAAATATTACAATTTTCTTTTTAATTATTTTATTATTATATTATTATCTATCACATGGCTCAATTTAAATATCTATGTGTATTAAGTATGACGGTGAGAGTTCACGGGTAATGTATAATTCAAGCTAAATTGAGGGACCCGCTCCGCTCACCTCGTATCCAGTGACTTGGAACATTACAAGTTTATTGCCCATATCAAACAATGATGTTATCACATGAAGTTGGATAGTGTAGCCTACAATACAGCATCAGATACCTTTTCCCATGCACACTCATGCTTTATTTCTCTCTCTTTGTATCTATCCAGTTATAATTCTCTATATGTGCATGTGTTCTCTTCAACTAAGTGACCGGATTTGCCGTTTTAGCTATCAGTGTACATCAGTTCAGATAATGCACCCTCAACTTAAGACTGATTTTGGAGATCATCCATAAATCTGTTAGATTACCCCCATGAACACACACATGGACACAGATCTACTTGCGTGCAGATGAATTCTCTGTATAGACCTCACATATTGACACATGCATGTGTATAGCACTGTAACCATTCTGCTAGAATATTTAAAGATCTGCACTTCTCTCTCATACACCCACACATGCACAAACACACATGAAATTGCTGGCAGCTTTGGGAGTATTTCAACCCATCTCACATGCTTGTATTGGTGCAATACTTACCCCCAGACACAAATGCACGCATACAGTGAAATCCCCACCTCCTCTTGATATAGATGCATGTGTTTTAGGAGAGAAAACATGGGAATAGAAGAATTTCACAGTTCAGATATACTACAGGTGCAGTTGGAGAGAAAATTGACTATTGAGGAGGGATTAGTTCATGTGAGCTCTGATGGAGACATTTGATACTTGTTTGAGGTCATACAGTACAGAAAAGCTTTAGGGGGAAACAGCTTTCAAAGATTGAGAGATGAAGGGGTGTATGGTGTGTTTTACATGCGCTTGAGCAGTTTGCAAAATGTACAACTTTTTAAGATTGTTTGTGATTTGTATTTATAGCGCAGTATTCACATAACAATCATCATCATTTTAAGAGCAAAAGTCGTTTATTTAAAAATCATATATATCTAAGAAAAAAAACGTGAGATGAGATCTCGACTATTATTATTATTAATATCTCGATTTTTTCCTTGAAATCACTGAGATTAAATGGAGAGCAAATGGACACTTTTGCTCAAATCTCATCTGCATCTCAGATTTTTCTTCTGAGAAAAAGAGCCTGAAATTAAACAAATGTCTTTGTCATTGGAGCTTCAGATGAGATCTCAATAATGTCTCAAACTGAGCTCAGATTTGTCAAGTCTGCAATCAAGAGTCAATATCATTGAAGGTCTCGATATGAACTCAAACATTTCTCATCAAATTAACACAAATGCAGATTATTTTACCTCTACACTGTAAAAACAACAACTAGTGAGATTTACTTAATTCTTTGTGTTAAGTAAATTTTACATAAAGTCACCATGAAACGGAAGTTGCGATTAATTTAGTTTCCATATCGGGACGTGTATCCGAGTTAAACGGCTGAAATTAGAAAGAATGTAGGGCGGGGCTTTATCTTGCCCTTCCGTTTTTGATTGGTTTGTTGTAATTGGTTCTGGATGCGAGGGTTTAAGAAAGCGTGGCCATTGTTAACATCATTTGGTGATGAGTAGTTGTTGAGAGGGGGAGAGGAGCAAGTTCAAATGAATAAAAAAATAAGGTTTGCACGCATAAATCATTTTTAATAATCACTGCCACACTGTGTAAAACACAGAATTTTTCTGTTTGATTGGATGGTGACTTTAAAAGAACTTGAAACACAGAAAAGGTCAAATTTACTTTAAAAACTGTGTGAAAAAAACTTTACCAAACAGCTTTAGGTAAGATTTACTCAAAAAAACACTGTGTGCAAAACTGTTTGCTAAATTTGCTCAAATTTAAAAAAAAGTAAATCCCAACGTTGTTATTTACAGTGTACAGTCATTAATTTAACACCTCCTTTCTCTTCATGTATAACAACAATTGCCTCATATGTTTCTGTTTTATTTTTATAGACTTAAATGATTAATTTGTGTAATTTTCCTTCAGGCAACACGTCCAACTTTTGCACTGTTCTGGGCCTGAAGTGCAATATGATTGGTGTCGTTTTATTTGGTTACTAATGAGACTAACATCTGAGAAACAGTTAGTAGGTCATTATTAACTGAATATGTCCATCAGTCTTTAATTCTGGTGTTTCAACACAAAAATTTGACCCCCCAGCCACCCCATCATGACTTTCAATAAGACGTCAAATCCTAATGCTCATGTTACTCCTCTGTTACTATTTGCAACAGGTGAGGGATTCTTGTCTCTTGAGTCTGTGTGTGACCTCACTCCGCTAAATCAAAACCCCTTTAATACGTGAAAATAACAAGTGGAGTCAGATGAAGCGTCAGACGTAAATTATATGGCTGTAATCCTTTCTTTCCTATGAAGTCTCTGACATGTTTACAAAACTCTGTTCAATTTATAATGACTCGTGAATGTTTAAAATCAAAGGGTTAAACGGGGTGACCGCGGGTTAGTTGTTGAATCTAATATTAACTCAACTCGCGGAGACCCCGGGTGAGACCACGTGGCTTTCAAATCCCACAAGACTTTGCTCTCTGGTCAGCACTTGAAAGGCGCTCGTAAATTCCACAGATTAGTCTAACATGACACCACGCACACTTCTGACTTTATGATAATCTTTTCCTCGTTCGAGGGTCTGACTAAAACAGCGTTCCTCGGTGTGAAGAACCCCTGCAGAGAAGAGATGTCGTGTTGTTACCTCATTTCTGTATTTGAGGATAAACTCAAGGGTAAAAACTGGAATACGATCAACTTTTTTATCTTTAAAATGTATTCATGATTATGTCCTTGTGATCTTTATGACAATCCTCAGAAATCATACAAGTGAGCAAAAATTATTCTTGTTTGCCCTCCAGCTTATGTGAAAATACATGTGTCTGTGTGTCTTTCTCTCTTTCTCATTACCCATTTCTTGATATCGACTTGGATAGTAAAACTTGTTTCTGACATTGAAATGATACATTTTCCTCTCGCAGACTTCTCAAACACTACCCTGCAAACTGAACAGATATGTTGCACATAATTCAGAATCGCGCACCGCTTGAAACATGTGTTGATACCAGTCACATGCCGTAAACATGTCTGTGCAGTTTTGTGTGAGCTCTGCAGATGTTTCGGCACTTAATTCCATTATCTCTGAGACTATAATTACCAGCGACGATTCTTGTACGGTCATACAAGCCTCTGCATTCTTCAGCTCCTAATGCTTCTTTTACGTTTCTCTCTTTTTACAGGAGCAAACAGCTGCTTAATCCCAGAGGCAGTGTACTCCTCCCAGACTAACATTAAACATAGTCTTTACCTTCCTGATAGCGGCGCGCATCTGTGCCTCTTCCTGCCAGAGATGTCTGGTTACAGCTGTCTGATGAGAGGTGGGCCGTCGTCAGGGAAACCGATTCATTAGGGCTGTAATTAACATGATGTTGCTAGACAATGGATACCATGGTGACAGACTCTCTTTCGGTGGAGGGGACACTGTGCAGGTATTGAGATGCTAAACTCACTCTATGCTTTATATAATAAACCATTGATCCAAAGCCAAAGAAATGTATAGTTCACTTAAATATGAAAATTCTCTCATAATTTTTAATTAGAGTGAATCGGACGAAAATAAAATATATTTTATAATACATTTTATATTAACATTTCATTATCTTCTTAGATGGCGGTCAACATGGCGAAGCTTCAAAAAGCATGAATCATAAAGTACCAAAACGACTCCATTGGGTTAATAAATCTTCTAACGCAAAAAATATGTTTATTAGAAAAAACAGTTAATATTTTGATATTGTTTGGCGATTTAAATCAATGTTATAGTACCAATGACATGATAACTTCACATCTCGTTGGTTCTTGTGTGCCTAGTGACTATGTCATTGGTGACCCAGTCTCTTAAAACGACCTTCAGACTTTGATCTCATTTACATTTATTCATTTAACAAATGATAGAGCATTTAACATTTTGTCGATGATAACATTGTAGTTTACCAGGCCATGTTTACAGGAAGGACACTGGCTGAGGAAAGAGAGAAAACGAACAACAAAAAAGATCAAATGATTGTAAATAGCTAGAGAACATTCAAAGAGTCATAATTTCAACCACTAAACTATGATCAGAGTCATAGACATTTCCTTGCTCGGTCATTATTAAGACCGTGTCAAATGTATCAAATTGTTAAATATATTAAATTATAAAGAGTTACAAAAAGAGACAATTTTGTCATTATTGGTGTTGTAATACAGTTTATGAACCGTGCTCATTATTCTATTGATGTGATGTATTAATCCCTTATTCAGTTTAACATGATGTGAGGGTCCATGTGCTTTTATATAAGAAGATAATGTTTATATTAAATCATATTTGGGTGAACTTTTCCTTTGTATTTTGGATATTGTATTGAATGCAAATGAAAACAAGGCTCTTCAATATGTGTTGCTGTTGTGTGGCCAGCTATCAATCATTCAGTCAACAAATCACTGAAAATACATCTTCATGCAAATTTTGAAGAGATTAAATCTCACAACATGAATCGTGTAAATAAAAAGTGACCTAGCAACACAAAACGGTACGACATCCTAAAATGTCTGTACAGCCTTGTTTTAATTGGCATCCAGTTAAATATGCTGCCTAGTGTGACTAAGATCTGTCTGATGCCTGTTACGTCTGTATTACATAATGCATTAAAAAAAAATCCTGAATCTGTCACTTTGAAATGTGATCTGTCTCTGCTGACATTAATTGGCGTTTGTTAACATTTTCAGATGCTTATCGGAGTCCGGAAGTACCCGTGTTGACAAAGCCGCATGGCGATGGCGTGATTGAGCCCGGGGTTGGCAAATGAAGGCCTGGTGCTTTGAGTCCGGCACAATGAGCTGGAAATTACCTCCAAATATAGCTTGTTTGTGTACATTTGTTGAATTCAAGGGTGGACCTACATCTTCAGAATTCAAGCTTCATCGTTCTTTCTCTCTGCTTAACACTTTTACATAGACCCGGTTTCATTGCTCTCGGACATCGCTAAGCTGGCGCGGATTCAAAGAAACGCTGTGAACCAACCGCACTAGTCAGGTACGTATGGCCTCCTAAATAAACAGCGCAGGAACTACACTCAAGTCTCATTCTTCCGCAGCTGGGATGTGCCTCCATTTCCAGCTCGATCTGCCATGGCCACGAAGCGTTTGTCAAGACTTTTCACGCTGGCTGTCAAATCAATTGACTGGCTTGTGATCCGCCGTGTCCCGCGGGTTGTTCGACTCGAGCAAGAGAGAGGCTGGCAGGCACAGAGTGAGCTCGGAGATGCCTGCTGGAGATACACACGTATGAAGAATAGACCCGGGACAGATATTTGTGTGAGCTATAATAGAATGTGAAGGGAGAGCCAGATATTTGCAGTGATACGGGGCGAGAGAGAGCAGCTGTGTTCTTTCAGCGTGTGAACAACAGAAGAGGTGATCGCACACCCGGGCGCGCGTGTATGTACGTGGAATGCAACGCTGCGTCCCAAAGCGCATGTTCATTTTAAAGCAAAACACCTATAGAAACAGATGAACTGTACACACACACACACCTGCCCACCTATACACACACACAAACGCACACACATGTGTATTATGAAACAGGCCGGCTGCACTCCTGGGTGGGCCGTGTACTGTAAGAGACAGATCCCAGTGCATGAAAAGTGAGACCAGAGCGGTATGTATGTGTGTATGAGCATATATGGTGAAATAGATTTCTCCAGGGGAGAGGTGTGTGTGTGCCTGAACACATGGTGAAATCGAGGCCCAGCCGTGTGTGGATCAGAACGAGGGTGGACTCTCTACGCCTCTCGCCCGGCCAAAGATACAGCACACGTTCCACTCGATCCCGTCATGATGTCAGCCAGCGCCGCGAGACAAACACCCGCGCTATCCCTGACAGGAAACTAGCCATTCCGCGAGTATTCTGCAGATGACTCAGCACTCCGCCTCGAATGTGATGGTCAACCTGGAGCGCTCCGGTCGTAATGACATCACTGCGCGAGGGTCAGTTCCCACCCCGCCATGGGCTGCGGCGTTAATCAAAGTCAGATTGAGCAGGGAGGGGAGAGCCTATAAACCATAACCATGGAGAAATATATTTCCAAACTTAAAGGAACAGTTCGCCCAAAATGATTTACTCACATCTGTACAAATGTCTTTGTTGCGATGAACACCGAGAAAGATATTTGGAAGAATGCTTGTAAACAAACAGTTCTTGGCCACCATTGACCACCATAGTAGGAAAATTAGCTTTCGTCAATTTCTTTGTTCTGTTGAACACAAAAGACGATATTTTGAAGAATGTAGGAAAGCAAATAGTTCTGACTACCATATCCTACTATGGTAGTCAATGGGGGGCCTAGAACTGCATTCATCCAAATATCTTTCTCTGTGTTCAACAGAACAGAGACACAGATTTGGAGCCAGTCAAGGGTCAGTAAATGATGACACATTTTCCTTTTTGAGCGAACTGTCGCTGTCAGTTCCACAATTCAAGGAATTGTCTGAGGATGCGTTTAGTTGAGTGTCACCTGACATTGGAACTTACTCAAAGGTCATTTTTTCTATATACGGTATATGGAGAGAGAATAAGCCTTGTTGCGTCTACTTTGATGAAGACCAGAGAAGCAGCAACACCAAACTCGTCGCCGTCATTACCGTCTCTCCCATCCGGGCCGCTCTCACGCTGATTCATCGCAGTTCCTCACCATTAGGAGTAAACTCAACACTCATAACTAATAACAAATGCCAAAACATCTCACCCCGCTGACAGTAATGGTCTGCGTGAGATTTAGGTGAGCTGCGAATCTCTGACTTCTCGCCGATGAATCACCGTTCTGCATGCTTGATGGGGGCTTTTAAGAGACGTCGAAGATACCGTAAGGGCGTCCGAACAAACAAAGCCCGGTTACAACCGAATTCCTTTCCAAGTCGTGGGATAGCAACACGAGCGTAACTACAACAAAATGCGATCGGTCGCATTCGTTCTGGGCGTTTAGTAGCTGTTGTTTCTATTTTAAGGAATTCTTCTTCTCTTTATGTATATTTAAGTGTGTTAATACATAAGGGACGGGGGTTGTTTAGCAGGAAGCGGTATGATTCATCTGGTCTGTGATGTGTCCCCTCAGGTGACATCACAGTGCGGTCGCCACTTAACCTTTCGTCTCTAATGTTGCTCGCTGGCCCGTGAAGTTTCATCAGGTTTATGAGAGGGAAAGACCTTAAAAGCTTATTTATGAATAGTGAGTGTTTACTTTGCGCTTTAAATGGATCTCTGAGGGAGAGAGAGAGATCCACAGACAGGAGTAAGAGATAAGAATATGAAAGTGACACCAGGTCATCGCACACCATATCACCTCATGTATCAGTTCATATATCAACATATCAAGTGCGTAAATCCATAGCAAAAAATATGCAAAAGTAGAGAAAAGGACCTGCACAATTAAAAAATAGCTCAAATCTTTCAACTATAACATTTACACATGTTTTTTGGAAAATCTCTAAAATCTATAAAAAGTGACCTTTTTAAAATCATACATGGAAACTATGTCAAAATAATTTGGAAACTTGCCACTATTATAGCAAAACTATGTCTAAAATTGTGTATTCTGCGTCAATCTTTATTATTTTTAAGTCTAAAAAAATTGTGAGAAAGGAAAAATGAGAGTGCCAGGTGAAGATAGTCCTCAATCGAAGGAGTTGTTGAATTCACGTGTCTATCTTCCTCAGAGCTCTTCTTCCCCTCCCTGTGCTTTTAAACATGAATTAATGTAAATTCCAGGCGTTTTCTCGCTCCGACTCTGACGCTCCGTCTCACCGGCGTGCTGGAATCTCGTAGGGGTGTGAATCTTGCAGTAATGGCATTCCTGCCCGGCTACATTACCACTATTTCCCAGCCATCAATCACGGGTCTGTAGTGAAGTGTTACGAGCTGAGAACAGGGCCGGGGGAGACTGGGCTGGTCCAGTGGACAGGGAGGGACCCACTGCAGATAGCTACTGATATTAGCAGCAGGCCTGCAGTAGCTGTAGCACAACTCCTTAGCCTTTTCAACTTGAGCAAGTGAAGGCTCTCAACTGTCAAGATTACACTGCTGAAAGTAAGATGGTGTAGTTTGTAGACACGAGGCGTTAAATGAAAAAAAAGTTCAAAATGCACATTGATTGAAAATGTATCAGGTGCAATTTGAGATGAGATTTAATCTTTATTGGATTATACTTGTATTGATTATATCGATTTATCTATACATTTCATTTTTGTATATTTCAGTACATAATTAATTGTGTATACATCTTTTTCCCCCCAAATATTTCATATTTTCATATTTCAATACATTATTAATTTTATACAAGTATATCTATACATTTTCTAATATTTCAATACATGATACATTTTATATACATATATCTAACATTTTTTTATTTAATTTTTTCATATTTCAATACATGATTAATTATATACATATATCTTTATTTTTTCAAGAATTTCATATTTTCATATTTGTATACATGATTGACTTTATATACATATATATTTATTTTTCATTTTATATTTTCATATTACAATACATGATTCATTTTATAACCATACATCTTTATTTTTTCATATATTTCATAGTTTCATATTTCAATACATGATTAATTTTGTATACATATATATATGTTTTTTAATTTTATATATTCATATTACAATACATGATAAATTGTTTATACATACATCTTTTAATTTTTTAACTTTATATTTTCATATTTCAATACATGATTAATTTTATACATATATCTTTATTTTTTCATATATTTCATATTTTTATATTTCAATACATGATTGATTTTATATACATATATATTTATTTTTTCATTTTATATTTTCATATTACAATACATGATTAATTTTATAACCATGTATCTTTATTTTTTCATATATTTCATAGTTTCATATTTAAATACATGGTTAATTATATACATTTATCTTTATTTTTTCATATATTTCATATTTTCATTTAACAATACGTGATTAATTTTGTAACCATATATCTTTATTTTTTCATATATTTCAAAGTTTCATATTTCAATACATGATTAATTATATACATTTATCTTTATTTTTTCATATATTTCATATTTTCATAATTCAATACATGATTGATTTTATATACATATATATTTATTTTTTCATTTTATTTTCATATTACAATACATGATTAATTTTACAACCAGATATCTTTATTTTTTCATATATTTCATATTTTCATATTTCAATACATGATTGATTTTATATACATATATATTTATTTTTTTATTTTATATTTTTATTTTTCAATACATGATTAATTATATACATATATCTTTATTTTTTCATATATTTCATATTTTCATATTTCAATACATGATTGATTGTATAAACATATATATTTATTTTTCATTTTATATTTTCATATTACAATACATGATTAATTTATAACCATATATCTTTATTTTTTCATATATTTCATATTTCAATAAATGATTAATTTTATATACCCATAAATTTGTTTTTTCATTTTATATTTTCCTTTTACAATACTTGATACATTTTATATACATATATCTTAATTTTTTCATATTTCAATACATGATTAATTGTTTATACATATATCTGTATTTTTTTAGATATTCAATATGGTTACTTTTCAATATAATTGATTTTATATACTTATATTTTTAATGTATACACAATACAGACCAAAATCACGTATGAGATCTCTTTAATATCTCATTTATTTCTCATAGACATCAATGAGATGAAATGTATGCATTTGCTTAAAGTCCCTGTGAACCGGAAGTTGCGATTGTTTTTAACTCAAGATTATGAGGGCACACAAATTAAGAAAGAGTATGACCACCATCGATAAACTATTTACAAGAGACGCTGCAGTATTTTGCGAAAAATAGGCATTGCAACTTTTAATTTCACTTGAACTTTAAGTCTCATCTGCGTCTCAGATATTTCTCCTGAGAAAAGTGGCCAGAAATCTCACAAATGTCCCTGTACCGTCCCAAGAGATGTCAACAATGTCTCAAACTAAGCCCAGATTTGTCAAGTCTGCGATCAAGTCAATATTATTGAAGATCTCAATATGAATTAAAATTGACCCAAATCCAGATTATTTTACCTCTACAATCTACATTCATTTCACACCTCCATACTGTCCATGTACTGTCCAGTTGATATCTTAACGAAAAACAACCGAGGAACTCCTTCAGATCTCCTGAACTATGAAAGCCATTCAGTTTTTCCCTGCAGATGGTAACCACATAGCAAGTGCATAACAGCATGCTAAAACTCTCAGAACACCTTAGCAACCGCATAGCAACATCCTTTGCGGCCTGAGCTCATTACAGACAAGCACTCTCATTTACAGCAAATATAAAAACTGTGTAGTTTGTTAGTCTCCAGTGACAAATCAATGGTATGGATTTGTGCGTTTATGTAACAAACCCTACGAGTGTATTAATAGCAAGTTAATATCAGTAATGTTTTTCTGTGTGAACAGCTGTGAATCCAGATTACATCACATCAGACACTCATGAAGAACCCCTCCCACCTCATATCTGTGTGTAGCCTGTGACATTATCACTGATTAT
Organism: Triplophysa tibetana; assembly: GCA_008369825.1. Lineage (NCBI taxonomy): Eukaryota > Metazoa > Chordata > Actinopteri > Cypriniformes > Nemacheilidae > Triplophysa > Triplophysa tibetana. The sequence continues at coordinate 20,301,952 of CM017909.1, read as the reverse complement.
GACATCATAATTCTATCGGCCTCTGCACTCCCAACGATGAGATCGCGTGCGAGAGGTGTTTTAGAGATTTTGTCACTGTCAGTGACACACACAGACAGAGAGAGAGTAATATGGCATCATTGTACTCTCTCTCTCTCTCTCTCTCTCTCACAATGTATTCTCTCACTCTGAAGGGAGTTTCAGAGGGCGTAAAGCAAAACAAACGGGTGTGTTTCTTTCTCATGTCTGCCTTTTTCATGCATTCACTTTAAATCAGTCATTATTTTGTAGGAGAGTATAAAATGCCAGACAATAACAGAATAAGAAAATACATTTTCAGTCCCTTTGAAAAAAACTGCATAAGCTGGTTAGGCAGGTTTTGAAGCATGTTAGCTGGTTTGTTCTGGTTTAAGCTGGTCACCTGCTGATTTAAACTGGTCCTTAGCTGGTTTAGGATTAAAATAAGAAGAACCAGCGTGTGACCAGCTTAAACCAGCACAAACAAGCTACCTTGGATTTCCACAAGGAGTCTGAAAAACTCATTTTAGTATTTGTGCTTCACAAAGTATACTTCAAATGTACTTGAATTTGTGCTTAAATACAACTTAATAAAATGCTTTGAGTGAGTTTTTTCTCAGGGATGTTATTTTTTGGGATCTCTTGATAGCCCAAACTACTTAAAGGGATAGTTTGCTCAAAATATCATTTATTCAACCTCTTGTCATTCTAAACTTGACTTTATTTCTACCGGTGAACACAAAAGAAGATATTTTGAGAAATGTCTAACTGGTTTTGTGTTGAAAAGTCAATAAGGGTCAATTTTGTTCAGTTACCAACATTCTCCAAAATAACTTCTTTTGTGTTCTGCAGGAGAAATAAATTCATACAGGTTTGAAATGACATGAATAAAGAATGAATTGTTAGATGAACTGAGGAGCTCAGGCCAGCAAGTTGCATAATGTTGTTTTTTTGTTGACTGATATAAATTGAAGTTGAATCCAAACTCTGAATCCATGAGCGATTAGATCAAGTATCCACCTAGTATTGGAAAGACACTCTAGTAATGACTACATAAACCCCCGCCACACTGCATTGCTCATCATGTTGTACAGTTTGCTCCAAAATACATCACCATTTAGGCAACACGAGAAATGCTTTTTCTCTCTGTTTAGTGCAGATCAAAGGGGACATTGCTAATGGATGGGAACCCTTTCACTTTGCTCTTTTTTAGTCTTTGATTTGAGAGCACAAGCCTTCAAAAAAGTGAATGCAAAAATTGTGATCTTTAAGGTATAAAGCCATGTATTTTGATCCATTATGTACAACTTAAGAAGCGTAATGCCAATGACAAACAAGTCATGTTGAATGGCAGCCGACGTAATGGATTGAGCATCTTGAGAGCCTTTGATACAGACTGGAAAGTATTTCTTTCTGGAAATTTTATGTTGCTTTTAGGGACTCATTTCTCTTGGAATCTAAGATTAGAATCCGACAGTGTTTACACTAGACGCGCAAAACCTGCTGCACTGAAGGGTGAAGATCTTCTCATCACTCAAAAGTAAATCTCTCAAAAATGCCGTGGCTCACCATTTAGGACATTCGTTCTCAGGTCAAGCAGAACCAACGTCTAACCCCATGTGTAACCTAATGCACAACGCTAAACAAAAAACAAAACCTGTTTACCCTCCAGGTGAACTCTGTAACACTGGGGGAGATTCGCAGGGAATCATTTGCGTCCGCTGCGTTGTTTATTTGTCTGCACTTCGTCTGCGCTTGGCACCTGAATCATTAAAGGAAACGTGCAAGTAAAGCACAGACACACACAAAGTTTGCTCCCTAAAAATGATTTTAGTAGTTCTTATCATAAGTGAACGTCTGACTGTATAACTCAAGACTTTATGTGCGCAGCAGTAATGTCTGGAGCCAGAACTTTTCATGAGGTCACTCTTTACCGCTGGAATAACTTTCATTCTGCACACAGAGTTAATGAGATTAAAGTCATATATTGGCCGGATGATCGTTTGCTTTAGATGTTTACATGTCTTTAGAATAATACATCCACTTACATGTAAATAGTGCATCGTCTGATTAATTGAAAATTAACAAGAAGCAAGATGTGTTTATACTGGTAACTTAGGAACGCTCTCATGTCCTGTCCAGACACTTTATCCAGATGAAATAGCCGAGCATAGTGTAATGAAGACATATGCCTTAACAGCTGACCTGGGTTTTCTTTGTTAATGTTGGAAAATTAAGAGAAGACTGTAAGAGACAGTAGAAATGACTGGAAGAGTATTTCACGGCCTCGTACGTACATTTTGTTTTCTCTCCGTCTTGGCCTCCTTCCACACTTTAAAAGCAAACAAAGTGTATGAAAACGCTCTCCAAAGAGGATCAATTTGAAAATGCTGTTTCCACGTTGTAGTGTGAAGATGGAGGCTTTCAAAAACAAGAACATTTTTAAAGTCATCTGATCCATTCGTAGTCCAGCAAATTTCTTTCTTTTGCATGTGATACTGGACCACAAAACCAGTCAAATGGGTGAACTTTTTCAAAATGTAGATTTATACATCACATGAAGGTTAAGGAAATAAACTTTCCATTGATGTATGGTTTGTTAGGTTAGGTCAATATTTGAAAATCTGGGATGTTCTCAAAGATCCTAATATTGGGAAGGTCATCTTCCATCAGAAGTGGTGTATTCTATGTATCATATGATTTTAAAGGTCCTACTTTGGTTTACGGAGTGTCCAACCACAAGTTTACGTTCATAGAAGGTGTAAAAACACTATTATGTCGTAATTCTTACCTTACTTCTTGGCTGACTCTAAAATAATTCGTTCCGCGATTCATCCGTCTAACCCCTCCTAAACGTTAGCCTAGTGTCACGGGATTGGTCAAATTGTGTAGTCTGTTGTGATTGGTCAAATACATTCATCATGTGCCGCATATGGAACGCCTTCCATCATTACTGGATTACGGTTAACAGGTGGTTGGATATTATATACAGTGTATGGATAGAGATTGTAGGGATTTGACCTTACCAGTTTGAGCCCGACGAAGAACATCCGAAGGCGATAGTAGATACATTTAAATTAGCCGGATAGATAGATAAACAAACTGTAATACCCCAGAAATAACGGTGCATGTTAACATTAGCGTTATATAGAACACAGGTTCTAGACATGATGCACACGCATCAGGAACGAGCAAGAGTGTTTGGGGGAGGAGACTGAACTTTTCGCGGCAGTCCCAGCAAAACGTAGACGGGTTACTATTTCTAGTGATGTAGATACGCGGCGGTTAGAGACTCAGATTAGGTCCCGTCTCGTTTGCGTGATTCAGAGTCGACTCCCTTTTTTTTCATTCACCTTCGGACTTACAACTTGGCAGACTGCTTACTTTCAAACACGACAACATAACATACTGCATGAAATGTAATTTTCATGATCTAAAGTAACTTACTCTTTACGCTCTCTATTGGTTTACTGCTGTAATGACATTGTAAGGAGTAGCGAAAGCAGAAATTCTAAACTTTAAATAGATACCAAACGTGAGTGGGTAATTCTGAGCGGGGATCAGTGAGTGAAGTTTGCAGCCACGTTTTCCACCATTTTTGTTTGCGATTTTGCTGCATCCACTCACAAAGATGAAGTTTACAAAAGGAAATTTACAAAATGATGTTTACTTATTATCCTAAAGATTATTTCCATTAAAAAAAAATCAATAATTTTGATCCATATAATGGCTAATGCTACAAATATACCTGACTGGTTTCGTTGTCCAGGGTCACATATTTATTTGAAATGCCTTTTTCTCTAGTGACACCAAACCGGCAGATTATTGCTATTGGTTGAGGTAAAGACGTGTTAACATTGTAAAATGTTACTCATAAAAAGTTTCTTAAGAATGACACACTTCACTTTAAAGTTCGTGGAACAGCTCGGGGATAACATGCCTAAGACCGGCGCCTTCAACTAATGTAAGTGCGATTACTTGCGTTTGAGCGTGAATAAAGCGTGGAATTCCTACAACACCCAAACTTTAATCAGCCTTTCATCGGTATATCTTTGTCTTATAAACATGTATGTAAACACAGTGACACAGCAGCATTCGATGAAATCTCTTCAATCTCATCCAGATGAGTAAGACCTTCAGTGCCAGCGCCGGCTCATGTGTAAGCTTATGTTGTATGGTGGAGATTAGTCCCATTGAATGTGTGGCTCTCCAGGACACTTATAGATGCTCTCATTCCTAAATTTATGAATTAAGGCTTTTCTTACTCAACATGCCATGGCCAAAACCGTTCCAGTCAACAAGAAACACATTCGGTCGGCTGTTTAAAAGCCAGAGCTCTAAGCCTTATCTTTTTACACATGCTCACATAATGCCCGAGAACATGACGGCTCCTCTACAATGTGCCATTAATTTCTTCTTTCAGACCTTCTTATCAAAATATTTTGCTTCGGCTTCCATCAAAATATTTCGGTAACCTTGGAATCTGTCAAAACATTTCTTGTATTTTGGAGATTACCTGACGGCGAACGATTGCGTCTGTAATTGTTGCCTGAAATATTCACAGATTAAAGAGCCGCTTGTTTTAAACAATGGCGTGTTTGAGAAAGTGGAGCCGGTCTGAATTCCACTTTTGATCGTGGCATTACTAAAAACATGAGCTTACAGCTTGCCGTAAAGTATAATGGGTTGGGAGGGAACATGACTGAGCAACATTTAACCTCTGACCTCTCTCTCTTTCTCTTCCTAGGAAACCTTTTTAAAAATATACGGAAGGTCTGAAACTTTTCGACCGCTTTCTTTGGCCAAGCCCCGCCAAAGAGGCCAAATGACTGACAGGTAAAGCAACCAATCACGTTTTGTTTTGTGCCGCGTCGTGTTTAGAGGCGTGAGAATGTCCCACAGTAACAGACCGGGGGACATTCACGAGCATGTCAAAGTGAACAGCAACAAAATGATTATAAGTTTATGCCGTAAACCTTGCATACGTCTAGCGATTAGGCGATCGTCATGAATTCGTATTGCAACCGTTGTAAACATGACAGCTTACTTCTTAGATCAGGTTGACTGTATAAGAACGCGACACGTGCACGTCTTCACATGGAAATTCTGTGAAATTCAACCAATCAGATGAGGACTTCTTACATGCTGAAGTAAGTGTGCCTAATGCATCAGACGTATAGCCGGGCGTGACTGAGGCTGAGACTAGCAGATGTGTGATAGCACATATATACATGGAAATATCACCAATGCTATAAGGAACTCTGCCTATGTATCCGTAGCAGGTGTTTTTATTATGTAATTATATGGAAACAATAAATCGAATGTGTTCTTTCTCATTATTCTTCTACATGGTCTTATTGTCAAATATATACCAGTGCAGACTTAGTCTTATCAATAAAACTCGGTGGAAAGTTTTATTACCAAAATGTTACCAAATGCTCAGAGGTTGCTCTTTTATAGCTCAGGAGATTTAGGGAAGTTCTCGTTTGTGTTTCATTAACTTAGTTGCTGGTGTTTCTGTAAAATAGAGAATAAAACAGAAAAGAGGCAATTTTTTCAAATCTATAAAGAGTTTGGAGGTGTTAAACGAATGTAGATTGTAGAGGTTAAATAATCTAGATATGGGTGAATTTGATAAGAAATGTTTGCGTTCGTATTAAGATCTTCAATTATATTGACTTTTGATCGCAGACTTGACAAATCTGAGCTCAGTTTGAGACATGGTTGACATCTCTTCTGAAACTCTATTTCTCAGGAGAAATGTCTGAGACCTTCCAGACTTACTTTCCATCTGCTCTCCATTCAATCTCATTGATGTCTACGAGAAACAATTTAGATATTAAAGAAATCTCATCTGTGGTGTCTTACGGGAACATTTGTTTTTGTAATCATGGAAATGTGAACACTGTCTCTGACTTTATTATTCATGTGTGTCTCCTCACAGGTCCTGTAGGTCTCCCCATACATCTGGAGTGTTTGAGCAGCTGGTGTCTCTTAAGCGAGCGAGATCTTCTCACAGGCTCTCTCTCCTGAGGAAACACCTCTGCTGTATGTAAGATGACCACACATCTAGCACAAAACCCAACGCCACCCATCCGCGCACATTACCGTTCCTGTTCTTGAACGGGTGCCAGAACAGCCGTGGATTCGTTCTGTGCAAACCTGTTTGTTTGGGCCGTGTCCCCGACAGAGTTGTTTCTGTCACAGCCGTCAGTGTCTGGCCTTCTGCTCGACCTGCCGAGATTCCTCAGGGATGGAATAATCACAGGTGAGGGTGTAGCCTGACATCGAAGTAAAATAACCCTATATTGTATAAACATTACATCACTGCTTCTATAAGTCAGGGCTGGCAGCGGTCCACGTGTTATTAGCTCTGCTGTGTTTGAGAGAAAGGGAAGCGCTTTGTTTTATATTGGAATCGTTTGCCTTCATTTACATACTTTTAATGAGGTTTGATAAGACAGGTATCTCTGTTTTGGAAACATTACTGTTTTAGAACGTGTGCAGATTGCGAATTGTCTTGCGATTTACAGGTGTGCAGTATGAATATGTTTCACTGAGCTGTGAAGGATCTGAACCATATCCATATCTAGAAACAAGAATTTTAAAAAAATCACCATGGCAACATTTGCATTTATCCCTTTCAGCTTTTCTTCCAATTCAGCCCTCTGGTAATATTTATATATTGAATATTTTATATATGAGCTGTATCATATTGCATATGTGATTTTAGTTTTTTCGTCCAAAGAAAATAATTTTTACTTTAGTTTTACATTTATTCTTTTAACTTTGTACTTTATTTATTTTACATATTTCATGCATAGTAACTGAATCTTTCAAACAATATCACAGCTTTATTGAATGTCTCATGTGTTTATAAATTTTGACAAAAAAATCTTGTGTAGAAAAGTTCATTAAAAGGAAGGAGGCGGGAACCGGCAGACATTTAAATAAACATTTAATAAAAAGTAAAAAGACAGCCGGCCGCCCCTCACGTTCGACGGCCGACGGAAGTAAAACATAAATACAAACATAAACATGTTCGGGCCCGGTCTCTCGTTCTCTTATATGCTCCCCGATCTCCTACGTCAGGGGTTTTCAACCGGTGGTCCGCGGCGGCATTGCATGTGGTCCGTGACATGCATTCCAGCCTACCTAATTTCATTATGAAAATCACTTTTTTTCCATAATTTATTTTTCCAAACATTTCCAGAATATTTGCGCATTGGTGTCAATACTAAATTTAATGAAAATATTTAAAATAATTTGAGTTTGAGTTGAGATTCAAACTGACACAGTATAGGCTTGCTTTGCACCTATCAGGTCTATCTTATGCTTTGCTAACGTTGTGTTTTGCGTCCCCAACGTCATTTACGTACATACCAGTGTTGCCAGGGTCGCGGTTTTCCCTCACAATTGGGCTATTTTGAAAATGCAGTTGGAGCCGCGGGTTGCGAGTTTTTGGGCTACTTTCATAATGTACTGCGGCCGCCAAAATGTTTATTTATATTCTAAGGATAAATGATAATTGATGCGTTTCTTATTTTGTATTCAAACTCCGAATGAATACCTGGCAACTCCAGGACAGGCCCGTTCTCAAAAGTGTGGAGAACGAGTCTGACAGACGGGCTACAGTACAGGGAGCAACGCGGGAGCTCAGCTCAACCAAAGAGGAGAAATTAGCGGTGGTATTAGACACAGTGAATCCGAATGACCAATATTTCATCAGGTGAATGTCTCGTTGCACAATGAAAGAAATCACTCGTGTGTGTACAACACTTGATTCTTCCGGCTGCCAAATATCACGTTTGAGCAGCGCTATCCGCAGTCTAGAACAACTAAAACATTGACGTGCTTGTACACATTATACATTGTGTATTATGCAATAAATGTAACCATCCTTATTTCTTAAGCAAGTTTCTGAATGTCTTACGAAGAGAAAACATGTTTCTCGTCCATTTGCGTGGGTGGCAGATGTGGGATATTTTTAAAGGGACACTCCACCCAAAAATTAAAATTCTGTTATGAATTACTTTAGTTTTTCCAAACCTGTATACAATTATTTGTCCGGTTGAACACAAAGATATTTGGTAGAATGTCAGCTGCTGAAAATTCTTTGGCATCATTGACTACCATAGCAAAAAAAATAATGGTAGTTAAACATGACCCAGAATTGTTTGCTTTCCTAAATATCCCAAAACTTATTTTGTGTTCAACAGAACAAAACGATATATACAATACCCAGGAAACCATTCAGATAAAACAATATGGCAATAGAAACGTCTGTAGGGAGTTGTTTACTTTGATTCGACACAGGGAAAAAATTGGGCTAGTTTTCATTCCTTTTGGGCGGGTTTTGAGGGGTTATGGGCTTTTGAGGGGTTATTTCTTGGACCTGGCAACCCTGGTACATACACACACAATAGTGGGCCGCCGATTACTTGTTAGTCAGAATGGTGGTCCCTGGCACAGAACCAGTTGAAAACCCCTGTCCTACGTGATACGAGACCGGTGCGCGCACAACTGGGGCTCATTAACAATTACTCACCGGTCTCGAACCACGGTCTCGCCCCGCCTACTCCACTACAACTTGTTTCTTTACTTCTTATTCACAGATGGAATTTTATGCCTTTTATGATAAAAATCATTCTGACTTATCCTAAACTGTTCAACGTGGTTAACAAAAGGTCAAAGTTTAAGGGATTGACAGAATTGTTTAATTCTGGGTTGATATTGGCATGATCTCTGACGTGACACCTCACAAAATCAGTCAAAACTGATATCCTTGTAGCTCAATCCGTTTCTTTTTCACTTAACAATCCTTATTTTGACTTACTGGGATATCTGAACCAATATATATTCCACTTATTTTGTCTACATGGTGAAAAAAGCTAATTAAACTTTTTTTTATAGGAGAGAGAGAGAGAGACGGTGAGATCGTTAAGAGTGATATGGCCCTCAAACTGCAGCTGAGAAAAATGGTAGGTTTTTGTTTATGGAGTGTGCGTGAATATATTCCAGATTTGATTAAATCGCGAACTCGGTGGGAAGGGGAATGGACCGAATAGCACTTTGGAACAAAAGGCCTTGAATTTCATGTTATGTCTTGCTAACAAATGACGCAGCTTAGCCCGGGACAGGAGACAAAGGCATAAATTGAATTTGGCCTAACTCCGCAGACTCCTTACTTGAAGGAAGGACATATCTGCAACACTTCTCTGACACCGTCAACCGATATTCTTTTATATTGTTATGGTTAGTCTGACGCCCTGAGCCGAGAACTGACACGAAATTGATTTCGACCCTTCAACTTCTCCTGTGAAATTTCTCAACAATGAGAAGATCGGTTCCTGAGTCACGCTCGTGTCCGTGTTAATGTTTGGGAATGTGCATTATAATGAAAACGCATCAATATTGGGAGTTCGTTCTTCTAACAAATTGTGTTTCTGTGCCAAAAAAAGAGTCATATAACACAGACGTCTCCACATGCCTTCTGCTTCCACTGTTATTCAACTAATTCATAATTCTGGTTTACCCCTGATCTCATATTGATATTAAATGTATTCCCAGATGTTTTTCTTGCCGGTTCTACCACTCCTGTCCTGAACATCTTTGCTTTTGTTGAACTCGTAAGCAGGAAAACTTGCAGCCGTTAGTAAACTAAAGAAAACACAGGTTTGTCATCAATCACTGCTGGTGATTCTGCACCACAAAAGCAACACCTACAAATTGCCTTTGAATTGCTAAATAGTGAAATCAGTGTTTTGTGGGCCGGCCGAGAGGGAATAAATCACTGAAATGTGACGCAGAATTTTGTTTGATGAGTTTTGCTTTGATTAATGAATGTCAGCGAGTGGAAAGTCCCTATCAGGGATCAGAAAGAAAGGCAGATGTGTAGAATGCAATGCTCATCAAAAGTCTTTCTGTAAACAGCCAGCAGTGCGTGATTTCTTTTCTTGCTATATAAAAGTCAGCATGCTCTTAATAACAGCAAGAGTGAAAATTATTTTAAAATAAATACATAAATGTCTCAGGTCTGACAACTAGTCTGTCATTTTACATTATTCGCTGGTCCTGCAATGGTTCTGTAGTGTGCTTACATGTACACGTAGTCCATGTATACTTAGTCTTTGAAATAATATGAGGTCATTAAATCTGCTTGCATAACAATAAAAATTAAATACTTATTTTGCAAGTTTTTGATGGAGCGCTGCATGTCCAACTGCAGAACATGAATTGTAACGTTGATACTGTAACATTACCTGTAACCTTAAAACTTGAACATTTAAACTGGAAAGGTTAAAACTTAAACTTTTAAACTATATCGTCAACTTTAACGTTGAAACTGTAACATTAACTGTAATGTTAAAACTGTAACATTAACTGTAACAGTGAAACTTTAACTTTTAAATTATAACGTCAACTGTAAAGTTCATACTGTTACATTAACTGCAACGTTGAAACTGTAACATTAACTGTAACCTTAAAACTTAAACTTTTAAACTGTAACGGTAAAACTGTAACATTAACTGTAACGTTGAAACTTTAACTTTTTAATCACAACGTCAACTGTAACGTTCAAACTGTAACATTAACTGTAATGTTCATACTGTAACAGTAGCTGTAAAGTTGAAACTGTAACATTAACTTTAACCTTAAAACTTAAACTTTTAAACTTTAACGGTGAAACTGTAACATTAACTGTTGAAACTTTAACTTTTAAATCATAACGTCAACTGTAAAGTTGGAACTGTAACGTTGAAACTGTAACATCAACTGTAACGTTAAACTCGAACATTTATATCTGTTATATTAACTAACGTAAAAATGTTACATTAACTGTAAGTAAAAACTGGAATATTGTCTGAAATGTTCATGCTGTAATATTAGCTGTAACGTTTAAGTTCTCCCACCCATTTATAGCGGAAGCTTATTTTCAGCTTTTTCCTCCTGAAGAAGAGATTTCACTTTACCCTGATAATCCTCACAGGGGATGTCTCATGCCACAGAATGAATGATAAAGATCGGTATGTCATTGTTTGTTATTGTTTTAGCTGATTCATTCTGAAATTGTCTGTTCACGGTCCAGGGCCAAGCTCTGTCATGCAAACCTCAACTCTAATAATTTCAGAACATGTGGTAGGATGATATTTGCAGAGAAACACCTGTAGGTACTTCCCCAGACAATAAAACACAAGAATGTTGCTCAAGCTTTCACGGGCACTGTTTGAGTTACAGCACACAGATGATGGTGAATATCTGCTTAAGGCTACTTTATCAGCTCTTGGGTGAAGCGTCGTTTTGATTCAAGTCTATTGATGGACATATATGATAATGCCCACAGCGGCATAAATTGTCTCGTGCTATCTGCCTCCACAGAACCGGCTGAATTCAGTTTTTAAATGTACAGCTTTATTGAAGCTCTCAATATGATCACCAAATTTTCCCAAATCTAAATGATTTTATCTCTACAATCTGCAGTACAATCATTTTACACCTCCATGCTCTTCATTTATTGTCTCATTTGTTTTTTTTCTCCCAAGCAATTTCAGAAGAACCATCAGAGGTGAGACTTCAATGTAACTCCATCAAATCTCCTGAGCGATAAAAGAGCAACCTCTGAACATTTACATTTTTCTCTGGTTAGATGCGAGTAAAGAAGGCATTCAATTATCAACAGTTAAAATGTATAGTATTTGTATCAATACTGCCAAATAAAAAGCACGGCGGTTCTCTGTTTACTCTGCTTTAAGAGCGTGTGGACCCCAAACGCTGTAGGGGTGGTCCACCTTTTTTCTGTCCATCTGAAGTTTCTCCTACAGGACCGAGTTTGTTTTCACTCTCAATCTTTCTCTCTGAACCTCAGCGCTCACTTGCTCACTCAACTCAGTAACCTTTTCGGTCTTCTGTGTAACCCAATACAGCATTTAAAACAAAAAGGTAGACACTTTTCAACAAGGAAAGGCCCTTTATCACCTTCCCGAGAGGTTTTGAATATCATCTCGAGCAGATAGCATCTCTCCTCGGCTATTCGAGTGTGTCATGGCCTCTTTCATTTCATCTTTATTTACATCTGCCATTGTGTGGCCCAGGCCATTAAACTAGAAGCTGTAGTGAATGGATGAGAGGTCCGGGATAATGCCTCCGCACTCCATTCAGCTTCCTTCATTAGCGAGCCGTCCGTCCGTAGTGACGGATGAGGATAGAAGTAAAGAGATGGAGAGAGAAAAGAGGGACCGAGAGATTTACTGTAATGCATGCAAATGGCACATCTTATAGAATGCCTTTCAAAACAAGATTTAAAGTCAAGCTCGGGTATAGAAAGAGAGAGAGGTGTGTGCAAGCTTTACAAGCTTGCGTTCATGCTGGGCTTTCTACAAATTGCATAGGGTTTGGGAATTTCCCCCCTGTAGTGACCTGTCAATCAGTGCGTGTTTGTGTGTCTGTGTAGTGTTGTGTGACTTTATTTGTGTGTATTCTCTCTGTGCAGTTCTCCTGTCAGTCTGCCGATGTTGGTTGTTGTGTTAGCGATTATTCACGGCTAATCCTGTCTCTTGCCCTCCCAGGTTGCTGATTTTTTGGCTAAAGGTAAATTGGTCTGGTGAAGAGACAGGTGAGAATCTTAGCCCTTGGGGCGACGACAAACAAGAGTTTACAAGTTTAGTTTGTTATATCTCATAAAGAAAAGTGTGGAACCCGTTAAAGAAGAGTTTGCTGTCTGTATGGATAGACGTCAAAGGAGTAGTTTACATTCAAAATGAAAATTCTGTCATCATTTACTCACCCTTGTTCATCTTCAAAACACGAAAGGAAATATTTTTTAAATGTCGGTAGCGAAAAAGCGTTGGCCCCCATTCACAGACGTAAAAAAAGATATGAAGAATGACAGATACGAATTACAAATTGTCACAACAATTGAAAAGTTACGAGATACTGCTTGGTATCACGATACTTCTGCTGGTATAGTTTTTTAAGATATGTTTATAATACGGTGACAACCCTATAGATAAGTGTAAGTGGTGAACAAGCAAACAAACCTTTGAAAGAAGAGAGGTATACAATTGCTTTCCTATGATAAAAACTGCCTTTAGGATTTCTGAAATGATTTTCAGAAGAGTGCAAAATTAACCTTTGCCAAGTGCCAAATTGAATAAAAAAATGGATTTGGTTCAGTAAATAAATAACTTGCCTGCTGTCCGGTGACTTTTTTTGGATCTGCAACATTGTTTCTGTCAGATTGTGAGAACGATACTTTAACCCTCGCTGATGCCCCATTTAAAAGTAATACAAACTATTCAACTATTTTTGTCCATTAAAGAAAACAAGTGTCGCTACTTATGATATGTTTGTCACACAAAAACATTATTGTAAAACGGTCAGTTCTGGTCCTTGATTCTGATTGGTTGAGCCGAGATCTATGCCGTTATCAACTACTCCCGTTTATAACTGCTGACCATTGCATAGCCTAAATATCACTTTATGTACTTTATTTTATGAAACCTTGCTACGCATATGGAAAAAACGTCTTATAAAAGCAATAAGCCCCCTGATGCAGTGGGTTACAAGTGCATTTTATAACAGTTAAGTGGGTTTTAACGAATCCCTTTCGAGTCATGCCACCATATCCTTACCTGTTATTAAATACACTGTAACCCACTGCTTCTTAGGGATTATTGCTTTAATATAAAAAAATCTATAAGTTAATATTTTTTTTGTAATTCAAATACAATGGCATGGCTCGTAAGAAATATGTCTGGCCCCTAATGTTCTCAGTTTACTCTACTTCAGCTGGTTGTAAAAAGTTAATTTGGACCCTGACCCCACACTAAAGACGTTTCTACCAGATTCTACCAGTCGAGCGATGACATCACTGACTCCTTTCATACACAACCTACCATTAAACAAATATGGTGTGTCATAATCTTTGTTGTCAAGCCTTCTTTTGAGAATGTATTTGTGACGGCAAACGTGAATAAATAAATCTGAAATTCAAATGCATATCAAATAAAGATGAATCCGGTCTGGTCGGGGCTTGACTCAGAAGTATTGCAGTTTAGCTTTAAAAACAAGAGACACATTTGTCAAAGTAATCTGCTCCCTTTATTCCATCTGTTGCTGATTTGATGTTCTGATTTAATGCTCGGGTTGTGGGAAATGGGTTACAGGTGAGTTCAGGTGACCGTTTGTGTGTCGAGGGATGACGAGTCGCTGCTTTCATTGCAGACAGCACATTCCAGACTGAGCTTTGATAAGACACAGGGCAGTAGAAGACAAGGAGTCAGTCAACGGAGGGGTCCACGTCGGGCCAATGATTAATCCAGCCCCCCAATCATTAGTGGAGAGAGATGAAGGCCAGTCCTGAATCCAACACACACACAAAGAGTTTTCACATAGCAGAACACCAAAATCATTGGTGGATCAAGCTGCAAATCTTTGATGATGCTTCACACGCAAATACTTAGGCTGGGTTCATGTTTTTGAGAAAGATCTTCCGTTGCATTGTGTGAAGTCTATCATTGGTTTGGTTTGACGCTGGGCCTCTGAGTGAAGAGGCCGAGGGCAGCTGTGAGCTCGCCATACATCTCTAGGGTCATTCCTCGAGTCCCCTTGGTCCCCAGGCTCCGGGTTCCTCCATTCCTGAACTCTGATTAGCCGTTCATCAGTTTCATTAAAAGGAAACCCAACCTGCGCGCTCCTTGTTACGGTGATGGATTCTCTAAAGCGAGGCCTGGGGTAGAGACAGGGGCCCTCGGCTCCCCGTGAGTTCCTGGTACCGTTTAGTGTTAACAAACAAAGACAGGAGTGTTGCAGGGGTCAGCGTGTGTTGTTCTTTACGGTCCTGTAGCGCTACAACTCTTTCTTTCTTTACAGGTAGAGTCGAGCGTTATGGGTAAGGTGAACTTCTTAGGGGTTTATGTTTGGTTTGGGTTTTGTCTCACCTTGACCCTTTCACCCTGCTCAAACACTCTCGACCGCATACACAACACTATCCCAGCAGTCGGATGTTGAAAGAAGTGTGCGCGTGTGTATGTGTGTAATGAAAGCATGCACTCAAAGTCCAGTAGTGTGCTGTCCATGTGGAGCTCAAAGCAGTCTGTCCTGCATGCTTGACTGTGCAAACACATTAGCAGTACACAGTACTAATGTGAGCTTTGTCATGTGCTGTGTTGTCAAAGCATTCCTACTCAAGGAAAAGGTCTAGACCTTGATTTTAAGCGTTCAATACTTGTGAAACTGAGTGTATTAACCATGTTGTACTACAGATGACATAGATAAACTATGGTTGTCGAAGCAAACTATGGCCGTTTGTCAGTTCATAGAATGCAAAGAACGGACTTGCCCGTTCTTGCGAAGCAACCTGGAAGAATGGACTCGGATGGATGCGCCGCAGTGACTTCTGGGACTTCAAGCGGGTTCAGAATGCGCCAGGCTGCTTTCGATGCATCCTTGATATCGAGAACATATCGCAGTACTTTCATGAGTTCTCTCTACTTGTGTTATTGAGTATTGGAAATGGACTTTGATGATGACATAGGGCGAGTAATAAGCAGAGATAGTTGAAGAAAGCATACTAATTGTGGTTAGAAGCTAAATTTTATTAGTAGTAAAGGCATCGTTAAAGGGCTTCAAGCAATCCGTTATTTGTTCAAGCCAGGGTTGCCAGGTCCACCACACATTTCCAATCTAGTTTTTTAAGCACTGCTCATTTTCAAATGAATAGCACATTATGTAGCATGTGAAATGTGAAACACTGACATGAACATTCATGCTAGTTTATATCTATAGTGTTTTTTTTTTTTACTTTTTCTGTTCTACAGGTCTGAGAAAAATCGCAGGTGTTTATTTCCAGGTTCATTATAGTGTATTTAAGCAATATTAATGCTGAAATCCGTAGCTTTAGTTGGGTAAAAATGAAAAATTATTGAGCAAGTACATTGAAAATCCTTACCTTATGGCAATTCACAACGGTAATGTATATATATATTTTTCAAGATATTTTATTGGTACGATTGTGTGTACTTACACCTTGCAGAATCATAAACATAAAACATAAGACACACAATAACTACAACCAATAAAGTGAAAAATAAGGTGCTAAGAATAAGTGAAAGTAAAATATATAAATATAAAATATTAAAGTATGTGTAAACAAAAATGGGCTGAAATATAAACAATTGAAATATATAGAAAATATATTTGAAGCACATGAGACTGGAATAAGAGAAAACACTGAGGAGCACCAGTGCTCAGGACCAGCGGAGATATATTGTGTATTCTAGATTTGTAACTCGATATCAAAAGATGTTATAAATATTTTAGGTGGTGGCTAACCAACACCTTACCTCACCCCGAACCCTAAAATCACAGCCGCAAAGGCTAAGTTAGCAAAAAACACGAGTTTCACAGGTGGCAAAACAACGATAAATGGCTACCCAAACCCCGCCCCTAAACCTTATGTCACACGGACAAAGTCAAATTATAACAAAACATACGAATGAGATCGAGGGAAATAGGAACTCATAGGAATAATACACCTTGTAAAAAGGTATGGTTTCCCACCAGATTGCGTTGCTGTATACTGTATTTATACATATGAAAAATACAGCATATTAAAATACGTTACATTGAAAGTCGTGCAGGGTGACACAAAAAAAGGTGGATATTCGTGTCCATGAACACTAATTAATAGATAACAGTTCGTGACAATGTCACCGTTTCCGGTAAGACCGTGTTGCAGGGTTAAGACAGTAGTTTAATAAAGTTTGTAATATAATCTTTCAGCTATGAGATTTTGGGAATGACCTCGTTCGACCTCGCTCAACCCACAAGAATACAAATAGCAAAAATAATCTTCAATTTCATGTTTCAACCCGAAGTGTCGAACAAGAGTTTTAAATAGCTTTATATTGTAAAAGTAATGTAAAATGTATTTTTGTTTTCAAAGGGGCTTGATTCGGTCTGAAAATTGCAGCAACTGGCAACCCCTGTGGTATGACAGCATTCTGTACGGTTCCATCAGTAAAGTGTGTGATTGCAATAGTCAACCATCAGTATTGTATCAGTGTGAATCGGGCTTGTATGGTGCAGCGTGTAGAACAGTGGGGGGCTGTGCTGTGTTTGTTTAAAACTAACAGGAATCCCATTAAGCCCTGATTCCACTCATTTAGGACTTCCAGAGGAACAGCGAGCCGAGCCCCTGGGAAGCGGCACGTTGCAAGGGACACCAATTATGCGATGGAGGACACAGAGCCGCCTGTTCCTGCTGAGACCGGCTGTCATGTCGCAGGATGACCCTCTCTGTCAAACCCATTCAGGCGAGTGCATGGAAAGCCGGTCTAATTGGTGTTGGGCAAACAGATTTTGTCACAAAGTTGCAAAGGAAGCTAAGTAGCTGAACGTTCACATCGTCCAACCCCTGACCTGCAGTTTGGGTGCATTCAGAGACCCCCATTATGTTCCCGTTGTTATGAATGACCTACAACTCGTCCTTGGGAGATTCAGGGCAGCTATTTGAATAATATTTAATATTCCAGTGACAGGCGGTGTGGAGTGATATGATGTGAGGAATTTGCTACTTTCTGGTTTCTTTCTCTCTTTTTTCAGACTCAGTCCTTTCTTTTTGGGGGTCTCTCTCTCTCCGATTTTGCAAGGGATTCACTTGACATCATTAGTTTTGGAGAAGGGCCACAACGGCTGATCGCTTGTCCTAGCTTATGAAAACACATGTTCCATTCTTGCATTTCTCTCCTTTAGCATCTTAAAGAAATAGTTCACCCTAAAACACAAATTCTGTCATCATATTTTGAAAATGTCTCAGTGGTTTTGTGTCCATACAGTGGAAGTTAATGGGGTCCAATGTTGTTTAGTTATCAACGTTCGTCAAAATATCTTGTTTTGTGTTCTGCGGAAGACAGGAAGTTAAAATAACATTAGGTTGAGCAAATTAAGGATTTTAATTTCATTTACACTGTACACAGACTAGCACAAAATCAGGCCATGCACAGTGATTCGACTTTAACAAAAGAGCACTTGAGTTGTTCAATAAAACAAGCAGCACATTGTGAGTGCGTTTAAAGCAGGATTAGGGTGATGAATGAAGACCGAGTGCAACGACTGGGAGCCGTAAGAAAACCTCATTGTGAAAGGTAAAGACAGAAAGCCCGATGTTTAGCTTGTTCTGTCATTTAAGATGATACCTGATACGAGCGGCTCGTTTTTCTGATTAATTGCATGTTATGTGAGGGATGACGTGGATAATTCTCAGAGAGGTAAAGGGAAATCTGGAACTGGCCACCCGTCATCATCAAAGCAGCAGCAAAGCACCTTCATTTGTTTTGTTTTGTTTTTGTAGGTCAGTCATTACAGATGAATCACCCCGTTTTAGTAAGGTCTTAGATAGAGAAAATCACAGAGAGATAATGATTCTTTTCAATAGATGTTTGTGTATTTATGTATATTTTGATATGTATTAAAAGTTATTTTTGCTGAATGTGTTTTCTAAACAGAAGCAGAAGAGTTGGTCCTGTTTGATTTCCAGCCCATCCTTTTCGAGACAGATTTTTTACATTAAAGGTACAGTTCATCAAGAAATAAAAATTCCATCATCATTTATTCACCCTCAGATTGTTCCAAACATGTATCTGTTCCACTAAACACCAAAGAAGATATTTGTAAGAATGTCACTAACCAAACCGATCTCATCCCCCATTTACTCCCATAGGCTATTTATTTTCCCTACTACGGCATTCAATGGGGATGAGATATGTTTGGTTACTGACATTCTTACAAATATCTTCTTTGGTGTGGAACAAATAATTGCATACAGGTTAGGAACTGATCAGTAAATGATGACTGAATTTTCATTATTGGATGAACTATCCCTTTAATATATTACATAATATATACAATATGCAACAGTAAATCAATGTAATTTTATGTGTATTGTACTTTTCACAATTTTGCATTGTTGCCAAGCAGCTTTGCATACGTTTAGGCAGTTACAGGTACTGCAGTGAAGAAATAGAAAATAGATATTGTATTTATTACGTTTATTTTTTAACACTATGATCTGATAAACCGCTGTACATTTTCGACAAGGAAACAATTGAATTTCTCCCCCAGAGCACCTCTGTGCCCTAAAGACAGCGAGTTTGGACGTGTGGGCAGGTTTGGGGAAGGGGGGTCAAGAGGCTTTTGTCATCAATGGGAAAGTACTGATTAATTTTAAAGAATTTCTGTGAGAAAAAACGCCCCGCACACAGTTCACTAATTACAGCCCTGCACAACGCACAACAAAGAGCCATCTCATATCCCAAGACAATGAGGAGCCCAGAGAGAGAGAGAGAGAGAGAGAGAGAGAGAGAGAGAGAGCGAAAGAGAGAGAGAGAGAAAGAGAGAGAAACTAATGAGATGAATCACCTGTCAGTGGAGAGGATTTGGGCCCCCGGTGGCCCCCGAGAGCAGGGATGTGGATGAGGGCGCAAAGTTGCTCCTCACCAGACATTTTTCTTCCCCTCATGACAGACAGAAAGACTGGAGAAACACTGCAGCTCTGTCATACGCTGTTCCACGTAACCATGAGCTTAAGATGAAATACCGATGACAACCCCACTGGGTTTTTATTGTGTTTTTATTAAGTAGTTTAAGCTGGACTGAATATTACATCTGCATTAGTCCAGACACACACTGGAAGACAGAGACCAGTCACCGTTAACATGTGTTAAAGACACTTTGATTTGGGGTAATCTTGTGTACAGCTTTTTGCGGACTTTTTTCATCAATTGTTTTATTCCCTGACACGTTGACAAATAACACGCAGTAAAAAAATTAAGACCTCTGCTTGTTTTTTTATTAATATATTACATGATTGTTTCAATTGATGCACTTGAACTTTAAAGGGATAGTTCACCCAAAATTGGACATTCTGTCATCATTTACTCAGATTGTTTCAAATCTGTATACATTTATTTGGAAGATATTTGGAAGAAAGATCTCATCCCCCATTCACTGCCATAGTAGGAAATATATATACTTTGGGTGTCAATGGGAGATGACCTTCGTGTTTAGCAGAACAAAGACATGTATACAGATTTGGAATAATCTGAGTAAATAATGACAGAATTTTCATTTTTGGTGGAACCATCCCTTTAAGGGAGCCAATCAAAAACATGCAAAAAATAAAGATGTAACAAGTGTATTTAATGTTATTATGAATCAAGCAAAAATATACCTGATTAAACGTGTGTGTGTGTATGTATATATATATATATGCCGCAGGAAAAATTTAAATTTCAGATTTTTTTGTCTGAATTAATATTAAGGTATTTTTTGTTTCATTCTGTGAACTACTAACAATATTTCTCCCAAATTTCTAATAAAAAATATTGTTTCAATTTGCATTTATTTGCTGAAAATGAAAACTGGAGAAACAGGTGAAAATAACAGAAAAGGTGCTCTGTCATTTTTTCTGACATCAACAAGTTCATAAATAACCACTTGTAAGCAATATAACAGTAATATTTGTACTACACATATATTTAGGAAAAGTTCAAAAATATTTTTTAATCTGATAACCTGGATATTCATCACAGTTTCTATGTCTTGCCATGCTGTCAGTCTTTCACATTGCTGTTGATGACTTTGTCACTCCTGAGGTTTGATTTTGTTGAAATTGAACAGACTCTGGACTGGAATGACTAAATGATTAAATGAAAATAGATTGGTCTTTCATAGGCTGATTTGAGTTTCTCAAAATAGTTGTCTATAGACACACGTGTAACTGTAAAAACAGCTCTCCTCTGTACGTACACCAGGAATCATAAAGTCATGGCGGGAATAATAAAACTTCTCTGTACGTTTCATGGTTTGAGCATGGAGACCAATTGTGGTCAGATTCACTGAGACGAGAGCTCGCGGCGCTTTCACCCGAAAAAAACAACACAAAGAACTGTGACAGTTAAGATTATATTAGAGGTCAACCTTTACATGTTTGCTCTCCCTCAAAACCCCGAGGCCAAGTTAAGTAATATTTAGGGAGACAAAGGTGGTTCTGTGTGGAGAATAGAAGGCCACCAGATTTCTGTTGACATGGCTCTTTATTAAGTGTGTGGTTGCTGAGGAGAGCAATCCGAGGAGCGTTTGGCTCCACGTTTCTCTCGCTGACTTTAAATCCAACCGACCGTCGTCGTGCGGTGGCACGCACCTTATTTTGCCACTCTTGAAAGAAAACAAGTGCTGACTGGCATTCACCAGGCGTGGAAAACGTGACCTTTATTTATGGCCTTTACCAAAAACTGACCTGAGAGCACAATGTGTTTTCTTAAAGAAGCGAAGAGTTTTGTGTGTTGCAGTCAAATCCTTTTTTTTGGCTATGAATGACTGTCGGCCCGAGTTCACAGGGGTCCGTCCAGAAAGGAGTGAGCGCATGGGAGATTCTGTGTTTTTCTTTTGAACACGTTGGGACGCTTCCAGTCTCATCCTTCACTGATCAAAGGTCACGCTAAAGATGGGAAGCAGGCGGGTGTCCACAGTTAAACGCTTGTGGTTTTTTTATATTTAGATGTCTGGACATGACTGCTTGTGTTACGCTTTTATCATCGTGGAATAGTTTCAACTGAGGATGAAGAATAAACAATGTAACATTTAGACAGCCAGTGTAACAAGATGCATGTTAGAGTTTGGTTTATTGTGTTTGGTCGAGTCCGTCGTGTACATTTATTTATCTTGGTGTCATGTATTTTTAGGTTACAATTGTGTGTGTTATTTCATACACAACCGGCAAAATGTATTTTGTGGAATAACTATTTCATACTTTAATATTGATTTTAACCTACATTTTATTTCTCAGAAATAGCTTTTTTATAGCTCGGGAAATTTCTCTTGCGTTATTTTAGTGCCAACTTAGTCTCCGATGGTTCTGCGAAAATTGCGTATAGAAATAAAAATATAAGCAGATGAGTCAATTGTTAAAAAACATGAAGAGTTTGGAGGTGTAAAGTGAATTTAGATGGTAGAGGTAAAATAATCCGGATTTGGGTAAATTTGATGAGAAATGTTTGTGTTCATATTCAGATCTTCAATAATATTGACATTTGATTGCAGACTTGACAAATCTGAGGCAAATTTGAGACATCGTTGACATCTCTTCTGAAACTCAAGTGGAGACGTGTGAGATTTCTCTCTTTTTTTCTCAGGAGATATATTTGAGATAGAAAGAGCAAATGTGTAAATCTCTTTTATCTCATTCACGAGATATCAAAGAGATCTCACGTGGGATTTTCTTTCGTGCGCTCTAACATAATTCTCATTGAATGAAAGACAACCCGTCGTACAGCCGTGTGTTGTGAGAAAAGCGATAAAAGTCATCATTCAATCTGAGAAATCTCTCTGTGGATAATGTGTTGATGTCATTTTGTACATACTGTTTAAAAACTTTAAAACACTTGTAAGTCTTATCACCTCTTGCATCAGTCTTCCATCTCACCCCCATCACCAAAAATGCATGCAAAATAAAAACCGTTGCGAGAAAAGTAAACGTAAAACACCGACACTAGACTCCAACAGTCCTCGGTCCGTTCTTCTCCGTGAGTAACTCGAGCTTGGAGGGGACACCCATCTAACAAAACATCACAACTTTATTATTTAGCCTGGAGGAAGAAATCATAAAAAGGGAAAAGAAAGAAAATCCATCAGACATCTAAATCAGCGGAGACGTGCAGGTCTCTCCGCGCTGTAGGTGGCTGCGCCGTCTGATAACATCAGTGAGAAGTTAAACAAAAGGCATTTCTTCCTCAAAACGACCATCTTTCAGCTTGACTACTGCTGTAAACATCATTCCAGAACACAACATTATGAGACATCTTACCCTACATTCCTGATCCTCCTCTTAGAAGGGAGAGTAAAGTCTTAAAGTCCAGTGCCAAGAAGAAGACTCCTTACAGTTTCAAGACACACGGACCGGGAGTGTGTGGGGGGGTGGATTTGGTAAGGAACGAGTGTGTGTTTAAAAAATGTACCGGGCTTTTGACAGCGCGTTCGGTTCCCAGAGTTTCATGTGGTGGTATTGACACGTAAAAAAAACGAGAATAGATTCTCTCTGGTGGCCAATGCAGACGGTCTAATGAGCTCGCTGTCATTCTCAGAACGAATTTCTCCCCGAACAAGGTTTCATACCAGAAGTTTTGGAAATCCATTTGGAAAAGGAATAGTTCCATTGACCTTAATACCTTTCCGAACATTCTCTTTTAACATTCCTGCACTCCCTTAGCTTCTAATTGATTTCATAAAAGAGGTCATATGTAAAACCGAGGAGGGGCTCTGTTGATATAACCTTGAATCTAAATGATCCTCGAATCCCATGTTGTCTGAGAAACTCTTCACCGTCTTAAACGCCTCATAACTTCCCCATGACACATCATCTGGACCATGTCTTCGGCTTCCACCTCTTCGTCTCATTGTGACTGTTCCCAAGGCAAATATTCTACCGTAACCTCGGCGTGGAGACCAATTCTCGGGAATGGAGCGTGCGCTGCGTTTAAGGCGCTTTGGACTAGATTACAGCCGTCTATGAATACATTCAACACTCTTTGTGTGAGAAAGTCAAGCGTACGGCTTCCGATTCAGGAAGAGTTCACGTTGGTGACCAGTGTGTCACATTGTGTTCCTAAATTCTTAGATCCGTCTCCCAGTTTCTCAAGAACCAGTCAGTCACGGTTTTGAGTTTAGTCAAAAGATTTTAAGACATTGGTCAGTTTATTGGTTTAAATTGTGTTGCATGTAAGAAAAACAAGAATAATCTGGTTGAAAAAACAACAAGTTAATTTATATTATAAATAAGGGATGTCCAGATATACCAGTATTGACAATTTAATTGTGAAATTAAAAACAATAATACTAATTTTGTGTTTATACTAAACATGTAATCCCAGCAAATATAATTGTTTTAACGCTGAATCAATGTAACTCATAACGTTAAATCAATTAGGTTTGTTGTCCGAATATTGTTGACTCATTGTTTAGAATAACCAATAACCTTTATTCAATTATTTATCTTTGCAATGAGGGATCATACCGTAAATAATATTGTTATTGTAAACAGTAGTCTCGTAGCAAAAATGTGATGATGTGACCGCCCCTTTATAAATTTTCTTGAATCACATTTGAAACAAGAGCAGTCTTGACTTTTTATCTAAAGATGAAAGACAGTTTTTCACTTTTCCAGAGAAAACACGAATTAATCAAGACCCCAAACTATTTTTCATGGCCCTGAATGTGAACATCAGTCACTGCTTTCTCTCAGTCTCTCTTTCTATTGGATCACAATTTTGGCACTATGCATCCAGCATTATGTTACCAAATAACTGAAGATGACTTATTAAAGATGAATCACTGCAGTATTCTTTACATTTGCCTGTATAAAACAAAAACCCCAACAAGGAAAGTGTCTAAACATCCTTGGGCAAGTGGATTTCTGAACTATTCTACTCTTAAAAAAACAACAAAAATAAAACCTTAGCTCTGTATATTGTGGTTAGGCTACATGAGAGCAGTTTTTTTTTTATTGCACTTATGCTTTTGTGTTGACCTTATGTTTTTCCAATTGCTTCCATTGTTTCCCTCATCTGTAAGTCTCTTTGGATAAAAGCCTCTGCCAAATGACTAAATGTAAATTTTATGTAGTATAGCAAATCGATGGAAGACGATATACCCCTCACATGAGTACACACAATGCATTCATTTTTCCATATATACTCCTCTTTTTATTATTATTAACAGAGGTCAAATAAATTCATCAAGTCATATTTACACAGAAAGACAATAAATATTTTAGAATAGTAATAAAATTATTATTTGTTTGCATACTTTCTTGTCGTACGTGTGTCATGATTGTTAGTAACGTCTGACAGACGATGAGTATATATTGTGTGTATACTACAGCTATACCCATATGGAGAATAGACCTCACCAACAGTGGCTGGTGTCCAGCGTTTGAAGAGGACGAAATGATCCGGTACCTTTTCATAAACATCTTAGACCCACAGACTCTGTGCACCTGTGTCTCAGAAAACTAGAGAAAACTGGAGTGTTAATGTCCCCTTTTATGTCAAAAACAGTCGGGTGATGCGCTGTAGAGTTCGTTTGGGACAGAACCAAAAGATTCTGGAATGTCAGAAGTAATCTGAATGGAAGAAAGCAGTCGGATTTTTGTTTTGAATGAACTCAAATTGTCAGGGACTTCGCATATTCTGCATAAATGTCGTGCATTTGGTTCCTAAATTGGTTGTACACAGGTTTATATTGACCACATTATCTGCATTCGCTAAAGTACACAACGGTTCTTACATGCTAGTGTCATACATGAGAGCATCGAGACGTACCTAAAACCTTAATACAGAAAGTCGAATGCTTCTCAAAGCTCTTCCAGTCCCTTCATATCCAAACTATTACCACAGTTAATGCCGATGCTCATATCTGACTAGTCAACGCATCTTGAATCACAACAAACGCAAAAAATGTCAGAGCGTTCATCACGTTTCTCCCGCCAAACGGCGTCTGGTCTCCAGAGCGGCTGCACGAGGTGTCGGGCGCACGGCTCTTTAAAATATTGCACTCAAAGCTTCACGTTCATCTATGGAGGCCTTTAAAAAGGTCACGTGACTTTGTTTTTCGCCCAAATCCAGTGGAAATATTGGATCCTCGTTGTCGGGGGAAATATGAAAAGTTTCCGGCACGTCGCTATTCCAGCGCCGTTTCTGCTGTAAACTTGTCGAACGCGGAGACACTCGCTCCTGTGATGTCGTCCTCAGTTAATCCAGTATAAATAAAATAACAGGCACTGATATTATGTTAAGAAAAAGCCACACATTCAAGAGCGAGCTGGGAGAAACGCTTGAGAAATACAGTATAAAAATAGAACATCTTTTTAAAGGTTCTTGTCTCGTCCGTCGCCTCATTGTTCAATTGTGCGCCCCTCCTTCTCCAGTTCGTGTCCGATCAGTCTGTTTTAAGGCGTGAAGCAGGTGTGGTGTACTCGGGAAACAGTGCACACTCGTCCACGCGGTGTCAGTTTGTTTTGGGGTTTTGTTTTAACCGGCGCGCCCTTCGCGTTCGTTTCGTTACGGTGGTGAAACGGAACTCCTCCAGGGGGTCCGCTTTTCCTCTGGGGTGACGTTTCATGAAATGCACTTCCTGTTGCGTCTGCGTGGTCCTTGAGCCTTTTTTGGGTTTACCCTTTCGGTTGAATCCCAAGTACCAGCCTTTGTATTTGGCAGACACCAGCGCCGTGTAGTTGTTCTCCAAATATTCCTCCACGAACACGCACTCCTGGTTATTCCCATTGGGCTGAGGAGAGAGAACAAGTCTACGTGTCAGAACGGGCACAGAACCTGAGACCCTCAACCATTTTGTCTAATTGGTCAGAAAGCATTCAAGCCAACTAGGGCAGGGGTCAGAAAAAAATGTGTAATTGAACGTACAAGTTTCAAGACTGAATTACACAAAACATTTCATGTTTGACCAATCAGATTCAACAATAACTCGCAAAACAAAAATATCCATCAAAGCAAATATGAAACTTTTTTTGGTTAAAAACATTCTTCTTACGTCATTAATAATGACTTTGTAGAAAATGTTGGTTTGCCGTGACTTCAGCTGACTAAGAGAAGTGCTTTCAAAGCTCGACCCGTCTCTTGTACACAACTCGACTGATGAAACTCATGGCGCCTACTCGGCTTACAAAGCAGAATATTTCAAAAGAATAGCCACCCCCCTGTACCAAAGCAACACAATAATTGTGCCCCTCTCTGGAA
Organism: Triplophysa tibetana; assembly: GCA_008369825.1. Taxonomy (NCBI): domain Eukaryota; kingdom Metazoa; phylum Chordata; class Actinopteri; order Cypriniformes; family Nemacheilidae; genus Triplophysa; species Triplophysa tibetana. Next base: position 20,275,148 of record CM017909.1, on the reverse strand, counting down.
CTTATGGTCAGTTCAAAACAAGCCACTGATGCATGGAAAGTACGGTTCATGGCTAAATGTAGGGGGTGTTATTTTTTCCACTTTTTGTTTGTGGTGAGGCAGTTTCATGCACTTGGAAAAATGGACAAATTCACCTTCAAACAGCCAACATCAATTTCTCATTTTTTTTTGAATAGATGGTACTAAAATATGTGTTGACCGGCTCTATTATATAACCATTATGAGAAGGTTACAGTAGTGGCGGTTTTTAAAAACTCATACCCCAAAATTGCTCCCAGCTACAAAGTCATAATAGAAAGTTGACGTACGGCAAATGTTACTACACCCTACCATTGCAATATTCAGAAATCCAAAAACATTTCAGCCAAAGTCAAGAGTACTCTCTGTCAATGACAAAACCACAAATGCATAGATTCTAAAATAAGCATTCACATAAATACGATCAAAGCAACTTCATCGAAGTTTTATGAGAATTCTCTGGACACTTCCAGTTGTTTGACTGCATATTCCTGCGGCTGGACAACATGATAATCCGGCTCAATTCCTGCTAGAAACATACCTTTCCGATAATTTTCCCGTTCTTGTTCATGCAGATGTAGTATCCGCTCTCTTTCCCTTTTATCCGAATGTGACTGCCGAACGTCTCGGTTTCCACGACAAGCAGAGCTGCAGGTGAAAAGAAAGAAAACACATTTTAACAAGAGGTAGAAAACACTACTATGAAAGGAAATCTCACAAAACCCATCAAAAGAAAGGAATTAAAAATGTTTCATGCATTAAGATTAATTCTAGAAGATACCTATTTTAAACTTTTTTTTATTATGGCATTATTATTTTTATCACAGTTAAGAAACACCCCCAATTATAATAGAATAAAAAGAGTAATTAATACTTGTTATTATTTGTAAAAAAAAAACATGGTCATTGCTGTAGAGAGTAAAATAAAAAATAAAAAAAATTTAAAGCATTTTTAATTGCATCAATTTACACAAATGTTAAAAAAAGACATCCTTACAATTTATTCTTTTATATGCAATCAAGTACAAAGATTGCTTTAATACTGTAAATATAATGATTTATAAATTGTGAGAAACACAATATGGAAGAGCGCAAAACAAATCTCAAAGATAACTTTCTAAATGTTCCTAATGCAAACTGCCTTTCACACATCTTTTTTGGAAATGTACTGATGGTTATGTACTTTATTCTGCGTGTTGTAAAATAACAATGTATCCATAGCTGTCGACTATTAAATAAAATAATTTACATTATTTGACTGCAGTAAGAAGTTTCCTTACAAGCCCTTAAACCTCTCTCTCTTTCTCTCTCTACCTTTGTTAAGGGTCCCTCTCTCGGGGGGAGAAGCAATCTACCAATCTCCTTGGAGCAGTTCAGATCTCTGGGGATTGGGTTTCCACTTGCCTTTAGTTCGTGCTCATTCAATCACAAACTTAGGATGATCCATTTGTTTAACACACTGGGCTATTCAACACTACTCAAAGCAGAGAGGCTTAGAGAGCAACACCAAAACTGTCCCCTTCAAAAACAGCTCGAGGCAACATGAGAGGCTCGACTAATCCACACAGGCCACTTGAGATCAACTGCAGGTGGGAAAGATCTCACTTCTGAGCGCTTCAGACACCTGAAGATTTATTATGAAGTACAAAATAAAAACAAGTCTGATAGAGGGAGAGAAATCTGTGTCAAGTGCATATGTCTGTATTTTAATTAACATCGTATATTTAAAAATAAAAAGGTTAAAAACGGTCAGGGTTTAAGGTGATTTCAGATCGTTCATTCAAGTAGTTTGGACATTTCATTATTTAAAAGAAAAGTTTCACTCACTGGGTTGTTTTGGTTTAGTTTTACTCCTTCAATCACGAAAACCGAATAAAGTTAAGGGAAGTTTATTATTTTTAAAAAAAATTATAAGGTGCAGCAATGAATCACACAACGCACATTTAGACCTACAAAAGGTAAAAAAAACTAGATTAAAATAATTAAAATAATGACCAACAGTGTTTTAGGTGTTCTAAGCGTTTCACATAGCACAAATCTACATGCATTAATCTCATTCAAATGAAGGTGTGTGAGCGAGATAGAGAGAGATAGAGAGAGACAGAGAGAGGGAGAAACAGAGAGAGAGAGAGAGAGAGAGAGAGAGAGAGAGAGAGAGAGAGAGAGAGAGAGAGAGAGAGAGACAGAGGGTCAGAGGGACATAGAGGGAGAAACAGAGAGAGAGAGAGAGAGAGAGAGAGAGAGAGAGAGAGAGAGAGAGCGAGCGAGCGAGCGAGAGAGAGAGAGAGAGAGAGACAGATAGACAGAGGGACATAGAGGGAGAAACAGAGAGAGAGAGCGAGAGACATGTAGTGTCACAGAGTTCACAGGTGCCAGGTGTGGGGGTTTACCTAGATGTGCTCACACAGGTACAGAAGAAAAACTCAGCAATGCTTAACCAAACACTGCCGTATCCACACAGTAAACACAACTAACATTAAAAAATCAACATAAACTTACAAACAAGCAATTACTGCACAATTCCGATAAACCACCAGCAAAACCCAAACCACTGACTAACTTACCACCCAACCACATTCACAATCATCAGTTTGTGAAAACATGAACAACACAACTTCAGCTGACCCTGTTGAACTATACACATGTGAGTTGACGTTTTATACTCGCTGGTTTACAACATGATCAACACAAGAAACACAGGAACAGAGCACAAGGAATCTCTCCGATTATAGAATTACGTAAAGAACAAGATCATGGCCATGAAGGAGCACGAGAGGAAGAATATAAACAAACTTGTCTTGGTCTGTGTAGATTTTATACACAGTGTTTATTTTTCCTCTGGAAAGAAAACTGTACTGTAGTATTTACTGTAGTGGTGAAACTCTTAAGTACAGGACAGTATTTACTAAAGTTTGTCAATTTACTATAGGAAATACTACAGAATACTTAATCATGATTTTAATTTGTACCCTTTATAGTTGAGAGGGATAGTTCACCCAAAAATTTTAATTCTGTCACCCTCACCCCTGCTCACCCTTGTGTTCTGATAAACACAAAGAAAGATATTTGGAAGAATGTCAGTAATCAAACATGTACTGCCATAGTAGGGAATGTAAATACTATGGGAGTCATTGGGAGATGGGATCTGTTTGGTTACTGACGTTTTTCCAAATATCTTCCTTTGTGCTAACTAGAACAAAGAAATGTATACAGGTTACAGGAACAATCCAAGGGTAAGGAAATGATGACAGAATTGTAATATTCTTTCATGTGGGTCAATTTAAGTTTCTTTACCCCACAAGCACTGCTGTAAGAACTCCACAGTTGTTTAAACATTGATTTTGATTTATTATATTCCAGGTTTGATGGCACGGGCATCTCATCAACGCTGTTTACAGCTGGAAAAGCTTAAATCTAATAAAATGACATTGAATTTCTGTGGAATGGATATTAAAATGTGTGAAACTAAACTGTAAAGCATCATCAAATTGGACACGTTACTTAATAAATGATCCGGGAAGGGGCGGGGACTCAAGTGACTGGCTTTCAGTGGAATTCTGCGTAACACTGCTGAGCTTCTGCACGAGCCCGGTTATTAGACAAACATATCACCCGCAATCTTCCTGTAGACACTTCATTTTCACCAGAACTGAAAACACCAGAGCTATCATTAACCGACACGCCACGCGGCTTCCAGCGTGTGATAACAAAACCAAACACGGATTTTGAGAAAAATGATTCCACTTTTTCAACACGCTCAAAGACTGTAACGAAGAAGCCATTTATGAAATCTCTGAAACAGGTGTACATCAGTTCAACGTGAAGAATTTGTGGTAAGCAGAAGTTATTCTCAGAAGTGCTTTCCTCGCATCGTCTAAAACATCTAAAAGAGCACAGGAACACTCCCGTACCGTACTTGCCCCCATCGTCTCCGTTGGCGTTGATCTTCTTGCCCAGGATCTGCACATGTTTCCCTGTGGTTCTGCTGTACAGCTGGTAGATCCGCACCTGCTTCCGGCTCACGTCGTCTCGAGTGTGGTTCTCGATGTAGAACCGGAAGTCAGCCGAACTCTGCTGAGATTCCTAGAACCAAGAGAAGAAAGATGATTCAGTGATCTGTTTTACGACGCTTGAACAACTGCATTTAAAAGTCGATGTGAAATATGGCTTCTTTTGGAAAGTTTGATGTTTATGCCGGTTCGGTGTGTGAAAAGAATAATAAGAAAAAAACATGATTTATTCATTCAAATGTCATTCAAAACTTTTGTTCTTTTTGTCAGAAGACCAACGAAGATATTTTGAAGAATGTTGATAAACAAACAACATTAGGCTCCATTGACTAACATTGTGTAAACACAAAACCACTGAAACATTTCTCAAAATATCTTCTTTTGTCTTCCGGAGAATAAAGAATCTGATACAGGTTCCGAACATATAACTGTAAATGTGAACAACATGAGGGTGAAAAATGATGACAGAATTGTTCTTTATTGTGAACTATACCTTTAAGAAAGTGCAATCAATTTGAATTTCATGTTGACATCCATATATTATGTATTACACATTCCGTTCATGTTTATGTTATGTGCTGTAAGACACGATTCCAGCATGTCCTGTTACCTCTTTCTTTCTTTCTATCTGTTTCTCCCTTTCTTTTCCTTTTTTGTTGAATAAAACATCTGAATACTTTAAGCCTGCAGCTACACCGAGAAGTGAAGTTTTCAATTTCCACTAGCAATTCTCCAGCAATTATCCACCTGAAAGATCCAACTCTGTCATCAAACAAATATCTGCCTAGGGTCAGAATCACACTCATAAATCACACACACCTGTAAGAATGGGAAGTAGATATACACAACCTAAGACTGACACAAATGCATCATAAAATGCACCGCTGCTTGCCACAGCATCTCCTGTCAGTAGAAAAGCGTGACGTGTTGTGCTCGGCCCTGAGGCTTTACGTGAAAATCACCCATTCCATCTCTCATCCAAAACTCTCCGTCCTTTCCTTCCCTCCTCCTATTCCCTCCAAAACACATATACCTTAAAAAACGCAAGAATCTCAGCCAAGACGGCTTCTCGTGCGCTGAATGGAGGGTAATTGCCCTGTAATGAGCTTTTATGTGGCTTCTCTCGGGTGGTTAATTACACACACTTTACATGCTTCAACTCCATGTTATTTTAACCTCGGCTAATTAATGACATTTAGGAAGCATGAGGGGAAACGTGCTCACGGTATGAAGGAAATCTTTTCGACGGGGAAAAACAGTTCCATATAGCTTCATGAAGCACGCAGGAATGCTGAGAAACAATAATGCACGAGCACACAAAACTTTTGACGCATGACTTATAGAATCACTGAGAGAAAACCATTACATTTCTTTATTTTAAATGTAATCATGTATTTTGAGAAAGCTACATATCTGTTTAAAAAAAAAAGAGAGAACCTTGTAGGCCAGATTTGTAGGTTGATACACAGCAACTTTTCTGTGAATTTGGTGCCCCACTATCTGTTGGTCTCACCAATGACTGAATTGCGAAATGTATCTGAAACCTGCCATTATTTATGCAGTTCTGACTCTTCATCAGAATTACACGCTTCACCTTTCGGTGCAAATACAACATTACAAAAAACAACAACAGACTCATAATAGTTGTAGCCAAGCGTGTTGGCAAACAGCAGCAATAATAGAACCATTGGCTGTCGCAACATGACTATATTTCACAAAAAAAGAATTATAGTCATAGAAATATAAATTATAGTCATATGCGCTCCAATTGTTGTATCCCTAAATTAAACGAGCCAACCAACATCCAACACCATGATGTGTCCAACATCAATTTACGTAAGAATAATGGTCGATTTTGCCTTCTTTGCCAATTTCTGCTTGTAATAACAAAATCACACCCACAATCTATCCTCGACGGGATTTACTCTGCAATCTGCCCACAGTCAAGCAACGAGGTGTGTATGTAGACGGTTGCGCACGGTCGGGCGCGGGAAGGATGCGGGCATGCCCATGCAGAGACACCGCGCCACGGCCAAACATTTTTATCGCACCGCCCGAATGCCTTCAAAGTCAAGACAGGCACACGAAAAGGACTTCATAAGGAAGGAACCCACGCACTCATGCATGTCAGATAGGCCCTATCTACAGACATCGCTCTGTGCGCACGACGCATCTCAGGAAACAACCCTTCAGCGCACCGCCACTTAAACTGCGCTTATCACACGTTCTCTTTCACTGCATCTCTTTAATAAAATGTTTGTTTGTTTTCGTAGCGCAAACTATATAACAACAACAACAACAAAGGTTGGGGTTAGCTACGGAAGCTGGAGATATGTTCGGATATCCATGGCCCTGTCATACAAGCAGACAGCCCCACACTATGACCTTGTTTGTGCCAATAGCACGAAACAAAATTGTGAGCACATAATTATATAACCAATCTCTTTTTTCCAAATCAGTGGCTTTGTTCCTAATTTGAAGGCTGTCTTTGTAGATCTCCCACTCATATTACCACATTTTGATGACGGGTTTTATAATCACATCGCCTTGACCCATTTGTCAGAAGAGGGATAAAAACTCTCTTGGGCATTAAGTTGTTTGCGCCTTGTGAGGTGTGTAAATCGTACGAGGAACTGCGGATATCACATTTCTACTCGTTTGATTTTGTTGGGAGAATTGTGTCAGAGGCTTAGAAGATTGGTAACCTAATGTTGGAAGAGCCTGAGAATTTTTTTTTATGTTACCTGAACAATTGGTATGATCAAATGACTGCCCCCTGAATAACTAACAGAAAATGTATAATAATTGTTTATATGTGAAACACAATATGAACTCTAATTTAAAATCATGAATCAATTAATATTACTTATATTTGTCTGTTTGGTTTTTTATAGTTAAACTCAAATTTACTTTAAAATGTATTCCCCTTTTTAAGGATTATTTTCATTAATTTCTTGGGCAGTCCCGAGAGTTCATCGGGCGTGTCCGTTTGTGAATAAACGCAACTATTTCATCTCGTCTTCCTTTGCGTTAGAAAAACGAATTCGGCATTTCCTTGGTTGCTCAAAATGCGCATTAAATTTGAAGGGATATAACAGAATCTCTGAACATTTATGGTGTTAAGGAATTACAAAACTGCTAATCATTTCAAATTTAAAATAACATGTTGTGATTTTTTTCACGAAAATCTGAACGCATCACGAGAACATGCAAAAGCCATGGAAATCTGGGATTTAAAATCGATTTATTTAATTTTTCTGGCAAGACCAAAGCAAATTCAAACACCCTTTATACGGCACTCCAGGGTCTACATTTCCTAACCCTGTTTTAAAAACCTTAAAACAACATATTAAACAAGCCTTGTGTTTGCGGAGGCACATCCTCATAATCCTGCCCGTAATCCAGATTAATGATAAGAGTGAAACTACCAGACTTACCTGTAACTGGAAGTAGAGGACCAGAAAATGTAAACACCTGGAGAGGGAGAGAGGGAGTGAGAGAGAGCGAAAGAGAGAGAGAGGAGGAGTGAATCACAAGCAATTACACAAGATAAAAAATGTACCAGTATCTCAATGCTGGCTTTGAGCGACTTCTATTGGCAAGAATGTACTGACTCAAAGTGCATCAAAGTGAATGTTAAAAGTGTTTCTTACACGTAGATGAACCTTGAAGGCAGAACAGACATCTTGGTCAAATACACCTGTTTCCAGCGTTTGCCGCTCCAGTAAGTGCCGTACGGAGCCCCGCCAGGGTCTCACGCACAAAATCCCAGAGGAGATGTGCAATCCCAGTGTAAGGAGCGATGAAGAAAGCGCAGATGTGCCACTGCTCGCAGCATGAGGCTTTCCTTGCTTTTTAAAGATCAGGATAAACTCAAACAAACGTCTTCCAGAGTGGTCTCCCCTATCTACAGCGACCTTGCGCACGCCGCGCTCTCGCCAAAGCGCGCAAACATTGAATCTGCAGGAAAAAACTGTGTCGGGGTGTCTCCTCCTCGCTGACAAATCCACGTCCTTAACTACTTAGTCTCGGATCCAGCATGCGATAAAAGAAGGATAAATTCCGTTCGAACCCGCCGTAGACACCTGGAAGCCCACACCGTACGCAGATCATTGTACTCTTTTCATGTCCATTGTTTGGAGAGGGAGAAACTTTCCCAGCAACTCCAAGCTGTCAGGACGTTAAAAACTGTCTCGCGTTTAGTTTTAGTTTTGCGGATATCCAAAGTTGTTGTAAATAGGAGGCTGTTGCAAATCCTGGAAGAGCGATATGGCTGATGATAGGACTCCTGTCAGTGGTCTGTCTGTCTGTGCGCCGCGGAGGTTTGGAGCGCAATGAGGGGTTTATGGTTGGTAGTGGGTGGAAACCTGTCAGTGGTTTTGCACCTGATAGGGTGATCTGCAAAGGACCATCGGTGTGGGGAATGCGCCTTTCGTCCAACATTTTTGCTTTGTGCTCTTCTGAGTTTTTTTAACTCTGTCGTCATTTTAATGCGAATCTATGAAAATTCCTCACATTTTCACATAGGAACTCGTAAACAGGTGCATTTCGGTTGAGCAAAACCAGATACGCGGAGCGGAGATAACAAAATTCTCATCTCATGTTAAATGTGTGAGAGAAGTACATTCTCGCTCCCCTTTTCACAGCTTAAACGCATAATAGATCAAGCATGCCACCAATATTAATAATTTTTATCAAGGGCAAAACGTATTATGTCCATTTTAAATGACCTATTAGTATTTTTTTAATGGAGGCGAAAACTAAACCTTACCTTAAGTCTCAGTGCGAGCAACTGAAGTTTAGTGTTGAAAACTTTTAAAGGCGCGCTTTGATTACCCATCCACTGATGAGTCTCATTTCATCTCGTTTGTTCACTTCCCAAAGCCGAAAGCATTTTATTGGTGGGGTTTGTTGATTCCTCTCAGACAGTATTGAAATGCAAGTGGTTGCCGAACTCGAATTTTCAATATTGTGCTATAAGTCATCTGGCATTGAAATGCGCAAGAGGTGTGAATGTGTTTACAAGGTCTTCTGAACATGCCCCCCGCCAGCTGCAGGTTTATTCCATCAATAGCCCTTTCTCAGATGCGATAGGGAAAAAACACAAATTTAAATTACTCCTCTGACATGTTTTTCAAGTAGTTTATTATATACTTTTCACGAAGTTGCATTACAAAGCAGATCTCAGATAAAAATGTAAAGGGTAAACGCTGAAAGGGTTTTGCACGCGGTGTAAAATGACGACATCTATTCACGTGGCCTAAATTATCATTTTGACACGTTCGGATATGAGCAAGACGTCCTGCCTCGGATTGGTGTGTCCAATATGATAAAGGTATGAACCTGAAATCTTTCAAGTCTGACGAAGAACAGTAAATAAAGGTAGGAGGTGGAAAATGTAGAGAAAAATAAATTTGAAAATAATCTCAGATTACTTTTCTTAAAGGGATAGTTCACACAAAAATCGAAAATTCTGTCATTATTTACCCCTCGTCGGGTTGTTTTTAAACCTGTGTATATATTTATTTGTTCTCTTAATCAAAGTAAAATATATTTGGAACAATGTCAGCAATTTTCACTTCTGCAACATCATCCACTACAATAGAAAAACAATCATTGCATATTTTTTGCTGTTACACAAAAATGAGACCTTTTGAAGAATTAAAAAAACAGTTCTGGGACACCTTTGACTACCATTGAAATTTCCCTACTTTGGTAGTCAATGACATTCCAGAACTGAAAATGGGTAACATTCTTCCAAATATCTTTTTTTATACACGTATAAGGGTGAGTAAATGATGACAGAATTGTCATTTTTGGGTGAACGATCCCTTTAATTCCTTTTACATGCGACTTTCTTTACTTGCAAGCATTTTTGCTTCTATAACAAAACAATTCTATTAATCTTGATGTTTTCTTTGAAGTGGATCACCTGGACTGTCTGGTGAGCTCAGAATAATCCTATTTGGAACAGCCAAACCAAAAGTGGTTTTAAATGAACAAGTGAACACAGATTCATCCATCATCGGCCAAATGAGATCAAGGGAGGCTTTGGCAATATGACAACCAACATATCCTGAGCGGGACACTAAAAAGGAAGTTATACTCTGGCATTCCCTAAAACTAGGAAGTGGCTTGATCTTCTGAGCGCTCGGAGCTTTGCGTGTCTCATAGAATATTAAGCATTCAGGTGGCCGTTTCCAAGTGCAACTTTTCACAACCCGTGCTCTATTTGTCTAGAATGAGGCACAGAAATAGTTGCCTTTAGGTTATTTATTGGAACTGCACAACTTGGAAGACCGAAGATGAAACAAATGAGATTCCAACAGCAATTCCTGGGAGAACTGGAGAGGTCTCCATCACACATTTAATTTGTTGTGAAAAAGCGCAACACCTCAAAGTGGGTCACACTTTGTCCGTGCGGCGGTTTAAGGCATGCGAGGAGTGATTTAACCAAACAACAAAGCCTCATTAGTCAAAGCGCTTTAATGACAGGATAGAATGCATTAAAAACAGATAAATATGTCACATCAAGGGCCTAAAATAATAACACAAACCGCATGTTCTTTGTGCATTGGTGTGATGGAAGTTAAAGGAATGCTGTGCAACCGCCGTGTCCCTGAAGTTTAATAAAGCAGGGAAAAAACTTGGAGGAGAGGTCACACACAGTTGTTCAAAGGCTTCGAGAGACCTTTTAAAGCTGACAGAGGAACTTCACAGTTCTGCGAGTAAAGGCCGGTGTACCGCATTAGTGTCAGAACACCTCCGACACACCCAACTTCCTCTCTGCATCCGCTTTCATCTCTGACACAAACGTATAGATGGCATCTGTGTCCTATTGAATGCGAAGGTGACGGGGAGATCTCTTTCACTGATTGATATCTGATGGCCTTCGTGAATCAGAGGCAAGGCCACGGTGTTAACGGAAAACACTTGATCAGCATCTCAAAGAGAGAACGTATATCTGCGTGGAACACTGTACAGGTACCACCAGTCCGGATGAAAAAAAACGATCCGGCTTTCAGTACCAAAGTCAATTACAATAGGAACTTCTTTAGAGGGACGGTTCACCCCAAAATACCAATTCCATCATTATTTGGTCACTCTCGTGTGCTTCAAAATCTGTATATGACTCTTTCGTCGGTGGAACACGGAGGAGGATATTTTGAAAAATGCCATACAATGGGAGTCAATGGGGGCTAATGTTGCTTGGTTCCCAACGTTCTTCAAAACGTCTTTTTTTGTGTTGAGCTCAAGAAACATTCGATCTATCTGCGGTCATGTTTAAAGATTCTGGTAGGTCGATGAAGGGTCATGTCCCGTCAGACTCCAAGGGTGACAGAGAGGGTGTGTGGGGGCGACTCAAAGCCTTGATGTTGCTTTGAGGGTGTGCACACATTCCTAATTTGTCCCCCGTCACACGTCGACTGCATGGAAGCGTTTAGAAGTGCAGGACACAGAGCGTGTGATGTCGGCTATAGGTGTGTGGGTGGGAACAGGGGTGCGTGTGGGGGGTGAGGAACGTTTAAAGGTTGGGGAGGAGGGGTCGGTGGGTCTGACGTCGGCTTGGCAACTGATAGATAATTGTTCTGTCAGTGCGGTGCAAACTCTGGGCCGCGCAGCACGCCGCTAATGATGATATTTCCCCTCTCGCGCTGCGTTCCACGTCCAACGTCACAAGCGCTGCGTACGGCTCCCTCGCCGCTAGCCGCTAACATGTGTTTTTATTTTCATGACTGCATCCATTTCCACGGCTCGGTGAACACCGCGCTCCTTAATTATTCCACAGTCGTTCTTGTGGAGTGTTCGCTGTGGAGTTTAATAGATTTTAAAGAGCCAGCCTGTCAGAGCTTGTCACAATAGAGTATGTTTCGAGTCTGAGAGAATAATTGGTTTGGGAACCGTACCCCCTTTAGCCGTACCTCTGGTCCCTCTGGAGAGATCCCAGCGCTCAGAGAGATGACACGGTGGACATTGGCAGATAGGTGGACGTACGTTTGGCATTTCTGGTTGCTGAGGAACTAGTAATCGATAGATTTGGACGGAGAGGTGCACTTTTACAGGACAAACTGTGGATAGGCCTTTACGACACAGGGATGTTACGATTCATGATACTGATCTTACGATGTGATTTATCTTTTTTTACAAAATGAGTTGAGAGAAATCAGAAACGAACATCTGCCTTTTTATTCATTATCAAATGCTGCACATTCCTTTGTTAAATATAAATATATTTTGTGTCAAATAACCAAACTGAACTGCAAATTTAAAAGAAATTCCAGATAAAACAAACAAACAATACAAATACCCTTTAAAATAAACGAACTAAAGGAGCGGGTATGGTCCGCCCGTCCGTGTCCGTGCACCGCACGCATGACGTAATTTTATCATCAGGAAGGTCATGACAAGGTCGTGACCGTAGAACAGCATATGTGAAAGAAAAGTGCACTAGTCAACTAGGGGTCAATTCACACCCAGAAAGTGTGCAGTGTTCTGTTGTCGAAGAATAGCGATACAAAACCAACACGCTGAGAAGCATACCCTTCTCCATACGGTTTGTTTGTGGTCTTGCTGTTTGCTCGGATTGTTTGCAATCGTGAATGACCTCCTCTATCATTAATTTGCAGTGGGTCTGTGAATGAAACTACTCAGCGCTGCCCTCTGATGGTCGGGTAGAGTACACGCAATCGTTTGTACCCCGCATATGTCGAACTCGGACGTCCAAGTTTAATCCATGATGAGTACGTTCAAGAAGCTGTCCGGACATGTTTGTGCGCGAGACGGACACGGAAAGTCAAGTATACCCGCTGGTTAAGACTTTTTTCTTGTACCTTGGAAACCATGTTTTACAAGTTAGCAGTAAACACAGCGGCCCCTGCTGTTCATAACATGTACTGCGATTCAAATAACATCTCAACCAGCTTGAATCGTCACATTTTAGAATCGTTTTCAACCGGCTTATGGTGAATCGTTACATCCCTACTATATAAAGATGAACAAATTTACCATTGTCACTCGAGGAATTACTCAACTCGGGACGTAGGTCAGAAAATCACGTTTGCATCATTTATTTAATAAAACACAATGAACGCAGTGTCACCGAGCACTCCCGAACAGAAGCCCGCTCCACACAATGCTCAATTATAAAAACAGTATCTCCCATTACAGTAAACACTACCTTCGCTTCCAGTGCGGGTCAACTAAGGGCACTTTAGCGTTTTAAGACAGAGAACCTTTGTTCGGGAAAGCAGACAACACCAAAGTGTGCCATATTCTTCTGTTGGAGTCTCAGGTGTATTCCCTTACACTCATGAAACACACACACACATGACAACCACAAAGATTAGTTGATTTTCATGACAAGTGTGCTTAGATGTGTTCTGTGTGTGTCTCATTTCAGCCAGATGAAACCAGCCCGAGCTTAATGGACTAGTCAGGTCCCCCCCGTCCTGAACGCTTTATGCGCTGGTCTGATCCGTTCCCCTGTCTAACACCTCCTTAGAACCCGCGCTTCCTTTGTTCTGTCAATACACAAACAACCATTCACATATGGCCACTCTGTAATCAGTGAAATACTAGCCTCTGGGCATTCAGAGAGAGAAAGAGAGAGAGAGAGAGAGAGAGAGAGAGAGAGAGAAAGAAAGAGAGAAAGAGAGAGAGAGTGAGTGAGTATGAGAGAGAGAGAGAGAGAGGGAGAGAGAGAGAGAAAGAGAGAGAGAGAGTGAGAGTGAGAGAGAGAGAGGGTGTGAGTGAGTGAGTGTGAGAGAGAGAGAGAGAGAGAGAGAGAGTGAGTGAGTGTGAGAGAGTCTGAGAGTATGTTCGTGAGTGAGTGAGTGAGTGAGTGAGTGAGTGAGAGAGAGAGAGAGAGAGAGAGAGTCAGAGAGAGAGAGAGAGAGTCAGAGAGAGAGAGAGAGAGAGAGAAAGAGAGAGAGAGAGAGAGAGAGAGCGTGAGAGTGAGTGTGAGAGTGAGAGAGAGTCAGAGAGAGAGAGAGAGAGAGAAAGAGAGAGAGAGAGAGAGAGTGACAAATAAACTCATAAAATACCTGTCTGGCTTTCGGTTGCAGATGTTTTCAGAGGAGGACACAGGGAAGAGAGATTCCTCTCCTAGAAAATAATTCACAATTTTTAAAATGTAAAATACACACGGGATGAGTTGGGAGTCGGAAGATCCTCACGATCATTTACATTTATGTGTCTGAAAGATGCTTTTATGCAAAGTTACTTTGAACCCATGACCTTTGCACTGTTAACGCAATGAAATCCATGAACAACATCATTCGGTCTCTTCGGTCTCTCCATGGGTATGATTCCTGTAGAACACACATACTGATAAAATACCTTGAAAGCATTTTGGATAAAAGCATCTGCCTGATACATACATACATACATACATACATACGTAAAATATTAGAAAGCACTAATGTTATTTCTCCAAAGCAGCAAGACTTTAGTTTAGTTATTAGGAAATTCCAGATGAATTTCATAACAACGTATATTGAGTAAAACAACATGTTCACTCATTTCACAATTATACACATATTTTTCTGGGTCAAATCTAGTTTTCATACTCAATCATCCATATGTTCTAAACGGGATTATAATAACGAACAGCGATTCAATTTTTATCATGTGAAATATTTGGGAATATTTAGCTAATATTTATCATCATTAGAACAGAGCTTGTTTTACACTGGAGGGAAACTGATAGCTTGGTCTTTATGGAGATCCAGACGGTCAAGCTTTTGAGAACTTCGCTTTTACTTATGAAAAATGTACCATAGTTCACCAACTGTTTAACTTTGACATAAATAATTGTGGTTAAAGCCACAACCACATGTAGGAGGATGGACAGTCCTCATTGCAGCGGTCTTTCTATTAAACACTACAGTATTTATTATAGGAAAAATAGCCTAAATACATTTAAAAAACAAAACAAATTTTAGAAGTCCATTCTTATATTCATATATTAGATTACTAACATATTTAAAGAATCTGCAGTCTGCATGTCTGTCAAAATACCACAGGAACTGTTACTACAGTAAAAATCTAGGAGGATTTTTAACAAGTAAATCTTTAAAAAATAAAACGGGTGCTAAATTTCAGGACTCAACACATATGATACCTGCTTTAACGGCACTCTTTCATATCTCAGGAGATTTGACGGAGTTTCTTTTTGTGTTTCATTTAGGTGTCCACTTTGTCTCAGATGTTCTCTAAAAGTGCTTTGAAGAAACAAAAACAGAAGCAAATGAGATTTGTTGAGAGGACATCAAGTGTATGGAGGTGTAAAATGAATGTATGGTCGAGGTAAAATAATCGTAAGATTTATTTTTGGCGTTTTTGCCTTTATTTGTACAGTAACAGTAAGAGGACAGGAAACGAAGTGGGGAGTGAAGGGGTGGGTTTGGGAAAGGACCACGAGCCGGGACTCGAACTCGGGTCACCCGGAGCGCAACAGAGCCATATGTCGGAGCACTAACCACAAGGCTATCGGCTCTGACGGATTTGGGTAAATCTGACCAGAAATGTTTGAGTTCATATCTTCAATAATATTGACTTTCTGAAACTCTGACAGAGACGTTTGTGAGATTTCTGTGTTTATTTTTATCAGGATAAATATCTGAGACACAAATGAAATTCTGTTGTGAATTACTCTCTAAATTTGTCCCAAACCTGTATAAACTTCTTTGTTTGGCTGAACACAAAAAAATATATTTGGAAGAATGCTTGTGGCTGTCCAACATTCTTCAAAATATATATTTTGGGGTTTAAAAGAACAAATACAATTATAACATCATTGAATGTCAATGGGGTCCAAGAACTGTTTGGTCATAAGCATTCTTCCAAATATCTTCCTCTGTGTTCATCCGAACAAAGACATTTATAAAGATTTGGAACAACTCAAAGGTGAGTAAATGATGACCGAATTTTTATTTTATGGTGAACCACGTCTTAAGCAAAAGTATCCATTCTTCCTCCATTTAATCTTACTGACCAATAATTGAGATATTACAGAGATCTCCACTCATTCAGTAAATACCACAGCAAATAAAGCTAAAATGATCTAAGACATTTCACAGAAGTAATTCACACCAGGTGTCTCCAGCGTGACTTCATTCCAGCTTCAAGCTTACAATAATTATTTGGTCTGATTTGTATATATGCTGTGTTAATTGTAGTGTTTGTACAGTTACTCTCAGCTCTTCTGTGGTCTAGATCAATCTGGTCGTGTCAGAACGATAGATAGATGCCGTCACATTGGAACCAAAAGGCTGCAAATCATACGACTTGTCACACACCATTTAGCCGCAAATGGATTCAATTTATCTCGATAAGAGACTCCAGAACACAGAGGGGAAAAAACTCCAACCGCTTCCCATCATTCTAACAGAGCTACAGGTGCCCCGAGCGACCCGGGGCCGAGCGCGTTTGAAGTGCACAACTGCTGGAAACCACCGGGACCACAAACTGCACAAATATCGCTCACTTTATTTCACTCTGGAGATGTTTAGGAGAGACAAATTACCCTTTCTAGCTTTGGCGTTTCATAAGTGCAAGCTAATGCATGTGGCAAACGCTAATTCAAAACTGAACGCAGTAACGCAGGGTGAATGTTAAACGCTCAACAAGTCTTTGTAGGTGAATATTTCAGCTTTAGAGTGTTCATTACAGCTTGCTCGAGAGATGAATGAGTCGTCTGTGTTGTGTACAAGATACCTCTAAAAGACTATTAGCACCCCTCCACTCTTAGATCTCACATTTGCAGGTTTTGTTGTTCATATAGACCATTGAGCAAGATGTTAAAACTGGTCCAGAAGCACTGCCGGTTTTCAGTGTTTTGTTTATTTGTTATATTTTAAAATATGTAATTCAATCTTAAAGATGTTTGTGTAGGATTTTACATTGGTTATGAATGTTCTTTTGATTGTATTTTATTTAAATGTTCACATATAATGAAACAGGAAGTTTGTTGGACAAGCACTGGTTACGTCATCCGAAGTGGTCTATAAAATATGATTTTATGGAAAAAACATCTCCAACTCGAAATTTTATATTAATATCTGTTGCAATTTTTCAAGTGGCTCACTTAAAGTTTTGTATATTTCACTATTGTCATATGGGATACATCACTGAAACCTCAAACTGTAGATTTAACTAGTCTCTAGAAAATATTGAGTTGGGTTCAGATTTTTTTTTAAGTAAATAAAATTTGAATATTAGTTTAAATGATATTGCCACAAATAGGCCTAAGTCATGTTTAATTCTGTACGATATACTTTTTATGTATCATAAAAATAAACGTATTATTCAGACACAATCTAATGCAAATTAACATTTAATGTTCCCAAATTTAAATGTTTAAAAAAACATTCCCACGGGGTAAGAAAAGTCTCATTTAAATTTAACTCTGAATTACTTAAAATAATATCTTAGAAATATTGTCTTAAATGGTCTTAAATTATAACATCTAAAATCATCTTAATGTTCAAAACATGTTTAACGCTGTAATTCATAATTAAAATAACGATTTGACAGGAAATGTGATTTTGACATTATTTGACATTACTTGACTAATTAATAAAGATAAGTAAAACCTGCAATTTATATTCCAAACAGAGATGGCACTAGAGAGACAAAAGTAACGCAGAGCACATCTTAAATATTCTATAAAACCAAAACATTGTACAGAAGATATGCAGTATGAATGATGTAAGATATAAAGATAATATATAGCCTAAATATTTCTTTATCCCTCCAAAAAATTATCCAATAAAATCTCTGGGCTGCTGGACGTTTTTACGCCTTGAATCTGGATGGACTTCAACATATCAAGAGGAAAAGTCTCTTGGTTGTTCACAAAGACTAAGATGATTTATATAGTTTTACAAGTGTAACCACAGAGAAACCACAAACTAACCACGTAGCAGCCTCTAAAAACCACAGACAAATGATTAAAACGTGAACTGAAATCCACTCCAGACCGGCCCTCCTCTGTAAGTCACGTAACCTCTGTCAGAGCTCAGGGTTTTGTGGATAGTGGAATTCAACTCACATCTCGCCATAGCCAGCCGTGGAGGTAATGCTCTCGCGTGTTGGCACATGTTACGGGTAGAGCACCTCGTCTCTTATTAATAAAGCTTTAGCCTTCTCTCTCCAAACTCACTTCTTCATGAATCATACAGCACCGCCTAAAACACACAACCTGCACGACCGTCTTACGCCCACCCTTGAGAGGTGATGATGCGAGTCGATTGTTTGGATAGGAGCCTTTCAAAAGAGGATCTCTGAAAGCAGACATGTATTACACAAACTTTCACAATATGCACATCACAGAGATAATGCACTGCTTAAGAGAGAGAGACACCGTGGTTTAGGTCTCATCCCGACAGATTAGAACAGGATAGGATGTCAGAGATCAACACGGAATATGAAAACAGAAAACTGACAATGATGGCTTCCTCTCTGCCTAATCTAAACATACCAGCATGATCACTTATTTGCCCTCGGGCTGTCGTTTTGTTCCACTTCTATTCTGAAAGCTCTCCACAAATGCTTCAAATGCTTCTTTGCCTTTTTTTCAGGCCGCATCTAGGCAGCGTGTTAACATGTCATTTTTTGATGTACATGAACTCTGCAAACAGGGAGAAAATGGAACAGAGATACAGCACATATGTGAACAACTCCGAGACGCACAAACAAACACTCAAATGGAGAAAATAAACATTGTAAAACGGTAAATTAACTGTTATTTTTCACAGATTTTCAAGTATAATGCAAAAATAAATAATTTTAACCAATTTTTACCGAATTCAATATAAAGAAAAAGACAGCAAATTTAACAGAAAAAGATGGAAAACTAGTATACACACACATATAGATAGATACACACATATATATATACAAACACACACACAAATAAATATATACGCAAATGACAGACAGGCATCCACACAGAACGACAGTTAGACAGACAGATGGATAGACAGAACAATAAATAGATAGATAGATAGATAGATAGATAGATAGATAGACAGAACGATAAACAGATGGATGGACAGATAGATGGACAGAATGATAGACGGGTAGATAGATAGATAGATGGGTAGATAGATAGACAGATGGACCGATGGACGGATAGACGGATCAACGGATAGATAGAATGACGGATAGGTAGATAGGTAGATGGATGGACGGATTGACGGATAGATAGAATGACGGATAGGTAGATGGATGGACAGAACAATAAATAGATAGATAGATAGACAGAACGATAAACAGATGGATGGACAGATAGATGGACAGAATGATAGACAGGTAGATAGATAGATGGGTAGATAGATAGACAGATGGACCGATGGACGGATAGACGTATCGACGGATAGAAAGAATGACGGATAGGTAGATGGATAGATAGATGGGTTTGACCAATTTTACCCAACCATGGCTTAAGAGACCCAACATTTATTAAGAGTGTAGAGAAATTATTTTCGAATTTCTGTTAAAAGTTGAAAAAGTCTATTCATTTCCTGCTAATGCACAACAGATCACAACAGACCTGCCACCTGTTTTGGGGTCGTGACTGAACAGTTTCGATCCACTGCTTTAAAACACACTATTCTTGGACGTTCAATATTTTTTGACTGCCAAGAAAGCAATAGAAAACTCATTACTACATGATCTGTTTTGCCGACTCGTAAGAAACCAAGCTCTTAACTGTTCATTCTGAAGTTGTAGATTTTGTCTGTTTTTCTCACGGTCCATAACAACATGCACAGTCCCAAACCATTAAACTTGAAAAGTTTAGATTCACTTACCAAACACTCATTGTCTACAGATTTTTTTTTCAATTTTTGGTCATCCATGTAACAGTTTTTTTATTAAACTTTGTCCTGTAAAAAAATTGATATAACTTTATATTTGTAGATATAATTTAGACAATGTTCAGATCAAAAGGGTTTAAACAATAAACAGGTGGAAACAGAAGAGAACAGAAGTGTAAATCCATTTAATAACATTTTCAATGTAATATATATATATATATCAACAAACTATTTTGATTTTTTATGACTTGCAAAATAAAAGCATTTGTCAATGTAGTTCTATTAATTATTTACATTTATGCATTTGGAAAACACTTTAATCCAAAGTAATTTTTATCAGTCTGGTTCCTGGGTATCAAATCCATCAGCTTTTGTGCTGTGCTGCCACCGTAATACTCGAAGAACTGAGACAAAAGCACAATTATTTTAAAAAATCATGTCCCCTGACCTGTATATTGAAGTATAAAAGTATAAGAAAGTATAAAAAGTGTCAGAAAGTACCCACCAGCAGGCGCCAACTGGACCGCATGCTAACCAGCCAAACCTTGATTCTTTAATTTGAAACACAAAGTTGGGCCAGGATTAGCTACAAGTATTTTATAATCTCATTCTAGAGAGCTTTTTATTGGAATTTTTTTTTCCTATTATAATTCTGTGAAATATTTCACTAACATTACAGTCATAGTCACATGTAACCCATTTTCTTAAAGATCTTGTGTTGTCCCGGCTCAACCCAACCGTTCCTGTCACAGACATCACAGAACCCAAACTGAGATTGGGCCACATCACTGCCAAACTCATGACAGCTGAAACCTAAGGTATGTCAAACATTTAATCGGCCTCGATCCAAGCAGTTTTATCCCCGAGGGTTCACGCTCAACATGCCAAGTTGCCATTCTCTGTCTCTCCCATAGTCAATGTTTACAAATGTGTCACCTCTGCACTTCAGCAGTCTGTTTCATCACTGTGAGCATGAACTCGCTTTGTTTTACCTGGCCCAGGTGTCATAGACTCATTCAGGTTTATATCCCTATCAGACATGTTCACAGGTCTCAGAAGTCCAAGTCCAAGTCAAGTCTCAAGTCTTAAAAGTGGAGTCAAAGTCACATCTCAAGACTTTGTTCTATTTTTAGCAATAGTTCTCTCAGATAGTTATTGTAACTCACAGTGTATGAAGCTTAATCAGATATGAAATATTAAAACTACTTAACTAAAGAATGTCTTGGATATTTTAAACTGTTTTGAACCAGTGCTGATGCTGGTGTGATAGCCGGCACTGTAAACCCAAATGTTAAAGATTAAGTAATGTAAAGTTAATTTTATAAAAAAATATATATATTTTAAGTTCCTGAAACACTTTTTTACTTTTGAGTAATGTAAAATTATTATTTTTGATTAACTTGAAGATTTTACTAAAACTAAAAAAATTGATTTACTCCTTGTTCAATTTGCTTAATTTAAACAAGTTAATTCAACACAATTGGTAAAGAGGGATTTCCAATTCCCAGGATGCTTTGCGTCAGACTGCATTAGGAGAGTAAATTTAAAAAAGATGATTTATTTACATGTTTTTAGTAAAGATAAAGACTTGTTAGTGTTAAATTTTCAATTCTCTTAAATATTTGGAAGAGTTTAACATCTTTTTCAGTTTTACTTACCATTACCATTAGTTACGATTGTTTAGAAGAGTGGTGCATGTTCTTAGTCTCTGCGAAGTTAACGATTGACCTATAACATGTGTTAAGTTACCAGTGAGTAGTAACTGTCCTAACACCAGTTCTGAGATCTGTGTCTTCTTGCTCATTTTGTATTGCATAAGACATAGTGTTTGATTTATTTATATTAAGCCTAAGAAATATGTAAAAATAAAATATTGAAATAATTTAGTTTAGTTAACTTAAAAATGCTACTCTGGTGAAGTTATTTAAGTTCTGTCTACTTAATTTCATAAAAAGGATAAATTAAATATGGAAGTCGCACTTGCTAAGATTTGGTAAGAACTTTAACTTAACAGTAATCAAAATTTGAAAGTTCTGGTTACTTAAACCAAGGACCTCTAAAACTCAGAATGTTTGATTGTTCCCAACTTAGTCGGGTTTACGGTGTGTGTTTTCTTCTTCGCCACATTTACTGGTGCAAAATCAAAATAATTATTATGTGCAATAATGATGTACCAATATTAACCATTTGGCTCTAATTTAGGGCAAATTAAGTAATATATTTAATTTTATGATGTGTAATTAAATGTTCCAAACACAGATTTAACTGCCTTGACATCATTTACTTGACCTTAGAATGAAATTAAAACAAGTTATTATCTGTATTTTTCATAAATGATCAGTAACTACTGGATACGCATTGTTGCAACACAGAGAATGTTTGACGATGAACGTATTTGCTATTTGACGTAAATGACTCGTTCAGTAGGGCGTTTTGATTTAGTACATTCATCCAATGAAACACTCTGACAGGGCTCATACTGAAGCGCTATTGGCTCATGGAATGCCTCTCTGAATAAAAGCACTAGTTTCAATTATAAGGGAAAGACTTTGGTTTCATGAACAACACGCTGACAGTCTCAGGCCTCGGTTCAATTCAATATGTGGAAACAAATCTGTCAAATTCTTCAACAACTCTCTAGTGCTTCACAGAGAGAGGCAACTAATATGGGTTTGAAACAACATGACAGTAAATAACAGAATGTTCATTTTATGTGACCTGTCCCTTTAAAGACCGGGTGTTTGCACAGATACACTAAACACTAATGCACCCCCTGCAACACAGCGTTCAGGACAACCTGGACATTTGCTCCAGCACATTATTAAAGGACGTGGTGTTACCATTGTTCTCGCTGACACTGTTCTTTGCGCAGCTAGGAGGGGTGAAATATTTCATCATTCCTCCTAACCACCGACTGGAACGGCTCATGGCTTCAGGTGAGGATTCTGTACGTTCTCCTCCGTCCCTGTTTCTGCCTGCAGCGTGTGCTGATCTGGAATGCCTATCCCTTGGGAAAGAGGGGAAATTCCGCACAGTAATACTTCAAGTCTTGCCCTGTCTGCTGAGGTCACTTCCTGCTGCACGCCCAGACAACAGGAAGTGGGTGAGTGTCAGAGACAAAATGGAGCGTCATCCAGGTGAGAAGGTGATTAATCGCCCCTTGATGCTCCAGTGGGATACAACATCCCATAAATCAAAACACAACGTCATCATAAGCCATTATCGCCACCATGTGGTGAATGGAAGGCGAATCATTTTCACAGTAAATTAGTCAAATGTAAATCGTCTTAACGAAATCGAAAGATTGTTCATTTAAAGGAGCATCACGCCACTACAGGGGTCTCAACTGAATGCTAAATATGTAAGGGGCTAGAAAGTAAACAGGGACAGACTTCCCATAAGAATGAAAAATCACAGATGAGACGGTTTAATATCTTAAGGCTGCAACCAAAAGTCAACATTGTTCAAGATCTCAATATGAACTCAAGCATTTCTCATCAGATTGACCCAAATCCAGATTATTTTACATCAACAATAGATATTTATTTAACACCTCCATACTCTCCATGGATTTGATCTCTTTTTCCTCGCTCCAAGATTGATATGCTGCTTTTTTAACACATCAATGAAGGGAACACCTTGAAGGAGAAGCGGCGTGTCGTAATGTCTTCTCTGAAAATGCAGAAATTTCCACAGAGAATTAGATTCACATTTCGGATTTGCACCAGCGGTTCTGGATATGCACGGATTCCAAGCCAGGCAAGATGCTATAAAGCGAGAAAACTTGTAGGAAGCTTTATTTCTACTTCTGCGCATTGAAATCCCACATAACTGCACACATCAGCAAACATCAAATATTTTCCTGTTGTCTAAGATTGTGGTATTATCATTGTGGACCGCCATGAATACTTGTGTCTTGAAAGCCTGTTGCTATTCCATATGATGGACTCGTATGCAAGTATGCAAATTTTCTTTACGTCCAAGATGTGTGAAATAGTCACTCTGCTTCTTTGCTGCATGTTCTGCACTTTGCATCTCATTAAAACAAGTAGGCATTACATTGTACATACTTTTATACAAAGTACGCTTGTACTCCATTGTAAACGTACACAGTTGTCTGTCAAAACCCTGTAGCCAATAAAAGAGAGCTAAAGTGTGTGGGAGGGGCTTTGTTTCACAAAACCATTTGGGAAACGACGATATTAAGAAAACAAAGAAAGAACAATTTATTACTTTTCAGAGAATCACTAAAACACCTGTTTGCTTGTGTACTTGGTGTTTTTACCGAATACAATCAACTTCACAATGATACAGAATACAACAAAACAATCTGGTTAGACAGTATATTCTTTGATAATTGAACTAAACCTGATTTATCTCCATTTCCATCCGAAGCAAGACACCTCATCTGGACTGCATAGGAGTGCCACGATGCAACAAAACTAAAATGTTCCTTTAATACACAGTGAACTACACTGTGTGTAAAACTTTGCATTTGCAGTGTTGAGGATAGTGCGGTTGATCTAGTTTTGGTGCGACGCGCCGCTCGCGTGCAGCACAGACGAGGTGTAAAAATCACATCTGTACGAACTTTACTTGTATTAAAGGAACACAACATGCGTCAACGAAAAAACTGCTTGAGGACAGACAGCTCACGAAAATAAACTACGCAGGGGTAAACATTAACATAATAAAACTGCTTTCGACGAAAATAAAACCACTAAACGTTAGCTTCATTCTACAAAATAAACTGTTTTGTGGTCATTTATGGACCTTAGGGACTAACAATCGAGGTATAAACTTCTGAGGCTCTCGAGCAAACGTTTACGTGAGCATCTATAGCACTTAAGATGAGGGCAAAGCTTAAATGCATTCAAGCTTACAGTTTGTTTATGATAAAGGCCATATGGATCATAGCATGGCAGAAACCGGAGGACTACACCGAATGCTGGAGGAACTCAGTATTCTTGAGATTGGACGGATCTTTAGCATTAAACTTCAGCAATGTCAGCTTTACACATAAAGCAAGGGAAGTTTTTGTTTTTTAATATTCACAGAAAGTGATTTCTGCGGATTCAAATGTACAAGAGGTCAGTTTTGGGCGAGATGTGTGTTTTTTTCTTTTTACACACATACACGAGAACATTTCAAGCGTTGCGTGTATTGAAAGGGACCCCCAAACAAAGCATAATAAACTTAATTATTTAAGTATAATATTATTTGTTATTTATTTTAAGTATTTGAAGGTGAATCTCACAAAAAGTCGCATTTTCCAACAAAATAAAATACTTTTTTTTTTTTTTTTTAAAAGACTTTGCAATAGTGACATTAATTCTCATCATAATGATAAAATCGTAAAAGTAATAAAACAATTTCTTCTTTTAATTAGAGATAAAGCAAAGGGATGTGGACAACGTTCGTGAGATTCACCCTTAAACTTGACTTTAAAACGTCCAATCCTTACAAAAACATTTCAATAATGTTCTAAAAGAAACAGAAATAAATCTGCGTTCACTGTTAAAACGAAAAAGATAAAACATGAACCATGAAATCTCCATAAGCTCTACAGCGCGAGCATCAGAGCGGAGCGGGCGGATGATTTTCAGATGGGACGGGTGCAGGATCACAGCTGAAGCAGTCGACCGGCCGACCTCAGACTTCTGCACACAGCGGCCATTACTTTTTCAGTGATTGTACAAAGTTCCAAAGGTCTTTGATCACCTGCAAGAAAACAAATGAGGAGAGGGGAGGAGGGGGTGAGAAGGATCAGTTGCTGAGGCTGGAACAGAGTTTCTCTGATGTAGCGACTCATTTGGATGCTTAATAATTAGAGGCGTGTGAGTCAGTTTGGACGGAAAGCTTCACATTAGCGGCGCGTCTGGGGTATAACTACAGCGCCGAGCTCGGAGGAGAGGGGGGCAGTCGGTGTACATACCAGAGGGTATGACTAGCGCCTCGCTTTGACAAAGATGTCTTGCACGTCTTCGCCTGCTGTGCCGCTTTGACTCGAAAACACACAGGCATTCGACACGTGAGAGAACACCTGCTTGAAATGTAACGATTACCGACAACAACACAAAGTTATGCGGCACTTTCTTACGTGAACTCGGATAAACATGCACACTCTTTAGATCCTACAGAGGCTGTCTGTTACCATCCCTCATATTATCACTCGCTTTTTTTCTAAAGTAAGTCTGTGGATAGTGGGTTTGGATAGTTTGAAGCCATATTTGAGAGAATTTATCCGAAACATAAAGTAAAATGTTCCAGGACATGCATAACAGACACAAGGTACCCAGTAGGAATACTCATTTTGTTCAATCTCCCAAACCGACAATCGATATCCGAACATTAACCGCTAACTAATAAGATTTTAATATTAAATTATAATTTAATAAAAATGCATGACAAGTCTCATTTCGAATGCTGTGTCCTCCGGATGTCCCGTTTGTCACTTCCTAAGCGACATCCGGAGGACGGAGACTTCAAAACGAGACACAGCTACAGTTGACGGGGTCGTTGACACGTTTAAAATCCAATAATTATTTTCACAGATTTATTTTACTATGCAAACAGCAGCATAACGAATAGATCAACAACAGCACCTGCATTCACATATGATCACATCTTCACAAACCAGCAGTCTTTTGGACAATGGAGAAAAACTCTAATAATATAAATCCAATGCAAAAATATAAACATTATTTATTACTTCTTCTTATTTGACATTAGTAATTTATACGTCACGTCTAAAAGATGGCAGGGTAACCACGGGTCGTGACAACCAGATGAATTACACTTGTCCAGTTTCGTCAAGTGATTTGGTCGCAATTTATTCCGTTTTGAAAACGTTTCAGAGGGCATTTACACCTGGTTGCACGCGTCTGCCAGCTCCGTGAGTTAGTGCACATATAGCAAAATTTTCTTTCATCATACAGAAAACAAAAAAAAACAGTATGATTTAATAGTTATTTAATAATATTAATACTTTTATCAAAATATATTCTCAATATTATTGAACTATAAATAAACATACCTTTTACATCGTTTAATAGTATCATATTATAAATATGATAGTATTAATCGGTCAATCTTTTTTATATATCGGTTAAGGGTTAGACAATATAAACATTACTAGTACCCAGAGAGGATTCATGCAGTATTTTCTTTTCCGCTGTTAAAATGTTACAATCTTACATTAGGTGTTTAACTGTGTCTGTTTAATATTAATAAAGACACATACGTCAGCTCCAAGGGACATTAATATTATATAACAGCACATACTTTACGTATTATGCAACAGAAACTTAACTTAACTAAGGATCGGGGGCCGGATGATGTAAAACACAAAATCGTTCGCAAGATAAATAACAGGAAGCTCGTAAGAATGTTCCTCAAAATATTCTCAAATATTCAACAATATCTTAATTTTTTTTTTTCAAGAGAATAAAACGTCATCTTTGTATATAAATCTGGAGAAATAAATGTAAGAACTGACTTAAGAAGTTTGTCGGGAACGCAAAACATTCCTAACTTTTTCTGAAATTAGATTTTAAGAAAAAAACATGGCGGTTAAGAAGAATTTTCTTCTTAAGAATGTTTTGTGAATCCGGCCTCAGTTGTGCTTACTGATGTTGGAATAATGTTAACAGTTTACAATCACCGCAGACAAAATCTTTGTTGAAAAATGTATTATGTTTTTTCTCCATTGCAAGCAAATTTTATACATTTAATAAATAATTAAATAATAAGCAGGCTTATAGGAGCAACACGTTCAAAATAAGAGAGAATCTTTTGGAAAATTGTCATAAAAAAAACATCTATATTTAAAAATCATATCTTAATGGTTAAAAGCAGGCTTTCATTTTTTGGTTCTGCTGATGTTTACACATTCTCGCTCATAATTCCTCAGCAGAGATGACAGTAAGCTTTAGGGAAGAGATATTTTTCTCTTTTGAGTTTTGACCCAATCGTCATTATTCGTAAGGGCTGGTTTACACTACTTCAATAATTCAGGTCGACACCCATCTTGACACATAAGAAAAACTAAGACTAAAAGAGACGAAGATAGAGGAATGAGCAAACGAGGCATTTAAATTACAGCCAGACATGTCTGTCCTGACAGATCCCTCCCGTTTGTTTTGTTTTTTTAGCGCCGAGAGGTCATTGAGTACATATTTCATCCACTGATAAAAAAGACAGGCCGAGAAAATCGCAGTATGTCAACCCCAAACAGCCCGCTAAAATACAAGACGCAAAGCATTGAATCTTCTCTATACAATTACACACACAGATGTTTCTTGATACGTAAACTCAATTTCACAAAAGGTTGCCAAGTTGTGCTAAAACAAGATTTAGTGCTTTTCTCTTGTCTCATTGGTGAAGAAACAGCATAAATGGATTTTACTGGGATAAACTGGTCAGCATGACCTTAAAATGTTAGTCCGTATCAAGCTGCCCGTAATGTTACTTGTGAAGTTGACATGACATGTGAAATGTAAATTGTAAAGCTAACGTTTACTATAAAATTTACATTGTACAGCGGACATATGATGTAAAGTGTAATCAAAGCTGTGATGTATATTCAGGGCTGTACACAAGTTTACGCATGGAAGAAATAAGCTAGCCAGAGTCAGAGAGTGCTTTACGATACTCACTTGTTTATCTGTGATCTTGAACGAGCTTTTAGCGTAGTTCTCGAACTTCTGTTCCGTTTTTGGAAGCGGCCTCCCCTGTGGAGCATAACATATTTGTGAAGAAATGAAATGGCTCTTTTTCATCGCTCGTGTCTGTCTGCTAAGTGTTGAGATCATTCTGAGGCGCGCCAGAGCTCTGCTGTGCTGATGAACAGGGCGAGTCGTTCGGCGTTGGACGCACTTCAGTGAAGGCATATTTTTCGTGGCCTTTACAGTAATTCCAGTTCGCCTTATCTACAGCAGACCGAATGAAATCACACGGACACAAATCATCGGATCTGCTCAACACAATCTATCCGCTGAGTCCTTACAGTTACAAACTAGATGTTACAACACAACTTACTCATCGGTTGGTCTCTTGTTTTTAGAGTTTTGAAGAAGCGCAGCGGGGTCTTAAAGGAATATTACAGGCATTTTCTTATGCCACGTTTACGTGCCGAATCTGTGCATGTGATCACTTACCACAAGGGCTGCAACTAACGATTAGTTTGTTTATCGATTAGTTGGTCGGTTATTTATTTGATTAATCGATTAAAAAAGTTTAATTGGATCTTTTGCTTATAATAACTAAATCAGAGATGGGAAAAGTATAACAACTGAACTGTTGTTGTGGATTAACACCAAGGCTGATGAGTAGATTTAGGTGCTCAGGTTAGAAGCAGTCTCTCACAAAACGTGATTTTTTTTTTTTGTGGCATGAAAAGTGAGATATTTGTCATTCGAATGTATTGAAGAACAGACAAAAAGTATCCAGAAAAAATAATACTTTAGTAAAGTAAATACATTTTTTTACTACAGTACAGTCCTCAAGAATATGTACTTTGTTGCTTCCCACCTCTGAACTAAATAAATCCCCAAATCAGGGTATTTAGTCTATTATGTACTTTGAAAAGTGTAAACAAAACGAATTGTGTTTTACCAATATAATCTTAAATTTTGTCAATTAAACAACCACTTCCCTTTAAACTTTTAAACTGCGCAGCTTGAAGAACTGCGCGCAAAACGCGTCTGACTTTAAAACTGCGCAACTTGTGCCGCACAGAGAGTCGCGTCTAAACCGGTCATTTTAAAAGGGAAGAAGACGAGATTGATTTATAACTGCGCAGCACATAAGTGACGTCCCAGACCAACTAATCAATAATGAAATTCGTCGATAACTCTTTTCATTATCGATTATTATCGTTTTTATCGATTAGTTGTTGCAGCCCTTATCACCACCACATACAATCATTTGACTTATCAGTAGGTCTGCAACATACAGTATATAGAAATGATCAAAATATCACAAATTTATGACTTTAATGCTTTGGTCGATGGTTGTCACATTTTCTCAATAGTCAAAACATCTCATCCCTGTCTGATTCCGTTGTCATTGTGTGTGGTCACATGCATTTTGTTTGGCAAACTGTGAAGCTCCACAGAGTTGTAAAAACATGCCGATGCCATGACACAGGCACAAAGATCATCTCTAATGGAGAAAAGGAAGAGGATGATGATGAAGATAGAGACGGGGTGGTCTCCATGTGCAGTTGGTGGTCAGGGGGCGGCGAGTGAATCCGCGTGTTTAAGTTGATTGAGGAAGTGTGCAGGTGGGCTCAGGAAGGCCGGTTAATCCCGGCACATGGTGATGTCATACGGGTGGTCATTCCCCCTCCGGCCAGGGCCTTGTTACTAAGACACCTCATTAATATCTGACCACCCCACGGTCTGCTGAACCGGCCTGCTTGTGTTTAATACATGTCATGTGTGTGTATGAGTGCGTTTGTTTGCATGTCAGGGCTTCGGCTAAACACCCGCATGTGTGTGATTACAAGAGAAACGCAAACACAGAAACACAGTTAGCAGAGAGATGCATAGCAACATAGAAGACGATATGTGCGTTTTACACAAACCTCTTTAGCTGCTGATGATAGTTTGCTTTTCACCTCGCTAAGGTTCAGGGTGGTGGGAGATTTCCCAGAAGGCCCTGCTGCAGACTTGTCTTTTGCCTTCTGGGGTGTCTGCGAAGGAGAAAATCACATGCTTGATAAATGAATGAGATAGCTGGCAGTTAATAAATAACTTAAACTATTAGAAATCGTAATATTTCAGATTAAAAAAAACGTTAGGGAGATGTTGGCCCTTCGTTTGGTTGTTTGTTTATTTGATTAAAAGTTGATTTAACGTTCGCTGGTTCCCGCGTCCTCACGTTTACTTGGTACATGGTTACAATTTTTTCAATTTGAGCAAATAAGAATGCAAAAAATATATCTCTGCTAGTCTCCCATTCAGTTTACTCAACTATGAAGACTTCTGAGAAACCCAGAACCATTAAAAAGAGGCATTGGCAGAGAACACCAAGGTCGTGGGTTCAATTCCCTGATGAAAAGTCAAATGCAGCTTTTTATTAACCTTCTCAATCGGATGACCTCAACGCCTTCTTTTCATCAACTTAACAATATACTTTTGTGAAAAACTCTCCAATCCTTAAAATGTAGTTTAATTCAATCCAGCAATGCAACATGGATACAGAACTACAGTCACTGTATGCAAACTCTGTTCGGGAACAAACATCGAAACAAAACAAAAATCCTGTTGAATTAAAACACACCTGCAAGGAAAGAACAACGTCTCTGTTCTGGAAGAGAGAGAGAGAAACACAAAGTAATACTTAAAAGTAACACTCCTAAACACTGTGATTGAAGAGATTACAGTAAACGTGTCAAAGAATATCAAACATCCCAACACATCAGCAGCACTAGTAAACTAGAACAGAGAAGCAAAATGTACTTGAAAACGTTCAAACTATGCCTTTCTTAACACTTGATAATCCACACACTGCCATCTGCAAACAATTCACGCTGTGATCTTTGTTACTGTCGTATCAACCGCGCTTATAGCACCAACTAAACGCCTCCAAGTTGGAGGGAAACAGATTTTGTTGGCGCGCTGCGAGGAAAATGTTTTATGTGGCTGCTGAAGTTTGGTCACATAAAGAGGGTCAGAGAGATTGCGGGGGTAAATGTCTGTAATATTACAACTTCACCAAAGAATCTGGTGTCCACCCACTATGAGAGCATGTGTGCGTCTGTGTTTGTGTGCATGCTCATTGGGCACAGGTGTGTGTGACTTTGATGTGTCGGAGATATACTGTCCCTCTGTTGCACGCTGATGTAAACGCACACACACATGCACGAGCCGGCCTGTCCGTGCACGCAGCCCAGCCAGGAATCTGCAATGATTGTAGGGTAACATTGCTGGACAAAGTCATGTTTTTCACAGCAAGAGAGGAAAGAAATAGGACAAAGAATGCATGAGAAGCGTCTGCTAAATGCATAAATGTAAGGGTGTGCTTTGCATCTAACATGCTTTTAGATGCGATATCGTAGTTTGAGTAAATTGATATCATGGTTCAAGTACATATCACAATAAGTCATCATTATTTGCTGCAAATGTTTTATTTATAATGATCAATAAAATGATGTAAGGGTGACTCTTTTTTTTATAAATGAGCAGAACTTTGAGCAAAAATTTGCTTCTCTGTTGTACGTAACCGAGATGTCTCTGCTGGTTGACAAATTTCTAGCGTTGCACGCTGATCTTACCAACCAGCCCAAATGAGCATAACAAAAGCGTGGTTAACTACGTCCAGATCCTCAACGTTTTTTCTATTGGCTTTATGCACAAACTTCTCCGCCTGCTTTTCAATGCCACAGCAAAATAAAGAATTCACATTTCTTACTTGTGCAATAATTTACAAAGTAATCAATTAATAATACTACAAAAAACTACCCTGAACATGACTAAAACTTAACTGCCAGCAAAGTGGACCAAAAATGAATTTAAATCTGGATCTTTCACATTTATATTTATACATTTATAAGGCGCTTTTACCTGAAGTGCATTAAATCTATACATAGAATACATTGGGGTAGTCATGGTACCATCGATACTAAACCAACTTAAGTATCATGATAACAAGTAGTATCATAATGCTGCGCGGTGTTCAAAATTTCAACCTACAAATTAAACCAACATTTCCTAAATACGAAAATCTAGATGAAAACATTTTTGTACTGTAATGGCGCTTTTCCACTGGATGGTACGGTCAGGTTTAGTACAATAGTACTGCAGTTTAGTACCGCCAATTATATAAGTGGATTATAAATATAATAGATTATAAACTTATCTTCATAGTTGCTGCTGTAGCGTCCTCATAATTGCGACACAAACAAACGCACAACACAGGAGTAATGGAGCATGTCGATGGCGGATGGGAGCAAAACAAAATACTTCATAAAAATACCAGAGAGTTTTGGAAATCTTAAAGCAGAGAGCAGAGAACGATCATTTGGTTTGCTCGTTCGCTCACGAGGGTTAACTAATCTTGCATTGCGTTAAGGGTCTCTATAAATCTCTATGTTCCAGTGGCGAAGCATATAACGAAACACCTATATTACGTATTAAAATGTGTATTCTTGGGTTCAAAATCCAATGACGCTGGTAAAGATTCTCTCTGGCCAATCAGTGATCTGTGTGGAAACACGTCACATTTTGATATCGGTACAGTATGCTTAACGTAGCTCAAAAGTGAGCTGTGCATGCCGTGTCGTACTATGCAGTGGAAAAGAGCCATTTTTACCACACTTATTAAATATACACTACAATATTTTGAAGTATTAACTGTAGTTATACGCAAAATATATTTACATTTATGCATTTGGCAGACGCTTTTATCCAAAGCGACTTACATTGCAATAACAATACATTTATACATATGTATGTGCAATCTCCTGGGATCGAACCCACAATCTTGCGTTGTTAACATAATGCTCTTACCACTGAGCTACAGGAAAGCTGTAATATAACACTGTAGTATAGTTTGATATTTACTTCGGTAAGACTCAAAAACACTAGCGTCTAGGAATTTAAGTAAAGTATACTGTAGTAAATACTAAAAAACCCAAGAACATTTTACGCATGTGCGACAAACAGCAATGTTTATATAGGGAAATGTTAGGCTTAATTTAAATGTGAAACTAAAACGGCCAGTAGGTGGCGGCATTTTTTTTACGGAGTCAATTAAAACAGCTGATTTATTTAAGAATGAAGCAAGAATGTTGATGAATGACTAACCGAGTCATTATGTCAACCGAGTCACAATAAAAAAACATGGATTTATTTAGGAGGGAAATCCGGAAAAAAGTGTTCAATTGAATGTTAATATGCAACATTACTTACTGCTCTACGATCCAACCGTTTAAAAAATAAAACACCATCACGGGAATTACGAAGCTTTAGCATCGCATTGTTACCCTAGGACTGGTAAACCCAGCAACCCAACACACTTTTTAAATCAGTCCATGATAATCAAACCCCTGAACGTTTCGTTGCTTTCACAACGCTTCACCAATTAAGCTTATGGAGGAATTGAGTGTGAAAAAACCTGGATCGTATCTCCGGACCCATTTTGACCCGGTCAGAGTTCACTTTCGAGAAAAAGAAGGCTACCAACCATCAAGAAACATCCAGAACGTTGGGTTCTGCCAGATGAAAGCAAAAGAGAAGGAACATAAAGTTAAGAACAACGTCTTCCAGTCTTTCTTTCTCAGAACAAAATAAATAATCCTCTTTTCCTCCGCAGCGATTGACGAGCATGCGATAGATCAAAAGGTATCAGATTAAAGGACAAGTGCGCTCACAACACACAAGTACACACACACATGACTGGCAGAAGGCCAGCGAGGCCCGGTGTGGTGGAGCCATTATATCGCAGGGCGTTTTTGTCTTTTTTGTTGGGAAAGGACAGCTGTAGAGTTGAGACAGCTGACAGACAGAGAGCGGAGCGAGCTTTTTAATCTACGCCAGACGCTGATTACAGATGCCAAGGGACGGCACTTAATCATTAGCACGCTAGCATTTGATGTAATCGGCTGTCCTCCGTACACACAAACACACACGCAGACCTCAGTATGTCCTCGCTGACTCTACGGGGTGATTGAGAACATCAATTCAACTCTTTCATGACCTTCGACAATATGGGATGTTAATGTTCTTAGCTCTATTACTATTTATAAAGTTGTCATGTTAGGATGAAGATTACATAACAGGATCTGACTTTTACAGTTCCTTCTGGCACACAAACCAATATTGTAATTGCTACGATTCTATTTTGTATATATTTTAAAATTGCATGAGCATTGCGTGTACAATGATGATTTAACAAAATTTGGATTACGAACTTGCAAAAACTGATAAAAGACCCAGTCATCATTTGGTCCCCATGTATCCCAGTTTGGGTCTAAGCATCATCATCAGCATCATCAACATCTTCAGCTGCCCCATCACCAACAACATTTGCCCCAGTGTTAATCAAAAAAAAATATTACTGTCTTTACACAAGGGTAAAGGTAAATCCGAAATCATAAGTGAGAGGAATATGTGTGCTCCAAGAACGTTCATCAGTTACTAAATTAGCATTTTAACCGAGACTGCCGTTACCCATAACTCAAAGCAAAAAAGCAGCCGTGCTATAAATCACATCTTGTGTCCCATACTATTGTGTAAACATGTTTCTGCGTGCAATTTCAGTCTCGAAAAGCATTCCACGCGTTCTTGAACGTTCTGTGTGAAATGCAAGAATGCAATTCTCTTCTTGGACTCACTCAGAGATGCAGCGCTGGTTTAATAGCACATATATGTGAGAATGCAAAGTTAAGCAACGCATCGTCTGCCACGCTTTAATGACAGAGCACACGGTTTCCGCTCTCCTCGTGGCCTGCAGGGATACCAAACCCTAATGATTTCTAATGGCAGGGGAGTGGCCACCGGAAACGAGGTGTGTGTGTGTGCATGCGTGTGTATGTCAGAATGATGTGAGGCCAACCGGAAGCAGAAGTGTAAAAAAGTGCCGCTTTTGAAAAGTTTGTCTGGTCTCTGAAAGATTGAATGTCTGATCTCATCGGGTTTTTAACAACCGCCGTCTTGCATCTGAACGTGGCCATTATGGCATTAGGAGAATGTGCACACACACATATCCCCCCTGGCTGTTTCATACACTAGGTGATTAGCACTCCTCACGACAGCCATCTAAGAAGGTAATGACATGCTTACCCCGTCTTACATTGTTAGGTCAAGTGAACTGCATGCAGGAGCAATAAGAAACGCGTCGAGACGTCACTAAGGGGAGTGAGGGTGCTTGTGTTAAAGGTGGTCCGGGGTTGAATACCAAAACCTTAGGTCGAATGGTTTAAATCCGTCCCGAGGGGCTGTGTTTGGAGGGTGAGAGGCCAGAAACATTTACATAAGTGGGGAAAGTTTATTCTCGCTTTTGTCTGTCACCTGTCTTATTCCGACCTGCCTCTTTCGGGTAATTGCTTCGGGATGTTTGACAGGAAAAGCCTGATTGACATATACAGCAGCAGAGATCCTTTCAAAATTATTTTTCGTTTTCCTGAATTTACTTTTTATAGGTATGCGTTTTTTAGGTTAAATGGTCATTTTTGTTTCCCTCTGTTAACTACTGACAATATTCATCCCAAATTTTTAAAAAATATGTATTTTCATTTTGCATTTATTTGGAGAAAACTAGAGAAACAGGTGAAAATAACAGAAAAGAAGCTCTTAAATTTTTTAGACCTCGAATACTGTAAAGTGAACAAGTTCATATACACGTTAAAGCAATACAGTCATATTAATTTAGAATAAGTTCAAAATGATTTTTATAACCTTAAAAATGCAGTCTTTGCTAATGGGTTACTTAATGTTCAGTTTAATTTTGTAGAACTTTTGGAAATCTTGGAATGGTCTCTTGATTTATTTAAACGTATATGTACACATCGGATAATTCCTTAGACACAATAGTGACTGCGTTTCCTTCTTTAATAAACATCTGAGTTCATAGCTCAAATTATTCAGATAAAAGAAAATTGTCAATATGTGTATTTTAATGAGCTGCACATTACATGAAGGAGTTTATGTGACTTTTTCGATGTAAAATGACAGAACACTATAAAACAATTAACTGCATTTATTCAACTTTCCTATATTGTATTTTCACTCTTCACAAAAAAAGTTTAGGGTCACTTGAGTGAAAAAGTTATCTTATAAAACATTTTATCTGAAAGCATATGCTTTAGGACTCTAAAGAAAATGTTGTTTTCAACCCATGTTTGGACCCAAAATTGACAAATGCAACAGTTGAGTTACACCGTGGGTTGAAACAACCCAGCAAAGGTTAATTTATAAGCAAACAGTTGGGTTTGTCCCTTTTTGAACCAGACATGGGTAGAAAATAGCTCTGCATTGTTTAAAATGTAGTCAAAAAATGTGCAAAGCACATCATAAAACTGTTTCTAAATGGATAATTTTAGATGAAACATTTGTTTTTTTAAATGAAAATGATTTTTTTCAAATGTATGACTTAATGTAAAAAAAAATCAGGCAATAAAAGCCCAGAATAAATGTGAGAAACAATAAAAAAGCATCTTGTGGTAAAACATCAAACATTTATATAAATGTATTTATTTATATATAAACTAATAAATAACAATAAAGTAACTCTGCATATTCTAAATTACAGCTTAGTTTATAAGTGACCCTCGAGATTTGAACAGTTGTGTATATGAAGTATCCAGAACACTTCGGAAGACAGAAACAAAGCTGGTCCAAAAGCACTTCCTGTTTCAATTTTTTAACACTTCAGAAACGCTTGAACAAAATAGAACGAATATTAATAATGGAATCAAAACGTAAAAAATATATATTTATACATATATGCAAAATAATTGAATTACTTTGAAAACACTTCCGGTTTCATTTCTTGACACTGTTAACTTCTTGTGAAGTGGCCGATATACGTTAACATTCTGTCCCTAGAAAGTGGGAAGTCGCAACGAAACTCTCTTGCTTCCTGTCCCCATGGAAAAAACGTCTTCTCTGATCTCTCAAGGAATTCGGCAATTAAACACAATTTACTTCTTAAAGCTTCGACAAAGAATACACAATTGCTTTATCTTAAAACTCACTGGTAAGGTTTATACCCTCAACACTATATAAATCGATTGATTAATGAAGAAAATGAATCTCATTTTATTTCCAGACCTCAAACTTTATGTTTAACCTCAGTGTGACTAACGTTCTCGCTTCTGTGTTTCTGATACAGCACCACAACTGCAGCAGTGGAAAAAAAGAAAGACATCAAAAGACGGTTCCACCCCACACGACTTCATGAGCGCCGGTCCAAGGGGAAAATATGTGATTAGAAGAAAGTCTGGAGAAGGCTTTATAGATTCCCGGCAGTGGACGCCCTGCCAGAAGGCCGTAGCTATGAGAGTAGTTTGTTATTTTAAAAAGGACCACAAATGACCCTTCAAATTGGACATTTTGGGATTGTTGCCACCAGCAGCTAGTTAAGAGTGCGTGCATGGGAAAATATGATGGCCCTTTTCCATGACCTGAAAGAAAACCTTTGAATGCGAAGATGTTTGCTCTAATACCCTCGACTGTTAAATGCGTATTAAAGGCCTTCACTTGAAAAAATGAAAAGATACAGAAATAATGGCTTTGTGGATTTGGGACCGTAGCGTCCTCCTAAGATTGGGCGGTTTTCAGCTAATCACAGCTGGACTTTTGAACGCTGTTATACACATTTATCTTCGGGGTACTGCTGGTCTAACTCACATTTTGCTTTTGACATTGTTGGCTGATCGTAAACAAAGACA
The DNA here is from genome assembly GCA_008369825.1 of Triplophysa tibetana. NCBI lineage: Eukaryota > Metazoa > Chordata > Actinopteri > Cypriniformes > Nemacheilidae > Triplophysa > Triplophysa tibetana. The sequence continues at coordinate 20,236,902 of CM017909.1, read as the reverse complement.
GACCTGCTCATTATCCTTCGGGTTTCTCTGAGACACCGCTGCAAACTGCACCTGCATGTTTGGTAAGAATTAGCTCTGGTAGACTTTTGGTAGGAACGGCATTTGAAGAATGAGATCTGGACTGAATATCAAAACCTGAACTCCAGACGGCTTCAACCCAAACCTATCTTATATAAATGTGATCAAATTAAATACGCTATGAAGACACGAAGTATGCAATACTACTCTATAAGTACTCAAGATTTATATGAGATTGGCAGAAACCCTGTGTGTTACGCCCGCTTTAATTGGTTACCTATTGAGAGTCGAGAAGTTCACCTTAAACTTGCAATGGTACATAAGATATTGAATAAAAGAGCTCTAACTTACTTTAGTTCCTATTTCTCTCGGGTTTATGAGATACATAGTTATAATACTAGGCAGAGTCTGATGGATATTAAATCATGTTGTTTTAAAAATATGTACGGTCGTAGGTTTTGAATATTCAGGTGCTAAAGAGTGGAATAAGTTGCGTGTGAACATCAAAAGTATTTTAATTGCAGTTGACTTCAGTTCAAAAGTTAAAAGTTGGTTATTAGAATGACGTATAAATGTATGTGTATAGATGTATGTGTATAAGGATGTTGAGTAAATTTGTATTCTTGTAATTTACCATGGTAAACTGTCACCATAGTTAGTAGTGAAGTTGAGCATTACATCAAGGACCACAATGGAAATAAGTTTTATTTAAACTGTTTGTGTTTATCCTTGACAGTATGAGTGTATTTTACTACTTTGTCTAATAAATAAAATCTTATCCAAAGAAAATTGTGGTACCTGAGCTTGAGATTTTCCTGGTTTTGCTGCTTTACTGTTTGGTGAGCCGTTCTGTTTATTCGGACTCTTCTTCTCTGTGGACTGCAAAAACAAAGAGACAAAGAGACAACATGATTCTTCTGCCCGTGACTGAATTGAGCAGAGAATATTTAACACATGTCAACCCCATCATGCTCAGCGTTAGGATCACGACAGCAGATAATCTTTGCAAACGCAGTGATTCTAAGGCGATGTAACACAATACAATATACCAATGTTTATAGTCTGCCTGTCAGAAAGCTGCAATAAAAAAAGAGCAGTAATTTATAGAAAAGCACAGCCTAACACTTTATGAACCCTGTATGTGTGATATATTGACACATTGGCAAAATGTCATTGAGGCAAATAAACAAGTTTGTTAAAGTCAACCCCTAAATCCATCATACAATCGGTCCTTTTAAAAATATCATCAAGATACTTTTCTCTTTCCATTTTGTGTTTTTTGTAGAAAAAATACAAAACAAGCATGAAAAAAGAAAAAAGAGCATCAAAGGAAACAAGAGATTGAAATGTGTGGTGTGGAAGAAAGCAGTCAGGATGGAGGGGTCAGAAGATGGAGAGGGGTTGTCATTGCCCCTCAGGACAGAAATTAGTCATCACAAAACAGGTATGTAACTCTGACGCTTTGATGTCTAAACACAAACAAAAGCTTGCCAACACTAGGACACTATACGCAGGAACAAGATTTCAAGCACACACACACAGACAAAACTGTACATATATATAAAATTTATGTAGATATTTAATTACGAAATAAAATATTACAAATGTAATCAAATAAAAATAACAAGCCAGTCAGGATGCTACAAAAATTGCAACAAACTTTGATCAAACGTATTCTTAAAGTTTCACCCTGACCTGCATTTTAAACATAGTGAAGGAATTCACATCTATTCTAAGATTGTCGTTATTTGGTCCAGGTCATTAAATAACATATGCATATTTATACTGTATATGTTTTTCTTCACAAAACTTGTTTTAAACATGCAGACTTTCAGCTCCAGGTCCAAAAGGCTTTTAGGATCATGAAAAACATTTCTAGTAGCTTTCATCAAATTACTAGAACATACACACAAAGACACAACACACACACATACCATCTTCATACTCTCATGAATGACACAAAGTCCTTGACACACAGCCTCAGCACATCAAAGAGAAACAAGGTAGAGAAAGAGCAAGTGACGGTTAGAGAGATGAAGTCACGCTGTCTATTTAAATGTCTGGCCTGCAGAGGACAAATATGATTATTATACTCCAGACAGGAGAAAGTGTGGCTCCAAACAAACAGACATGATGGAGAGACAAATGAAACGAGGTGTTCTGAAGATGACACATGAACGTGAGAGACAGAATGTACGTTAGGTAAAAAGACAGGTTGAATGAACAAGTGTTCTGGAAGTTGATAGGATAATTAGAGTTCATGATAAATGTGTGTGTGTGTCTGGGAGGGAGGATGTAAATCCCCATTCTCTCTCCTCTCGCTCAGGCTGAGACTGGCACCTGCTGGCCAATCAGAAGTCTCCTTCATTTCAGTCAGGACGGATAAAAGCTATTTTACATTTACCACTCACTTTTTGGGGCGTTTTGACGGGGGTCTTTTCCGCTGCCTTTTGTTTCTCACTGTCCCTAGAAAGACAGACAGACACAGTATGCATCACTCTTCAAAATAAAAATACAAACTTTATAACCAATAGCATCACTTATTTTTTCGATCATGTGAATCATTCTACAATTTCAATAGAACCATCATGATATCGTGATCGTGATTTATTTTGGCTCTGATAATCTTGCAGGGAAAATCTGATATTGTAGAACAAATTTAGAAAGCAAAACAAAATTTGCATGCTCACTCGTCATCGTCATCTTCCTCATCTTCGTCTTCCTCACTCTCCTCATCCGAGTCTTCATCTTCATCAGAGTCCATTTTCAGCTTCTTCTTCTAAAAAAAAGCGAACACCATTACTGGAAGAAAATGACATTTAACAAATAACCATTAAATCAAACGCTAACTTTAAGAAACCTTTTTTATTTACATTTATAAACATTGTTTTTTTCCCATTTAAAATCACAACCACATCCCTTTATTATAATAAAACCACAGAAATGCAAATCTTCTTGGCTTACTGTTCAAATCAAAACTCTCGGATGATTTTTAAGAGCACCACTCTTCAAACAGACACACTGATGGCAAGCTGTTGCTTGTTCTTGACACTTAACTCGAGGATTAAGTGTGTATCGAACATTGTGTCTCTTTATCACCATTCCACAGAAGTCAACATGGGATATGTACGGTTTCTCATCAAACCTTCTGGATATCCACATGATTTGAATCTGCTTTTCTTATTCATGAATTTAAAGAAAGTTTCAAAATAAGATATTCATGTCTATGCAATGTTAGAAAGTTTCAGACTTAAAGTGGCAGTATTTAGCATTTTAATTATTTCCATAAGTAGTCAAGCCAACTCAAAAAATCGTATGTACATGACATTTTATGACTGGTAAACCTCTTCACATGTTAACTGTGTGTCTGAATGAATAGTTTTGTTTTGTGGTTTGAGGTCGGAGGAGAGGTTGGACACCTGAGGCACTTTCACGAGGGTCATGTTGGACGGTCTCTTCACCGGTGATGTGTTATTCTCTTCCTCTTCGTCCTCATCATCCGATTCCTTTGTGCCTGAACAAACCACACAGATCAAACATCACAAAACAGCACAAGGATATAGTTAACACCTGGTATCAAGATACGTTTCAGGTGGTCGGATGAGATGCGTCGTTGTTTACACCTGCCAGTAAAATGCGTGTCTTGTGACCACTTTTGTTTGGATTTGTGGCGAGGTCTCTGATTTCGTGAGCAAAAACATCACTCGCTTCATCATCAGCAAAGTTAAAACCCACGTTTTAGTGTGGGGGTTGATTGACAGCGAGTCAGTCGGGACAGAATAACATTTACATTCCATTTTGACTACCTCCATATGTGATCCCATCACAAAGCGTTTTGAGCCCCGTTCGCACCTGTATTCACCGCTCACCTGAAACGTATCTTAATAACCGATGCAAACGGGGTCAAGAACTAAACACGAACATGTTTGTATGACAAAACCAACGCGGGTTTGACATATCTATCCTTCAGTGTAAAACGCTGAGATTGTTTAATGTCCGCAGGACATGTGGAAAGCGTCTGAACTCGAGCACACATATGGAACGGATTATATCAAGGCAGATGATGTCACATGTTGCCAGTTTGATTCATTTTGGCCTGGATTTTGTATGGAGGGTTCAGGGATCTTTCGGTCAGCTGAAACTTCCATGGACATTAGGTAAAGCAAGACATTTCTACACAGACAAGAAAAGAGGAAAAAGTTGCTTGTCTGGGTTCACCTATGGAACGGTCTTCATGAACTGTGAGACTGTTTAAAGTTCTTATTAAAGTTTTTTTTATAGTTTCTAATACATAATAAGTTTCCAGGTCACAGATGAACGCAAACGAAAGGTACTTACTGACAAAGTGTTGACCGCTGATGTAGACCGGCCCCGCTCCTGACTTCAGGCGGAAAGACACAGGAGGAGTCACCTCGAACCCTCCAAGACTCAACTAGAGAGAACATACACATGTTTTAATACATTATAAACAGACATTGATCTCTTCAATACTTTGTAAGTCTTTAAAACAAATTATGTGCATAACTATTTCAACTATTAACATGTTTCATTCGGGTTTTCTTCATGTTTATCCTGGATAAAGAAATGCTTCAATGATGAAGAATGGCATGGTTGAATACTTACAAAGTACTCCACAGTATTCGTTTAAAATCAAACTGACTTGAAGTCAAACATTTTTATTATTTGAATTTTGGTGTATCTATTTGTGGACTCTGTTGACTTTACCAATCCATGTTGGATTACACGCCAATGGTGTCTAGGGATGATCTGGTTCTTAACAAACTTGACTACAGGGATCTTCATTTATAAGACCCTTTAGGGTACAAAGATCCCCGAGATAAAGAAATCGCATTGTAGCTCAATGTGCTAGTTGTAGGATTGTACCCATTTTCAAAACCCAATAGCGTTTAATACATTCTTCACTATTGAAACATCTTTATCATCAGAATCATTTTCGATTCCAAAATTTGGTTGATTTGACACGGAATAATAACATCATCATTTTTTAGTGCATCATACAGTAATTCACTGCCATATGATATTAAAAGTAAAAAAAACATTTTTTTGCTATTCTGGCTGCTTAAAGTACACACACAGAAATTAAGTTACTTTCCCTTATCGGGCACATTTTGCCTCAATGTTAAAACGTGACGATACGTGACTCGCAAACAACCACGGTCTGACGATGTCCCTGTTTCACTGGGTTACAGCATTTAATCCCGCGAACGAGATTTTCATTTCCCAGAAACACTTCACAACTGGGATCCGTCCCGATCGCACCATGCCAGTATATCTGAGACAGGCCTACAGCTAAACATCAACTCTGTCAGAACACAATTGCGCAACTCGGCAAGTGCAAGCCGCCGCCAAAGGTTCTGAATGAACATTCCAGCGCGCCAGGCAACAGCGCTTGCGTCCATGGCAACCAGATGTAAACAGCTGAGGGCGCAATGGTCTGGTTAATGCTTTAAATGACAGCTATGTAACTGTTGCAATTACGCTGAATGGCGAGCAATCCCTCCCGTCCGAAATCATCACAGATTATCCGTTTCAACACAAACGCTGACTGATGAGACGATTGTCTACCGAGCAATCGAGACATCCTTGTAATTAAGGTTCAATTACCGCTCGTCTCTTTTTTCTTGAGCGAGATATCCTGGGGCGAGATCTAATTTTGGGATTACTGAATGAAAGACCATAGAGACATGACCAAAATGTTTTTAAGGTCTTGCAAATATGGATGAAACAGCAACTATCCTCTAAAGACGATGACCGCAAAGTTAAGACGTGTTATAAACCTTCTAACGCACCATTAAAATTCCATTTTCTGATATTACGCCCACTGTGATACTCACACCAATTTGCAACCAGAAGACAAAAATAAATGTGGTAAACCCTAGATTATGGTTGCACTGAGCCATTGAACATAAATTCTTAGCAGGGTTCTTTAGAAATACTTTCCATGGATGATATAAAACAGAGGCAAACACGAGCTAATGTCATGGAGAGTATGTGCCTGCCGTCCTGATGATGTAACTATTACCCTGCCCCTTCCGAAAACCATCTGTCAATCACAACTTGACCAGCCTTGGCACAGCTGGAATTTTTATTAGACGCATTCTTTTAATACCATAAATCAACTATAAACAGGCATCACTCCACGGTACAAAACTAACTAGCAAAATCATTGCCAATAATTATTTCTTTAACAAGTCTTGTTAGAAATGTACTGAATGAAAACATTTTGAGGTTTAAATAAAAAACAACATATTTTAAACATCCGCAACAGAGAAGAAAGGTTATAGGTAACACGTGACTTGCACACTTACACAAGGCAGAACGGACGGTTTCAGTACAGCGAGAGTGATTTTAGTTGTCTTGCCATCGTAAGTCAATCCCTCCATTTCCACGGTGTGAAATTTATCCTCTGCCTCTGCACCCAAACATACCTGAGAACACAGATGAAAAGAGAAAAGCAACTGTTCCTGTGTCTTATCCAGCACCAGCAATGCTAAGGTCACAGTGTTTAGTTCTCAAAGAATATACCAAAAGATATAGTATGTTTACATATAAAACACTTGTTTGAAGTCACTTTGGATAAAAGTCTCTTGAAAATTCACATTTACGCGTTTGGTACACGCTTTTATCCAATATACATTCATTTTATGTACGCGTGTTCCCTGGGACTGAACCCACAACCTTTGCATTGCTCGCATTGCTCTACCCAATGAGCTACAGGAGCAAAACCTAAATGTTAATATCAAGTCAAAATATTTCAATGCTAATCATTTACATTTTGGTGGGGCACAAACCAAATAGTGTCGGTGCATTATGATCTCACTTGTGACAGGTTACAAGACCTGGACCTAATAGACACAGCAAATAGATTTCTGATCAGTGTTATATAGATAACCACAACTATCCATAACAGAAAACCAGCCCAGTACTATCTTTATCAGTTTTCTAAGTCTAGTATAGATAATGCGATTTCCACTTTTGAGTGTCATAAATATGAATACCATGAGTGTCCTAGGAAAAACTGATATATTAATGCTGAATTGATGAAATCTTCCTCACCGATTTGAGTGACAGCTGATGTTCAGCCTCATCGTCATCCACTTCAACTCTGTGCTCTTTTTTATCTCCTTTCAACGAGCAGCCTGCATGAAAACAGAAACACCATCAAATCTTTTTCATGCACACACAACATAAACATGTAAAAAAACGTCCATACAGAAATACACTACACAATAATAAACTATAGCATAAATAATCAGAAAATGTCTTGTTCTCCTAATAATAATTGAACTCATAGTAAGAATCAGTGTGGCTTTTGGCTAAAAACAAAGGTAACATATAAATGCATGATGCTAGCCCCATTAGCACTAACACTCTTTATTGTACAAAAATAATCAATCAGATGCACGTCATTAAACATCACATTATTACTAAATATTTGTCCCTGCACATGTATGATTATACAATTTATAGATTTATTTTAGCTTACCAAATAAATACATCTGAGGTCGGCTGGGGTCTTTAATGTTATCCTCCATTTTTGCTCCGCAGTCAGATGGTCCTGCAAGCGTAGTTCCGGTGTGGAGATTGACACCTGAATTGACCAATGAGCGTTCTCTACTAGTCGGGCTTGCAGAGGACTCGTCCAATAGTATGTTCCCTCCAAAATGTTGTAAAGTACTTTTGTTCTGTTGTCTATTTGTCCACCAGATGGCGCTATGTAATAAGAATTCAGGGCACCTAAATGAATCTGTTTGGATTTTAAGCTTTAAATTTGTCTTGTTTTTTTAATAATCCTATATTATTTTGATCGAAGTAATTTTTACGACGAATAGTTCAAAATAGATGAATCAGATACACCCTTACGAAAAATAACCATGGTTTAAATATAGGCAGTTCGATATTACTCAATTTGTATCAAATCATTGTAAACTTGTTTACTCTGGTTTTACAACAATAAGCTGAATAGCTGTTGTAAAACTATGGTAAGAAAATTGGCGTCAAAATCTAATAAAACCATAGTTAATTTTCATGATGTCAGCATAACTCAAAATAAATGACAAATCGCTTAAATACGTGAAATGAAAATTCGGCACAAAAACTAAAAAACTAAACTCGGCCCATCCAGAGCTGACTTTTAGAGTACAAAATAGTACAAACATATTCAATTCATAACAACAAACGTAACTATTACAATTAAATAAACTTGGGGTAATTTAAATTAAGCACATAAATTAAAAGTAAATAGTGCTTCGTAAGTCTCTTTTTCTTTTTTTATATTTTCTTTTTTTATATTGCCCATATTCCACCGAGAGCTGACGCCTGCCAATCATTTCGGTTTGATGACGTATATTAAGTGGGCGGTGTTTTGGCGGTAGTGCCAAAACTAAGTGTTGAACAAAACGCTTCAATCACTTTTAACCAACATGTGAGGGATTAAGTTAATTAATTGACAGGCAACGTGACAACTATATTGTTAACAGACTACTGCCGTGCCTACATTTGCTAATTTAGGCATTTAACGATGTGTAGGTCAGTAGGCCGTCTATTGTTAAACTCTTCATAGGATCACGTTGATTTCCTATTCAAAGTACGAAGTGTGTCGTTTTGTTTGAGGTGACAGCTACACATAAGGACTAAAGATAATCGCTTCCACCCTTCATGCTGGCGTTAGGAGAAAAAAAGCCATCTTGAGAGCACAGCTCAAAACAGGCAGCACTTTAACGTGAGTGACCCGTATACACATGTTTGATGACACTCCCGAAAACATGCTCGGGCTTTACCGTATCTCTGTGAAGTCTCTGGCCTCTGTCAACACCTTCCTTAACGTTTTAACAAACCCTTCTTTTTCATAAGTCCTCAAATGGAGGGTGTGAACTGGATATTGGCGTGTATATGATCCATTGCATAGGTCGCACCCCTTTTTTTAATGCGCTTGTGCAGTTACTGTTTGTTCTTGTAGTTCCCCTGACAAATGTTAAATATTGTTGGTAAATCATAATGTGGGACCTGAATTAAGTTTTAATGTAGTAGTGGACTGTCATGGCTATTTAAAGGTCAGTGCCTACATCTAAAGCATGGGGGGGTTTAGATATGCCAATCCCACATGAAAAAAATGTTGTTTACTTTAAGATTTACTAAAGTAAACTGGAGTGATTTTTTTATGCTGAGATGCATTACAATTTTTTAATGTATACTGTAGTGTCCTGTAGTATATTAACTATACTCAACTGACAAACTGTTGTAAATACTGTAATATTCATTATAGCAAGATTTAAAAACACGGTCCTATCTTGAATTTCTACTACAGTTCACTATAGTAAATAGTAATATTGCTGTCACGGTTATTAAATAATCGATTCATCCCAATTATTTGACATAATCACAATCAATTCAGATTGTAAATCCTTAGAAAAGAAGGGTGATCTGCAGCATTTTACATCCACCGTCCTTGATCTGCACTCACTGTTACGTTCGACATTTCTTCATTATTTGAGTTGTATCAGATTTGTACTTTTTGTGTTTGAGTTTTTAGATTTGCTGTTTCCACACAGCAAGATGACATCATCCTCATATCTCAGGTTTTTTCTGTTAAGGTCACTATAGTGAATGTAGTTATTTAAAGAATTGTCACCTTTATTAATGTATCTATATTTGATTCATTGAATAAATTAATTGTAATCAATCGTTATAATTGTCAAAGCCTTTAAACAGATTTAAATTAATCTGCATAATCGCAATTATTTAACAGATGATTAAACGTCAGGCAAATTGCATCATCTTGACAGCCCTAAATTAATAATAAATACTACTGTATTTTTTTATTTGAGAAGTTTTGCAGTACATAATACAACACAGCATTTCCTTAATTATTGAAATCATATGATTATTAACAATTTCATATGGTTTATATTCAATAGAGGATCCAAGGCCAATGTATAAGTCTACAACTGCAATGATGAAACACTGACTTCTTTAATGTTTTTCTCAACTTAAGGCTTCACAGACCTGTATCTCTTTCTGAAAGAGAACATCTGATTTTAACAGACGTGTGCAGGTGAGTGGATCAGCATTTTAGATCTGTCAATAACACTAGAGGGATATCTGATGTTTTTCTCTATTGCTTTCCTTTGGTGACGGGTTTGACGGAACAATACTTGAGACAAGATTGTTCCCGAGATTTCCCGTTGTTTACCATGTTAGCTGATGTTGTTGACTTTTTTTATCTTTTGGAAGATTTGAGTGACTACACACTACAGACAGTGTGAAAAAATGCCATTATGCTGAGATCAAAAAAATGAATGGCAATACTATTTTTGGCAAATTAAATCTTTTACTATATGCGCATTGTTTGCATATTACGGCAGACGGAAGTGCATGCTTTGCTAGTCTTGTTTATCATTATGTGAATTGTTCATGCGTTTATGCCTCTGTTACCGCACTGGTTGATCTTAGAACTATTAGCATCTGATGCAATCTAAAAAAGCAGAGATATTATGAAAAACAATGAAAGCTGTATAACTAAGATTAGTTTGTAGTGTCTGTGAGATAAAAAGGCCTGTCTAGAAAAATGTAGCTAGATAGGAAGCGTGATACTTTAACCTCTGCTTCTCGCTCATCTTGTGCGGCAACATTTTATTGCGAAAGGTGAGGGCCTTCAGATAGATGGGATAAAAAACATAAAGGGCCACCAGGCGGACAAAGATAATCTTGGAGCACCTTTTGCCAAACACAATAAAGAGCTTCCAAAACAGACGCTTAAAGGAATTTCAGCGAAATGAGCGAAGTCACGTTGCAGAATAGACAGCAAGATGAAAGCAGTAAGATGACTGGCAGAGGAAATAAGGGTAGAGGAGGTGTCTCCGTAGCAACCGACTTACACTGCCAGGATCTCAACCAGGCGAGATGGCATCAAACTTGTCTAAACAAACTTGGAGCGCCATGGCTAAAACCAGACAACTAATTTAATTTAGCATAGTTTCTAATTACTGCAATGTTTACCTGCCCAGAGTACTTGATTAGATTGGTTAAACGTACAAAACAGAAATGAAGGCTTAGAATAATTATATTTATTTTGGCTGTCCGTTGATCATAACGATTGGCTAATTTTGTTTAGCTCAGGAAAGAAAACAACATTTTTTTGTTTCAGTTTGTGCGAGTTTAGCTCCCTCAAAAACGCTTCCATTTCAGCAGAAAGAAATATGACTTCCTTTCTTCTGCAGAACGCAAAAAGAAGATATTTAGAAGAATGTCGGTTACCAAACAACACTGGCCCCCATTGACTTCCATTGTATGGACACAAAACCACTCAGACATTTCTCAAAATATCTCCTGTCGTGTTCTGCTAAATAAAGAGTCAAAGACGGGTTTTCAATAACATGAGGATGAATAAATGATGACAGAATTGTTATTTTTGGGAACTGTCGCTCTTAAATTTTATTCATTTAGATCCATCCCGTGTTTTTTTTCTCGGCCCATATGCGTCGTGTGCAACCATTGGTTCTTTTCTTAGCGCCACAGGCCGTGAAGAGCTGTAATCCGTTTACCTCTTTAGCATATCCTGGGAGATGCAGCCATGTGTGGAACGGTACGTGAGGGCTCATTTACAGCGAATAAAACTGCCACGATTCCACATCCGTTCCCTCAGTTACCCTGATATCACTCTTCTGTGGTAACCAATGAGGAAACTTCTGTTTTGACTGCTCTCTTGGCTCTCAGAGATCCCATCAGTTGTTTACGCCCATGCAGTGTCTGGGTGGACATGGGTGATGAATTTCTGTAAAATACGTGTCAGGAACTATTTTTTTTACACAAAGAGGTTTTTTTTGCAGGATATTAGATGTTAAGAGTGAATGATGATCTGGAATCTAAATGTAGGAGGTGAAAGTAAAGGTCACGCATGTTTTGTTCCATGTGCATCTCGGCTTAACACGGAGACGACTATAAGCAAGCTATTTGTATGTTGATTTCCCTGAAGAGCGTAAACATTTTTGCCTCCGTGGTGCTATCAAAACTTGAGCATTTTGACCACCCAGACATAGCAACATTGGCTCGGCCAACGTCATTACTTTGGGGCGGGATTAAGTATTTGTCTGACCAATGGCAGATGTTCGCTGTTCTGTTTCGTGATGGGAGTGGCTTAGAAATTCAAATTTCACAATAACTTTAACAATAACAAGGAAACACGAAGCTTAATAGAAATATTATACTCAATTTAGAAGTCACAATTCTTTTTAATATAAAACACTTTAAATGTCACATCGACGAAAGAGTGCCTCCGTAATTGCTTCCAAAATGGGTTTTAGGAAGGACTCCAGCTCGACAGAATTAACAGTATTAAGTCCATCTCTTCGTACATGTAATGTAGAGAACATGCATCACAAACACATCTTACAAAGTCCAAAAAAAACACAAATAAAAGGAACAAGAATGAACGAGTCTGGGGTTGAGTCAGTCTCCTCGATGCCAAATGGCACGTAGACAAACAGCCATCTCGATGGATGAAATTCATCAGACAGCTTTGCGGTTTTGGGTTGGAGAGGACATAACCCCTCCCTCTCTTAGATGGGTAGCTGAAGAAAAGAGGAACGAGAACGTAGCGTAAGGGACGAGCAAATGACCAATCAGATGTATGTGGGAATGAAAACGTGAAGAGGATTTGCATATTTTGATTCCATTGTAACTGGGAATACTATATTAGGCTTCCGTGCAGAGATTTAAAAAAGTATTAATGAAACTTCTTGAGGAACAAACAAGTACACAAAAATACAGTTTGGTTGTAAGACTCCCATTTCATAGCTGACCCTATCAAAGACAAATCACTGAAATTGATTACGTGACTGGAAAAATTGGTTAAAAGAGTGAGATCTCTTGACGTTCCACAAAAAAAAGCATGTTTGGCTTCATACAGATGTTCCTAAAATGAGTCCAAATGTCAGAGATCCACCCAAATTAAGTTCTAATTGGGATTGTATAATGTTACACCCGGACTATAAAATCCTCATTTTAAATAGCACACAAGACAGGTGTGGGTCACACCACAGATGCGACTGAGGTGACGGAGGTCACCTTGTTTTCTTCGGCCCACGGCTGTAAGTTCTGCAGGGCGTAAAGCGAGGAGTTGTGTAGGCAGAGAGGGTCTTGTTGTAGAGGTTGACTCAGGGTCTTCTGAAAGGCTTCCTGTTGTAACTGCAGCATCAGACGATTGGCCTGCTGCCTCTCTGCCTCCCTCTCCTCGGCCGTCTGCCTCCTGTCAACGGAGACATGATAGAAGTCAACATGATGTGCGGTGTCGGGGACCCTCTTTTTAAAAATGAAAGCGGATTATGTCATCTAACGTGTTTATCTAGTGCTGGACGTTGGCTGGTTTTAATTACCACGAGAGATCTGAGCGTACAAAACAGACACGTTGTGCCTTTATGAAAAATAACCAATGTGCGCTATATGACTAATGTCATTTCGAATGAAACATGTGAATGTTAATGGTCCTTTACATTTAATAATACCTTGGATGTAAACACGAGCAGATGCGGATATTACAGTCCTCGTATGTGTGGAGGTGGAGCAGCTGGTTTAATGGGGGGGGTGTTGCCTCCCACGCGCACTTTTAGAAATATCTATGTTCACAATATTTTTATTTCACCATTAAAAGATGCTTTTTAGTGTTTTCTGTTACAGTGACTTGGTCTGATGTGATTATCAAAACTTAACATCAGAGGCAAAATTGTATTTAATTTAATTTTAAAATACTTTCCCCTTTAAAAATAACCACAAAAATGCATTATAAAACAAATTGAATCCAAAATCTAAAAGGATGTAACATCAAACGACAAATTACAGGGCGTCCAATATACGTTCATCATAAAAAGAATTCACATTTCAGGGGGAAATTGTCTTTATTACTTTATCCTCCATGACAAAATGTATCCACAGTGAGGGCCTAAATTGTTCCTCCATACCTGCCGCCTGGCGTCCATTAGCCACACGTCACCGCTAAATGCATCACTGTAATGTGTAATGCGATTGCACTCGCCTCATTTGATCACAAGCTTGTTACCCGTACGATCGACACGCAAATACATCCTTCATTCTCAAAGTGTCTTTCTAGACTACGGTTGAAAATTGTACATCATTACAAAACTGAAAAGCCTTCAAATTAAAAGGAGCACTCGTTTTATTTCTAGGGATTTTTTGAATGTTTGATTGCGCCTGCAGTATTCATAACATTTGTGTGATGTGCACTATTAAATTTTATGTTTGAAAAATTAACCCAGCAAGTGTCACATTAATAATATGCTAAACAGAACTGGAAAGAAAAAAACTATAGATGTTCCCTTAAAGTGATCAAAAATAAAAAATCTGTCATCACTTACTCACCCTCTTGTCATTTCAAACCTTTAAGACTTTCTTTCTTTTGCAGAACACAAAAGAAGATATTTTGAAGAATGTTGGTAACCAAGCAGCACTGGACCCGATTCACTTCTATTGTATGGACACAAAACAATGCGATGTGAATGGGGTGCGGTTAATAACAGTTTTCAAACTCCCTTCTTTTGTGTTCTGCGAAGAACAAAAGGGTGAGTAAATGATGATAGAATTTTTATTTTTGGGTGAACTATCCCTTTAAGGTGTTTGACCTTTAGGGTGAGTTTGATTCTGTCACATAAAATATTGTATTTAATTAGCATCTTGCTTTATGTTTCAGTCAGATTTTCTAAAAGTGACACATTTATTTATTTTTAGGGTTCCAGGTCTGATGGAAGATTTACCAGCATCTCGTTCCTGAGAGACCGTCTAAAAGCATCGCAAACTCAACAATCCAGGGAAGCGACCGTGCTAATGAATATTTCCCAGCAGCTTTCAACAGATCCAGATAATTGTTGAATTAAGTAGAGCCCCATAAATATTGATGAGTGGGCATACAGAAACAACCATGACAATTTTTTATTTGTTAAAGGCCATGACTCAGCTTCATTATAAATAAATCACGTCCAGCAAGCTCTTGTCTGCTACTGCAGCCTGTTGGTAAAACCAAAGGTAAGTAAGCCCTGCTCTTAATTAGATTGGGCACTTATTTGCTCCAAAAGAGCCAACAGCAAAAGGTTGAGTAGATTATGGGGAAAGAATGGACATGCTCTCAATTATTCAGAAGTATATGGGCTCTGTAGTGCATGGGCAGCAAGTTTCTATACAGCCTGTTAAGAGCTTGAACATTTCTGCTTGGTCAAGACAATTGGTGTCCAATGTAAAATAAATAAATAAACAAATAAAATGCAAACCTCAGCAAATCCACAGAAGGATTTTTCCAGTAGGCCCTGAATGCCCTGCTTCCTTAAACTTATTCCTGACTAAATTAGCCGTAATTGGAAAATAGACACATTTATTGCAGGCGGGAAAGCGATAGCAGATCTGAAGCATCAAGTGAGAAAGCTTGATGACTGAAATTAGGGATTTGTTACCGTTTTATTATAAAGCAGGCTTCTAATTTTATTTACATGGTTTCATTAATTTTAAGAAGATTTAACATCCACAGATCCTTTCTATTCCCCAAAGGTTATAAGTAGTGGAAAAAGAGTTCAACAGACTATAAAAAGTGACAAAAGAACACCTATTATAGGCTACATTAGGAATTCATTTGCAAAAATGAAACATAAAAAAACATGTAAATAAAAATAATTTTATTGTGCATTCCAATTAATATCAATCACACTAAAGTTGGGTTGTATTTAGTAAATGGTAAATAAAAAAATACAATATTAAGTTACAGCTACCAACACAAATAAACACAATCAAAACATATCATCACAAAAAACAAATTATCAAGAACACATGATGGTTTTTGCAAATGAACCCTTTCTATATTACATGAGTTTACTTCATTAAAAATGTATCATATCATTTTTCAATTTTAAGTTATTTAAGCTACGTGTCCAAAAAGATATACATGTTCAGATTATAAATGCGGTTCTTTAACGCACCTCCATTTTGTTCTCCTGTTCTGGAACCAGGTTTTGACCTGAGCATCTGTCATTTTGAGGGCTTTGGCGAGCGTCGCGCGCTCCGCGGACGCCAGGTATTTCTGCCGGTGGAAGCGTTTCTCCAGCTCACAGATCTGCACGCGACTGAATGACGTGCGCGGCTTTTTCCGTTTCGGCGGAGTTCGGTTCTGGTACGGATGGCCGATCCTTCTTGTCACGGAGAACGGTGAAAGAGCAGCTGTGGAAGAAAAACAGTGGGACGTGAGTATGCCTGAATATTAAAATATAGGCTAAATGAGCTATAAAAAAGCTATTTGTAGTACATCGCATTTATATTTAAATCTAATCGACATATGAATAGTTTGGTTCCAAAATGACAAAACTACGTTTTTATAATATTTAAAAATCATGTGTGAATTCAAATTAATATCACTCAAACTGCAGTTGGTTTGTTTTTATTTAAGCCACAATAACTAAAAAAATACAGGTAGCTAACACAATAAAACACAATAAAAACATATTAACCACTATAATAAAACGTTATTTTTTTAAAGAAATAAAAACGAATTGGTTCATTTTGGCTCTGTATATATTTCAAACTATTTCAATGTTAAAATGTCATTTGGGATTGTTATTATTTTAAATATATATGTGTAGTGTATAATAGGGCACAAATTCATTGTGTCTACGTCATTAAGCATTTATTTTTATCATTTAATGCCATTACCTGTATTGTTATCTGCAGGGCTTTTATGAATGTGCAAGTAAATGTATGGCCATTTTAGCAAAAACGCATACCAAGAGGGTCTTTCCCTATAAGAATAATCGAAAATGTGTTTTTAATTACTCTCAAAAGGTAAATGAAAAGAAATCAATAATCTTAATTGTGATATAGGTGCACATAAACTTTAGTAAAGACATGGACAAATTGTATTTGCTTTATATTAATCAAAATGCTAATAGCACTGAAATGGAAACAGGCTATTTTCTCATTCAGCCCTTCTGTATTGTTCATCCATTATTCATGGTTTAACAAACCGAGGTCTTGGTTTTTGAATTCTCAAGTCATAGTATTTATTCAAATTTTTCACTGTGCTTTTTCATTTCAATAATGTTTGGAGCTGCAGTGAGTGAATAACAGTCTGTGGTTAAAAGTCTCATCAAATACTCGTTGACATGTTGCCCTGTGTAAAGGTAAATAAGGATTATAGCAATGGATAAACAGTGGATTATGTGGATTATATCAGTAGCGCTTGTAAAGAGTATACACCAACTGTGTTTTGTTGTAATTCCTGCACAAATCCCTGTGGACATCAAGCATTATAACACAAGAACAGTATGTCTTTCTTCCACTATGGAAACAAACTGTAATTTAAAAAGGGCTCCAATTGCAGATGAGAACCAACATGATGTTTTCGGTGCGTATAACAATGCTCATTTCATTTGGTGTCTGCATCAATGATTGACAGGTCACACATAATTGTCCGTGTTCACTGTCACTGCATTTCTGAATCTGTGTGTGGTTTATGCAATTTAATGTTTGCTTCAGTGTTGCGGGAGATAACCAAATTGTGGTGAAGCATTTCAAGAAAAATGTGTATGCAGGATCTTATAACGTGAAGAAAGCAAAAGTAAAAGGGAGATATTAAAGATGTGAAGTGTCAAGAAAGAATTAAATGAATTGAAAAGATTGAGAAGACCCAAGCCTTTCTTGCAGAAAACCTGTTTTAACGGTGACCTTCCACCGAGATGTTTAGCCTATATTAGAGTAATGTGATTCTTGTTGCTGATCTGAACTTGAGTCTTGCAATGGTTGGCTGCTCATGTGTGAGAACATGGAGCGAAATCTCTCTATGGCAGGTCGGAGCTTAGATTCCATGTTAGAGACCTGTAAATGTCTGTTGTTGGCTAAAGTCACAGCTCTCGACTACATTTATTCACGCTCTTGTGTAATTTAAGATCCACTGCCGTGCAATCGGTGACTCTTAAAGGAACGTCTTAACAGTTCACACTAGTCATGCTGGGATTCCTCAAGGTCTGATATGAGGCCAGGCTGACATTGAATCTGTTTTGGTCTCCTCGCAGACAGTCAGTCATGGAGAAAAAACAAGAAGTTTAAAAATGGCATTACCAGACAATAAAAGTCAGTTTAATTTTATTGGTGTACTAAGTAGGTATTTATACTTTTTAATTTTGATCAGGACACTTAATGTCTACCTCCTAGTTTATTTGCCATCTTTTATTGGACATGCAAGTAAAAAGGCTTCTGATTGGATTAAGCGCATAGACTCTTCATTCCTGTGCGTAATTGGATTTGATTGCTTTTAATTAAAGCTCTGATCCTGACTGACAGGCGGTCTGAGTCCACATCAATTAAACAGCCAGAAAACATTCAGGATTTTTACTTCCATCATTATATGTAGATATAAATGAATTGATAAAACTGTAGGGTTACATTTGTTTGTGAACTAACAATACCAATACATTAACAGTAAGTATTATTCATTGTAAATGTAGTTTTTACATTTGGTAGCCTATAAACATGTTATATTTATGGTGCTACATCATTTGAACTGCAGGAAAATGTTTAAACCAAAACTTGATGCACAATAAACTAGCACTGCATTTATATTGATATATAAAATCGAAGATTGAAAAATGCTTAAAATAAATATGTTCATGTTGTAGTTATTGAACTATGTATAATGTTTAAAAATCAGACCTTATTGTTAAGTGTTAGCAATTTTGCTGTTTAAAAGATGAAGATTTTTTTACTGTGTAGGATACGTGCAAACAAAACGAAGAACGTGTTTCCCAGAAACCCTTCACTCCCCCGCAAAATACAAATGTGGGTCAACTTGAAACAAAACAATCTCCGTATTCTCTCTCGACAGCGGAGGGAATTCTAAATGATATGTCTGTGTAATAAAATTTATCGTGAGCACATCAAAAAATCAAAGCTTGCCTTAGAGAATATGCGGACAGTAATAAAATCAGTTATACGTGATATCACCTTCATGCGACAGCCTCTGCCTTTCCCATTGCGAATATTACCTTTGTCGCAATCTAATAAATATACATGTAATGGATTCAAAGCGAGATATTGAAATATAACATGGGCATTTGTCGCTATTTACGCGCGGTGAGGCAAAACAGAACGTGCCTTTAAATTTCCCTTCATGCTGGGAATTGAAATATCAAATAAAATAAAATAATTGTCTGGAAAGGCCATAAACCGTGCGCTCGAGAGCCGCCAGTGACGATTGTCTCTCCCTTTAGACACTGTCGCCATGGCTACGTGGCCTCGTCTCAGCTTCATAATCATTTGTATTTATGGGTGGGAAAGATCATTATTGTCATTTCAGATAGAGCTCCATCCACATGCAATTTCATTTTCCAATTTCTCTAAGGCCGGTGATATCAGATTACGACCATCACCTGCTCCTTGTTGTGATGCTCTGCCCGATATCCCCCCATCACCAACAGTAATGCTGCTCTGTAAAATAAATGTGCCCGTTGATGAATATACTGTGATGTGAAATCGGTGGACGCCTCTGTGCCCGTGCGTTAGGGAGAAATAGCATACGGCCTTGGATGTAAATGGAAAGCGCATGATGTGCTTCTCGTGCCAGTGTAGTTTTTGGTGTAATTTACATAAATAAAGTATTCAAATATAACAGTTTTGTGTATATATGAGCTCTTTGCGCCCCGCAGTTGGCACCAGTGATGTTAACAGAGACCGTCAAGCTCATAAGATCACTTCAAAGGGCCAATGCCGCCGCGCGCGAGTCACGACCACCAACCCACCTGTGTTTATTGACTTGAGAGCGACTGATCTGTTTATGCATTTCTGGATTTTTATAAACTTGCAAACTGCCAAAGAGTCAATTAACAAAAAACATGCGGTATAGCATTTCATCGCCTCCCAATACGGCATGATATGTCCGGCCTGCAGTGCGTATCGAGTCTCAGGCCTGTTCGTGCACCTATACACGCTGTGACACTTGTGGTGAAATGCAGACAAGCAATTTAAGCTGACGGTGAAAATAGTCGAGGGGAAATCGTATTTTTGCAGGGCATTTGTTTATCGAGGCTGACATGTGGCCTTACTTTAAGAAAAGTACTAAAGGAATAACATGCAAAAGAGTAGACTACTATTCTTTACGCGATTGACTACATGTGTTAAAAATCAAAGACTTATCTTATTTTATTTATTTTTTGACATATTTATTATTTCTTATTTTATTTGTTTTCATTTTCCATTTTAATTCACCAAACAGTCGTCTAAAAATAATCAAAAGAGAGATATGCCTCTATTATTGTTAATAATAATAATAATAATAATATGTATTATTATTTATAACAACAATAATGATTATTATTATTATAATAGATATATTGTATTGAGTTAAAAGAAAAAAAGCTGATGTGATCCTGCTGTAATTGCAGCCATCGCCGTTCAAAGCACGGAAGAGATAAAATAAAATAAATGAACGGCCCTAAGTGACTATGAGTAAAATTGATAAGCATATTTACAAAAGAGCTTTTGCATTTGACATATCATTTTCTCATTTGAATAATTAATGAGCATAGAGCGGAATTGTGAATATTTAATGGCCAGAAATCCATATTCTTCTTCATTTTCATTTCACTACGAGTGACGTCATTTGAAGAAGAGAGCTGGCCAAATAAAAACGAAGTGCTGCTCTAGACGCAAACACAGCGTTTGGCACACTATTTTTCATTATCTTTAATGATAATAATTAATGTGAAAATGTTATTCTCTATATGTAATAAAATAGCATAGCCTATTTGTTGTTATAATAATATTTATTATTATTATAATTACAGAACGAGCATCATGAATTCTCCTTCTGTAACAGTGGAATATAGATATAGCCTATATGCTTAACTTCGGTTTTTTCCTCCCACTTTGAAATGTTAGGCCTATCCAAAATTGTGCTCTCCTTGATCTCAATTGGTATTACGTTTGCGTAGATTAAAACGATTTGTCAACATGCCATTACGCATCACTACTGGCTGTGACATACAGGCAACACTTGGTGCCCTGCTGCCACTGTATCGTGATTCATTTGTCCTGAAGGCCCAGAGGGACAGTAGCTCTAGAAAATGGACATAACCGGTTTCATAAAACATGCGGATGCAACTAATAGGACGAAATTATGTTTTTGAAAGGTGTGTTTTATTGAGCAACTAGCGGTATAAAAGGCCGAGATTGTTTGTACAGCTGTGCGCCTGAGCGCATGGCACCCGTGTAAACCAAATCCAGGCCACAAAAGATTTATTATTGTTAATCCCAATAATTGTAGTGTTAAACCATGTTTTTATTTTTAGATCATTTCAAAGAACTTTAACTTTTTTAATGTTAAACATTAACAAGTTTATGGCTATGTGGTGTCAAATTTGGTTGGTCTACAAAAAAAGGTTAACTTAAATTTAACGTTTGTAAAAAATTAACTATAATAAAAAAATCCACTAATAAAGGAAAAAAACATTGGCCACTCTCACACTTTCTCTAAATATCATTCAAAATGTTGCTATTAAAAAAAATGTGGAGGAATTGAATCATTTTTTACTTCGTCATATTTCACTGGAAATTAGGAACATCTAAATACAATGTATTTCTGTTTCGAAATTGTAATTGTAGCTGTATAATAATAATCTTAATTTTAGGCCCAATAATAAAATATATATTTTTAGCAAATATATTGTGCTGTACACGGAATGGAATATTGACATAAATAAAACACTGTAACACTTAAGGTAAATTTAAAACGCTTGCCACATTTTTATTTGTATATTTTATGTTGTTTTATGTTAATTTATATTCCATAAAGAATTGTGTACACGGACGTTATATGCGCCTATTTACTGCAATGTTGTTGCTATATTGTTTGTTATATATTCTCTTATATACTCTTTTTATTATTCTCTATATGGTCCCCGATTTGCTGAAATGTAACATTAAATTACGTTATTTGCTTGTTGTGAACTGATCAAGACACACAAACTTTAATTTCAGCAAATAAACTGTCCAACTCGCTGCTGGTCAGTGTGACAGTATGGCAGTTTTATGAATTGCGTACTGTTAATACAATTCAACGCGAAAATAATAAGTCTTACCAGTCAATCGATCCTTTGCAAATCTTCTGCTGCTCTCCATCCAGGGAAACGAGAAGCTGGGGTGGTTGCCCATGCTGGGCACTGTGGGTACGGTGGGCATCCCCGCCGCGATGCTATGTGGATGCGGGGCAGACGGGTGAGGGGCGGATGGCATGGGTCTGTGTGCGGGGACGCGGATGACACCTCCTGCATTCCCTGAGTTCACGTTAACGTTCATATTCATGCTAACGTTCATGTTCATGTTGACATTGTAGGAACCTGCCAGACTCGCCGCCATCGAACAGGCCGGATTGTACATGCTGTTGTAGCCGTTGGCGTACACGTTGGGGGCGAGCGGATAGTCCGTGTCGCTGGTTCGGCTCGGGAGCATGCAGCTGCTCGGCTGGTCCGAGCCATTGAGAATCTGATCTATTCCAAAGCTGATGGGCTCGTGCTGGTGGGTCTGGTTCACCTCTTCGATTCCAGTGTGCTCCATCGTCGTGGTTTTTCTTTCGTTACGCACAGCCTCGCCGGTTGCAATGTTTTATTCCTAACACTTCAACACAATTTATTCCCCAATGTATGCACTTTAATTTTCTAGCAAATACTCTTCATTGAAGTGCTCAAGTGCCCATGCGGATTATTTCGCTGCCATTTGTTGTCCAAAGAATAGTGAAACAGAGATCACAGTGACTCCATCACGAATCAGCATTATCCAAGATTTCCATGCATTGCGTTTGGCCTGCTTTCAGTTCCATGATACGGTACCTTAAAACCAGGTCGACCGTGGGAAGGGCTCCGCGTTTACTGTTAAATCCACGGACCGACGAGTTGCCAAGTTTTCACGCAGGAAACTGACGCGTTTCTGGAGAGGTTCTGTCAGAAAGGCGAACGGCTCAGACATGCGCGCATCACTGTTATCTAAAGTGAAGTGTTAACTGTCCGATACGTGCATATTAATTGTAGCGAGCTGAAAATGTCCTGTTCGCGCGCCTCTTGAAGTGATTTCGAGCAGGTGAGACAAACCCCTTCTGTCCGAACTCTGTCACGCGCCTCTTCATTGGCTCGCGACTACTTCTGGAGAGACAATGCTTTGCGCCCGCACCCCTCTCTTAAAGAAGCCGCTTCTATTTTTGCCAGGACTGTTGTGTTATAGTTCACAGTGTAAAATGAAAATGCTGTATGCCTAGACAAATAAAGCAGTGCTGCAGATAATAATATGCGCAATACGACGGAATAGTCGTATTAATACTAACAAAAAGATTAACTGTCAAGTTAATTTACATGATGTTTTCAAGATCTAGTCTTTAAAAAATATAATATATAATTTCGATGTCCATTAGGATGCCAGATCAGAATAACTTGTAAAACACAATTTGTTTAATCTGTTGCAGCGAAATAGTGGAAAGGATTTTCTATCAGTTTAGAAAAACAAAAACTAGTCGTTTTCGTCAAGGGTACGGGAACATGCAACTTTAAATATGGCAATGCGTTTGGTTAATCTAATGAAAGTGAATTTCATTGAAGTGCACTAGCCCTTGGGTGCGTAAAATAAAGGGCGAAGCAGGAGAGAGCTCGGTTGCTTTCAGTCTTGCAGAAGCCAGTGTGATTGGCGCAAATAATTTAACCTTCTTTCGCCTGAAGCTACAGTGGAAGATTCTCCGCGTTCAATTCAATAAAAATGAAGAATGGTGCATAATAAAAACTGAAAGCAAGGAAAACGAATTTAATATATCATCGTTTTATTACGTACTTATTTCAGCTTTCGCACGAATAAAAATATTTCTCTGCACCCCAACGTGGCTAGAGGGAAGCATAAAAATCAATTTTCTAAATACAAAGCTGTATCAATAATAAGCGCTCTTGTGTATCTCAATAGCAAGAAAGCATGTTGTGCTCTCGGTGATATCAAATAAAGCAACATTGGAGTCGTGGCTTTTAACAGCACGAGGTTGTGCTGTGTGACGTTCACGACGGGTAGGTAGAATATAACAACGATATCGAAATGTTTTTTCCCCAGATATGACGAAAAATATCAAGTGTATCATAAACATTTCTACTTTGAAGACACTGATACTCTGACGAGCCCTTTGTTAAATTTAATGGTTACGTTCAGTTGCTGTGGCAAAGTGATGCTGGTGCTTTAAAGCATCACGGGTTTAAAGGCCCATTTGAGGTCATAATGATAAGACACTATTGAGTCTTTATCACGAAGCAGTTCAATTTAGAAATAAAGTAAGAGCTCAATCACAATTAACAGTCAGGATTAACACGGCAATTATTTCCTGGATGTGGGATGGTTTTCATTTTCATGATTTCGCCCTAATGGCATTTTGTGCACTATGTACACATATGCAATTGTAGATCTAATTTCTTTCACATTCATTTTCCTCCAGCGGTTATTTTCCCTAAGATTGCTTTATTTTAACAACAGTTATTATCGGACTAAATGAACTGTGCTGAAAATATTTTAATTGCGTTTCTCTCTTGCTGTTATTGAGTTGAATTAAATTGCAGGAGAAGCGTACGGTGCCCCGCGTTCACGAGTTGTTTTCGTCAGCAGTGAACGTTAAATACAATTACATTTTCACGCGGAGGCAAAATATTATCTAATAGTTACTAATTGGTTTAAATTGTAATTATTGTTAACGCTAAAAACCACTCGTATCATTGAACCTGACAAACCGCGCCTACCTTAGTCTTGTTTCATTTCATTAAGTACAAAGAGCTGTTTATTCTCAAATCTATCCTATTTATATCCTTTTAAAGCATCGTCTCGACTTGGCCGTTTAGGAACAGGACTTTAAAATAGGCGTCTGAAATGGGATCATTTAAACCAAATAAAAAGAAATGCATGCGCAATGCACCCCATACACTTGGAATACTTCGAGCAATCAGATTCTTTGCGATTGCTTTAAATTTTGCCTGTTTAGATTTTAAGAGGTTTGATTTATTGTTTAGACGTAAAAGACGTCACTTCTAAACCTACCTTCCTACCTCGGCCTCGTCAATTACAAAAGGCCTCATAGCTGGTCGCCCGCAGGCGATGTCTTGGCAGAGCCGTTCAGTGTATATAGGGGTCATTGATAAATCGGAATCTCCAGGCGGTGGTGATAATAAAGTATAAAGACAAACCGAAGACAAAAGTAATTTGTCACAGTCCGCCTCTCAACAGATTCGGTGACCCGCCGCCCTCCCGCGTGTAACCCGTTTCAGTGCGCTTTTGGAGATTTGCAAACAACTGCGATAGTGTTTGCTCAATATGGTGCCACAGGGATTGGAAGGCGATACCAAGCGGCACAGCTCATGACAAATGGCGATTACAACGCTACATAAAGAATGAGTCGAGTCGGTAGCAAAGTAGCTACTCGGATTTTTTTTTACTCTGAGAGAAATTACTCCACAAAGAGCTGTCAATCGAAGCCGTGTGCTAAAAAGCTCGATTTTATTTATTTTATTATAAAGGCATAATCGTTTAACAAATAATAACATGACAGTCATGAAGATGCATTGCCAGAACACCTGCCCGCGTTGTTCAATATGGACCTTGCACGTGGGTTTAAAAAAGAATCCCACCCATCACAGCTGCATCCCTCGCAAGATTATGAGGATTGACTGTTTATGCATCTGTATGTTTTTAATACAAGAGCTTTTACATAAAGGGTGAGATATCTGTGATAATAAAGTGTTCATTCTGACTAATATTTATTTAACAATGATTTTTTTTGTAACAATAAGTAAGCAATAATAATTAGCCTAACAAGAACAATAATGACTAAAATAATAAAATGTAGTATTGTTATTAACGAAAGAAGTGATACTAAAAAACTATTTGACTGGGTATAATGTTGATAGCAACCATGTTGTGTTTGCAAGCTCCAGATGAGTGATGTGTGACTGTTTTTCAAAGAGAAATGGTGGAGTAGACTGAGCTCTAAATGATCCCTCGCCTCTTAGTGTCAGTACATGCTCTACCTTCGCGTGCATCTTGGCCTTGTGCCCCTCAAATGCATGTGCGAGTGTGCGCGTTTGTGTGTACCTACGTGCGTGCGTGTACGCACGCGCCGATGAGGCTGTCAAAGAGGGAATTCGCATCCATTGCACCATTCTCCATCCCTCCCATGACTGTTGTGCTTTCTGCTGTAATTAGGTTGAATTCAGAGCAGATTGAATTACGATATTCTGCATCTCGAGCTGCAGTCCTTGACTTTCTCTCTCCCCCGGGAGAACCTGGCGCCTCCTTGCCCGATCAGACGGCTTAAACTGGACGGAACGCCAAAAGGGAAAAGTGCAGAGGAGCTCACCGGAATCTCCGATACGTCATCTGGTAATGTGGGCTAAATGAGAGGTGTGATGGGAGGGGAGACAGGATAACATCGAAAGGTCTTGTGTGACCTGAAACAGATAAAGTGTTGGAATAATGAATTGTTTTATTCACTTTGTCGATATGAATTTTGCGCGCAGAGAGGGCGTTGGGGGAAAATGGGAAAGGAAGACGAATTATTTTGTTTCTGTTTTTATGCTGCCAGTTCTTTAATGTAATTTGTCATGTATTAGGTTTTGCCTTCCTCTTTGGCTTATATTATTACTTCCGACAGCATTATAAACAAATAATAGGATAACCACATTCGGCTTTATTTATATGAATTAAAGTTTGAATCCAATTTGTGTAGTTACATAACAATAATTATTTGGTTATCTTAAGAATAAGTGTTGTTTTGTTTTATCCCTTAAATCAAGTTTTTAATTGTGGAATAACATGGAATAAATGGTCAAGATTGTTCTGTAAATTACACAAAGTGATTAGTGTTTTTCTTTTTGTTATGCAATTGTAAATCAGGTTTAAATATTTTATTTGTAATTAGTCAGTTACATCAGTGCAGGAAACTTCTCCGTACCTGGCGTAAACATTGCTTAAATGTATAATTTATTTTTAAATATGTTTGTTGATTGAAATTATTTATTTAAAAATAATATTCTACAGTCAAATACCACTTTGGACAATGAATTAATTTGATCAAAGCATCTATTTTAACAACAACAAAAAAGCCATATTTATAAGTATTTTACAGTCGGGCATAAACGTTAAATGGCAAATTATCCGGAAATAAAAATGTTTGGTGTTTTCGAAATTAGACAAAACATGCAAAAAATACTTTCTAGGTTTTCTTATTTTGTGTGCTTGTATTAAACATCTGTTGATCTGAAAGCGCTAGGGAATAAACATAATATGGATCAAACACCAGAAAAAAAACATACCAGTTTCAGATAGAAATATAGACTTTTTGTTATTTTCCTAATGAGTTAACTAAAAATGAACTGTTTTTAAAAGACATCTGCTTCAGTAGCCATTAATGCGTCTCTTGTAGTCCATCTTGTGTCTCTTTCTTCGTCGCTCGCGCGTCTACACGCGACTCTCGTTGGAGTGTCAAGCGCGTAATTAAGCGTATCATTGGCTTTGTGTTGTTTACAAACCGCGAGCAGTAATTTAATTTCCTCCACCAGCCGCCACCGGCAGGACGCATCGGTGATGCCCGCGGGCTCCGAGCAGAGAGGGACCTTCTGGCAGCCACCTGCAGGGGGTGGTAACCCGGGGGAGGGGTGCCATTGGGCAACTTTAATGAAAGCAGGCTGGAAATGTTTAAATGTATGTGACACAAACATTTCCGTGACTCTTTTGTTCCTATAGCAAGAGTTGCAGTGTAAGCAAAGGAACGAGAAATGTGCATGACATCGGCCTGTCAATCATTTTCACACAATATGAGATTGGAATTTATAATTGAAAATAGTATATGCTACAATTAAACAAAGTATTGTCTAAATCTTAATGAAACACATTTGGTTCATAACATAATATTATACACAGGCATTTGACCACAATATGTTCAGTCACGTTTGACTAAGCTGTCAGTCTGTCAAAAGAAAAGCTCTTAAACTGGAGCAGTCCTCTGTCATAAACTGCAATTCCATTGGTTCGTTGCCTATTAATATTTTTCAAATATTTAGCTTTAGTATATAATAAAAAGCTACTATACAAATATTATCAATTAAATAAATCAAATAAATACAAACATACTGATTTACTTCCATTTAATTCTATTTTTTCTGCTTTTTGTTATTGCTTATAATTTGTTATTTGGAGAGAAGAGAACAATACTAAATACAGATAAATACTGGATAACATTTATGGGGGATGAAGAAGAAAGACAGTGAGAGAGAAAGAGGTTTTGGTAATAATGATGTACCCTCAGGCATAGTGCTGCCTATCACCCCCTGCTCTTGCTCTCTGTCTCTCTTTCTGTCTATCCCTGCACAGTCTCAGAGTAGACAGGCCTGTTGTATTAGAAGGGGAGACCCAGCGTCTGGGCCCAAACACAGGGAGCACCAGCCTCCTAATTGATGACTCCCTGTGAGTGAGGGAAAACACTAGCTGAGATTGATGGCCTTGCAATTTAGGGCGTTTGGAATGAGTTCTAGCAGCATTAACTCAATAAGGTGTCTATCAAACCGGCCTTATAGCCCGTCCTACAACAGCGATGAATGAGGGACTGACTTTAATTACAGGGCTTTGCTTGAACTATTGCACAAATATATCACTGTAAAATAGGGTCAAACATAATCTTTTGTTTTGAAATAATTAAGGTATTATGAGTGTTTGTCACAAAACCAGAATTAATATGTAATTCACTTGAACTGAGTTGTGAACACTTTTTATAGTGTCCATGTCACATTACACTATTTTTGACCACTAGCCTACTCTAACAATACTGTATATAAAGTTACAAACACTTTCACAAAATGATAAAAGAAGAAAATTCAAATAATTCTAGTTTTACCATATTTATTTTGTATCTAATTTTTATTTATTCAGGAGCTTTGAGGTGGTTTAAAGTGACATTCAGAATGAACAAATAAATAAAAAATACTTAACTTATCAATTACATTTAGTAACCTTACTTTAAATATATTATAATTTCTCATTGATATAATTTTAATAATTTGCCTATAATAATATAAATAGAGGTAATTTTGAAGTAGCCTAGTGGCATTCATTTAAGCAAATATTAATCAGGTTTTGGTTTCATCATTGTTTTTATATTAAAAAAAATAACATTATAAGGACTTTTTCAATATATTATATTTTATATTATTATATTTCAATACAAATCAAAGGTTTGGACAATCAAATTTATGATTCTAGTGATCTTAAAAACCCTATAATGAATAATGCTTTGACATGTTTTCGAGACATGTATAGTGTCTGTGTATGCATTTTCTTATTAATAATCATTTATATTTATTTATTTATTTATCTATTTATTTATATTTAAATGAAAATAAGATATATTGAAGGAAAATCAGACAACAAAGGTCCAGCCTGTAACTTCTATTGAAACTTAAGTGCTGTTTAAAAAGCATTTGCCTGCTTTAAAATAAATAAATAAGTGACTGCTTGTTTTTAATGTATCTTAATTTTTGGTTTCTGAAACTGCACAAATAAAAGTGTGGGTTTTAAAGAATTGGTGGATTTAAACCTTTGACTGGTAGTTTTCATAATTTCATGGTATCATTGCTGGTAATAGCACGGCTGTTCATTTATAACTATCAGAACATGCCCAAAGGTGCGTTTAAAAACGTTCTTGGATCCGTTCAATTCATGTAAGTTTGATTAAAAAGGTGTGCAGATCAATAATGTATATTATCCCCGCGACCCTGAAGTGAAATTTTAGCTGATAATTCGGTTATCCAGAAATATGGCCACTCTTATAACATTTATTATGGCTCACCGTAGGCCCTCCAGGCTGAGTCTAATAAATCTGAGAGTAACAGGTTTGCTTGTGGCCTCTGCTCATCTTAACTCTATAAGAACACACGGTCTGGGGACTTCATTATGCTTCCACAAACACAACCAAATCGATACGGTCACCGTTTCAGCTCTGGTGGAGGGTACAGAACCAATCCAATGAACAGTATTTATGTTTAGGACTCTTACCCTGTAGGACTGTCTGGCACAGAATATTTTGTTCACTCTCTAATTAAGAGGGTTAAAATAAACTCTGTGTGAGCCCTGCAGTAGGACAGCAGGAGAGGAATGCATTAAGGTCTAACAAGAAAATGATTGCGGCTTTAAAGAGGGAAAGTACCTAACTGGTATCTTCAGTATCGTCGATTTCTTTGTTTGTCTTGGATAACATTCTGCACTTTATGTGATTTGTGAGTTTGTGTCAAAATGCAAAATCTGAAAGTATGAAGTGTTGCATTAGAGCGGCTTTGTTTTCAGTGCTATGTGCAAAAGTCACATTTACTTTCACAGTGCTTTATAAAACTTGGAGCCCATTCATTTACTATAGTTCATATGTGGTTATCGAACCAAGTGTGCATGTCTGGAGCGAATTATATTGCAGAAGTTTAAAGGGATACTTCACTCAAAAAATAAAATTCTCTCATCATTTAATCGGAGGTGAGTAAATGATGACAGAATTTTCATTTTTTAGTGAAGTATCCCATTAATACCAAGTTGAACAAACCCCTCAAACTCTTTAATTCATGTATGTTTCGAACAAACATCTAACCAGAATATTTTAGAGATATCAATGTGCGGCCATCACTGTAATATCATACTGTCCGAGGACTTTAATACATTTATCAAACTTGCAAAAAAATATTCTTTTCATCATTCACATCATTTGGTTTTTAAATCTTGATGAATTAAGAAGAGATTAAAGCAGTCATATTGTCCTTAAGTTCGTTATATTGTGTCTGTGTTATTTAAAACATAACCTAATACATTTATGTTCTTTTAAATAAACAAAATTGAGATTTGCTTACATTTTATCATCTTAAAAAATGGGATATTGAGATTTTGGTAATACTTCAAGAAGGTTTATTTGTGAACACAAGAGATAGTTTCACACAAAAGAAAAACTTTACTCACCTTTGTATCCTTCGCAAGTATGATTTTTCTTTATTTTGCAACTCAAAGAGAATATTTTGAAGAATGTGTGTTCCATAGTATAAACACATCAACTGAGACATTTCTCAAAATATCTTCTTTTGTGTTCCTTAGTAGAAAGAGTCAAATACAGGTTTGGCATGACATGAGGGTAAATGACACAATATAGATTTTTGGATGAACTATACTTTGAAACTTTTCACGTGTATGTGCTTGTTATCACATGACAGAAGCTGAAAGCGCTTGCATATTGATTTTAATGTGCTTGAGATGTGTGTGTGTGTGTGTTTGCATGTCAGTCAGACAGGTGATGTCAGTAGAAGTGTCTCATGGCCGGTGAACCCTGCAGACTGTACCTCTGATGCAACCTCTGCTGAGTGATGGCAGCAGCAGATTGACAGCGGTTAAAGGTGCGTCTGAGCTCTTCAGCTCCACGCTTCACCTCCTCACACAAATACTCATTAAACAGAGCTGTACACTGCCAGAAGATCTCTGCACATCAACAGGTCTGATTGACCTTAGAGAGAACAGCATCACTGGAATCTCACAAATGCCAAACACGCTCAAGGATGTTGAACAACAGTTATGCTTTTACAGTACGTCTGTCAATGCCATCTTTCTTTTTATTTGAAAAAACGTTGCGCATTGATGCAAAACCACATAACTACTTTGTTGATGTAAAGAACTATAAAGGTTTGCATAGGCTTCGGTTATGAATGATGAGGGTTGAGCCATAATTCAAATCTGTCTAGAGTAGGCCAAATGTGTGTATATATATATATTAGGAATGTAACTGCAATATGATTCGGACGTTTAATTGCAATTTGATTAAATTAAATAAATATAAGTTTAGGATTGTCAAACGATTAATTGCAATTAATCGCATCCAGAATAAAAGTCTGTGTTTACTGTGCATATACATTTTGTATTTATAAACACATACACATTCATTTTATATATATATACACGAGATAACTCGTTTTTCACTCGTTTTTATTGTGCATTAATATCAATCAAACTGCAGTTTGATTAAAGTCATAAAAACTTAAAGAAAAAATACACCTAACTAGCACAATAAAAACATGATTTTTGAAAAAAATATCACATATTGGAACCCAATTTACCAATAATTTACGTAATAATAACGTTTATATATATTTTATACTTTAGTAAATATTCGGATGTATGTGGATGTGTTTATAAATACAAAACTGTTATGCACAGTACACAGACTAGTATAATGTAAACACACACTTTTATTTTCAATGCAATTAATCCATTGACAGCCATAAATGGATTACAACACCAGTTAAATGTTTGTACAGATTCTCCCAAAGATATAAACTTGAATGCTTCATTTACTTGTAGACAAATGTAAATGATGAGCTAGTTTTAATTGATGAGTTGGTTCAGATACAGTCTGTTTTCTTCTTACATGACTTGGAGGCTTTCGTTTGAGTTATTTTGTACTTTTTCACACGTAGGACGTTTGTCTCGACTAGTCTTTATTCCTTAAATTTCCCTCGAATATTGCGACAGTCCGTTTATTGTGCGCATGAGTCAGATCCACTCAGCAGATATCTGACGGCTGACGCATTCTTTGAGGTGACCGCGGTGAAAGGTTTTGACTGCCGGGATGAAAGTTTGTGAATTCCGGAGTGCCGCTCTTTCTCGTGTTACCAAAACGAGGTCAATCCACTTGTCCTGACTGCTCTAGAGTGTCGATGCCCGACCCGCGATCTCACGTTCGGCCAAAACCAATGGCATTTCCATAACGTTTGGCAGCCATGTTTGCGTTCACGGTGTCTGAAGATTAATCCGCAGAATCCATTGTCGCCCCACAACCGGTTTAGCTATCATCGCTCCTACAGTTACAGACTGATGGATCCGCGTTGGCCTCTTACGACGGTTTTGAGAAAAGTTGATGCTTTTCTCGCCTCGACACACACGCAGTTGCTTCCTCGAGGCTTCGAATCTCACCTGAAACCCGACCCCGCACATCTGCGCTCGCGGTCCGTGCCCAGATTCTTGGCTACTGTAGCAAAAGGCTTGTTTGGTTCCACTGTAATGCAACTTCAATACTCCTCTGCCCGAACCTTCCATAAAAATGTCAAGAAAGAAATATCTGGATTAAGCCCAAGTGAAGTAGTGTTCGTTTTCAGCGCATTGATGTGAGGTTGTCCGGGCGCGCGGGCCTCGCTCGACCCAGGAGGAAAACGCATTAGCCGAGAACGCGCCTCGGTAACCGGATACGGAATAAAGGAAGTACCTTCGATATAAAGCCGGCAGATTTATGAGAGGGTTTATATATGGCAAGTTGGTTCGCTTGATTCGTCTGTCGTATGTTGTAAAAGAGAGGTCAGTGATCCGTGCAGGTGCTGCAGGACACCGCTAACATTCTCAGGCTAAGCCCGACTCACACAGCTGCACAAGTGCTTCACACACACCGAGAGATCGAAATAGCTGTGTCAGAGATTTTATTATTTAAATAAAAAAAATTTTTCAAACACTAACGTAAAATGGATTGTTACTGTAGGTTACAGATTCTTTCACAGAAACAAAACATTGTTTCATTTTGTAAGGCACTTGTACATAAGTGGTTTTAAAATAACTATTTAGATCAAAGCAGGATGTTTGGATGTGACATTTTTACCCAATATAATATCTACACATTATTTTGTCTTTATTTCCTGTATACAAATATCTAAACGTTGTTAAGTCAAGATACATTAACTTGAAAAGCTTTCATAAAACAAATCTTAATGCTTCAAACATGAAAATATATGTGAACTCAAAGGAAAAGATATTTTCTTATACTAAAAACAAGAGGTAACTGTAAATCAAGAGTTGAAACAAAATGACTCAAAATGTTTAGATATACTGGAAAACGAGGCAAAGATAATTTTTGTCTCCAAAAATGTGCAAAGCGATTCCCATTACAGAAAACTGGAACTTATTGTTGTGAGTGTAAAATCATTTTTGATAAATATTTGGTTTATAATAAAATATTTGTGAGCCGGCAGTTGTATTTCATTTAGGCATTTAGCATCTTAAGCGACTTGATACAAAAACAAAAGCGATTCATCTTAAAGAACGCAGATATGCTAGACAAGATATGTTTAACTGTTTACGATTTCATATCTTTTCACCAGTTAAAAATTCATCAGAGTTGATATCATTTTTTTGTGTTCAAGTGGACACAAGACTTGACGTCTCACTTTAAGTCACAACCTGCCGTTGTTTAAAGGTTTTCTATATTGAGTTCACGGAGTATATACAAACCTCTCTCTCTCTTTCTGTGTTACTCTTTCATCCTCTGTCACTCTGACAGGTCTGTTGAGTGCTTTGGGGATGGGTACTGACACCAGCGCGTTTGACGTAGATTTGAGGAGTTTCTGTATAAGTGCTACACCATGAAGGCCTGATGTCTCACCCTCTCAGCTGTCTCACCTCTCCAGTCACCGCCTGTCGGTCCCACGACTGACATTTTAATTCCAACGCACGCCCCCCACCTCTTCCACTTGTCAGACCTCGAACCTGTGCAGGACCTGCACTGACAGCTGGTGATACAGAGTGCTTTATAGAAAATGCAGTTCAGAGGTGTGTGTGCATGTGTGTTTGTGTGTAAACAAGTGAAATTGAAAGAACCTGCTTTTGTGTGAAGAGATCAGGAGGAAACTGTGTTGTGTTAGGAAATGACACTGAGTTTACATTGAGGTGACCGTGCTAGTGTTGGTTGTGTACAGAGGCAATTTTATTTGGCATGGGTAAAAGGATAGTTCACTAAAAAATACTATTCTTTCATGAATATTTTCTACATATTTTTTTACAGTCGAACACAAAGGAAGACGTTTTGAAGAATTTCCCGGTCTTTTTGTGTTCATACAATGGAAGTCAACGAGGTTCTTTGTTATTTGGTTATCAATGTTATTCAAAATATCTTCTTTTTTGGTCTGCAGAAGAAACACAACCATACAGATTTCGAATGACGATTTGGCAATGAATGAATTTTTATAAAAACGTATTTATTAAAGACTAGTTTGGTAAGACACGATGAAAAGTAAATGAGGAATGACTATACATTTCGGTGCAAATTAAGCCCATTTCCAAACTTTTTAGGCATTTTATAAGAGGTTTTAAGTGAGTCTCGTGGTAGATGCTTTTAGTATATGTACGCCAACACACCCTCATCGTACACACACACTTTAAAATCATTAAAGCAGTTAAGAGATGACGAGGAATGTAAACATGTCCTCTTTTATAAAGCTTTTGGATGCGTCTTTCTTCCGCTTTTTGACTTCGGTTCAAGAGTAAGAACAACAGGGACATTTTTGCGAGAAGTACCCACATATGCTGGTCTTCTGTGCCTGTTTCCTGGAGTATAAGATAACACTAGAGGCAGAATCCATTTAATAGTTTGTTTTAAAAGCTTAAATTAAATCATTTTAAAAGTAGGGATTAATTAGAACCAAGTGGTGAAAAATGAAGATCATGTGAGAGGTGCTTGCCCTTGATACCACAGTGCGGTTTTGCTAAAGTTTAAGAGTTTTTTTTGTTTAGATCCCTAAACCTGAATTTAATTGTTGTACAAGGAATTTGCCAAGCCCTAGCTGATACATAAAATATATTTTTAATGACTTTTCGGGGATAGTTCATCTAAAAAATCTTTTAAAAAAGACTTTGTTTCTTCTGCTGAACACAAGCGAACGTTGGACACCAAATATTAGGCCCCATTGACTTCCAGTGTATGACCACCAAGACAATCTCCAAGACAAATCACCAAGACAATCTGCAATTATATTATTTGGTGGAAGAAAGAGTCAGGAATTGTATGACGTGAGGGTGAATAAATGATGACAGAATTTGTATGTTCAGGCGAACTACCCCTTTACGCCAACAGAAGAATCGGGAACCTGTCTCTTGGCGAAAAACTTCTGATTGATTTACTATCTCTTTCCTTTAACTATTGAGCCATAAATCCGTTTTTCCACACGTTTAACTTCACGCATTCTCAACCATTAGCGGCTAATGAATTAAAAGACGTCTGGGCACCCGTGAGAGAGTCTCCTATCATCAGCCTCGTGCAGTTCCGCAAAACTGAACGTCTTTGTAGCGCCCTCATTTGTTACTTGGGAAATGGGAAGATTCTGATCTCCGGATGAACGCTTAGGATGTGAGGAGCCCTGATGCTCAGTGATGGTTTCGGTTGATGGATGGGGCCCGGCGTTTTTTAACTTCACGCTCAGCCCGACAGGCCCGAGGCTGTGGGCCCTTGCGGAAATCTAAGCCACCACCATGGCTCTGTTTCAGCGTGCTGGTCCTCAGCCGCTCCGGTGTCAGCGTATCGTAGACACTATCTTCAACTGTTTGTTAAATCCGAGTAACAGATCCTTCAGACTCTTTGATGATGTGTTGAAGATGTCACGTCCTGACACGCCTCATCCGATGATCCTTTGAAAACCCGTCTCTTGTTGATTAATCCTCGGTTAGATTTCAGGTAAATGTTGCGATGGAGTTTGCGGCGCCGTTTGACACGTGGATAAGGGTTTGGTTTTGAAGAGCACAAAATTGTAAAGAGAAAACATCTTGAGCTATAGATATGCAAGTGGAGATGTGACAAAGCACTTTGGATTCAGACTTTATTATAATAGGAATGATAGAAAGCTACGTTCTCTGTGGTTCTCTTGGCTCTGCGCTCTATTGTCTAAGATGTTTCTCTACGGCCCGCTGTCATTCTCATGCTAAATCGATTGATGTCGCTCAGGGTGTGATCGGCCAAATGATACGGCGACGACAAGCGTGTGGACATTTGTTTCATCCGTATGATAATGAAGCCCTTTGGGGTAAAGTGCTTATTCTAAGTAAATCCGAGACAACGTGTAATTTTTTACAAAATCCAGCAGAGTGGTGAATAAATGATGCAAATTTGCTGTTAATGGCAATAATTATAACCCATTAGAGTCCTGATGCTCTGGGACTCCAGCGAGGATAAAAACTAAATGAGGCTTTTCCTAGAAATATTTCAGTTTGATGAGTCACAGGCTTTTTTCGTGTTAAAATCAACGTCTTTAACGTTTAAGAGTTTTGTAAGTGTGTGTGTTTGTGTGCGTGTGTGCTTGAGGGCGTGTCATGTTAAAGGAGGTAAAATGTGTTTGGTCCAACACTGAGGCAATCAAAAGTAAATTTGTTCTGATTATGTGAGGAACATGATATTCCTGCAGCTGTGTTTTTCCGTCCAAAAATCCTCCTCGTTTCACACACCTACCAACATGAATCACACACCCTATTGCTATCGTGTTCGTGCATACACACACACACACACACAGACATATATCCAACCGCACACATCATATATGCATGCACATAATCTGAATATTTTTCACAGCACAGGACATTCTCGGTTGTGTCATTTTAATCTCAGATGTTTCTCCTAAAATTGCATAGGAGACATTAAAACTGAAAGAAATGAGACGACAGATGTTTTCCATGAAGAGTTTGGAGGTGTAAAATGAATGTATATTGCGGAGGTAAAATAATCTGTATTTCGGTCAATTTGATGAAAAAATCATATTGAGATCTTCAATAATATGGACTTCTGATTCCAAACAAATCTGAGTTCATTTTGAGACATTGTTGAGATCTCTTCTGATAATCTAATGGAGATGTTACTGTGATTTATGGATTTATGGGCAAAAAGTCTCATTTAGAGAGGAGGATACAGTCTTAAAGTGACTTTTGTTTTGTTTTAACATGTTTTTAAGAGAAGTGTTATCTTCAGTCGATATAAGACTGACATGGATTGGCAAATATTGATGACACGGTGTGTGCAAACAGAAGCAGGAGTTACAGGGAACTGTACAGATTTGTGATTAGAATCTTTGTCTAACCATCAGTAGCTTTTTTATTTCATCATAGACATTTCCCAGAAAAATGCAGAATGCAGTTCCGCTTGTAGTTTACATTCTACATACTTTGGCAGACGCTTTGATTGGTTCTTTCCAAAAGTACTTGTTCTATCAGCCTGTACCTTGCAAACACATGCTCCACACATACAGATAAAAACCCATGTGCCCTCACTCCCAGAAGTTACTTGAAGCCAACCAATCAGATTAATGCTCGTCAAGAATATACTTTTTTAGTTCCAGCCATGTGCATCCAATGGTCTTTGACGGCCCATGACCGCATTGAGTCAAAAATGGATGAATCCCAGGTTCTGCCAAATTTACAATCCCGTTGCGTGGTAAATTACCCTATGCTTGGTTGTTTGACCAAATGGGTCAAATATAACCATTTTCTGGATTTGTCCCTTTTACAACCAACGCTATGTTCAAAATAACCCTGCAATGTTTAGAGTGTTTTCAGCTCAATTGGTATACTATTTCATTTGCACAAAAGTCATGTGGTTGATTCCCAGAAAACACACACAGCGATTAAAAATGTTTTGTCTTGAATGCACTGCAAGTCACTTTGAATAAAAGCGCCTGCCAAATCCAATGTACTAATGTAATGACACAGATGTTAAATTTGTTGCAGGAAGCTAACATCACCCACAGTCTACTGTCACTTTTCAAATCCAACATTAAATACTTTCAGCTATTTCTGTTGATGTGCATACACTTCTAATCCCTCTTTTATTTTACTCATCTTTGCAGAATGGATTAGACGCTGATCAAAAAGATGAATCCATCTGTTAGTGAATGAATGTTTGCGATCAAAGACAGGCAGCGACGTGCAGCTTGGCCTTCAGGTAATCTTATGATCATCCACGAATCTTGACTCGGCTTTCTGGCCCCATTTCTATCCGTTGTGAGGTTACGATCTGATAGTAGCACAACACGAAAATAGATTTCATTAATATCGCTGTTGATGTGTTAAATACATGCATTGACTAGTCAAGTATTGGACGTATAATTTTACATGGCTTGTAAAGTTTTAACATTTTTGTCCAGTTCTCCAACACCGTCGTCTTAGCTCCGGCCCATCACGTTAATATGATAATCGTGTTATGAGCTGTTGCAGTATGCATGACTACACGATACAAAGCCATGTTCAGTAAAACGACCATTCATCCCCTTTTAATTCTCTCTCTCTCTCAGTGCTTTTGTTCTCGTGCACACTCTCCTCGGCCTCTCTTCATTAGAAGCTGTCAGTCATCTCCTTCACGTTGGGGTTTTGATCACGGCTCGGCTGTCAGAAATGAAACACCTTCGCTAAGCGCTAAACGCTTCATCTCAGCGCTGCAGCCGAAGTGACAGAGCTCCAATAGCATTAAGCTATTCTCTCCAACACAAACACGTTTACGGGCAAGTTAAGAAGCATCTGGTGTAATGGCAGCAAGTGTCAGAGATCTGTTTTGTCTTATATTCTGACAAAGACCTTTTTCTGTGTTATCACCTGGATACGGTCAGAGAAATCAAACCCTGCGGAAAGAAAAACGTTTGTCAGCGGCATTTCGACAACGTTGAAAGGATTTGAAGGTGTTTTAGTGGGGTCTTAAAGGCCACCGCTGCAAAGGAGTGACAGACATTAATTTATCGTTTCATGTGTGGAATGAATACAGAAGTCTCTCTCTAAATTACATATACGGTGAACGTAGAGACAATCTGGCCTCTCACTTATAAAAAAAGTCTGTGCTATAAAATTTAAGGTGCTTAATTCATAACTTTTTTAATTCATAATTGTTTTGTTGAAATATAGAAAAATCTGTGTTTGAACATTATCACAATATCAGATTTTTCACTTTGTAATTATTGTGGCCAAAATAATTTAGCTCTCGGTTCAGTACGATACTGGGTTTGCGATCACGATTGCATAATGGTATTTGTCAAATTAATAAAAACATGAAACGGACTGTCAAATCCACTTTTTGGCCAAAACATATATTTTTTTGTAACATTTGTCATTTTGTTGAATTGTCAACATTCGTGGTTTATTTTATGTAAAGTATTGTTACATAATATTTATGTAAACTAATAAAAACTGAATAGAATTAAAGATATTTTAGATACAAAAAGGTAAAAAAAAAGTGATGCATATCTCAAAAAAAATTGCCATAGCTCTACGATACATATCTCAATTTTTTCTTGATATCCAAAATTTCGATATTTGTTACACACTTCGTAACAATATTATCGCGATATCTATCACCACCACCAATTGAGCAAAAACATTCGGTCTCCTCAACTTTACCCGATTTGCTTTGGTAAGCTCATACAATAACCTATAAAACTTGAGCTGTCGATTTGACATCATTTGACTATAAGTTTGTAAAGTAACCTGCAATTTACGTTTCATTCAGAGATGGCGGAAGAGGCAAAAATTATGGCTTTCAAAAATATTAAGACTTTTTATGTGTTTGTTCAATTAGGTGTGTCACAATATATTGGTATTGAAAATAACCGTGAAATTGGAAACCATGATTATCGATATGTGTTAAGTCTACACATGTGATATCGTAAATAATTCGGCAATCATTTAAAGTTTTGCTATGATTTACGTTTTGCAGAACCTTTCATCCTAAGCGACTTACATTACATGATATAATACATTTGTATAGTACATGCAATCTCTGGAATCGAACCCATGACCTTGGCATTGCTAGCGAAGTCCTCTAACCGTTGAGCTACAGGAAAGCTCAATAGCCACAATTAATGTTCTGCAGTTTTTTAAATAATTGTTGACAGAGATACCATGTTTTGTTTATACTATTTGAACTGTTGTTTTGAAATAGTTTGCCGTCTCTGGAGCGTAACGTTTGGTTTACCCCAAGACCGCAGGGCAGATGGCAGCAATACCATTAGAATGCGAGAAAAAGTTGAAATTCAAGGTAAGACGTGATTTTCATTTTCCCAAAAACTATATATAATTGGCAATTTTGGCCTAAATTTTGTACTTTTATAAAATAACATATGGTTTTACTATAGTAATACCATGATTACTATGGTAACTGTGGAAACTGTAGCAAATTTGTAGTAAAACTATGGTATTACAAATACATTACCTGCAGTGTGTATATGGATATTTACATTAATGCTTTTGGCAGACGCTTTGATCCAAAGTACACATTTTTATCTTCATCTCCTCTAATAAATACAGGAAAAAATAGTCATAACTAAACATACGTAATTGTTTATTTGCTGCATTCATAATATACCGTTTGTGCAGCACTGTTTAGGTTGACTGTTTGGACCAGGTTTAAATATAGCTGTATAATTCGTAAGCACAGCTCCATGATGCACCGTTAGCTCGCGTGGAGCAGAGAAAGCTAATCAGGCAGCAGGTATGTGCAGCGGGAGCTAACGTGATTTAGCCCGCACGCCGAGCGGATCCTATGGCTCGTAAGTGGCTGTGATGGATGATCTGATCCCCACACTCGCACGGGCACACACAGACACACACACATGCAGACCGCCTCGAACCCCGACCGAGCAGTGCCGACCCCTGCGTGACATCACCAGGCACCAGAGCGTATTTCTGTTAGCCTGTAAGTGCTACCGCGTCTCCTCCATCAATAATGCAGCGAGTTGAGTTGTTGTTCCTCAGCAGTAAAGCTCACATGAGTGCAGCAATTAAGACGGCACGACCTCCGATCGTCTCGAGCTTCATCCCACAGCCCGGGGCGATGGATAGTATCTGTCCTCTCAAGGGCAGCTGAGGATGGTTTTAAACAGAGGACCATAGACCATCTGGCTGCGGTAATCTGACTAAACGTTGGTGAAGAGGAGATGGTTTGGGCTCACTGTTGTCCTTTAAAACAGGGAT
Organism: Triplophysa tibetana; assembly: GCA_008369825.1. Lineage (NCBI taxonomy): Eukaryota > Metazoa > Chordata > Actinopteri > Cypriniformes > Nemacheilidae > Triplophysa > Triplophysa tibetana. Next base: position 20,195,052 of record CM017909.1, on the reverse strand, counting down.
GTTTTCAGAAAGCAGTACAGCTTTATCCCACTGTAGGGTGCAGAGATAGGGAAGCTGGAAACTCTAGTATGGTAACAGACACAGGGCTCTTTTGACCCGACAGGTTGGTTCTAGTAAGCACTGGGAGGAAAGAGCATTTTATGTTTATGAGAACATAGTATAGAGAATCTAGGTAACCTGTTTATTTGCTTTGCCACTTTAATAGGTTTACTATAGATTTGGATTATTCTTTTCATTACCTTTCAGTACAAACGTGATGTAACGATTTGCTGCTACCCTGACAGAAGCGCTTTCGTCAATTTATGTTAATCAATAAAACTGACATTTTGGTTAAAGAAAATATGGATGCTGTCCTACTCAATCCTCGGACGTCCAAATATGCTGTTTTTCAGGAAATGCTTTTTTAATACTTTTTATTAGTTCGCAAAACCCAGTGACAAACAAAGGGTGACTGATAATAATGAATTATTGCGAAAACTAAAAATCTTGTGATATGGAGAGACACGGTTTCAGAAGGACAGCAGCAATTTATTTAGACCCCCTCAGCAAATATGGGCAACAGGATGTGATGTCACGTGATGTTTTGCTCTTTGTTAGAAATACAAATAATTGTACATTCAATAACACTTTGCATTAAGGTTGTATTTGTTAACATTAGTGAATGCATTTGCTAACAAGAAAAAACAATGAACAATACTTCCATAGCTTGTATTAATTCGTTCATGTACATTTTTAAACATTTACTAATACATTTGTAAACTTAAGTGGATAGTTCACCCAACAAATAAAATACTGTGATCATTTACTCGCCCTTAGATTATTCCATACCTGTATACATTTCTTTGTTCTCTGAAACACAAAGGAAGATATTTGGAAGAATGTCAGTAGCCAAACAGATCTCATCCTCCATTGACGCCTATAGTATTTATTTTCCCTACTTTGGCAGTAAATCTGTTTGGTTACTGACATTCTTATAAATTATTGCACAATGAACTAATATATTGTTCATTGTTATTAAATTACATGTCTAAAGTAATTCTTCTCAAACAAGGTTAACACCTTGACTGCAAGGTCATGCTCTATGCAGGTGTCGTGAAGAGTGTCAGCACTTTCATTTGACAGATATAAAGTGTGTGAAAATGAGTTGACACGACTCAGTCAGAGCCGTAGGGAGATCATTGTTTGGCAAATTTACATTTGTTCGCCCATGTAGCATAATGTTGTGAAATCGATCCCTAAACTTTTATCACAGGATGCGTTTGGATACGTTAACAGGAGTGGCCATTTATAATCCCAACATGACTCAGTGAATCATTAGGAATGAACATTAGTGTAGTGTATTTTAATGGAGACTTGTTACAGTTGAGGTTTTTGGTTTCAGAGCTGGATCAAAGTTCATTTTTATCCTGCCAGATCTTGCATGTGATTGAACTTATTTGTTCATAAATGCTTGGACACGTTTGCTGCTTTAGAGCTCTGAATCTGACGCTGTATCTTTAAACTGATGTCTTTAATCCAGGACGGTGATGGGTGAGATGCAGGATTAAGCGCTTCTGAAAGGGAGATATAAACCACTTACAGGCTCATGAAACGGCACTTCAGCCGCGCAGGAAAAACACTGTTTTCAGGGCACGTTTGTTTTCGAGATGCGTTTTGCGAGACGCTCTGGGGCTGCCGTGAGACATTTAATTACGCGGAGAAGCAGAGAGAGGCGTTTTCATCAAAAGTTGTAATTGCGTTACCAAGAAAAGTCGGTTTCCCCGTTTTGTATTTTCCTGATACTGAGGCGTCGGTAAATATATACCAGGGCTGGAGAAATTACGAGAGTATTTGCATCTCTCACCTCTCGGCGCTGTCGACTTGAACGAAATTAATTTGAATGAAAATAAGTTATGGAAATGCCAAAGGAGGAAGTTAAAGGATATGAAAGCAGGATTTATTTTGTCTTGTTGACTGAAAGGCGTTCTCAGCTGTGCACAAAAACCAATCTTGTGTCAGTCTGAAAGAGAAACTGTGAAATGAAATGCACATTGTCACGACATTTTTAGCGACTCTATTCCATTCGCAGGAGTAGCATTCAATGTCGATTCGTCTCGGTGGGTACGTGAGGTTATTTCCTTTGATTCGACGCCGCGCCTCATTACTTAGGGGTCTACTGAGAGACCTCATTGAATTTTTCACCGTTATTGGCCCGTGTCATTTTAATATCAGACTGTGCAAGTGCACATCTGAGACCGTTACAAGGCGGCACTGCACGCTCCGTATAAACAACGTCCAATCACGTCAAATCTCTCCTACTAGCCGCAATAAAGCCTCGCAGACATAACAATAGAGTTCACACGCCCCAGAAGGGCCTTTCAACGGTGGCAGCAAGCATGATCCATGTCTCAATACTGTCCTGAAAAGCATGCTGGGAGTCCGCCCGCTCCGCCAGCAACTAATTAGACCACCATAATAATCGGTGCTTCTGGAAGCGGTGCATCATGGGAAAGGCTTACAGTATTAGCCCCCGCTGGTTTGTGTTCATCTTTACAATTCGCAGGAGTCACATGACACGGGATCTCATACCTGTTATCCGACTCCGCTGTTGGTTCTTGGTAATTTGACGGGGAGAGGAAAAAATATTCAAATCATATGTAATTGTTACATCGCAATAGGGAAATTAAGCGACATGCTACAAGGGGCTGCTCCAATTACTGGCCTCGTTTAAAGCAATTGAAACGACTTGATGATATTATAAAAGTTTAATGTCTGTAAGCGGAGCTATAAACGTGCAGAGCGATGACGATAGAAATACTCATTTATCACGGGGACTTCGGCGTGAATTACAGTCATTTGCTGGAACGGCTGAAGTTGCGTGAAGTGTTACCTGTGGTGTCGAGTCTGTTGTGTGTTTGGTCTTCGATTCTGCAGAAATACGTGGATTTCTTAGTATTTCTGTCTTGTTAAATATCTAAACACTCTGAAATCAGTCTGCATTTACGTGGGAAGCGAAAATGGCTAGAGATAGTAAGTCTTAATAATAAAAAAATAAACAAGCATAAATATCTGCCGATAAGATAAGATCAAATAAACGTACTTAAAAGGGAAAAAAATGACAATATAGAAAGATCGACAGATGGACAGATACAGTATAGATAGATAGTAGACATCTGCACGGTTAACCGAAAATAAATATCAGGTGATTTATGCACGACTTGTGAGTTAAGTAAATGCTGCTGTATCCAAAAGCTAGAGGGCGCTCTCGTTCAGAAACTCCAAATGCGCACTGCAGTAGAGACCATATCACACGCAGTTCTAGGAAATGCCTAAAGCAGATGTTTTTATCACTCATCCTCAAGCCTCCTCCGGTATTTTCATGATAATAAAGTATATTTTTAATGATCATGTTTGACGGGTGTTGCTTTTTAAAATGCATGTTATGAGCCGTACTGCACAGACAAGCTAGGCATAAATAAAATAAAATAATCGAAACCTTACATTAGCTTGGTTTCAGGAGAATTAAGTGGTAACTGATGTTAACCATCAGATGTCTAAGAGACAGACAATATAAAATTGTGACGGACCATAGTTTTTTTTCCATTTATGACTGACCCTTGCACACAGTGTCAGTTCATTTGAGTGGTTGTCAAGGTGTTGCTACGTGGTTGCTAGGGTGCACGTGATTGCTTACAGTTCCAAGTCAATGGATGCCATTCTTCAGTTTCCCAGTCTAGATGTGGTTTATGTCCTTCGCTGTACGTTTATGGGATTTTCTTTTGCCTGTTTTATCCTCACCTGGACAAATATTGAAAGTAATTCGCCTCTTCAAGTCTTATGATTTGAAGTATAACTCATGTCTGTAGCACAAACGTGACGAAACGAGTTGGCACTAAAAATAGAATAGAGCCCCTTTATTTATTGTCGTTCAAGAGGTTTGGGCTTGCGGTGTGTGTGTGTGCGCATGTGTGTACTTTGGTCATGTCTGCTGTCGGGTTTAACGTGTCAGTAGCTCCACACTTTAGTGTATTGATCCCTCCGAGCTCTGTCATGTGAATCCGGCAGAGAAGTGCTCGTGTTTCTGTGACAACTGTGGCCAATCTGCCAGGCACCCCGGTTTAGAAACCTCAGTCATTAGAGAGGTCACACCGTCTCCTGAGGGACAAACGTCTATGATCTGCTGTAACTTACAATATGAAAGAAGCAGCCTGTAGAGGGCCGTGCAGAAGCTTTGCCGATAAGTAGGAAACTATCCCACAATGCTTTGCGTGGAAGAGCCAAAATTTCGTATGTTCAATAAGCAGCTTTCTAGCTACATAGTTTGACTTTAACATTCAGCCTGTAGCCCAGGGCTAAAGCAATCAAATCTAATGTCAATGTTCTCTCTCTGTCTCTCTCTGTATCTGTCTCGCACACAAATGCAAACGCAAGTATGCACGCGCAATGTAATGACTGTTTAAAACGTTTAGAAATAACCGATTAAACCTTGATCGAAGAACAAGATTTGCTATTTACAGTAAGATTCTTTGGGAACCAGCTTCTGTTGTAAGTGACGTGCCTGACATATCGTGTTAATGGTCATGTTCATCATATTAACACAGAAACTCATTACATGCATGAGAAATGAGCCTGTATCTCAGTGCAGTGATGGATGGGTCCTGAGGTGCCGCGTACATTTCCCAGACGCCGTCGGCGTGCCGTGACTACATTTGCAGGGCTGCACGGGAGCTGCTTTAAGAAAAATCACATTCACAAGGTCAGTGCATGCGTGGACGGCAACGACCCTATTACCTGTCAACTTTTTGATTCTCTGAGCCACACCCAATCCGAATGCTCCGCCCCTTCTGTGTTTTATTTGTGGATGCAGACAACGTTGCAGCACTTTTTGTTTGCTTTGAGTGTTTATAAAAAAAATCTGCAGATTTAATTGTGAAGATGTTAATTTGACATTTTCAGATTCAGTTCTTAATATGCTGTTGGTTGTATTTTATTGTTGTGTTTGAGTGTGACTAAAACAGGAAGTGCTGCTGGACCACCATTGTTTACGTCTTGTGAAATGGTCTGTAGACAAATTTACACGGATCTGACAGACGGCAACAAAATTTTTCATTTTAAACACAACAGCCAACTTTGAATTTTTTGTACCCTGCAAATCACTTTGGATTAAAGCGTCTGCCAAATGTTTAAATGTAATGTGAATGAGTGTGTGATTTCGTATTGAAAAATAAAGTCACCGGGATACACCGCCATAATTATCACTTCTGAAATCATAAGAACAGACATCCCAGGAGAAGCTGAAAGGAGCGTTAGAAATGGGAGATGTTTCTGGCTGAGGAACATTATATCAGTACCATAATGTTGATGCAGCTGCTTAGGTCTGTCTTGATCATCGTCAGCCATATTATGTGTGTGTGTGATGAAGGGAATAAGAGCTGAAGGAGTGAAAGGAGAATGAAAATGAGCGAGATCAATGAAGAGGGAAGTGCAGAGATTAAGAGAGATGGGCAGAGTGAGAAAGGAGGAGATTAATCTGAAACCGGAACGAGGGATTTGAAAAATGAGCCTCCGTGTAGCGACACGTTAGACTGACAGAAAATATGTGAACGCTGAAGTGCATTGACGTTGAGTGGATGTCTCACAGCTGTGGGCATCCCGGATAGACACCATCACACACACGCAAACAGTAGCGGTCAAACATTTGGACACACCTGACTGAATTTATATTTCTCGTCACCGTAGAGATATTTTGGTAACACTTTACGATAAGGTTGTATTTGTCAACATCAGTTAATGCATTAGCTAACATGAACATCTTTTATTAATCTTTGTTTAACCGTATTTATCAACAAAAGGCTTGAGATTAAATCTTTGGGTTTGTGTTGCAGAGAATAATACGTTTATTTATTACACGGCTTGTTGAAATGCTTGATTCTGGTTGGCCAGTGGCGACATTTTAGGTTCGTTAATCCCAGATAACAACCTCTCAAAACTAATAACAAACGGTAACTTGGATGCAGCAAATCCTTTTGACAGGGTTTTTTGACAAATTAAATATAAATATGTCTTTTGAAAACATACATTATATGACATTATATTAACAATTGATTAAACCAAATTACGGGCATGTTCGTGACATTTGAAATTCATCTCTAACATTAAAAGGGAAAGTAAACGTCTTTTCCTTGGGTGAAGTTAATATATTATTTCAAATTCACATTTCATCTCCAATATTTTTCCTCATGTGGCAAATAGCTGTGTAATAAGCGAGATAATGTACAAGCAGCCGGCTGTTATAGCGAAATAAGACCCTTCAGTTTTACACACTCTCAGAGCTTATTTCTGTGATAACAACCGGCTGCCTGTTCATTATTCCTTACTTAAGGAATGACATATTTGTGAATGGACTGGGATAGTTGTTGTTGGACTGGATAGGTAAATAATACAGCTAACTGTGTCCAGTGTACACGAGAAGCCTTTTTATATTGTTATAAAATGTTAGGTAGTTCCTCGGAAAGTTTTAAGAAATATCCAGAGTGAGCAGAGCTTGGATCTTGAAAGAATGACCACCTTAAACATTAAGTAATTAATTGTACTCTGTTTAACATTATCATTTTGGTCAGTGAAAGTAATGGTGCTTAAAAGGTTCTCAAAAGCGATGCCATTGAAGAACCATTTTTGGTTCCACAAAGAACCATTCAGTCAAAGGTTCTTTAAGGAACCATCTCTTTCTTGCCTTTTATAATTTGAGGAACCTTCTTTCACCACAAAGAACGTTTTGTGCGACAGAAAGCGTCTTCAGATGTTAAAGTTTCATCATGGAACATTAAGACGAAAAAGGTTATTCTATGGCATGGTGAAGCACCCTGCTGTTTAAGAGTGTAAGAACCATTTTTATGTTGTCTGGTTCCATTAAGAACCATTTGCAGAACCTTTCCATTTCAAACAGCTTCATTGTAGTGGGAAAAGGTTCTTAGACGGTTAAAATTTAAGAAATGGTTCTTCTTAGAACGTTTGACTGAATGATTCACTGGCGAACCAAAATGGTTCTTCAATGGCATCATTGTGAAGAATCTTTAGTTTTAATATTGCAATTCATTATTTCAGTGTTTTCTGCCATTGTCTTGATTTTACCCTTTTTTTGTAAAACACAAACCCCTTCTTCCTCTTCTTCTTTTTTATATGGCTATCAGTTCAGCATTCCTTTTATTAAAGTGATTCATTGATTTGAAGTCAAAAAAAGAAACACAGATTCACAGAGGAGCTTCTCCTTTAAACGTGACACCTAAGATTGTTTGTGTTTAATGAGTTTAAACAGTTCTATGGCAGTCCTGTATCAAGAAAAACATAACGGCCATTCATTTATAAAGAAATGTTCTAGGTTTCTATGACTTGACTATTAAATACCGTAGTAATAATAAGGAAAGTGTAGGCATGCTTTCCATACGTTTTTTTCTTAAATGCGTTCTCGGCATCAAACATGTTAGCCTGTACTTTAGCAGTCATTGACAAATGAGATAATAGCATAGACATGAGGGTAAATCGCTCAACCCGCAGTGAAGAAGTCAGGCTAACAGGTCGAGATCTTATCATTCTGTCTTTTCACTGTAAGAATGGATGCTTCGCTGCGTCTGTCCGAGACAATTGGAAACTGCAGCCCATCATTTCCTCTCAATTCTCTATTTATTTAAATCAAGATTGTCAGCAAAACCACTTTCTGTTTGGAGGATCTCTGTTCATCATGAGTTAAAGTGTGGCCATGTGTGCCTTGTATGGATAAGAGCGGATAAGTAAATCCAGGGTTAAATGTCATGAGGGTGAGTAAATGATATCATTTTCATTTTTAAATGGAGGAATGATGTGAATGAGGGTCAATCAGACACAAGAAGGAATGATTGATCACGTGGATGATTGCACCAAGAAAATGAGGCGGCGAGTGTGACTGTTAAAGACGCCTCGAGGGAAACATCATCTCTACCTTCGGCCACTGGGTCCTTTCAGTAACGCAATCCGCATCCGAGACGTGGAAGCATTGATTTAGCACTTAGCTCTCGCGTCCCCCATGAGCGCTTATCATTTCTGGCCCATCGCCAGCACGGAGGCGTCAAACTTACTAATCGATTCACAGAACTTTGAAGACGGCGGAAAAGTACCATAAGGAGACGGGGGGAGGGGTTGGGGGTGGACTTCTTTGATCAGGTGACAGAATAGTTTCGGGAAAATATTCGGTGAAAGAAGTCAACAGATGGCACGTTGACTCCTATTTGAACAGTTAACTTAGATAACCAATGGTAGAAAGTTAACTGTGTGATTCTGAGAGGTGAAGTGTCATTTTTGTTTAAAAGTGTGTGCATAATGGAAGACCGTTGTACTGGAAACAATCGTAATGCTGTTATTTCTGTTTTGTGCTGCTAGTGATAAAATCTAATTTCACACTGCGGTAGAATCAGGTTTTTCACAATCTTGCCGTGATGGGAAATAAAAGTTCACATATTCAGTGTGTGTCTAAAGAATAGTTTAGTTTGTTCTGCTTTTCTTCCAGAACCTATTCAAAAGACAGAAAAAGTTTGTTTCTACAAGGGCTGTCAATCCATTAAAAAATTTGTTTTTTTCTGTGATTAATCACAATAATTTCACATTTAATCTCCAAATTAATGATGAAACAACAGATTTCTTTAACAACATCATTTTATGAATGAAACCAACATCTGATATCAGTACTGCGACTGATGTCTCCATTACATTGAGTATCTTTTCTTTATTTCCAATTCGATTTTATTTATATTTTCACATTAATTATAGCCGTTCGACACTGATGTACAGTTTATAACTGAGAGCTCTCATGTCTTACAGGTTGGAAATATACAGAAATTGAATGAAGTTCTCAAACACTTTACAATCTTTAATGCTTAATTCTAAATTAAATAAAGAATTACAGCAGCAGCATTAAGAACACGGTCCCTTTAAGAGCTGTCGCTCGACACAGATCTGACGCCTTTTCTCATTTTCACAACTCGTTGCATTCATTTAGGATTTTATAATATAATATAATGTAACGCTATATAAAGGATGACAAAATAAAAGGATGATGCATTAACTGAAATTGCATAAATCTGAAAAAAATTGCATGCTTTAACGCTTTAACATTTTTTAAGATTTAACGATTTCAAACCTCTGAGGTCTTATGATTTAAGTTGTATCGTCAACATAAACATATCTGGTTTGTTTCAGGGACACCTATTTTTCTAGACAGTTAATGTCAAAATCAATGTAATGATGTTTTTTGTTTCTCTTCGTTTTGTTTTTATGGTGCTTTTAAATTTTTTTGTATATTTAAAAGCCATATAACCTGATTAGTGTAAGTTTTGTCAATTATGTATCATACTTGCAACAGGGAAATTAATAATTTTCTGAATGGTTCATATCCTTGTGCTTTTTATATAGTAGACCAGTGAGGAAACAAGGAACCTGATATAACGTCAGTACTGAGCATTGGGTGAATTCTGCCTGATCGTTCTCATTGATCTTTTGATAACTTTAAAAGCACCATTGATCAATTACCATCAGCGAGAAAACAGATCATTTACAAAATGTCTGCAAACAAGTTGCAAATGAGTCCATTTAAAAATGAATTAACCCACCAGACAGAATATTGAAACCTGCAGATGTCAAGAAATATGACAGATGAAGTATGTAATGACGGATACGGATCTTTATGTGTTGTCTGTGTGCGGCACAAAACCAGCATGAGGTCCAGATATGGTTACAGTATGTATTTGTATTACCTTCCATCTATTATTAAAACATCTTTAATGGTGCTTACAGGAGTGCGCATTTCTTGTAAAACGTCCTATGATGTATCGTTTTGTCTTATAATGGGATTTTGTCTGCGATTTCTTATTCTGAAGCACTTTTAAAAGCTCTCTCTGACAATAAGAGAATCACGTGTGGTTTGATTTAAAACTGAGCTTCATGTTTTGGATGTCAGATGTCTTTTACATGTTTCCTTGTGAGTTTCAGTGACTGTATTTGAAAAGCATTGGTTCAAAACTCAAAATAAATTTCACGTCTTTGCACAGAAACTTTGCATGTAGCATCTCAGCTGTGAAAACAGTTTGCATTAGACAGACACTTGTATCCAATTGCAATTAAGCTTTACATTTATATGTATATTTGTGTAAATATGTGCTATAATGTATATTGTTTATATTATCTTGCAATTTCATCACACATGTGATTATGAACAGAAATCGTATTAATTTTTCTTATCCGCAGTGTCTCCAAGATTATGTGACAACACTTCAAGCCGTTCAGGTGACGTTTGCCTGCCCCGGCCCGCACCCGCCCCTCCGCCCTTGTGAATGCACCGCCATTACTCTCCATAAAAGATGATGGATTAAAGTCTGATAACACACGGGGCGGCAGCGCTGCTGTCTGAGTCCTGCTCATAAGAATGATGAAGTGCGCTGCGTTGCCCCGGAGCCCAAACACTGCTGTTGCTTGTGGGGGAGACGGCACAGAAAATCAGGTTTGGAGAGAAACCGGGGGTTCCCAGATCCTCATGCTGTAATGTATGTAGACAAAGTGTTGGCTTAAAGCTGTAGTGCTTCTTTATGCCTCTGCATAATGTTTGGATATAAATAAAAGTCCCGTCATCTTTTATTCACACCGGTGTAGTTCAAACTCTGTTTGTGACCCATAAGAAGATATTCTGAGAAATGTCTCAAGTGTCCATACAACGGAAGTCAATATGTTGGTTAAAACAACATTCTTCAAAATATCTTAGTTTGTGTAATGCAGAGGAAAGAAAGTCCTAAAGGGTGTAAAACGACATGAAGGTGAATGAAACGGTGACAGAATTTTCATTTTGATGTGAAGTGTACCTTCAATCTTCATAATTGAGGAAAAAACAGCTAATGTATTTAAACTAAGCAGCGGGAACTAGACCCATGCATTACACCTGTTATTTGAGTCTTAAGGAAGTAAAAGCAGTTTATCTTGTCAACATGTGTGATTCGAGACAATCCTATTCATCCGCCCAGCCTGAAGCTGTGTGCTTTGTTTCTTCGAAACATCTCCCACCGTTTGGCACCTTCGCAAGCTTTTCGCTATTTTGCGAACAAGATCACCTGCCAAGCTCTTTCCATCAAGAGGCGCTTTTTATTTTTCTTATTTGTCACACGAGTGATTAATCGTCACTTGACATGAAACTGGAAGACATGTCGAAGCAGCTCCTGTGAGATGTGTATGGGTTTGGTCCTGACACGAGGTTAATCTCTGTCAGAGAACCATTTACAGGGACAGAAACACTGTTTACACAGCATGAGGGTAATTAAACAGCCGTTACCTGTAAGTGCACATATTTGCATTGCTGAAATGATCTTATTGTTGGAGCGTTCGTGTCATGAAGTTTGTGGCGACGCTTCCTTAAATGTGAGAAGCCGAAAGAATGACGGCGAATTAACGGTGCAAATTTCTATGTGAAGTGAGCAGGTTTATGCAGTTAATGCCAGCAGACACAAGAAAAGCTCTGTTCTATTATGTACGGTAAAATAAACGCCTCCATATGTCATTCACCTCCTCTCACTACCATTAGCGTCTTTTGAAGCAACGCATTCTCATCCGAGCGTTCGGTGACGCAGCGCTCATTCATCTCTGTCACGCGGATGAAGCGTTTCGTGATTTCAGAGCAGATTTTTTCTGGCGATTAGACGTGTTTGGTTTAAGTAACGTTTTGTATTTTCGTTGTCTGACTGCGTGAGACATGACGATTCATCCTGCTTGACATGAAGAGGGCTTGAATTTCAAGAGGAGATAAATAACTGCAGCGTGTTTGAGTCAACATCACATAATGACAGCTTGTGTTCAGTTATCCCTCAGCTAGCATTAAATTGTAAGGTGACGGAACGAGTATAGGTATCTAATGCACACCCCCTTATGCCGTTTTAAAGGTGCAGTTTGTAAAAACAACAACAATGGCGTAGCTTGATGACGCTGTGATGGAGCGTGGAATGATGGGATCTGTTGTCTTCGAATCAGACGGGAACGAGAAATCTTGTAAGCAGATGAGGTCAAGTTTTATATTGGTTGCGAATAATTGTCGTCCGTAAATCAGTGACTGCCTGAAACAAGTTAGTGGCTTGCTAGACGCTAGACACTACTTCTGCATTTGTCATGCAGTTTTTAGGTCTGTGTCACTGTTTTCTCACATTTTACAAGTTGTTGGAAACATTTGAGATATTGTAAGTACTCAGCTGAACAGAAATATATAACACTAGCTTAGTGGTTTTTGGATACTGCAAAATCGTTACGAACTGCACCTTTAAGGGGACTGTAAATATGCAAATGTGTATCCCATGTAATCTTGAACATCAGTTTTAAAGATTTTGCTCTCAATAGGATAGCTGTACTTGTGTGATTCTAGATTGATTTTCATAAACGTGCAAAGATGTTATCGTTGGTGGCCATATTGGAAATTGGTTATCAAAACATATTTGTATGTTATCGTGTTTTATTGTGCGAGCTATATTTTTTTGTTATTATTACATAATCAAAAGAAAAATGCAGTTTGATTAACATACTTTTGAATATTTTTAAACTGAGTTATGTGTTTTTGTAAATTAATTATTTGTTGATTGCTGTTCACCTTTCGGTTTTATGCAAGTTAACATCACTGGGTATAAGCAGGGGGCGGAGTCAATGTGGGAAGATGGTTTTGGAGCTGGAACAGGAGTTGACACAGTTTTTGACCGCTTTGTTTATTTTGCATTTTGTGGAATTACGTTTGTTTGCTGTATAATTTGAAATCAGACTTATGTTTTAATAAAGAATTTGAGTCCCACGTGCTTTTTATTCGAATGTTTAAAAAAGGCTGACACAAAGCCCAACACAATCTCTTAAATGATCAAATTCGCAAGTCTTTTTAAGTAAGTGTATATTTCGTATCAATCCAAAGGATGTGATTTTTTCAACAATAAAAACAAACAAATATTGATTAAAGCAATAATGAAGGCCCACTCTCAAACCTAACCCTCACTTACACTAAGCAGATTGCACTAAAATAATCTTAAGAATTAGACGCCTCATAAAATGGTTATGAACTGACATGAGATTGTGTTGGACTGAAGGGATCATCATTTCAGGTGTATCCTTAGAAATAAGACATAATAAATTCAGTTTTAAATCCATCAGCATCATGCAGCGCTCTTGTCTTTTTTGTCTGGTTGTAACGAGAAACGCCAACATGGGAATAATGATGTACATCAGTCTCAGTTATCAGTTATATTCTGTAACACTGAGTCTGTTTTAGTCTGATGAGTGATCTTTGTGAAAAATATTAAAATACGAACAGTTCTGCTGTGAACTTTCAGCATATGTATTTGTGTTCATTAGTACACATTTTATTTTGATTAATACTGTGAAAAAAAGGTATTTGGTCGTTTGCTGTTTAAATTGATTGATGGAATGTAAAGTCTTTCCTATAGTTATGTGTTTCGCTTTTATTATTTGTCTTTCAACTATCGCTCTGTCCTAACTTTCTCTTCTTTATCTGTGTGACTGAAGTGCCCTGATACACACAATGAATTCTAATTAACATGTATAGTCTTCTAGTCAAAACTCTGGACGTGATTCATCTCTGACTTTCTATTCCCCCACAAACACAGCACTTTTTTGTGTGTCCTGTTGGCAGGTGCTAATGACCAGAGGAGTGATGAGAGTCAGTGTAGAGGAAGGACTGGACGGACTTCATCTCGTGCACAGACTTCCTGAAGCTGTCAGACCAAATCTCCAGCACTCTTCCCCAGTGTGACGAGTGACACAGCGTCTGGACGCTCTGTAAGTACGTGCGGGTGATAAAGTTCTGTCTCTTAAAAGCCGTCTGCTCGAGGCCGGATGATAACTGAGATTAAAGCAACACAGAAATGGAAGTCAACACTACGGTTCAGGTCAAATTTGGAAAGTCAAGTTTGTCTTTTTGTCATGTTGTTGGAAATTTTCCGAATATGTCACTTTATGATTTTTTTATGGTTCAACAAAATTCAAACAATAACGAGGCTGCATGCAAAATGTCTCTTCTCTGAGAGATGCGTGCTATCCGGTGCTGATGTCAGATGTGTGATATGTTCTGATTGGTTGTCTGGTTATATCTGCGTTAAGTGCCTGTTTTCCATCTCCTAGAATCTCTCTGTGTTTATGCTGTCACAACACGGTTAACGTCTCGACAATGAAGATAGATTATGGTAAAGAGACATTGAACTGAGTGGGGGAAAAAGAGGAAGAAGACATAAAACCTTTATTATAGCATATACAGGAGAAAATGTCTAGCTTTCATGATTCGTTTAACGAAGGTAGAAGTCTCTTTGCCTGTAGCGTAGCTGTTCTCACCCTCCCATTCATTAAGCCTGACCTTTGACCTTGCAGTAGGTGATCATGTGATACCATAACAGATTGGCCCGAGGTGGCAAGAGGGCATTATGGGTAATGGCATACCTCACATGTAGTGTTTCTGTCAGCCAGCGTTCAGGTGGCGTCTGTCACCATCTGTGGATGTTAAGTCGGGGATGGAAATCTCAGGGGACGTGCCTGAGCACAAATGTTTTCAAACAAACAACTCTGAAGTGCGATCAAATGTGCTAGTTGTGTTATTGTAGCGCTTGCATTACACGTCAGGCTTTTTGAAGAGCACAACATAGATCACTTTTACTTCTTTTACTTTAAAAAATGTTGCGCAAGTGTTTTCCTACACAATTTCGTTCAAATAGTTTTCTGTGGTGCTTCAAAGGCTGTCGGCAGAGTTTCTCTGAATCAACAATATTGCTTCAAATATAACGGTTATTAGCTACGTCAAAAACACACGACACAGATCCAACAAAGTGCTTTTAAATGAGCAGCTTTCTTTGACATGTTGACGTCATTTTCACTAAAACATGGAGTAAGAGAGAAACATTTGTGTGGATCGTCCTCTTGTCAACTAGCCATTAGCATTTGGTTTGCCTCACAGCCTGTAATCTGATGAGATGGGCAGAATAATGTCATCAAAATCATTGTATTGGTATTGTTTGTATCGGTGGAAGAGAGTTTAAAATGCTTGCATCTACTGAATCTGAATACAGTCAGTGTTTTACATTTATGCATTTTGGCAGACGCATTTATACAGTGCATTTGATTCATACATGTCTTATCTTTTGGTGCATTCCCTGTGATCAAACCCTTGACCTTTGCGTTGCAAGTGCAATGCTCTACCAGTTGAGCTACAGGAACACGTGTTTACTGCACATGTGTTTTGAAGCGCACTAGTTTATAGGTATATATAGATGTATACACTCACCTAAAGGATTATTAGGAACACCATACTAATACTGTGTTTGACCCCCTTTCGCCTTCAGAACTGCCTTAATTCTATGTGGCATTGATTCAACAAGGTGCTGAAAGCGCCCATATTGATAGGATAGCATCTTGCAGTTGATGGAGATTTGTGGGATGCACGAAGCTCCCGTTCCACCACATCTCAAAGATGCTCGATTGGGTTAAGATCTGGTGACTGTGGGGGGATTTTAGTACAGTGAACTCATTGTCATGTTCAAGAAACCAATTTGAAATGATTGGAGCTTTGTGACATGGTGCATTATCCTGCTGGAAGTAGCCTTCAGAGGATGAGTACATGGTGGTCATAAAGGGATGGACATGGGCAGAAACAATGCTCAGGTAGGCCGTGGCATTTAAACGATGCCCAATTGGCACTAAGGGGCCTAAAGTTGCCAAGAAAACATCCCCCACACCATTACACCACCACCATAATTGCATTAATGAGAAATTGAACAGGTGTTCCTAATAATCCTTTAGGTGAGTGTATATGTACTTAATCCACATCACTTGAATTTAAATGCAATCCGGACTTAATTTATACATTATGATTACAGACTTCTACATATAACAAGTTCATTTATACCAGAATAGTTTATCTCCAGTGAGGTTTAGTGTAAATTATCTTCAATATCATAGCAAACAGGAAATCAAAACAATAAAAGTCATCATTACTTTTCGAGAACTCCCTGCAGAGTAAAAAGTCTTGTGTTTAAATATTATTCAAATGAAAGTATACTTATGAGTGTAGTTAGTATAGTATGAACCAGTGTTTCTTACACATCTGTATTGTTACGTGTATATGAGTCACAGTTTAGTGATCGATCCTCATTCTGTTAGAAAGTCACAAATGTGTGGTGATGTCATTCATTGTTGCTGCACATTAATATCACTTCAGTACTAAACCTGATTCATATTGCCCGTAACGTAATGTTTTATTCTCTGATGAAGCGGAAATAATTGCACCAGTCTGCGTGTTGATGGTTCTACTTTAGAGACACGAAGGAGTCGACCCCAGAGATGTGATAGTTTCTACTGTACATGGGAATGTTTCTTTTGTGATGCTGAGATGGCAGGTAAAACATGCAGGTATAGCAACACTACATGACAGCAAAACCGATGAGAGGAAAATGTCAAGGCAGAGATATCTGAACTGAGAGAGAGAGAGAGAGAGAGAGAGAGGAGCTTCTAAAAGGGTTTTGTCGGTTATTGACTGGTTGCTCTCCACTGCTAATAGCCATTTAAAGATTATAGGCCTGCTGGTGAAAATCAAGGCCTTCATTGTTCTCCTTATTGCATTCTGGCAGATGGGGGCTGACACAACAACACGCTCTCTCCCCGCGGGCAGCCTCTCTCCGCACGGCTCTCCATCAACAGCCATTCTATTGAACCAGCCCTAATAACTGCCCATGAATTATTTATCTCCATACGATATTGAGGGCCGAGAGGAGGAAGAGGACGGCGCGAGGAAGAAGGGAGGGGAGGTTTGCGCACGCAGGTGCCAGGTCGGACGTTCTTGCGGTCCGCCCCAAACGCTCCCATGGTGGCTCTTTCCGGGAACGCAGCGAGCGTTCCGATCAGGAGAGACGGGGAGATAAAATATATATTCATTAAATGTCAGTCGACTGATGAAATGAGAGCGATCCATTAGAGGCTGGCCTGGGCGGCGGTGCGCAGGGCTAATGTTTCCCGGTTCTTCAGAAGGCCGGCCGGCTTTTAGTGGGCACCGCGGTGCCGCGGGGAGCAAAGCTCTTCATCTTGAAAGTTTGGCCGGCTGGCGGTTTGCCGTTTTATTAGGGGAAGGGTACAGGACATCTGGAAAGACAGAACATCATCTTCTTTATTATTTGGGGATTGTGGCCTCTGCCTCCAGGGTGCGAGTTGGGCTCAACTTTTACGTGCAGAGGCAATCTTGGGTAATGAGCCTGTTCAAACTTGAACGTTTACAACATAAAATGTGAGTTTAGTCAAGGTCACATTTTTTTGCCCCAAATTTAAAATGATTTTAAATACATTACATTTACATTTTTGTTCTCTTCTTGTACTGTTCAATAAGAAATTCAAGTAAGAATACTGTGATAAAAATATGTATTATAATATTTAAATGTCCAACGTCAATAAATACCACATACATTAGATAAATATCTTACGGTTTAAATGCTATCTTTAAAATACTTATTTTACTATTTGACGTGAAAAGGAATTCTAATTTTCTGCATTATTGAAATAAAAAGTTGAGGTGCTTTTAATATTATTTTTTAAATAATTATTTTGAAGTAAAATATGAGCTGGACGTGGTCTTGAAATATTTCTTTAGAGGCCCCTGAACCTGAATAAACTATTATTAATACTTATAATATTGTCATTTCTTAGTGACATTAACAATTGCTGTTTTCCCAATGGCAAGTTAGTGCAACACTGTGTTTGTTTCTAAATCATGTTTTAATTCCTCTAAGGAACCTTCTTCTTTTCTCGCAATTTCACAGCATCCTAGTGTCTGGAGACCACACGCCGGAATTACGTGGCCAGTGGCAAAGATATTTTCATATTTCCAAATGATTCAGAATTAAATATGCAGAGTGTTTGTCAATACAATTTCCTCACGGTCCAAATGTAGAGGAATAAAGAACAGGAATTCTTAAATATTCATTGCGGGCGATGAAGGTTTAACTGGTAGACGCAACCGTTTAAAAAGGTGTTGTCTGTGCATGGAGTATGCGTCTGTGTTCTGGTTTCACATAAACATGGTTCAGAGAAATATTTAGAAATGAACTGTAAGACTTCCGCAACCTGAACGAATTCTTCATGTTTTATGTCCTCATTGTGTCAGTGACACAGTCTTTCTAGATTGATCTGTAATTTCGTGAGACTCGTATAACCTCACCGGTGAATCACAGGATCCTTGTCTTATCACTTTTTATTTGATTTTAAATGGCAGCATATGCATCAAAATGAGCGCGTGTGTGCGCGTTTGGGTCAGTGCCCACATTTCGCTCTTACAGCGGGGAAACGGAGGAAAACTTTAATAACAGTTTGGAGTCCAGCCAGAGTCTAGACAAATAGCCTTGGATCTCATCCAATGAAAGCATGCCAACTGTCCGCAACTGGCATTATTATTGGCTTTTTCACACCCAAAGGAAATGCCCCCAAATGACACCATTTCCATTCCAGTAAAGTCATATTACAGACAGAGACAATTAACCCCAATACTAGAAGAGCTTCAGGACCTGCAGACCAAATGAGCATCTCAGACAAATGACAGGTGATGAACTCCTCTAAAGCAGAGAGACACTTTAGACAGACAGACGTTAGGATAGAAAAAGAAAGAATAAATGCTCATGGTTGTGGAAAATCTGGTTTTATTAACCACGAAAATGTTCATATTTTACCCAACCATTGGTTAAAACATTCCATTATATTTTATTAATCATATCTTTTTGTACAATTTACGTCGTATAAGAGGTCGTAAATATTCGTCGTATCTATTTTTGCCGCGATATCAGGGTTTTATCTGATGTTGAGTTTGGAAAAACCCAGTTTGGTACAAAACCAGCACGTCACGCCAACACAACAATGCATTTTGACACCGTAAAGGAGGGTTCTCGGAAAGTGTAGGTTGCGTCTTGAGACGTCATTCCATGTTGCGTTGGAGAAGCGTAGGAGAGAGAGAGAGATGAAGGAAAGAGTCGAGCGAGAGAGAACATGCCTGCGGGCAGAGTGTGGAAAACGCACGCAGGGGTGGAACCGGGAACCGTCTTCTTCAAAATGAACCATCTGGGTACATGGAAAAAAGGGAGAGCATGACAACAAACAAAAGACGCAGGGGTGCCAAAAAGGGTCGGACCCCCCTCCGGGCATCCGCTTGACGATTCTCCTAAAAAGGCCCGTCTCTCCCCGGGGGTTCCTCGTAGAAGCTGAGAGTCACAGAGGCCTGCAGGCTGACAGTCATCCGGGTTAATGGCTCGGGCTGAGCGGGGTTGTGTACTCTGTAGTGTGGGGAGTGGATTAGAGAGGTAATTAAGGTTAATGATCCACCCGCTCTGATCCGTGTGCTCCATCACCTCAGGCTACATGCTTTGGCAATGGCTCAGGCAGATGCCTACTCCACAAGCACACACACAGGTGGATTCAACGGATCATTGTGTTTTAAACGCTCTAGTGAATGATGTGACTTGTGTGCATTGGCTAAATGATGACGTATGCTCGCAGTGGCGCGTCTCATTGCAACAGGTTACATTTGTGAAATTGATGTCATGTCATTTTTAACATCTTGCTCGGAAAGTTCACTTTCACTTCTAGGATACAGAGTTTATTGCAAATAATTGCTTTATAGATGATGTCAATATTTGCTTTATATATACAGTTTATCTATATGCTTTATTTAAATAAAGCAAATAATGTGTGAAATGATTATCACTTTTGATATTTGTGCACTTGGAAAACAAGTCTTGCATAAGATTGCTGGTCGTCCTTTTTATTTGCGTTATGCAGTGAATAAGTGGCATGCAAATGCAAATTTTCTCATTAATCACACTTTGTTTTTTTATCTTGTTTTACGACACAACATCCTTAAAATAAGATATAATTTGAGGATCAAAATGACATGAGAATATCAAGTATTTGATTTTCAGAGAAATCTCACAAGGAAGAACTGTTGGCCAAAGCAATAGGGTAAACATTTTAATAAACATTTTCAAGGAAAAAAATATTTTAACCCGGACCAACAGCTGCTTCTTGACATTTTAGACATAAAATGTAAGCAAAAAATCTTCCAGAGTTTTGCTTTTTAACATAATGTAAATATATGAGGATATTTAGATAATGGTGTTGGAAAACAAAACGAAAAACTGCATAAGACAATAATTTTATTACAGTTTGCTTTTTTGTCCGACGTATTCAAAACACCTAAAAAAATACAAGTGCTTGAAAAGGTTTTTCTATTTGGAAGAATATTTTGCTTTCTTTTTCTACTACAGAAAACACTAAGGTTTTTTAAGAAAGCGCACAGCCTAATTGATTCTTCTATCCCAACATTTATCTTTATTTTTAGGAGTGTGAATGTAGTGCAACATTTCTTCATTGTTTTGCTTTGGATTGCTTTGTTTGTTTGTTTTTAATTCATTTAAAAGAAGGAACTATTTTCACAATTGGCCCTTCGGCAGTTTGGTTTAATTTAACATCATGAGTTTAGACAATGAAAGCCTGTAAAGTTTGGTTAAACGTCATGTGCGAAAACAAATGGGCTTTTCATATCCATCGTCGAAAGAATTGATATCAATAGATGCCATCACGATAATTAATGTTCTCATCATACTCGCAATAATTTTGTCTTCACCGTCTGAATCGGCCCTTTTCTCATGGAAACATAAAGTAAAGTGAGAACGGGGAATTTCCGCGGACGTAATGCACGGTGTAAATCATGTTAGATGTAACTGCTTTCATCTAATTGCTCTGCTTTGTGCAGGACGTGTAACAGTAGGCCGACCCTTTGCAAGAAACATGGTGGTTTTCACACTATAAACTGATCAATTGAATGGGACATCAAAAACTGAAATTTGAAGAAGCCATTTTTCTGCTCTTATCTGTCTTGGAAATACCACAGTAATAGCAACAAAGTGGTTTTTCCTCAAAAATGCAGTTTCTGTTGATCGAATCAGGATTCGGGGCAACACATTTGAGCATGTGAATGACAGGACCAATCAGCCGTAAGTGAATTATGACCCTGTTAGGGCAGGTTTTAGTGCCATCCCAAGCAGACACATTTTCTAGCCTTTTCCTGTAATTTTTGAAAGGCTTTTTGCTGTAATAAAATATCACTTTTTCCCACAATTATGCATTAAACGCCCATCGTCCTCTTGTCTCAGCTCCGACAATAATCAGATTGAGTCTCGCTTCCTCTCCACCCCACCCTCGATGAAGATGACACAGGGCCTGTGAACTCCACCAAACCCACCTTTTTGTCTTTTTTCACTCTCGCTCTGCATGTGACTAAGAGTAGGTCGCTAACATCAACCGGTAACATTTTAGGATCCTCAAAACAAACCGTATAAAAACAAATATGCTTTTAAAATGCTGGTCAAATAAAGTTGTAAAATAGGAGCACTTCTTTTTTTTCTGGTCAATATTACTGATTGATTAATATTAATGATGTCCATCGTCTATTAGACTGCATTTACAGTGCAAGGTCTAACCCACATATCCAAGGTTTTGAAACAAATCCAACTTTTCCTGTTTGCGATTACTTAAGAGTGAGACATAACCGACCCACTTGACATCAATATCTTTCAAAGACGGCGTTTTTAACTGAGAAACGTTTATCACGGCAACGTGCGAGTGGATGTCATGCAACCAGGTACAGAATTAAAGGGACAGCGGATCCAAAAATGACATTTCTTATGACTTTCTTTCATGTCCAGAGCATAAAGGAGCTACACTCATAAAAATAAAGATAGCTGGAAAAAGCTATCTTTATAAAAGCTGGAAAAGGTTATTCGATGCCATAGACAAAGCTTTTTTCCTAAAAGATTACATTAATAACCTTTAACATCGGAAGAGCCTTTCTGTTTATGAAATGGTAAGAAAGAGATGGTTCTTTAAAGAACCGTTGACTGAATGGTTCCTTGTGAAACCAAAAATAATCCTTAGAAGAACCTTTCAAGCACATTTATTTTTCAAGAGTGTATTTTGAAGTACGTTGGTAGCCAAACAACCCTGGATCCCATCGACTTGGGACATTTCTCAAGATATCTTCTTTTGCGTTCCACTGACGAAAGAGACGTATACAGGTTTGGAACCTCATGATGGTGAATCAATGACGAGAGAATTTTTGTTTTTGGGTGAGCTATGCCTTTGAGTCAACACTACAGAAAGTATACAAAGCAAAGCGGTTAATGTTTTTAAAACCCTCCTTGTGTTCATTTAATTGTGGTTTTACTATCAAATAAAACAAACTAATACGAGTTGCTTCTTTAAAAATGTATAAATACAGACACGGAATAATAGTTAGAATGCTCGACATCATCTAAAGCACTCGTGAGGACTGTCGAAGAGAGCTCTAATGCCCCATCATGCAGCCCATAATAACTCGATTTCAAGTTCCACTCACAGTTTATTGCAAGTCCTCTGTTGCATGGTAGCTTAGCGTGAAGCCTCAAATCTGCCATTACTGCACATCAGCACGCGGCCGATGGCGATGTTTACACCATTCTGATGTCCCCAACTGGTCCTTAAGGTGAGAGTCCAACACTATCGGTTTGATTTCTCATGAAGCACAACCTCTCTGACCGTGGAAGTATGATGACAGGTGAGGTGTAACTCATCGGAATCACTGAAACCCAGCTGTGGATATTGGCAATTAAGTCGCCGTAATTGTTTGGGAATGAGAAAAAGAGCCGATTAAACAGGACGGAGAAAATGGCGATGGCTCTCTGAATGATCTTACCGTGGTGAGCTGTCGGCTGTAGCTCGACAGGTTTGATCTTGTGTTGGATGGTTGTTTAGTTCACATTAATGTTTCTCAGTCCGGTGATCCGTGTGCCACAGACTGCTGCGGTTTAAAAAGCAGTCCAGGCCTGAGACAACAACAGGTTGAAATCCATAACAAACGGCACATGATGTAGCTTCAAGGGAAAGTTTATTCTCATGACGTCACCAAAGATTTGGTCCCGGAACGCTTATGCTTTAATTTAGACACCCATAGTCAATTTAAACACATGATCTGATGAAAATGGTGTGAGATCATCATCTGGAGGCTGGGAAGTTTTCACCAGTCTGCCTGAAAATACACGTTTTGATGTACCAGGTACCTAAATGAACACTTTTATGAAGTTATCGCTGAATTTGATAAAGTGTTCTTATTTAGTGGCATCAAATCTTTCAAAGAGGATCAGAAATGACCCTTTTTTAGGTTGAAGGATATTAAGAGGTTTCTTGAAGATGCATTTGCTTTATCTGAAAGGTAATTGAAATTCTGATTCGAGATTTACTACACAATTTTTTATCATAAATGTCATTATTATTGCTTTGTATGCAATTAGTCATTTTTAATATATTCATTCATTTAGTAATTTTATTTTTATCATGTATATATTTTTAATTAGTTTAATCTTATGTTGGGTGCTGTAATCTCTTCTTCTGCAGTAAATGTGGCTCTCCAATGGTGTCCGTCTCCAGATTGTAATGAGACGATGTATCGAACACTCAAATCTGTTTCTAGTCAGATGAAGTCAGACTGAACATTGAAGTGCAAGAAAAGAAATGGTTGATTGAATAATCAATCACTTTGTCTCGCTTAATGTCTGTATCTGTCTTGTGCTTAAGTGTTAACTCACAATAGAGTTTTGCTATCTTTGAATAGCAGACAAAGTCATTTTCCAGATTAAGAGAGAGTGCTAGGACTTAATCTAAGAGAATTTTTAACATTTTTTAGGTGTATCTATCAAAGATGATCTGCCTCAAAACAAACTGAAGTTCAAATTTCGATTTGTTATTTCAAACAGACCTTTTCTATTTACGTTCAAGATTCTGAGACCCCTATGTGGACCGAACTTTATCTTCAAAGTCAAAGGTCATGGAAATAAAACGATAGCAGAAATACACTCTAAAACGCTTTATTATTTTACTCAACTCGTGGTGAAGTCAAAAAAAGGATGAACCCATGCTGGGATGTTTTAAGGTTGGATCCGATATGACCCTTTTTAAGTGACTTTAATCCAACGTTGAGTTTGTCTCACTTTCACCCAACCATAGGTTAAACGCAACCTATCATCTTTTAGAGTGCAAGAAAGAACAGAACCATATTGCCAAAAGGGTGAATGGATGACTAGACAGTTGATTTATTATGTTGGTGACAGTAAACCCGTGACATCTCCCCCTGACGGCACCCTCAACATGTCAAACGCCGCGCTCTTTCAATTCCCACACAATGGCCACTGTGTCACTCTTTAAAGACAGGCGTTACTGTCAGCATCGGCTAGCTCGAATTAATGACAGGCAGTAAATAAAAATATGCCACATCACCGTCACCGAGCATCTCGTGGGATCAATACATCTGTCAATCACGGCCTATTGTTTCCAATGAAAATGCATGCAAACGTGTAATTTTAATAAGCCCAAGACAAATACGCTTCTGCTTCAAACATGAGTAAGGCTGTCACCTTCACAGCGATATGAAGTATAGATTATTAGTAGAGCTTTAAAATGTAATGTGTTTATTTCAGTTTGTGGCAGTGAGGTCAAAGACACAGGTAACACCCTTGCTACATTTACTCAAGTCATTATGTTTGTTTGCTCCGAAAGCACAATATACTTTTCATGTTCATCTTCTGCAAATATTTATTGTTCCAAGCTATTAATTTAACTAGTTTGTTTAACAATACACGGTTCCTTAAACGCTCTATTGACACAATAAGGTTGAACGGGTAGTAACAATGCAAAAGCGCCGTTGTCTTTATGAAGGCAATTTGGACACGACAAGCGCCTGGAATGCTCATCGGCACAGATGCATTGCTCTAAACTACCGCACACGGCCATCTAAAACGCATTTACCTGCATATAGTGCTCTCTCTAGCCTGAAGCGGAGAGTGCGAGGGTTTGTTTGTGTGAAAGATGATCTATGAAAGCGATGGGCTGCATCCACAGACTCTGAGGCCCTGAACCCAGAACAAGCTGAGATGGAAAAATACCTGCATGTTTACTACTTACCGTAGTAATCAAATCCAGCTTTCAAAGGAAAAAGCTAAGTGAGAGAATAGTTCTCCAGAGATGCATTTGTGCAAATGGAAGTCCATTTCTGAATAAATGTGCTGTCCAGGAAAAAAAACGACAGGTTTATAAACTTTATGGGTAGATTAAAATGTGACGGTTCTCGATTCATATTTTTAAGGATAATAAGATTTCAAGTTTGCTGTCACTTGGATTTATTTAGATTTTTTAGGGAGAACAATCATTAAATGAATAAAACATTTAAGGATACATTTTGATTCAATATTTGTGAAGACAAATGTTTTTATAAATTAACTGTTTTTACTGTACAGAAATATTAAAATTCTGGGAATTTGGTTAATGTTCAATTGTGATTTTTAGATAAAATAACTACAGTGATACTTTTCTATCCTTCCATTATTATTATTAATAGTATTATTAATTAAACATTTTAATAAATCATTTCAAAATAATAGCTCTCTAAATGACTGCTTAACAGAACATTTCACCCGTTCAACACTCTTAAAAATAAGAGTAAAAGGTTAGAAAAGGTTCCTCTCAGGGATGCCATAGAACCATTTGGGGTTCCTAAAGAATCTTTATTCAAAGGTTCCTAAAAGATCAATTTCTTCCTCACTTTTTTGCAGTCTGTAAAATCCTGTGCCACTATAGAAAACCTTTTCTGCAACAAAAGGCTTCTGTAGATGTAAAGGGTTTTTAAGGAACGAGTTGTATTGAGTCGCTGTATGTCTGAACGACTCGATGCCACTGAGCACATGTATAACGAAGAACAAAAACGCGTTAGTAATTCACCGCCATCTCCAATTAGTGTGACAACAATAACCTTTAATACTATCATTTATCAATTAGAGGAGAGAAAGCAGGGGGAGGAAGAGGAGTAGAAATGGTCCAGCTGAGAGCTGTGCAATAATGTGCAGCTGTGCAGGAGAATTCAGCGTCTCTTTATTACTTCGCGACAGAGGAGAGACAGAGACATATTTCACTCATTGCGTGACTTAATGAGAAGTGCTCACAATCCATAATCTAAATGCCACCCAACAGCGGGCGCCGGATCTCGCGAGAGTTCCCAAAGAGAAACGCAAAAGCGGGCGCGAGTCAACGCGAGAGTTCCTTCGGAGTGAGAATCGGACAGCGGCACGCGCCACCTGATGGCGTTAATGAAACATTTCTAGGCTTTATTTCTTCCTTTAACTTTGAGGTTTGTGATGATATTAAAGCAGTGGGCAATAATAAGCATTTTACTATAGTAGCCATACTTGACACTATTTGTCATAAAAGTCTCACATTCCGTTAGGTGAACTATAGTTTTAAGATGATGTTTAGTAAAACGATGACAATACAAAAACAACTACACTTTTACAATAATACAACCGTGGTAAACACCTACTGCATCTGTATAAATAAAATGCAATGAAAATAAATGAGAAATTAAATACAATGTATTTTGTTAACATTTTAAATATAAAAAATCCAATTAAAATGATCAATATCCCATTCATTTTGTCTGTATATTAACAGATTTTTATTGATATTAAATATAACTTAATAATGGGTATAAATCTCCTTTATTTTAATAATACTGTTTTCTCAATGTCTTTATAAATATGAATGCCGTGAGTGTCTTTCTTTGAAGTGTATGAAACATCAAAATTATCTGAATAATGATTTGTCAACGAGCGGCTCTTTGCATAAGTCTGTTTCCCTACAGAGATCTTTTTTTCCCAGACAGAGTCAATATATGATCTCCGTTCATTTCTCCTGTGGATATTCACGCTCTTTTCATCGACCAGCACAATATTAAAATGCTTCATTCACTGTCACGACTACTTCATTAAATCCAACATCTTTCCTGCATGTTTCCACTTTCCTCTCAGGCATTTTCTCATTTCCTACATGCTTGAATTCACACGCTGATGCCTTTAATATGAAATTTATTCAAATGTTGCCTTTTTTTAGGTCTTTAGTTCCTGCCATGGACGATTCGGTGCGTTCTTCCTCCCCTCAAGTAAACTGGGGTCTGTGTTTACACGGCGGTGAAATAATGAGAGTGTGTGTGCTCGTGTGTTAGGTCACGCTGCGCAACCGGTAACCTGACCCTGCGTTTTATTGAGATGTCCATTAATCCCGGCTCTCTGCCCATGACCTCTGACCCGGGCTGACCCCTGCACATGGTGTTGCCGGCCAGAGGGACTGGAGGAGTGCCGCATCCGGACGGCGTCTTCCATCCCGACAGCAGCCGACCCTCTCCCATCGGAGAATCATTAAGCGTGCATCTAAGATGAGGGCCAGGGGAGAGCTTTATCCACACAAATACAGCCATGAGAAAGAGACTCGGCTCTCATCTCAACGGCTAGAGTTACGCCGGAGTGAGAATGATTCAGCTTTTAATTGCATTCTTATAACTCTATAGCACATCTTCATCCGTCCATTCATCCGTCTCTCTCTCGATTGTGTTTTGCGCTCCCCGACAAATGCCTCTCGGAGTACAAATCATTGCAAATTGGAATTCATTTTCAGAGCCCTTTTAAGAAGACGAATATGAGAGCCGCTTACTTTAAATGATCTGTTTATTTTACAGATTTAAGTCGTATCGTTTACCTGATGGCTATAAAGAAAATCTGCCTCACCTGCCACCGAGAGTCTAAAAATAAAAGCCACCGTGGCTTCTCACCCGCAGTAGCCTTGCGTGCTGAAAGAAAACACCCCATCGCTTTTACCGTCTCCCCTATAAGCCGTTGTCACCTATCCCGGCTCTGGTGAGCAATTACCTGGCCTGTCGGCATCCTAGCTGAACAGATTGAATTCTGATTGATTTCTGCCCAGGAAAGAGGAGAGAATTTAAAGGTCTTCTTTTTTAATTGGGTATTTGGTGTGTGCTGATGTGAGGAGCTTGTCCTTCCCCTGGGATCCTTTATGGGGCAATAATGGCGCTGAGAAACAGGCCGGTCTGCTCTCTCCCTGGAAGGCCATAACCCCACATTTGTCCTGAGTGCTTTTCTATTATGCATTGATAGCTAAGCATCAATCAATAGGGGAGGGAAGAGAAAACCCAGGGAAACCAACTTCTTAAGTGTAAAACGCCTCTTAATACCAGAGCTTTCAAACAACTTAACCTGGGTGCTTTTTATGCTGCCCAGCGTCTTCGAGGGGCTGATATTTTATTCAGCAGGAGGGAGTGGGTTCAGGGTTCAGTAATGTATGCCGCGACCGCATCCATAGGCTGGTTTTGACTCACGCCTTTACATATATGCACACGGTTCACGTAATGGCCATTTACCCTGTAAACGTTAAGACACAGAGCTAAAATTTGCAGTTTTAAGATACGTTTCGAAGAACTCAGGACTCGATGTGTAATGTGTAAATCAACTATTTAATTAAGTTCTATTTTAAGTACAATTCTCTGGAGGGAATAGAAGTTATTTGGATTTATATACAATACTCACAGACATAATCGCCCTTAGTCGAGGGCGAGAAATATTTTAAGAGGACAAAGTTTACGTGAAGTTCACAACAATAGAAAAAATCAGATTAAATGCTATAATCTTTGTAATCTCTGCATCTCACAAATACAAATGGCCGCTGGGCCGGCCCTCGTAATCTTCGTCGTCTTCGTTCACCTCTTCTTCGTCCGTTATTCTGTATTCTCCCTTTTCAATGGGTCGGAGATCTTTGCTCAGATGAGACCCTGAAAAACATGAAGAGAGATTGACATCAACTTTAGAGATGTATTATAAATATATGCTTTAAAGGTGTTATGGTTCAGGCTAATAGCGAATGTTGTTTAAGGTTATTTTAATGTTTTTGGTGTTGTTTGCATGTTCAGCCTTTGATTTGACCGTTATTTATTTATAAGCTTTTGTATTGTAAGTATATGCTTTTAAAAATGTTATGGCCATAGGCGATAATGAATGTTTTTGGAGTTGGTTGGCATGTTTAACGTTCTTGTGTTTTTAAATATATATATTTATTTATTCTCTTAGATTTCATTCTATTATGTTGCCACTTGTTTACAATTAACACAGTTGTATATATTAAACTTTAGTTTACGTAAAATTTTAAAAAATAAACATTTTAAATCATTGTTAGTTGTCGATACCTAATGTATTAACTTATGTTGATGTAAAACCTTATTTTTGCTTTACTTTTCATTTTTTCACCTATGGAAAGCCACCTGGCACACAAACGCTAATTATCCTTATCCGTTTCTCTACAGTGTCCTTCAGCATTCTAATGCTTAGCCTTAAGAAAGGTCTGTCCTGTGTTCAGAGTCACCTTTCACTGCCACCTATCCCAGAGTTCATAGCAGCGTTCCGGGAAACGGGTGCTCGGGGGGGAGCTGCTGGTGCGGCAGATAAGGGTCCGTCTAAAGACGCAGACCCCCCAGAGTAAAAGATAGCATCCAGACAGTCACAGCAAAGACCTGCCACATAATACACACACTCGTCCACCCCCTCTCTCTTTCCCCTCCAAATCTCCCCCCCATCTCGGGCCCTCTCGACCTCCTGTCATCACCAGCTTTCACGCTCCTGCCGGAGAAAGCCCCCGACTGGTGTACGGTTATGCTCAGCTCCGTCCGATTCTCGGAAGGCCAAGTTCACCTTTGCCGATGAGGAGATGATAAGCGCTGATAGTCGGGTATAGGAATCGATCAGCTTCCACTGTTGGTACGTTTGCATGTCTTTTTTGACCACTCCACAGACCGCAGAGAGAACACGGATATCCTGACGGACTTCTCTCGGCAGTGTGGATGGACGTTTTTCAATGTCAAAATAAGAATTCGGGGAAGTTAATGATTGTTGTTTGCGTTGCATTAGATAGACTGCCCGAAAATACTTTTCATTGTAACCGGATGAGAAAGTTCCTAATCACAGAAAATCGACAAACATGAAATCTAAGAGCCACAGAAAAAGAGACAAATGAGGGTTCTTTATTATTCGCTTAAACTATCTACGGATTCTTACTTATTTTGAAAGACGCCTTTAATTGTTAAATTCTTTTAGGTTTAATGTTTATTCAAACATGTCTGGGTGTGTGTCAATCTTTGTGATTTGTGTGTGAGAGCATCCTGCCCAGTTGTGTTTGTTCAGCGCGTCGACCTCTGACCCTGTGTTTCTGTGTTGTGTCTGTAACCGTGTTCTCAGACATACCTCCGTGTGTAACCTGTAATCTGGCGGAGGCAGAAACCTCTCCGAAGGCGTTCCTGGCGGTACACGTGTACACACCTGCATCACTCGGACCGACTGCTCGAATCTGGAGCCAGCCGGTCAGTTCAAACCGCCGCGGGCGGCCGCGAGCCTGTAATTACACGCAAACACCGTTACACATCACACAGAACTCAGAATGTGTCTTTAATGTCAAACTAAGACAGGTCATCTGTGTGCGTGTAAATATGTGTTTTCAACTTCACGTAGAACAATGCGTTAGGAAATAACCACTCGAAGAAACTAAAAACAGATCTCTTCTGTGTGCACTTAGTAAGACCACAAGCAAAAAATATGAACAAATGTGTTTTTATTTCGTCTTCGGCTATAGTTTCTTTATTATTCTCTATAACACTAACATTACAGATGCTGTGACTTTTTTCCAAGATATTCTTAAGATTATTTGTGATATTCTTGATTTAAAAGTCGCTTTAGAAAAAAGTCATCTTACATTTATTGAAGGTCGATATATTAACTAAACAAAGTCTGAAGAGTCCACCCTTTAATAGTCTTGTCTTTAGATTTTTGGTGTGTCTTCCTCTTTCAAGTCAACGTGTTGTTTTTTTTGTCATCTATAGGAAAAGGGATTTGGTTTGTTTGCTTTCCTGTGCATGTACACATACCTGAACAGCCATGCTCGAATCATCCGCAGGAAAGGAAACAACATCCCCCTCTTTCCTCCACTGAATGGACGCCAATGGATACGACGAAACCTCGCAGGAAAAGATGACGTCACTTCCCTTGGGTGTGATGATGTCACGGGGAGCGAGAGCGATGACAGGCTCTGTGGAGTTAGCAGATAAAAATCCAATGTTGAGAATTAAATCTTGTTATCAGTATTTTAATTCAAATAGAATTGTGGTACACCAATGTATTTAAGGTCATCTGTCTTTTATGGCGAACTAAATCTCTGTTATTCTTTCACACAGACTCCTGTATTTGACATGTTACCATTTGTTTAGTTTGTTTGGTTAACTTGGTTAATTGTCGGTGGTGTGATATTGAACACGTATTTACAAACGGCTAATCTCAAACATGCAAGTGAGATAAATACGCATTTAACGGCTCACTTTTCATCCTTACAGCTGTACAAATACATTCATTTGGGCCTTTTACATGACAAACACTTTTAAATGAGGTGATTATGTTAGCACTCATGCTCTATCCATAACAATGCGTTCTCTCGAGAGGACATTTACATTCATATATACATTTACAATAGCAGACGCATTCTTACCAGGATGATGTGAGTGGCCATTACTTTAACTGAGGTGTATGTGTAAACAAATTTATACAGCAACAAAGAAAACACATCTAATACTATTCTACACATGTTTGAGCTTGTTTGCCGTGTAGAAGTTTGATGTTATTACTGTAATGATTTTCAAAAAAAATGCACATTTGTGGAACATATCCCACTCCAAAATCTTTTTTTTTTTATATTCATAAATATTCAATATAATTTAAACAAAATCTGGTAACACTTTCCTTGAAGAATGTACGTATAATGCATTATAAAAGTAGTTTTAATGCATTGTAAAGTATTATAATTAATTGTTATTATAAGACATAGCAATTCATTATTTCATTACACATTTTAAATTGGTTATAATTCTTTACAACTACACATAATGCATTACAACACACATTAGGAAGAATTATAAGGCATTTTTCCCTTTAATAACCCTTTATAATGCATTATACATACATGCTTCAAGGAAAGTTTTTTCCAAAATTTATATGAAAAACCTCTCAACCTTTTTTACATTAAAAAATACTCAAATGCATTGTATGGAGCTGCAAGATGAGATGAGATTGTTTCATAGTCATTTATTAATAATAATAATCAAATTTGCATTGTTGAAAAGCAGAAATGTAAAAAATATCGCAAAAAACACGCACGATACCAGATAAAAGAATCAGAGCAAAAAGAAATTATAAAACAATATATGCAATTTTGTACTTTTTCTTTCAAATTTTGGTGAAAACCTGACATTCGTGTTATCATAACCTTTATGTTTTCATTCAAAGTTTATGGGAGTATGAATTCAATCTTGCACAATACTTACTTGCCTTGCAGGGTCCGTGGTGAACCATCGTCAACATCTGACCCTTGCCCTGCTTGTGTTTGGCTGCCCGTAACTGACACAAGTTGTTGTACGTCTTCCCGTCTGATCCACATAGTGCTTCCTGCTTGCTGCACACGCAGACGGTGTGGGGCTCACCACCAGCGTTTTTGCCTGAAGTTCGGCAGCGCAGACCTTCAGCGCAGCGCCCGTAGAACGTGGAGCTGGGCTGCGGGTCACACAGTTGCCCCTCTTCATTCCCACATTCCCAGCAGCACCCACACTGATCTCGAACCAGCCCTCCCGCACAGCCCTGCATCTGCCTGAGATCTGGACATCTCTCAGAGTGACACTTTTTAGGACATCCCTCCCCTGGTAAAACGCTCTTCTGCCAGTCAACACGACCCAGACGGAAGGATTGGGATACTGAAGCCAGCATCATGACCAGCATCGCCAGTACACCAACCATTGTGAATGCCCAAAGTTAGTTTAAAAAAAAGGTCACAAACAAAAAAGACAGTTTCAGAAAATGTCGTTTGTTAGATAGCAGAAGCAGGTTTTATCTCAGTGCTGAAGGTCAAGATGAGTCACATGAAGGGTCTTTGCCGGTCGTGAGGCCTGACAATCCCAAGTTACAGTTTTTAAAGTACCTGATATGTTATTTTCAGCGCAGCCCTGATAAAACGATCTGTGCTCCTAAAGTCAAACTTCACCGTGAAAAGAAAAGAGCAACAAGCTGAGAGAGAGAGTGAGAAAGACAACACAAGACAGGTCTGACTCCGGTGACCCCCTCTTAAACTGCAGGGTGCCTCCCCCTTTTGCCCAACAAAAGTTTCTAAAGGTGTGAGCTGGGAGATGAGCAACAGCCAATCAGAATGCTCAGGTCGCAATTTGTTTGTGTGGGGGGGGGTAGTTTATGATTATCTGTAGACCTCAATGACCTCAAGGCTTTCGTTTGTTTTATAAAAAATTTACAATAGCATTTACAAATTTCTATACAGTGAACAAGCACATATTTGGATGGAAACATGGAACAATGGACCATCATAACAGTGGTCGTCATAGTACTAAACTAGTCCCAGAGTTGGTCTTATTGGCATCATGCAATTGAAAATAAAAACACATTAAGTAAAAAATGCTTTATAGTTTATTAAAGGGAGGAATGTAAAAGGTCAGCTATATTAAGCCATCTGTCCATTTGGTATATCAGGTAGATGTAATAACGGACAGATGGCATTATGTGCTTATCCATAAAAACTTAAAAAGTCTTACGTATCTGGGGAAAAAAACTTCAAGGAAGCATGAAGTCAAAATATCAAGACAATTGCACATTTGGCCAAATCACTTTTACAGCGAATACATTCAGTTCAAGTCATAAAACATTGAATTCAAGGTAATCGAACCCCCAATCTTGTGGCGAGCTAAAGGGGCATCAAGAGACGCTTAGAAACCAAAACGTCACATTTCAGCACATGCTGTGGATTCAAGTTAATTTATATATCACCTCTTACAGTGTTGCATTGCATTGTTTAAGAGCAGCTTTACGTGAAAAAGAAAACACAGAAGTGGAATATGAGTGTGAGTAAAAACAACTATCCTAATAAAACCTTTGTTTGTCGAAAATTTTTATGTTGAATAAATGGTTGCCCAATTACATATTCATAAAGTTAAATGGTGTGAAAAAATACCCAACGTTGAGCATTTAAAAAATGAATCTAAAATATATTAAGTAAATATTTCAAAGGAAGGAAAACTATAAAGCTATTTAACCACTACAAGCCTTTTATGTTAAAGGCCTTTTTCCCCCTTTTTTGATACCCCTGACTTGTATAGGTTTATGTACTGTTATATGTATAATACTGTTCAAATTGTTCTTCATTAATAATTAAGAAAGATGAATAATGTAGAGAAAAAACTTGGAAGAACTTCGTTTCAGCCAGGAGTGCCAGTTCTCCTCTGATGCGTTTCAGCTGCAGTCACTTTTGAGTAAAAGTTTATGATTAACAGAATTTCTTTTATGGCACAATGAAATGTTTGCCCTGTGTTGTAAAATCCGTGTCCAGAATTTGAGAACAAATGTTTCATCATGTTTTTTATCCAAATCTATTTCATATGGCAAAATGTGGCTTTGTTATTCAATAGTGAGAGCTCATGGTCCTCGAACCAACGACCTCTCGTTTTGACCACACCCACCCCACAGTACTAAGATCGTACATCTCAGTTCTCTAGATGGTTTTGCATTCAGGCACCTGGTAGCAGCTCAGCATGAAAACCACAACGCTTCTCTATTGCAAATGAGTTTATCTGAAAGAAAGTGAGAAGCCATTGAGCTCCTGCATCTTACTAATGTCCTTAGTTTATCCGCTGCTCTCACCTCTCCACGTTAACCCAAAACAAACAATTAGGCGGCCATTAAGGGGCCATTGTTAATTGTAAATAATCCATCATTAATATTGATTAGCTGTGGCGAGTGCGTTTCATTCACTGCGTTCCTCTTAATGAGTGGCTCTTATAGTGGGCTAATTGCTTCAGGCCGTTTGTATTCAGCACCAGGGAGGCAGCAGTGTGCCGTGAGTTTGTACCATTAACTAACACAGATTGAGCGGCCATGATAAAATCAGACCCACACCAATTAATTGTGTGTTCTCAGAGAAACTCTCACAAGGTTACGGCTCCTGCCTCTGTCTGTCCAGAATACAAAGGCGTGCGATTTATTCAGATGGAACAGATTGTAATGTATTGTCATTATTTACTCGTGAACAATTCTTATTAAAGGTTTTGTGTGGAAGGTGAGCGATGTCATCTTTAAGAACTGTGTTAATGTGCACTTTTATTCCTGAAGATTGCACGGTCATAAATTGTTGCTTGAAGGCAGACCAGCTGTGAGCAAACTCTTGTAGACATGATGACAGCAAAAGAATAAACAGCTCTGAGAATAAACGCGTTATCTGTTTTGCTTTTTTCATAGAGAGCGTAGGGCCTAAACTGCAGATATCTAAGCATTTATTTACCATCATGTCATTGCAAACCTGTTTATTTTTATTCTTCTGTAGATAACAAAAGAAGATATTTTGAAGAATGTTTGTATAAACCCCAAATGACTTTCATTTAGATGTTTTAGTCATTTATCAGACGTTTTATCCAAAGTAACTTACAAAGATTTCAGGGAGCAATAAGCGATATGTCATACAGGAGCAATAATACAATAGCTGCTAATACAAAGTTACTAGTTTCAACAAAAGTTATTGTTGAACAGACTTTCATTGTATGGAAACAAAACTTTTTAAAAATTGATCAAAATATCTTCTTTTGTGTGTAAGTTAGAAAAACACTGATCACAAACTTTTTGACAAAAAAGCAGCTGTAAAAGTATGTCTGATAGAAAGTGAAAAGACTTAACTTGCCGTTCAGAAACATAATATTCAAAAAGTGTGTGCATTATATTCATATTTATTGTCTATGTACAGATTGGCTAGTTTATACTATAGTTCATACTAGCCTGGAAGGTATATAATAACTTTTAAAAACAAGATTGCTTCTATCAGGACTTAATCTGACGATCTTCTGGACATTTTCACCGTTACTGTCCTTCAAAAAGCCTTGGATGTCCGAATTCACTGTTTTGGGAAATTGATTTTTTTTTTATTTAAATGATTGCATACTGTCATGATAAGCAAAGCTTATACTTTTTATGGAACAGATGTTTTAAAAACCCTGTGACAAACATAAAGGGTGACTTATAATAATGATTTATAGCACAAAATAAAAATCCCGAAATCTGGAGATATGAGGTTTCAGTAAACGTTGACTTGTAAGATTAACTGCTAAGTATAGACTTCAAATTTGAATAAGAATCCAACTTAAACAATACTATAAATCAGCTTACGCACAAGTGACCAAAACAAGGATGAGAATGTATGTAATATGACTTCTAAATCATTAGAAGCAAGCTTTGTCAACGTTATTGGAATAAATGCAAATCGTACCTATCAAATATTCTTTGGACAACCTTTCATCGTCATTAAAGTCCCATGAAAAGGAAACGAAACTTGATATGTAAATCATTCTTATTCATGTCAATTTTTGTTGTCTGTTTTGTACTGTAATGGGTGTTGTGTTCTCGTGATTTATTTCTGAGTGGACACGCATGTCAGATTCATGAAGATTCATTGTCATATCCTCTCTCCTCTCCTCTCTCTCTCTCTCTCTCTCTCATTCATGTGCACACACACAAACATACAGAGTCTCACAGTCTTCATGGAGCCTCCACAAATTCAATTCCTTGATAACAATGATGTCACTAAGCGGAGGTCACATATGGAGCAAATGCTTGTAAACCAAATGGTCTTATATGGTTTCTTATATAGTGTCAGGTAAGGGATGAGACATATTGGTTTGCGTAACAGAAGTCAAGTGTGTGGTTGTGGTAGTTCTTTAAATGATGATCAATATGAATTTATACAACAAATTTTTATGACATTGGAACCAGTCACACAGTCCTAAATATTCAAATATCGCATACCTTTCTATTTATTTAAATTAAATGTATATATTCTTTAAATGTTCAAAATACGTCTTGACCTGTAGCCTATATCTGTTACAGAATGTCCTATATATAATACTATAATATTTGTAATATATACTCTCTATAGAGGGTTTTCAAACTTTATGATGTCAAGGACCCCCAAATAAGATAAACCTTTTGTTAGGGACCCCCTTAAAAATACATATCCATCTATTTTTGTGTGTGCAAAAAACATTAAAACATTTTGAAAATGTGATGTCATAAGGATATGTTGTTTAGTTGACTATTGAGGAGACATTTTAGTTCAAATGTATTTTTAAATTAGTTACTTTTGGGTGAAAAGGGGGGAGAAATCTCTGGAAACAACAAAAACAGATAAACATTTGGAAATGAAACAATAATAATGTTCAGTAGACTTTTGCTCTATCTTTTTCCAATAAAATTTCTGGGGACCCTTTAACACGCTTCTGGAGGCCCCTGATAACCTTTGCTCTAGATGACTTCATGTACCGTGTTAGGTATATGTTACTTTAACTACTATATGTATTAATTTATTTAACTAATTTAAGGGTCAAACTAATCTGCCATGCGAATAATGCATAAAATGAAACCACAGCAGTTTTGTGCTCCTGCGTGTGTGTGTGTGTGTGTGTGTGTGTGTGTGTGTGTGTGTGTTTCAACGGAAAAGCATTATAAAGCCATTCAGTGCATGACCTGCTGTGAAATCACATCATGATGTTTTGTTGAGCTGTGTACACATGCTGTGTTGAAGGTATTTGGTTTATCTTAATGGATTCAAAAAAAACGTATTGACATATTGAAATTGTCTCTTAATTCACATGAGCTGAGTAACCAGTTTGCAGAAGAAAAAAACACAATAAACATAACCGGCAAACCCGTGTGAACTTCACGAATTCACATTTATGGCACTCTCATTATCCATTATTTCTCTGATTATGAAATACCTTGTAACCTGTCACGTCTGTTATCTCACCAGGCATCGGCGTTATTAACATGATCCAACCACCACAGGTTCACCGCAGGAAGCGTTTCCAGCTAAGCACACCCTTGGTTTCCTTTCAAATTGTTTTAAAGTATCTTTATTTTCCTCAGCATCGTACCATGAGCCACGGTTCCAACACTTGGCATGCCAGGACATCGAAATGGCCAATCTGACTAGGCAATATTGGTCCAGTTGATGGATTTGGACTCGCCGCAAACTTCCTCCTACCTGTCAATTATTGCTGAGACTGGCCGCTGAAGGTGCATAATTCTGTCATTTTAATAGTCTTGATGTTCAACAGGTACGGAGATATGGGCACCGTGTGCTGTGCTTCCCAAAAGTCCCACCCAGTGCCAAGCTGTATGTGAATAATTGAAGCGGTTTCGTGTGCATTCATCCGTGTGGAGTGCTCTCTCATAAGTCTCTCTCCAGAGACGGCTTTGTGCGGGAAATGGCGGCGATGTTCCTACATTAATGAGAAGCTCTCTGTTAAGATCTACAACTTGACATTATGTTGTGCATGTAGTCATTACTCAAATCATACCCGGAATTGAGTTCAATTTATTGATGTGCGCGTTGTCAGTGTCTTTAGGTAAATGCACAAAAAATGATTATTCACGTTGTTCAGACATTCTTTCATTGCTAATGCTAAGGTTATTTAAAGGAATAGTGCACCTTGAAAATGAAATTTTATCATTATTTACATGTCCTGATTTCAAATCTGTATGACTCTCTTATGCCTAACACAAAAGTAGAGAGCCTATTTTTTTAAATGTTGTTAACCGAAAACCGTTGGGCCCCATTGACTTGCATTGGTTTTGTGTCTGGAGAAGTCAATAGGGACCAATGGTTTTTGGTTACCGACATTTTTCAAAATAACTTCTCTTGTGTTTTCCAGAAGAAAAAACATCACACCGGTTAAAAATGACAACGATAAAAAATGATGACCTTAATTTTCGTTTCGAATGTGAACTATTCCTTTCAAATGACCATGAAACGCTAAGTTGCGATTGACTTCTTTTCCGTATAGTGACGTGTATCTTAGTGAAATGGCTTCTGAAATTAGAAACAAATGTAGGGCGGGATCTGTTTTGCCCTTTTGTATTGGTTTGATGTAAATTGGGCCTGCAGGGAAGGGCTTAAAATGCCTGGCCATTGGACAGTCAGCATAGTTCTACCTCTTTTTTGTTGCTGACGTCATGTGATGAAGAGTTGTTGTTGAGAGAGGAGCTTAACGTGAACAGTGGATACATTTGTTTCTTAATAATAAAGAACAAGAAGTAACCTTTAAAATAATGCATAGGATATATGCAGCTAAACATGTGCTGGAAAGATTTAAACTGAATATTGACTACTTTTGACTTATTTTTCCGTTGCATACACACAAAATTGCTTTGGGTTGATATTGTACGGTTTATTATGAAGTAATTAAACATTGCTTTACAGCTGACGGGATTGGACATATTTCTTCTATACTTTTTTGACCAAGGATTGGATAAAGATGCAATATATGTTATGCGATTGTTAATTTTACTGGGGAAATTTCACATTCATAAAATGAAATTGTCTGAATCCGAACCAACATTTTCTCATGTCCAGAACAAACTTAATGTTTATTGTTATGTTTTACATCATTTTACAACTACAAAAGCAATCAGAGCTTATAAAATAAATAAATAAAAACAGCGTATTAAGCAAATTGCTTAACCCTATTCTTTTATCAATTATGTTTTATTTTATTTTTCTCCATTTATAATTAATCAGACTCTGGCCTATGTGATTTTAGATGTATATTTGTTTGATTTAATGTGAATGTTTTTTTAATAATGGTCTGCGCGAATAAATAATTTACAATAATCACGTGTAAACACTTCGAATTTTCCTGCTCGATTACATGGTGACTTCAAAGCTGCAACTCTCTGTCGCCATCTCTGTTTGAAATATACAACTGCAGGTGAGGCTACTTCATGTATTTATCTTTACGTATGTCAAATGCTGTCAAACTGGCAATCCATCTCCAAATCAAAAATTAAAAATGCAAGGATTTTTATTTTATTTCTAATAGTCTATCAATTATTTCTTTCCATCTCGGTTTATTTATTTCTCTCTTAAAACGCACCAAATTCCACTAAATTATTCCACAAAAGACTCTCGCATCCAAATCAAGAACACGAAACACCGCGAGGGCGCGCAGCGGGAGCCCGACGCTTCAACTTCTACGGTTACACAAACTTTGCTTTCGCCCCCTCTAAATCAAACCCCTTTACCAGCATCTGCCATCTGTTACGAGAGAATCTGTTTCACTCCCCGAGCCAAGCAAGGCCTTTATTGGTCCTAATGGCGCTATCAGCTAAGCCGCTAAACCAAATTACTGCTTAAAAAGGGAGGCCACCCCAGCTAATCATGGCCGCCTAACCTGATTTGCCGGTGATGAAGAGATGGGATAAAGATCAGTTAATGCAGGCAGAATGATCTCACAAATACAAAAAACTCAATTCATTTCTCTGGGAAGGCAATCTGTCCGATTCAGTGCTAATGGAGTGGAGTTTCATTAGACTCGAGGCGTGCTGCTCACTCTTATCGTCCTGATGACAAATACTGCCAAATAAGGTTGATCATCATTAGGGACATGGTCCTCAAAAACATTTGGTTACTGTGGGATTGATGGGAAATCCTGACGGAAAGTACTAAGCTTTGTGTCAGCGATCATCGCCAACGCCCTTACGACTGCATAGCAACACCCTAGCAACTATCCTGGCAATAAGCGCCACATAAAATGTCAAAATTTGTATTCGTATGATATGTTACACGTTTTTGTGACAGTGATGTCACGTTTATGCTTCATTGTTGCTTTTTTTTAAGAATCATACAATTCATACAAATTGGGCACCTTGAAAAATATTGGACTAGTTAAAGATAGAAAAAAAACCCTGTGAGACATAAATAAAATCACTCAAGTTTTGCTTCTCTTTTGATTGATAAATAAAACAAGTCTTGAGCTACAGAATTCATAAAAGAGCTCGCAAAATGGTTCTTTAATGGGATACTACAACCTAAAAAGGAAAATGTTGTTGTCCTCAAGTTGTACCAAACCTTAATTGTTGTTGTTCTGTTCATTGTTTTTTAAAGTTACTTTTAAAAAGTAATTAATTACAAGCTACTAATTACATATTCAAGTGTTATTGGATTACTGTACAAATCACTCTCTACAAAAAGTATTTAATTGTTATTACCAATTACTTTCTATATCCTACATCAACCTTGATTAAAAGTGATTCAAGGATAGACATGAAACATATTATTTAATTAATTCAAATAAATAGTAAATAACTACTTAAAGTATTCTTATTAACTGACCAAAGTATGAAAAAGTGAGGAGGATACATTTAAGCATTCATTTAAAGTTAGATTTATCATTTTGATGTCGTTTCCACTATTGAATATATTACACAGTATTTAGTTCAATTACATAAGAAGTAACTGTAATTAAATTACATAAAAAATAAGAGTAATCCCTTACTTTACATTTTCAAGGGAAAAGTAATTCAATTTCATAAAAAATGAGAGTAATCCCTTACTTTAAATTTTCAAGGGAAAAGTAATTAAATTTCATAAAAAATGAGAGTAATCCCTTACTTTAAATTTTCAAGGGAAAGTTATTAAATTAAGGAAAAAAGTAAGAGTAATCCCTTACTTTACATTTTCAAGGGAAAAGTAAAAAATTACATAAAAAATAAGAGTAATCCATTACTTTACATTTTCAAGGGAAAAGTAAAAAATTACATAAAAAATAAGAGTAATCCCTTACTCTAAATGTTCAAGGGAAAAGTAATTAAATTTCATAAAAAATTAGAGTAATCCCTTACTTTAGATTTTCAAGGGAAGTTATTAAATTACAGAAAAAATAAGAGTAATCCATTACTTTACATTTTCAAGGGAAAGTTATTAAATTACAGAAAAAATAAGAGTAATCCCTTACTTTACATTTTCAAGGCAAAAGTTATTAAATTACAGAAAAAATAAGAGTAATCCCTTACTTTACATTTTCAAGGCAAAAGTTATTAAATTACAGAAAAAATAAGAGTAATCCCTTACTTTGCATTTTCAAGGCAAAAGTTATTAAATTACAGTAACTAATTACTTAGTAATTAGTTACACCCAACACTGGTTCTGTTTAACACAAAGAAAAATATTTGGAAGAATGTTCGCAACTGACCTTTTCTGGAGCACCATTGACTGCCATGATTGGGAATATTATTGCATAGTTTTTGTTCTGTTGAACACAAAATGAGATATTTTGAAGAATGTAGGAAAGCACACAGTTCCCGGGTACTTTTCACTCCCATTGTCAATTTTTCTACTATAAGGTAGTCAATGAAGTCCTAGAACTGTCAGTTGCTATTACTAACATTCCTTCAAATTTCTTTCTCTGTGTCTGACAGAACAAACTAATTCATACAACAACTTGGGGGTTGAGTAATTCATGACATAACTTTTATTTTGGGGTGACCTATCCCTTTAACAGATCAGCATTAAAAGCACATGTCTTTGAAACAAACCACAAAGTGTACAATCTCCTCTCTTCTCCTCGACGGTTTAGGCCTTAAAGTCAAGTTCTGTTAACACGCTCTTAACCACACCATCTGTTAATAGATCTGGTCTGACCGCGCGCACGC
This sequence comes from Triplophysa tibetana, assembly GCA_008369825.1. NCBI lineage: Eukaryota > Metazoa > Chordata > Actinopteri > Cypriniformes > Nemacheilidae > Triplophysa > Triplophysa tibetana. Next base: position 20,152,519 of record CM017909.1, on the reverse strand, counting down.
GTGTGCGTTCACCTGAGGGTAGAAATTCATTTAGTGGCCCGCTCTCGTCTCCAGCCCTGTAAGAGAGAGCTGTGCATGAGGCCGCGGGGCTGAAGGGCAGGTCTGGTCGTACAGAGCCGGGCCAGGCCTTACAGACGGACATTAGGCCAAACCAGAGTTAAAATCCTATTAGTTTCAGTTGGGAATCAGATTATCGTCGTCGAGAATCACTCGTCTGGCAACTAGGGTCTAATTTACGCCAATCAACGGCAATTATTGAGGGGAAGAGGAGCATCTATTAGGGACGCTCATCCACTTAGGCTAATGAATGGGGCAGATTCAATCTCTTACTGAAGAGACGTATTTTGGAACTGCAGCTGGGGGCGAATGCGCTGCATTGAAGGGGCACCACTGTTATCTGCCAGTGTCTCTGTGTGTGTGTGTGTGTGTGTGTGTGTGTGTGAGAGAGAGACATAATCTTGAATTGTGTGTGTGAGAGAGATAGAGAGAGGGATGAGAGATGAGTGATGGAGTACAGAATTGGGAGGATGGGTTATGTTTTGTATATTAAATTCCCTTATTATATATATATATATATATATATATATATATAAGACATGCTCTGTCATGTGCTTTGTCAATATACAGTCAAACCAATTAGTTGAAACAAAGATGCTGTCTACATTCCCTTGTGAAATGGTGTCTGACTGCATACAATAGCGAATTGTGCGTAAAGTAGAGTAAATTGGAGCATTTTGTTGTTTAATTCGTTAAAGTAATTCAAGTTTTTTATTTTATCACACCGCGAACTAACACAAAAGTTCCAATAATTGCACAACAAAGGCCTGGATTTTGTTGGAGAGGTTAGCTATGGGACAAATGTGAAGGTTTGCAGCGGCCTCTAGTGTTTGAATGCTGAAAATACTCTACAGATAGGGTTAATACAAATAAATAAGTTTGTAAGTGCTTCTTTCTTTGTTTCTCCCTTTTTTGCTCGCAGAAAGAAGTGGTACGTTGTCTGATTAGTACGCATGTAAATCTATAAAAAGGGAATAAAAACTTGAAAATGCTATTAATCACAAACTTAAAATACTCCGTAACGCCAGATGTCAGTCGTCACCTAGAAAATAAGACCTCGCGGAAGCAGTGACGGGAACATAAAGGTGAGCTGTCCTTTCTAAACTCAAAAGGAACATAGATGCTCTGCTACTCAACCCCCCCACTCTTGACTTTTCTACAGTTCACCCTACAGGGGGCGCTCGAGAGGCATAATAATGAAAGTCGAAAATGTTGTGTGTCTGGATGTCAACTGGAAATAGACTTTAAAATCACCATATGTCTATTTCATTACGATAACAGAAACGTGAAATAACACCGCAAATCTAATTAATTGTGAAGCCTTATATCTACAAATGTGAATGATTTATGTTCATTGATTATATAAAAGTTTCTCTTATTTGTATTTCATTTTTTTCCCTAGTACTTTATTTCACTTATATATTTGATTTTCACTGTTTAAGATATCGCAATAAAGACAACATCTTATTATGTTGTAAAGTGTAGCGGCGAATAAAAGTTCATGATTGTAGCTATGCCAAACATAACTGTGACTCTGACCAATCAGTCGTCGTACTGCGAAGCACGTGATCCTAAGCCGGAAGAAGGTCCCGAATGGCGCGTCTTGCCCTCTCGCGAAGTTCTTTGCTCTTTATCTAGAAACATCAGCAGCGTCTCAACATGGCGTCCAACATCACAGGCTAATAACGCGCTAGCGTCTTTTCCCTCACACCTTTCGTTAAAGCCGCAGGAATAGTATGCAGCAGCAGTTGAACATCTCACATAAAGAGTTTGAATAATGGAATCGCGGGGAATTGAGCAGATGTTCGACTTCCAGCGGTAAATTGCACACGTTTAAAGATCTAAGCGACAGTGTCACAGCTAGCACGTTTAGCGGTTACGTGTTAACAATCAAATCCTCAAAAGCACAACCGTATTAAGTCTTTTTAACGTGTCTTGGACGCATATATTTGTGAATAAATAGCGAACATGAACGATTTCTTGTTATTTTCAGACGGTAAAGAGCTGGGTGCAGTAACGTTAGATTTTCAGTTATGAAACTGTATTATTCTGTATTACAAGTCAGCTTTTAAGGCCAAAACATTGCCAAGTCTATATGTGTTAATATATATGTTTTTAAACGTATGTAGATTTTTTATCAATTTGCTCAAAGGTATGAGTGGCCTCTATGGGCCAGCATTGGGTTTATTTGTTTTGGCCTGTTGCATTTATACACACTTGATGTCCCCATAAATCACTATTCTCTCGTGTGTTTTTTTATGGTCATATGGGCATATGAGATTGTAACGTAAACAAAAGGGATTGGGCTGTATTTAGATCTCAGTATTAAAACACGTGGTAATTCTGCATGCATGCCAGCTCACCGGTGTATGACTGTGGTCTAGTAGTGGACATGTATGTTGGACTTTGGTAAACGACTGCTGACTGAAATAGATTGTGAAGCTGATGTCTATTCCTGTCGTCTGTTTTCACAGGTTACCGAATGATGGCTTCATACTGCTGCTGTTGTTGCTGTACTCCCCTATCGGCCTGTGTTTGATGCTCCTAAGAATATTTATTGGTGTCCATGTGTTTCTAGTGAATTGCGCTCTTCCTGACAGTCTTGTCAGAAGGTAAGAGGCCACGTGGAATGTACATTTTGTCAGTCAGAGCTAATGACTGGAAGTTAGGGTTACATTAGCAAAGTAGACTTTATACATTATGAATTATAATACTGTATAATACTAGTATAATTATAATACTAGTAAGTCTTTTGATTTACTTACTAAATCAGGCCATGCAAACATTAAAGGGATACTTCACCCAAAAATGAAAATTCTGTCATCATTTACTCCCTTCGAGTTGTTCCAAATCTGTACACATTTCTTTGTTTTGATGAACACAGAGAAAGATATTTGGAAGAATGTTGGTAACCAGACACGTTTTGCCCCCCATTGACTCCCATAGTCTGAAAATATACTTTCTGATTGAACACAAAAGAAGACGTTTTGAAGAATGTAGGACAGCAAACTGTTCTGGGGCACTTTGGCTACCAATGTATTTTTCCTACTTTGGAAGTCAATGGGGGGCAAAGTCTGTCTGGTTATAAACATTCTTCCAAATATCTTTCTCAGTGTTCATAATAACAAATACATTTTTACAGATTTGGAACAACTCGAAGGTGAGTAAATGATGACAGAATTTTAATAACCTTCAAATCGTGCTTGTTAAACTTCTCTTATGTATGTGGTAAAATTGGCTACTTGTGTGAACCGTGTCTTTTTTGTTTCAGGTTCATTGTAAGAATAATGTGCTCAGTTCTGGGCCTGCACGTCCGACAGAACAGCCCTCGGTTACGAGACAAAACCGCCCGGCTGTATGTCTGCAATCACGTTACACACTTTGACCACAATATTGTCAATCTACTGACCTCTTGTAACACAGTAAGTAAACTACTGTATTTAAATATCACAAATATAGTGATTCGCAATACTTCAAAAAGTAAAATCTTAGGTACTGATTTTTTTACCTTTTAAATATATTTGAATGTTTACATTATTATATCGTATCATATTATTTAGTAACTTATTGCATTTTTCTCAGATATCGTGCATGTCTAGTCAGTGTGCATGCCTTGTTGGCTGATTTACAATGTTTTCTAGGCATAATGTAATTTGTCTTTCTCTTCATCTGCCTTGCCCTTGAATTGTATTGAAAGTTGCCTTTTTAAAGCTCCTTTTTAATGGTTTACTCCGTTGTAAGAAACACATTGAGCTCTAATTTCTCTTTCACATCTGTGGTGACTTAATACCGGGCACGAGGCCATTGTTTGTTTACTTGAAACGATATATTTGTGACACTATCCCTGTGGTTACTTCGAGTATTCAGGTTCAAGTTCAAAGCCATTATTGTCTTATGCACGTTTCCCATCTACAATGAAATTCTAACAGGACATTCTTGCTCCACTCCTGCAAGCTAAACTGTTTGTTTATGGTCAATCTCAAACATTTATTGTGTAACTCTGAGTTGATCTAAAACCAACCACATTTCGCTCTCTTCTTTTGTGTGTTCAGCCGCTCCTGGAGGGTCCTGTGGGGTTCCTGTGCTGGGCGAGGGGTTTCATGGAGCTGGGTCAGGGTATTGGGAGCAGGACAGAGCTGATGGAGACCCTCCGCAGGTACTGCTCGTCTCCTGGAGCTTTACCTCTCCTGCTTTTTCCAGAGGAGGACACCACCAATGGTCGGACCGGTCTCCTGAAGTTCAGGTACCACAAGCATTACTTCCCCATTCCTTTTGGCTACATGATAAATTTAAAGTTCACCCAAAAATTAAAATCCAGGCATCGTTTATTCACCTGTTAAACAGGACAAAACCTTTCCTGTATATGACTCTTTGTTGCACAAAATAAGTTTTTTTTTTTAGAGAGAAGCGTGAGTGGTTTTGTGTCAAAGTCAGTAGTGATCAAAGTTGTTTAGTTATTAAAATTCTTAAAAATACATTTTGTGTTACATAAAAGAAAGTCATACAGGTTTGGAATGACATGAGGGTGAGTAAAAAATGAAAACATTTTTGTGTGAACTTTCCTTTCAACATTTAATAAACAAACAAAGCTCAGTTTGTAGGTTGCAAAAAGTGTCTCTGTCAGACTTTAAACGCGTGCTTAAAGTTTTATTGCATAATAGAGTACAGATAATACAAGTGTTTCTTTATCCAACGTTGAGTCAGAGTTTACTGTATAAATACTATGAACACTATCTTTATATCTGACCTGGTTTTTAAACGTGACCACACTGAACCTACACATTCAGGTTCCTGATATAAGTAATGTCTTGTAAGTAATGTTTACTTTAAGACTGAGACTCAGGTGATTTAAACAGATGGTTCTGGGATGGTTGCCAGGTCAAGCTTACTTACAGCGTCTAAGATGTGACCGAAGCCATTGCCTCATGTTTGCCTGTCAATCTTCTAAAACACAAGTTTTGTACCAATGGTTTTGTAGTCGCAAAGAGGAAGACTGAAGTAATGACATGTGACATATTTTGCTCTCTTTCTAGCTCATGGCCATTCTCTGTGTCTGACTCCATCCAGCCTGTGGCATTGCTGGTCAAGAGGCCTTTCGTGGCTCTGGTAATCACATTTGTGCTTTTTTCTGAAATCCGTAAACCTTTTCACACTGGCTGTGACTGCTGTGGTTGCCAGGTCGTTCTTTAATGTGACCTTGAACATTTTGTTTTGACTTTGAATTTTATCCTCCTCTGTGCATCACTTTCATAAACCACATTGGTAGCTGTTCAAACCAAGAAATGTTGATTGAATAATTGCCAATCAGCAGAATTCGGGTCAGATTTTCCGGACTCGGATTTCCAGTGAACATTCACAAGAGAGTCTTTGTGTGAATGTGGCTCATTGGAGGGATATTTATACGCACATTGATAATAAGTGACTCACAGTGCAATAGAAAGAGAGGGAGTATCAGAGGTCAGCAGATCGACACATTGTGACCTCTCGCTGCTATAACAGCACTGCGATTCAGAAATAGAGTCGTCTTACTGTGAACATTGGAGTATGTATATGATCCATTCAGCTGCTGTATTACACAGGGGAATAAAGTACAGCTGCCACGTTCTTTTATATTCACAACACTCCCTCTGACATTTATTTCATGTTCGATGCTTATCTGTTTTGACAAGTGATACAGTGGGACAGGCCACATTTGTATCATTTTTTTTAATCCACGGGAGGTCATGCTATTTTCTCTCTAATAAATATTATGACATTTCCCATTTTCACACTGTAGTTTCATTATGATCTGGGTGGATTGAAGAGGAAACTTTATTTAAAAGTTTCCATTAAAGGAATATTTTTTTCTTTTTTCAGAACATACCAGAATCGTCATGGCTGACGGAGCTGTTGTGGACCTTTTTTGTACCGTTCACAGTGTACCATGTAAGGTACTACACATTACAATCTCTTCTTTGTCCTGTGGCAGTATTTTAAACGTACAATCTACTATTGATGCTATCAGCTGACCAGCACTGGTAATACAACATCAATGATGTTCTTTAGTGTTCACGCTGTCGGGTAATATGTACAGAATGTGCAAAAGCGTTTGTCTGTGCATGCATGTGTAGTTACCTGTGACAGGCTTTGGAATATGATCGTGTAAAGCTGATATAACAAAAGCATTTGTACTCGGAGACGTTTGATGTGAACTCATGCATGAGGTCAGAATGAGTTTTGTTGTCACAGATTGTACTTTTATTACTGTCACTTTTGAGTTGTTTTTTTAGATTTTTGCATTTCATGGCTTATTTATCATATGTACCTGTCTATAATATAAATGTATAAAATGGTATTTTTAGAAATACTTTTAATTGGTAAATTTCTTATAAGATAAAGAATAGGTGCTTATTTCACCATCTGTAGACCATGCAATAAGTGTCTTGCCCTGTTTTCTTATCCCAGATGGCTTCCACCAATAACTAGAGAGAATGGTGACTCTCATCAAGAATTTGCCAGTAAAGTCCAGGAGGTAAAACAATTGTATTTATTTTTTGTTTATGTGTTTGCTTTGGACAAGCATGACTATTACTTGTATTACTTTGCGTACCTGAAATTGTCATAATTTTGACATGTGCACGATATGTGCATGGTTTGTCTTGACATGATACAACATAGTAATGCCCTGCCATCATGACAGCTTTGAACGGGCATTCACCACTCAGTGTGTTTATTTAGAAACTGACTTCTGTTTATTATTTATTTATGATTTGATATTGTTTGCTTGGTTGGTATGGCAAATGTTAAGAGAGAGCCCTAGATTCTAGAGACCTACAGCATCAGATGATTTTGGGTGATGGCTCTTCAAAATGATTGGCTAGAATGAAATGTCTGATATGTATTTCAGCCATCAACTTACCAACAGAGTCACTGCCAGATGGCTTTCATGCATTTAGTAGATGTTATGTAAAATAGATACATGGTCTAACAGGATTTTGATTTGCCCTCATGATCAAATTTCAGCTGATATTCAGTTTGAATTAGTATCATGAATAATCTTTTGACATGGCTTTTCATCCCCTTCAGATCTATTTGCTGTCCAGTTCAAAGCTGTCTGACTCTTTTTGTCCATTGTCTCCAACTTCTAGCTTCTGGCGACTGAGCTGGGCGTGATCTCAACACAGATCACCAAAGCAGACAAAGCCGAACACATCAAAAGGAGAAGACACGTCGTCCCTCAGACTGCACACTCAAGTAAGCATGGATTTGATGGTGAGAAATTAAATCATGATGGATTTATTTGATCACTGCATCACTGTTGCACTCTCAAAATGTGGAATTAAATCTTTTAACTTCCAGATTTGGGTGCCAGACCCCGCACCGTTGCTCAAGGTTTCTTGGGCACAAATACAGGGCCCGGGGATTCACGAGTCACCCGAATGGCACAGCAGGTGAAGGAGGTCCTGCCTGACGTCCCCATCTCTGTTATAACCAGAGACCTGTGTATGTTTACCCCCCATAATTCTCTCCAGTATGGAATAATTTCAAACTTTTTTTTACATTCACAGTCTGTAGGCATGAATGCCAACCAAAAATTATTCAGTGTTGTTTGTTTTCTCAAATCTTCCCTTAATTAACCCTTTTAAACCGGACGTGTCGTCCCTGACTAATTCTGCTAAGCGGTATTAATTTAACCATAACTCTAGAACCATTGTGCTATCAAAAAAAATAGAATTGCTCCTAAAAGACAAACAATGATTTTTGAATAATGGTATATTACGGTAATGTCTTGTGTTCTGCCAGCCAATCGCTGCTGTTTCGTGGAGAGCGGCATGGGGCAAATATGAACAGGTAGTTACGGAGCTGCTGTTTTCATGGATCGCTCTAAATAAAATAAGCAAACAAAACATGGTAAAGAGGAGATACACAACAGAAGAGGCGATAGGGATGATTTTTGACAATGAAATGTGTGTGACGTGGCCGGTGCTTGCAATTAGACAGGAACTGCTTCAGACAGCACATTTGAGTAAATTGAGAAAATACACCCATAGTACTTGGGTAAAAGAGGCTCATGAATGAAAACTATTTACATGAGTCACACAAAATAGACCTTTATGCATGAAATACACTATATTTTTCAAGTCGGAAGTGCTAGATTATTTTGTTATCCGTTTTTGGGGAATTTCTAAATAAAAATGTAAAAAGATTTTTTTTAATAATAATAATTTATTTCCTTTTTTTCTATTTACAAATCCACAGTAATGGTCAACAACCTTAATTTACATATGCTTTCTTGAAAAGTTACCTTTTACATGATGATGACAAGTTAATATCTGAAGGTTCTAAATGGTTGAATCATTTTTTAAGCATGATTTTTACCTTTTGGATATTTTGTTTATCATCTATTTATTTCAAAAACATCAATACAGTAAGTTGGTTAAAAGTGATCGATATTTTGGTGCCATTTAGTCAACCCCTTTCATTCTTCTCCAGTGCAAACTAACTGTGTGGATACAACCATAACCAACCTGTTGGAGCATACAGAACAGTTTCACTCGGAGGCTGCTGAGGGCAGAGCATCAGGTCCAGCCAAACTGACAACACCCTCAATCCCATCAGCCTCAACACCCACTCCAGAGGTACAAGTGACCCCGCACGTCACCCGATGAAATAATGCACAAATACACCTGTTCCTCAAACCACAGTTAGTTTGATGCAGTATCACCTAGCGAACCTATAACATAAATAACTTGCACGTAAATGTGATTGAAAGTTATGCATTTATAAAAATTGTTATGCGAAACCACAAATATAACCCGACTAACTTTGATGCTTGGTTTGACTGCTATCCCAGACAAACAGAAAACAACATGACCTATATTGGAGGATTTATCCATAAATAATACATTTGACACATTTTGTCTGCCAGAAATATGATGTAAATACCGTTTTGTATTCATTCGACAGCCAACTGACCAATATTTTGGGAAAACGCCAGTAGATAGACACATGTCTCTACAGGAGAGAAAAGAAGCCTTATATGAATATGCAAGAAGGTAAGAATATTACTTCTACAGTAAGGGGATAGAGAGAGAAATATTGTATTTCTTTGAATTTTGATTTATCAGCTTCCAGTTTGTTATGGTAATAAAAGTTTAACACCATGACTACACCAGACGTGGCACGATGCGAAGCAAACAAAAGACAACAGAACATATTAGAACCCATTATAATTTTATATTTTGTCCACACTGAATGCGGCGCGTCTGGTGCAGACACTGTGACTCCCATTTTGATTTGAGCTGTAACCGGATTCTTCTTTCCATTCCAATTGTAGACGTTACATTGAAAAGCATGGACTGAACAAAGACGATGATCTATGACTGTGGACAAACACACCTGAGGATTTGTTTAAGAGAGACAGCTGCCTAACAAGAAAACCACAGACAAAGAGAAGAATTTATAGCATTGACTATAGAACCAAACATGCCGAGAGAAGACTCGATGAAAGACTGGATTTTTTCCTTTCTAGTTTTTTCCCCTCTTTGTAAACCCTCTTGCATGTCAATCATGCATGTCGTCTTATTATTTTTCTCCACAACAGAAAACAATTATTTTGGTAAACAATTTGTATTAAGAACCTGGCACACTTCATATTATTTTTTATAAGGTCCAGGGGTACAGAAAAGGGTTTCAGAAATATATGACAGTGAGCTAAAATACATCTTGAGGTTCAATTTGTTGTAAGGATACGTGTTGGTTGCAATATCAGCTTTTAAAGACATTAAAAATCATATTGAAACGCAGTGGATGTTTTGGTTATGTCAATATTTATGTATAAGGAACATGTTTATTAGATGACGTGTGTTCTTGTATTAAATATTAAATTGGTTTTAATTAGTCAAAAAAGTGATGCGCGTTCAAAATATTGATAATTGGAATCTTTAAAGCCGTGTCTGTTACGCTTTTATCCAATCGGCGTCAGACCTGCCCTGTGACGCTTATGTCTTTCAAAACCAATCACAGCAAACGGTAGACAAACCAGCCAATGAAATTGCAGGATGAACCTACCAGTAGCCAATGAAAATGATGGAAATGTTGGTGAGTACTCCAGACGGAATAAGTAGGAGCACGTCTCGTATTACGACCTCATTGTCGAGGGCTTGAGTTTAACGGTGCGTCTCTCGGTTGCTATTGTGTTGTTGAACAAGCAAGAATGAGGGAGATTGTGCATTTACAGGCGGGGCAGTGCGGTAACCAGATTGGTGCCAAGGTAAGAACAGATTTTTATTAAATCGTTTGATTTATAACGTTGTAGATATTACATTACGGGAGAAAAACGATTAACATAACTTGCATTGTAACGTTAGATCCAGGGAAGGGAAAGCAGACACGCTTTATTTAGGAAACATCTTGTTATTTGATTTTGTGATGATGTTTATAGACGTTTCTAAATAATCATTGGCCATTTAAAGCGGCTCTTTTATTAAAAGTGACAGCGAGCGCATTAATCCTATTTTCTAATGCTCAACAAGTTTTCTTTTTCTCCTTCAAACGGTTATCAAATAATTCCAGAAAAAAATGTCTGTTATAAAATGCGCAAGTGTAATAGGAAATGGGTCATTGAATGAAGTAATGTTGAAACCATGCATTAGTTTTAGGGTGTTGGCCCGCCGGACCGGCGTGAAATCCGATTCGCAAAAGAATCGGTTCTTTTGAAACGGTTCTTTTAATGAATCGATCAAACGGGTAATCGGCTTTTTACGTAACGTAAATGTAAAAAGTAAATCCGGGAAAACATTTTCTATCATGATGTTCATCTGCAATATATCTTTTTGCGAAATGCATTGTGACTTGTTAAAGCCAGAACTCAACCCATGAATTGTGATCTTGGAAGGAGCCGATTCGCTCGAGTGAATCGTGTTTCTTAACGTGGTCGGTTGGTCTGGTTTGGCGTATGAAAAGTGCGGGAACGTAACATGACGTAAATTCTTTTCATACAATGTTGGAATTCAGATCTTTTCCGGTGAATGACAAACTCATTAAAGACTAATTTTCAGTGAGTCTCGCGCTTTCTTTTAGCGCTCGTGCATTGCAAAATGGCTCCGGTGACTTGGCAAACTCCATTTTCTAGTGTGGACAGCATGCGACGAGACTCACTGGCCCCTTGTATATTGGATTAACCTGATTTTTAATCTTTTCTAATTGAGTTTGTGGTTTATAAACCAATCCAGGCTGTACTTTTGTAGCAGTGTTGGATGGTCAAAAACCGTCGATTATATTCCAGCTGTTGTTGTAACGTTATACTAACATCTGAATGCATCTTATTCCAGTTCTGGGAAGTCATTAGTGACGAGCATGGAATCGACCCCACGGGCAGTTACCATGGCGACAGTGATCTTCAGCTGGACAGGATTAATGTTTACTACAATGAAGCCTCAGGTGAGCGAACACGTGTTTTCTTTTGTCTAATCTACAATGCAGATTTCCCTTCCCACCGGAAAGTGGATGACGTCATGCTTGTGTTTTTTTTCAGGTGGAAAATATGTTCCACGTGCTGTGCTGGTGGATTTGGAGCCTGGTACGATGGACTCCGTGAGATCTGGACCGTTCGGTCAGATATTCAGACCGGACAACTTTGTTTTTGGTGAGTTTGTCTGATCCGTGGATGCAATTGACCCAACAATAGCGCCGGACGGCATTTGAATAACTTGCTCGTGGTTTGATACAGATCTAGTTTCCTCTTGCGTAACTCTTTCCGCTCTCTTCCAGGCCAGAGCGGTGCCGGTAACAACTGGGCTAAGGGCCACTACACCGAAGGAGCTGAACTGGTGGACTCCGTTTTGGATGTGGTGCGCAAGGAGGCCGAGAGCTGTGACTGTCTCCAGGGCTTCCAGCTCACCCATTCCTTGGGTGGAGGAACGGGGTCTGGCATGGGCACCCTCCTCATCAGCAAAATCCGAGAGGAGTACCCCGACCGTATCATGAACACCTTCAGCGTGGTGCCCTCGCCTAAAGTCTCCGACACGGTGGTTGAGCCCTACAACGCCACACTGTCTGTTCATCAGCTGGTGGAGAACACAGACGAGACGTACTGCATCGATAACGAAGCCCTGTATGACATTTGCTTCCGCACACTCAAACTCACAACGCCCACGTACGGCGACCTCAACCACCTCGTGTCCGCCACCATGAGCGGAGTCACGACCTGCTTGAGGTTCCCCGGCCAGTTGAACGCAGATCTCCGTAAGCTGGCAGTCAACATGGTGCCCTTCCCCCGTCTGCACTTCTTCATGCCCGGCTTCGCTCCTCTGACAAGCCGAGGCAGCCAGCAGTACCGCGCCCTGACCGTTCCTGAGCTCACTCAGCAGATGTTTGACTCGAAGAACATGATGGCCGCCTGCGACCCGCGTCACGGCCGCTACCTGACCGTTGCCGCCGTGTTCCGTGGCCGCATGTCCATGAAGGAGGTGGACGAACAGATGCTCAACGTTCAGAACAAGAACAGCAGCTACTTCGTGGAATGGATCCCCAACAACGTGAAGACTGCCGTCTGTGACATTCCACCCCGTGGCCTCAAGATGGCCGCCACCTTCATCGGCAACAGCACGGCCATCCAGGAGCTGTTCAAGAGAATTTCCGAGCAGTTCACCGCCATGTTCAGGCGTAAGGCTTTCTTGCATTGGTACACAGGAGAGGGTATGGATGAGATGGAGTTCACAGAGGCCGAGAGCAACATGAACGACCTGGTGTCTGAGTATCAGCAGTATCAGGACGCCACCGCTGAGGAGGAAGGAGAGTTTGAGGAGGAGGGTGAAGAGGAGCTTGCTTAAGAGAACCGTTCTGTTTGTTTTTCCATTTCTAAACTAATGTCACTTTTTTCTTGCTGCATTTACTGTTCTTTGCAACCTCGAGTTGTTCCTTTTTCACGTGAATAAAGCGGATACAAACGAATCATGTCTTGGTTGTTTCTTACAGTAAAACATGAATGTAGCATAATAGGGATGATTAATAACAATGTTCTAGATTTATTCGGCTTTGATTTTAAGTCTGCATGGTATAGCATAGGACTGAGCACCTCTATTTTTAACTCCACTTCTAAAGATAACTAACTTCGTTTTATTGAAATTTGAGAAACAAACCCGTTCATGAGATTAGAGTTTTTACATTATTTCTATATAAGATCTTTATGTCGAAGAGATTGTTTTAAAATTCGTTGGAGGGTATAGTTTTGCTAAATTAAAGGGAATCCTACTGGGGTGAACAATTTCATATACTGAGATTTAAAATAAGTGTAATGTCTATGGTGAAGAGAAACTCTGAAAAACAATCCGTACAAAAGCATCTCTTGGATTTCCCTCATGCTTTTAGGCAAGACCTTGAACACTTTGTTGCTTCCAATAAAAACCTCTGTTGAAAGAATGTGTATACATCTTTTAATATCACTGAATGAAATGTTTCACGTGGACTGACCTTAAGTTCAAGCTTCATAAGAGGAAGCGTATATACATGGTCATTCTCTAACCAACCACTTATATTTACATAGTCTAAGGCCACAGTCACGGATCTGTTGAAGCCCTTGACTACATAATGCTATTTTTCAATGACCTAGTATAAAAGTAAACTCAGTATGACATCATGTGATTGGACCACAGTTGCATCAGATCTGAATGAGATCAACAGTAATACAACGTTAATAAAATGTCTCGGTTCAGATCCATGTGGCTCTTGCAGTTCTCTGGGTTCGCTGTTTGGAGAATGATGTTATGAGATCTTGTTGTTGAGCTGGCCGGGGTAATGCTCAAACTGTCTCTCAGCCGCCTCACTAAATGAGTCACCTGGAAACACAAATGTTTAAATGGCGAACCATCAACCGGGTCAGTCATTTTAAAGGAATGTTTCATTATGTGCGAGATAAAATGTTTCAAATCATATCAATTCTTTGTTAATCTGAAGGGTATGGTGTCTCACCAAGATGACATTGATGCAACCAGACGTGGTTGCCGTCGTATTTGCAGTTGCACCGCATGGCGTTGTTGGTAAAGTCACTCTCAGCTATCTCAAAGTTGGGGTTTATTACGATCTAAGTGACAGAAAAACAAAACAAAATTCTATTGGTTGTATCAAGAAACAGACAGCATATTTCTAATCTCTTCCACCATAGGAAAATTACAGTAATTTGGAGGAAAATATGTCGATTCATGCCATTCTTTTATTTTTTGTAGTGCCTTTTTTAAAATAATAATTTCTCTATAACGTCATTTCAAAAAGCACCAGAAAAGTGTGAGGCTTCTGTTCAGACCTGAGACGCTCTCTGAACACCTCTTCGTTTATCCTAATCTGCGAAAGCTCTTTTCCAGTAAAGGAATAAATCAAACCAAATCCTATTACTGTTCTTGCAGTCCAGGACTGGACCATAGCTACGCACTGTGTCAAATCACCACTAGAGGGCAGAGATTCAGCAGTTTTATGAGGTCTGTCTGACCTGTGCTGAATGAAAAACCCAGACAATGGGGTCCTACGGGACCAAAGACTGGTGATGTAATTTAGCACAGCAATCCCAAAGACTATTTTCCTCTATTTGAAGGATAGTGTTAAGCTACCGTTTCTGTTATTCAACACTTTAATAAAACTGAGCACCTGTAGTATGTAGTTTCCCGGTTTGACATCCGTGATGTCGATCCACTGGCAGTCGATGTCATGTCTGTACAAGTCCCAACAGCCCACCGTGATGCCCTGCTCTCCAAAGTTGGCACATTCGTATCGTTTTGAAACACCTGCAACAGGGAAATCTGTTTTATTTGGTTGATACCTCATCTTACAAAAAGAGACACATTTAGTGCTTAGGTAAAAAAATGACGTGATCATTCTGCGTAACATGCTTACAGATGAAAGAAAATGATGTGGGTTTGTATAATGTGATGGATGAGATTACATATTTTGGGTGAACTGTTCCTTAAAGACATCAGAATGTTTTAAAGGGGTCATGTAACGGTGATTCATGCATTCTGAGTTAATAACACTGTTAAACGTGCTGACTTCTCGTGATTGACATGGTCAACTTGCCAAAAAACGAGTTAGGAGTATTGAGTGGTATTTCTGAATAAACTAAATACGCTTCGAAGATACAATAATACGCAAAACTTCTCTATAGGTACTCAAGATTTATATGAGATTGGCAGAAACTGCGTGTGTTGTGGCAGCTTTAATGCACATCTCACATCTGACCTTTGACCTTAGTCTTACCCTCATGGCACTGGGTGTCTTCCAGACAGAAGCTAGCCTTGTGTCCATCAGCCACTTTGGTCCCATTTAGAGACAGCAGGTCATAATAGGTGAAGATATCCATACTGTGATAGTGCCTGAAAATAAAGTGTTTTCATACATCATTCAAATAAAAAAAGAGTACAAAATTTAGAGTCAGCGTGTAAAACATTTTACACTTAAATGAATACAACAGTCAGTTT
The DNA here is from genome assembly GCA_008369825.1 of Triplophysa tibetana. Taxonomy (NCBI): domain Eukaryota; kingdom Metazoa; phylum Chordata; class Actinopteri; order Cypriniformes; family Nemacheilidae; genus Triplophysa; species Triplophysa tibetana. Next base: position 20,137,016 of record CM017909.1, on the reverse strand, counting down.
TGATTGCATTTTGACTTTAAATCTATAGTATCATGGTCCAGTTGCATAAACTTAACCGCTGAGTTAAGACTGCGTCTTAACAACTCATCTCACTGACAAGTAGTTATTTAGGATGAATCCGTCTTACTTTTCATATTTCAATTTATATGCTACTGATTTAAAGAAGCTATGACCTGACTTGAAAAAATGAGATGACTAACTTCTAAGACTAGTCCAAGCAGTTTATGCAACCGGCCCCAGATGGAACATCTGATATTTAAAAGCCTAGTTTTATTACATATAACTCTTGTCTAGGCACTGCGACCCACAAATCTGTCATTTAAAGAGTAAAATGTGCAAAAGTCCTTCCAGAAGAGAATGATTGCTGGAGGGAACTGAAGCGGCTGGCCTCTAACTCACTTGTTTGTGTCCTACAGCACACATCAGGTTATCTCATCAGAGCTGTATTTGACAAACACTGACAAACCTGAAGACTCCAAGAACACTTGTAGTACACATACCCTACCACACAGAGACACTATTTGGAGCATTCACTCATTAGATGAAGCTGGAGAAGATAGTTTACTATGCTTGAAAGCGCACTTTTTTTAAAGAGACAGGACACCCAAAAATAAAGATTCTGTCAGATTATGCATCCTTCTGCGATTCAAAACATGTAAATGTCTCTTTCTTTAGTGATACACAAAAGAAGATACTTTGAGAAATGTCACAGAGGTTTTGTGTCCAAACAATGGGGGTCAGTGTTGTTTGGATACCATCATTCTCCAAAATATCTTCTTTTGTGTTCTGCAAAAAGTCATTTAGGTTTAAAAAGACTGTGTGAGTTCACAATGAAAGAATCTTTTCATATAAAAGTTGTCCTCTTAGGATTAAAAACTTTGTTGTCTTCCTTACTTTTGTAAATTGATTTAGATTTAGATCACTTCACTTATTTCACAAGTAAAGATTGGTCGAAGTTCTTGCTCTGCACCTAAGCTTTGTGTTGTAAAATGTGAGAGCCATGACGAACAGATGCCAGGTGTGCACACGTGTTCTTTTTAAAAGGTCTTTCTTGCCCTGTGTAAAGCAAGCCGTTTTCACTCTGTTCAATATGAGATTATCAAGTCTTAGTTGAAGATGTAATGCTGTCAAGTTCTTATACATCTCATACATGCAGGACCTGTAAAACCAGCAACAGTGGAAGTTTACCTGTGACACTCATGCCAGACCCACGAGTGTCGGCCGAGACGCGGCCGGAAGTCAGCTTTGCCGATGTTGTGGATCTGCGAGGAGAAACGGAGCAGGCGACGCTGACCGTACGGCCAATTGGCTTTGGCTGCCGATTGGGTGAGACAGTTCTCCTCCGCCGCGCAGTACAGCAGGTGCAGGGGCCGGTCTTCGATGTAAACCGTCTGCTCCACCAATGGCGCATTCAGGACCAGGTCAGATGCCGCTAGGGATTGTTGGAAACGATACCACACTGAGTCTTTAAATCGTTTGAAAGGATGCTGAGAGACTCGGTCTGATGAGACTTACTGTCTGAGCAAATGACCCCGGCAGAAAACTCAGCTCCTGCTCTCTTGCAGCTGACCGCAGAATGATGTTGACAGTCGGTTAAAGTCATTTCATCTCCTTTGCATTTCACACCGCTCAGCACCATCTCTGTCACATTACCGCTGTCCCAATACCACGTTTCCTGAACGGAAGAGAACGCATTGCTATTATCAGCTGAGATTCGAAGAATTAAGATGGTGAGAATGTGTTGCTTTGTGTTTTGATGTGGAATACGTGTACTTCTTACTTTCAGGCCGCTGCTGGCGTGTCCCAGCCCCAGCTGTCTGCACACTACCATGGCCTCCCGAGATGTCCATCCATCCCCACAGATCAGCCCCCAATCCCTCACCCCGCTGCCCCTGGAGTGCAGGAGCTCCACCCTCCCCTCCAGATGCGTTCTCCCCCCTGTCAGGCGGGTCTGTGACGGGTCACATGACAGGCAGGTAAAAGCATTAGAAGAAGTTGGATCACGTTTTTCAATTATCCACTGCATTACGTTTAAAGGGACGGTCCACCCAAAATTATTTCTCCTACTCATCATGCGTGTCTGACCGTTTTCTCGTAGCCCATGTAGGGGATGTTGCAGATGACGGATGCGTCCTCCATGTGTTTGCAGTCTCCAGCATTGATGCTCTTATGAGGACAATCCCACAAGCTTTTCTCATCTCCATGACACTGAACCTCATTCATGTAGATGGGACCCATGCCTGCGGACAATAGATCAAACATCTTCGCTATGGGACACAACACCACAGAATCATGCGGTCTAGAACTAAACAAAGCTGTTCAGGTCAATCAATCCAAAAAACTGTGCTGGGATGAGGAGGACACACACCCTGGCCCATTCGTGCTCCGGTCAGGGCCTCTTTAGCTGTGCCAAAGCCAAGTTCTCTGCACACCACGCTGGCCGACTGCAGGTTCCAGTGGTCATCACAGACCGTGCCCCATTCGTTCTCATTCAGGACCTCAACGCGACCTTCGCCTGTTTTGGCTCCGCCCTTCAGACGCACCGTAGACTGAAGAATGAGAAACGACAGGCGTCAGGTACATCGGACATTTTTTATTGTCATTGATATTTACTAAATCCTAAATAAGATTTCAGATTAGATCCGTGAGCAAATATGTTTATAAAAATGTGGTATATATACTGTATTTAGTGGAAGCATGGTCATTTTACTTAAAGTGAAAGTTCTCTAACGGCTGGGATGGCGTGATGGTAAATTATGAGAAAGCGTAAATGTTTGGGTGAAATATAATAATCATACAATAAAAGTTTCACTTCTGACAGTTCACATTTTCTTAGATATTAGATTTGACGGGTTTACCGTTGAATTGAGCTTGACCCTGCGTGATCTCCTCTGTGTGAACTGAGGACCGGGCACACAGCTGACTGCAGCGGGTCCACCACTGGGACAGGGGGCGCTAGAGTTCATCTCACCGAACTCCATAGTGCACGCTGACAGATGAGCCTCATTTCCTGCGCAGGACACAGAATGGATTCTGTACACACTCTGAGAACTAAAGAGAAACACAATACACAATCAAAACATATACAGTGGGGTCTAAAGCTTCTGTTAAAACACTACACAATCAATTTTGTCAGAGCCACTGTCGACAAATATTTAAACAGTAGCAATATTTAAACTAGTAGTTCAATTTCAAAACACATTTTCAAGAACACATTTTAAACACTCACCCCAATGTCGTCCAAGATGTTTATGTTTTATTTCTTAAGTCGAAAAGAAATTAAGGCTTTTTGATGAAAACATTCCAGGATTTTTCTCCATATAGTGGACTTCAATGGACTCCAAACGCTTAAAGGTCAAAATTTGAGTGTCAGTGCAGCTTCGAAGGGCTTTAAACCATACAGACGATCAATAAAGCTCTTATCTAGCGAAACGATTGGTCATTTTCTATAAAAAATGAAAATGTATATGCTTTATATACAGAAATCCTCGCCTTGCTATGTTCTACGATGTGCGTTCATGACTTCACGTAATACGTAATTATGTTGAAAACTTGCATGTTCAACTTGTAAACACTAACTCGGTACAACCGCCTACATCAAGCGTGACCTTTTCAACATTATTACGTATTTTGTGAAGTCATGAACAGAGCAAGGCGAGCATTAGTGTTTATAAAGCATAAACATTTTAATTTTATTTCGAAATTGACCGATCGTTTCGCTAGATAATACCCTTATTCATTGTCTGGTATCGTTTAAAGCCCTTTGAAGCTGCACTGAAAATCTACTTTTGACCTTCAACCGTGTGGAGTCCATTGCAAACCACTATATGGATATGTTTTCATCAAAAACCTTAATTTCTTTTCGACTAAAGAAACAAATACATAAACATCTTGGATTACATGGGGGCGAGTAAATTATCCTGAAAATGTATTATGAAAGTGAATTGCTCCTTTAAGGTTGGCGGAATAAAACTGTTCTCGGCAAACTCTCCGGGGGGCGCTGTGTTACATGTCCACCCACCTGGAGCACCAGAACTGTTCATGATGCGTAACATGATTAAATTAAAATGATACGACAGATATGGTGGAGATGGGGATGGAGGTGGGTTTGGAGTGCGGCACGACTAAGCAGCTGATAAGGAGCAAAGAAGGCAATTCAAAAAGGACACAGTCTAGTATGTGTTGTATGACTATTGGTTAACGTTATATATGCAAGCTTGACATACATGACCTTCCAGAACTGATGATACGCTTGATTGTCACAAAACGAGTAGCCTGGATGCGCAGTATCTTAAACATTTTGTAACGTTTCTATATTTTAATTTAGTTTTGAATTGCAGGTTTGCAATGTGGTCTCAGACTTTTGGACTCCGCTGTCTAAACATTTCTTACATTCCATCATCTTGCTGAGAATAAGTGGCTAGAGCACACAGTCCATTGCCAAGGCTAAAACAGCTATAGAGCAAATAAACCTGTACATTTTGTTAATTCTTTACCATAATAATGTTTACAATACACATTGTTTCGAAGCAGACACATTGATTCATATAAGATGCCAAGCAGTGTTTGTTAGCCATCATATTTTTAATATGTTGCTCCCCAGATAAAGTCAAGCTCCCTCTTTTAATGTAAGTGAGAATGTTTTGCCTGTTTTATTATTATACCTCTCATCTGCAATCACTGTTTGGAAGTTTATTCTGCTTAAAGCTTATAGTCTGGCTATGTAGAATTCTCTCAGCAGGGTTTGCTTTATGAAAGGCCAGACATTTACGTTGGTTCATTAGATTTATATCATGTTCCAGACTCCCGCACAGGCGATGACACAAACATGAGAACTCTGGTATGAAGTAATTTTACTGCACTTAGACTCCTAAGAGAGAAAATGCCTTCCTCTCACATGTGTATGCGTCTACAGAAACCTATATCATCAAATCTATCATTTACTATAAAGAAAAACCCATGAAGACATATGACACACACACCATACAACCCAACCAATAAGAAATCCCAATAGTCCAGCATCCACAAAGTTCCCCTAAGTCTCTGTCATGTTACAAAATACTAAATATTTCAGATATTAAAGTATTTGGCAGAAAGGCAAACCATAGTGTTTCTCTTGAGGTATTTTATAGTCATTCCCCTGGGCTGTCTTTATATTAACACGTGTTGCATGTATTTTTTTGGTAAGCTTCCTTAAAGAGTACATAACATGAATTCATGAAAATTTCATAAGTGTTTGAAAGTAAGCAGCCTGCCAAGTTTTAAATTCGAAGGTAAATGAATAACAAAATTATTGGCTTGGAAAAGAAAGAAGTCGACTCTGAATCACGCAAACAAGTCGACCCTAGTTCGATTCGCGAACCGCTGCAGATTTACGTCACTACATATAGTCCCCGCCTACGTTTTTCTAGGACTGCCTACGAAAACTTCACTCTTCTCACCCAATCACTGTAGCTTGTGAGCCTCATTTGTGGTAGACCAATCACAGGAGACTAGATCATCTGACCAATCACATCAGTTTTCACGCCAAACTATGCAACATGCATAATAAAATCTATGCATAATTAATAAAATATTTTCATAAAGAGCAACGATGTCAATCGTCCAAAGTTAGGATACTTAGGCCACTACTGTGCAACCAATTTACAGCTTAAGTTTATTTTAAAGCCAATTAAATGTGCTTTTAAGTTGCGATGACACATTTCGTGACTTAAGAATCCAAATACTTGTTGGTATGTGTGGGTGTGATGTAGGTTTTATGAAATATTGGGATACTGGGATGCATTTTTTTTCCATTTCTTTGATGATCACAAGCTTTTTCTACATATGCGGGGTGAGCAGTTTCCACAGTAATGTACAGCATCAAGCTATAGCAAAACCCTGATATAAATGTCATCTTTACGAAAATGAAGTCCAATATTTTACACTTTTCTTTCATTAAATGATGTCGGATCTTATAACCTCATACAAGCAGTGGAACAGATAAATGACAGATTTTCATCCACTGTAGATTTCTTCTGTTTAGTGAGCTGCCAGACTTATTCATCGTGGCAGAACGTGTAAATAAAATGTCTCTCTGTCAGGAGAGACTTTTCATTAGAAGCTTGCTGAGCTCTTCACTTCTGAGTGAGTGCGTTCGGTTTAAATGTTCTTCGTTTTTTAGGGACAACAATTCCAGAGTACACGTGACTGATCAGATCTTGGCATGATTCTCGTGTCCTGCCGCAGACTGCTTACATTTCACCATCTGCTGTGAATCTAAAAGTGTGTCTGAGCTCACATGTGAACAATGACTCCGACACAGATGGAGTAGAGAAGCAACACAAAATCTTGTTCCGTAACAAAAAACGGAAATACGTTTTTTAGTTAGTTGTTGTCCTTGGTGTGAATGTGCTTTAATGGACTTTATGATCGCTACATTACAACCAATTACATTAACTATAAGAACGAATCACATCTACAAGAATGAACATCCCTTAGTATGACAATATTCTTGAACAGTACATTTTTCACTGACGCGTAGATAAAGCTAAACTATATCTTACACAGTGAAACATTGGCCGTCAGCCGAGGCCATAAAAGGGAGATAATCACACATCATATTTATGACAATGCATAGAAACTGATATATGGATGGCAGGGATACAACCACTCCATGTCTAAAATGGACAACAACAGCCATATGACCGTGTGTAGTATATCTAGGGGTCTGCAGTAATGGATTATTCTCTGACAGGTTATGTTTCATCAGGATTAAAGTGCTCATATGCACAGCTAGGTTTCATAACAGCACTCTTATGAAAGTCGTGCCTTTTTGGCAACGGCATGGTCAGTTAAATAATATGCAATGATTCATTGGACGACGGACATTAATCGCAAAGTTTTCCATCTTCTTGAGCGGCGGAACACACACTGAGATTTCTTTACGGAGTATATAGAGTCGCAATAATGAAAAATATATACGTGGCTTTGAAACAATTCAATAACGAAATCAAGATGTATTTTAAACGATGAGCATTGAGATGTCTGAATCTCTGGATGCTTTGACTACAAAACAGTGTTCAAAGTTCAAAATGTTCCAGATCAGAGAGACAAAGAAAAATTGGCAGGGTACACCAAAATTAGAGGAATTCTAAGCTTAACCTCTTTACTACTGGTCTCCAAATACTCTTTTTTAAAGTTTTTATTGTTTTTATATTAAATAACAAACTATAAAACCAAATGCTATAATTTGTAAACGATGACACTTTTTCATTTACACAAATAAATTAGTTAGGTCATAAATGAGAAAAGTGGAACATTTCCGTAGTACTACGATCTTACTGACCCTTGACCTTTAAAACAGCTTCTTACCTATGAGGTGTCCCTGCCATAGTCCTCTGTAAAGGGAATCCCATCATGCCACACACCACCCGAGAGTTTTTGACGGTCCATCCAGTATTGCATATGTGACCCCATCCTCCTTTAAACTTGACCTCAATCAGTCCCTCTGTCACGGGGATCCGGGCCGAATGGACACCTGAGAGGGGACGCAGACGAATCTTTTCCAGTCTGTTTTCATCCACTTGCATCTAAAACACACAGACAGACACACATGCTGAGGACAGAAATACATACATACACCTGGTTTTACTCGTCAGCTCTTTCGGACACAGATCTGGCTGCTGTTTTTTGTAAGCTTGTGTGTTTGTGTTATGTCGTAAAGATGTCCTATAAATCAGATCTCTGACATCTCAACACAACTTCCAGTGACAAACAAACTGCATTTTTCAAGCCGATTATGATCAGTTTTTTGGGAAACATTCTCAATGGTTTGGACTCAAACTCTGTCATTTGCAAAATTCCAGTGAACTCTTTTAGATGGGATGTTGTGAAGCTCAGACTCCAGAGGCCACCGGAGCTCTCTGCGTTTTGTCTGCTTTCCAGATGAGAGCTTACAAACTGAGCAATGATTCTTCTGCACGTGTGTCACGACCGGCAGATGTTTTGTGTTTTCAACACTGGTTTTTCAACAATCTAGACCAACAAGATGTCTGTGGTCAACTAGCATCAGCAGAAAAAACATGTTGGTCAACTAAGTTTTCCTTGTGAACTACAAGATAATCCTAAATCAGTTATAACAAATCGCATACCTCAATGATGTTGGAGTCTGTGAAACCCGGAAGCCTCTCGTCCTTACAGACCACGCCGGCATCCTCCTGATGAGAACAGTCACTGTTCCCCCAACCGCGGGACATACATTTCTCAATGCTGTTTTCCGAACCTCCACACATGACATTATCCAGCCAGATTTTACCTGCAGGAACACATATGATATCAGCTATATTACAAAGAGGCTCTCGTGTAAAGGCTGGTAAACCCTAAAGCATATCTCCAAAATCGATACTTACCAGTGCCCGGTCCGTACTTGGCATTGTGCGACCAGCTTGTTGCCTCCACGAACCCTAGATGGCGACACAGAACGTGAGCGTTGGTCAAGGTGAAGTCATCGTCGCAGATAGTTCCCCACTCTCCGTGGTAAAATACTTCCACCCTCCCTTCATTGTGCTTGCGAGGGTATCCAGCCAGACGGACCTTGACTTTTCCATCCTGAGAGGGCGAGGTGGTCTGGCCAAGACAGGGGGGCAGCCAGACGGCCCATAGAACCATAGCAACCACCATATTCCTTAATCCCCCTCTCAGCATGGCTTGAGAATGAGAGATGGAAAACAGATATGACTGATATAACAGGCAAAACCACACTTGGATTTTACACAATCAATCTTTTAAAGAAAAGCATTCTCGACGAAATCCACGATTCTTCCAAAGGAATTGATCATTTGAGTAAAACTTTATTTTAACCTCATTTAAGTCTATCCGTGTATGCAGAAATAGCTTTTGTATTACTTTTGCTTTGCATTAAATTGATATTTATTCACATTTTTTAAATAACACCTTTAGGTATAAGAGCGGTCTCTTTAAAATAAAATGTATTAACATGTACATAATGAACATTTAAATGAATTAATGTATAAATAAATAAAATGTATTTGAATAAAATAATCTTAATTGTATCGTGTCCACCTTAGACTTAATCAAGAGAGTTTTGCACATCTTACCTGAATCCTGGATGAAGATTTCTGCAGAGATTTCCTAAGGAGTTAAGTGGTCGTGGCTAGATCTGATCACATTTACATCAGTCAGTGTAGGTTCAGAGAAACCACAGGACTGCAGAGAGAGAGAGAGAGAGAGAGAGAGAGAGAGAGAGAGAGAGAGATGGAGAGAGAGAGAGAGAGAGAGGGAGAGAGAGAGAGAGAGGGAGAGAGGGGGAGAGAGAGAGAGAGAGAGAGAGGGAGGGAGGGAGATCTGGATCTGGCTGGATGCAGGGGTTGCTCTGGGACTTCGGCGTGTATCTGTCACACAAAAGTTTGATATCTAAAAGCTGGACTGGATGTCTGAGCGTCATTGATGGGAAATAACCTCACTGCGTGACTGTGTTTTGCATGTAGCCTACATTCTTGAGAATACACGTGAGAGCAAATTATCTTTTTTAATTTAATGCACTTTATTGACTGTTGATCTCACATAAATAAAATCAACGTGATTCAGGGTAGTAATCTGTTTCTCAACTGTAAAACAAGCTCACTTTACACAAATCAGACGTTAGGAAACAGCGCCATCTCTTGGTCTAAACAATCACCTGCCGGGCACATCGACGTTTACAAATGAATCACAATTTACTAACATATTCTTGAAAAATATACACATAAAAATTAAGTACATTAATAGTGATAATACTTACTGTATAATACCAACGAACGTTTTCAAATTATGATGAATAATATTATGTATTTGATTGTTAAAAACCCTTTCAAGTCATTTTGCATTATACCCTTTAAGAAGACGTAATACAACGAATGTTGTTTTTAATTAAGGTCAATGTAAAGGACGTTTTTTTTTACATAGGGCGAAAGAAAAACCCGCCGTACAGACCAAATGAACGTAAATTACGTAAACGCTGAGTTAACAGTGCTTACGTTGTCCTGCGTCTGTCGCGATTCGTCCAAATGTTGAGGTATGTCGTCTTCTACAAAAACATATTTAAATCGCAGACAGACTTAATAGTTTGTTTTGGCACGAAACATGTACTATTGTTCTCTGTAGGCCACGTTGTTTTTTGAAATTCCACGCCATCATATTAAAAATTTATCGTGATAGCACTTTTAGTTAATTCTTGTAGTTGCCTACGAAAAATACGAATGCTACACTTGACCGGAAATAGGACGTTAATATTTTTCTTGACTTGATTGACACCTGAGGTCTCGAGGTGTGTGAGATCAGGCATCTTGACACTATATCAGCGGTTTCGAAAACACCCCTCTCGCGCTTCATCAAACCTTGCACAACAGTTTGAGGAGACATACTGACGACATGTTTTCCTTTCCTTTATATATCAACGTCAAATGTTGACAGCTAGTCCACAGAAACAGCGGTGTATCACCACTGAAAGGCATCTCTCCCTAACCTGTAATTGAACTGCAAACGGATGGGCGGTGGGGTTCGAGACCTCTGTTGTCGGCTTGTCTTCATTCATTCTCCTCACAGCACAGAGAGAAGAGCTGTCACTTACTGCTCCCTGTCAAACTTTATTTTGTGTGTTTACCTTTAGGCCCAGAACTCTCGGCCTGCTCTCTTGAGTGTGTTTTTTTTCTCCCTAAATGTTATTTGAAGTGATTGATGTTTTGAGATTATTTTCTACATTTCTCTTGTTTTTGTTTCTCTCTGTTGTAGAACATAATTAAACAGCACAACATATTTTGAACTGGCTTTTATTTTGATATATTTTACATAGTTGACATGGCAGCACGGGTGTTGCTAGGTTGTTTGCTTTGATGTTCTGGGTGGTTGTCAGGGAATTGCTATATGATTGCTACAGTAAGGTCTTCTGTGTGCTTTCAAAAAATGTGTTGCAGCGTGATTGCTATGATGTTCTGGGTGGTTGTCAGAGCATTGCTATGTGGCTGCTAAGGTTTCTAATGGGTTTCTGAGTAGTTGTATGTTTTTGGTAAGTATGGGTTTGCTAGGATGTTCTGGCTGGTTGTTAGGGCATTGCTATATGGATTCTAAAGGGTTTAAAGGTCGAGTTGAACGGGCACTTTCTGCCTATGTCATATTAATCTTGGGTACCTAACTACTTATAGAGTAGTATTGCAAACTTCGTATCTTCGAAGAGTATTTAGTTTGATCACATTTATAAAAGAGAGATACAGCTGTATGATTATTTCCGAAAACATACGTCATCCCTGGGGTTATGCGGGGGGAGGATGTCACGAGCACACAATACATCATCGCTGTAACCCTGCATAATTGTTTTGATTCACTATAAGTTTGTGTTGCTTACATTATGCACGTACGGGCCGATTGCCAACAAAACACAGACGTATGACTTAGTTTCACTTACCTCGTGCGGTTCATGTCAGGCTTCTTTTAGCACTGGAACCGCTCCATCTATCAGTTTCAAACGATCTGCAAATTCAGCGTTATATCCACCGTTTATATAACATCCATCACTGAAATACCGTGAACAAGCAAACACACCTCAACTTCTCTCACTATCGCAAGAGTAACGCGCTGCAGGCCCACAGCGCAGCTAATCTTGATTGTAAGCGGGTCTTCCTATCGCTCGTCGGTTGTGTGGGCGCCTAGTCGGGCTATTTCTTTCGCCTTGCCGTGGGCATGCTTTTCCGGTAGAATTGGCCAATAAAGGACTAAGAAAAGTTGTTACATAACGTTTTTTCATTAAAAAAAGCTTGGGGTAGTGTGTCGAACACAGAAATATTAAATTACGTCCAACTTGTTTTTTAACAAGTTGACCATGTTAAGCATGACAAGCTAGCACATGAATGCATGAAACGGCGATATATCCCTCTTTTAAATGTCTTTAGTGTGTTGTCAGTCTGTTGTTAAAGTGTTCCAACTGGTTTTTTGGGAGTTGCTATTGCAAGTTGTTTGCAAGTGTGTTCTTGGTGGTTGCTAGCTGGCTGCTGACAAATAAAAACAAGCTGACTGCCAAGACCCGCATTGTTCAGTAATGAATTTCATCTGTAGCAAGAATTTTACAGAAATACATGAAAACATCATATTATGGAGCAAGTTTCAACGATAAAGAGACAGAGAAGAAAATGCTTCGTGGTTGTGCGGTTTGAATCGGCGTAGTCTCCATGATAAACAGCTTACTATATAATTATAGAGACAGAGGCCAGCATCAGCATTTACACCCCGTGCTCAAATTGCCAACTGCTTCCTTGTTTGTTGGTGGTTATGTATGCGTGAAACCATGTGTGTGGGAAATAACATACCGCTGGAAATATGCCTTGCATGAGATTTGCATAAAAAGCTGTATATAAACGGTTGATCAATCAGTCCATTCAACTACTGGGAGAATTTGGACTCTCAGAGGCTTCAGTTCTCAGGCTCAGAGTAATTACTCATTTTAGCGTTTGGAGCAGATGATTATCATAAAGCAACAACAGTCATTGCGGTTCAGGTTATCCCCAGTGGATGCCTATTGTGTCCCAGGTAGGACGATGAACCTAGTATGACAGTGATAAATAGTGATGTATTGATATTATCATCAATCCATTCTTCTTTTAAAAAGCCATTTTTGCGCTGTCCTTTAGAAATATCACCTTGTAGCTGGATACCTTTTCATCCTTATGATGAAGTTGCAGCAGAATTTGCATGTCTTAGAAGAATGAATCTTTTAAAACATGCAAATTTTGCAGCATCCTCATCAAAAGGAAGAAAATGCTTCTCGGTGTGTAAAAGGATGTTAGTAATGCCTCCCAGAGAGAATTTATTTTTAACATTTAACGACTAAATGTAGTAGAGAAAAAATTACAAATCTAAATAAATTCATACGTTGTGATGGCACGAATGTATAAAAAACCTTTCCATGAAGAATAAATCTCTGCTTTTCTTTAAAAATATGAATAAATTATTATTAACGGTTTGTTTTCAATTTTTATGCCTTCACACCATGCATGTGCGGTTTATTTGTCAACTACCCACATACAGATGCTCTCTGCGTGGTCATTTTATCACGATTTTGTGTTACTACTACAAATATCTTTTCTCTATTTTAAGATTATTTTCTATCTTGTTAGTTAAAAAAATAAATGTTCTACTCACCTTTCCTACAAATGTTTTTATGTATGAACATCAACCCCTTCAATTTGGTTGGGTTAAGTATTTATTATGTACTTCTTCTGTCCTGAATATTGGTTTAATGTATATGGCCTCTAGGTGGAGCTGTAGTCTACAGGATTATTATTGTAATGTTTTACCTCTTTTCTCTCTCTCTCCCTGCCTCCCCCTCCCTCTCCCTCGATTTTAATGGTTTGGCAGAGATAATGTGAGAATTACAGATAATCTGTGTTTATTCCCACGAGACAATCACATTGCGCGCCTGTTCATTATGCAGTATGCCACGACACGCAGACAGAGTCCAAGTCAATTACACAATAAAGTCATTTAGAGAGATGATTATACTACACGGCTCAAAACGTTTCTACAAAAGAGCGTATTTGTGTTCCCATTCTCTTCTGGATTAATAAACGTCCATGTTCAGAGCTTAATCATATTACATTACATTTAACAGAATTAATTTTATGAACCTGATCATGTCGTGTGTTAATTAATGCGTTACTGTCTTTTTAAAAGGCAGTGACATGTGGCTACAGCTCCACTCCTCTTCTTATTTTGCATATGATGTCACTGTGGCTTCCCTCAGACCTTGGACAAATGATGTGAGCCTCTGTGTGGTGTTCCTCCTCTTTACCTTCCTCCCTTCCTCTCTCTCTCTCTCTCTCTCTCTCTCTCTCTCTCTCTCTCTCTCTCTCTCTCTCTCTCTCTCTCGCTCTCCCTCTCAGTATCTCTATTCTCCACATCGTACTCCGCATCTCTCTTCATGAGCAGAGGAGCTGCCGGTAAGGAAACTTGACTCCCCTCTTTTCTTTCTTTCTTTCTTTCTCTCCTCTCTTTCTCGTTTTCTCTCTTTCTCTCTCTCTCATCCTTTAGCAGCGATGTAGTCCTCTCTCAAACTTTAATATCTTTTTGGCAATGACGCCTTGACTGACATCTTTCACTCCATCTTTCTGGACATCTGTGGATTCCTCCTTTTCTTCTTTTGGAGCTATTTGCCCTGTTTCCAAACCAGCCTCATTTCTTCCGTCCCGTTACGTCTTCGCGTTTGGACCATGGCCATGAAGGAAATTGTACTCCCCATCAGTGAGGTGTCCAGCCCGTACCCGGAGATCGTGGAACTCAACGTCGGTGGCCAGGTATACGTCACCAAGCGTTCCACCTTGGTCAGCATACCCGACACCACTCTCCACACCATGTTCACCCGCTACACCCCGCAGGAACTGCCCCGCGACAACCGTGGGCGCTATTTCATTGACCGCGACGGCTTCTTGTTTCGATACGTACTGGACTTCCTGAGGGACCGCCAGCTGGTGCTCCCCGAACACTTCCCGGAGCGAGAGCGTCTGCAGCGCGAGGCCGAACACTTCCAATTGGGGGAACTGCTGAGGCTTCTGGGGCCACGTGTAGCCAAGCAAGGGTCGCTAAATGACGAAGGGTGCCAAAGCGACATCGAGGAAAGTTCCCAGAGTAGTGAGTTGGTGACTCGAACTGGAAACAGTGCCACCCATCACGCCACGTCCTCCTACGCCCTGGACAAGAGGTCAGGGTTCATTACCATTGGTTACCGGGGATCGTATACAATGGTGAGGGATAACCAAGCAGATGCTAAGTTTCGGCGCGTGGCGCGGATCATGGTGTGCGGCCGTATCGCTCTAGCAAAGGAGGTGTTCGGGGACACTCTCAATGAGAGTCGAGATCCAGACCGTCCTCCAGAGAAATACACCTCACGCTTCTACCTGAAGTTCACCTACCTGGAGCAAGCTTTCGATAGGCTCAGCGAAGCCGGGTTTCAGATGGTGGCCTGCAACTCTACAGGAACTGCTGCTTTTGTTAACCAGTACAGAGATGACAAGATCTGGAGCAGCTACACGGAGTACATCTTCTTTAGTAAGTGATGCCAGACCTCACACTCCTACCTGATCTGCTTTCTAATTTCCTTTTCACCTACTGCAGTGCTTCCCAGCCTTTGCTGAAGGAAAGGTGTCATATGTTTCAAATGTTTGCACTTCATTTTATGCACACATTGTATTCTATTGAGATATGAATTTGCGATGAGAGATTGTTTGAAGAGAATTTCACTCTCTGCTGACTGCACACAAGTAAAATAGAAACAAAGACGTGAATAAGATTCAGTGTTGGAGAAGTACCTTGAATTTGTGAAGAGGTTTGATAACACATTCATGGCGCTTCGTAACTAATTCATATGGATTCCTACAATCTGATTTGTAAGTTTTAGAACGATTGGATTTTGCACCATTGATGTCACGTTTAGGGGCGGTGCTTCATTCTTGCATTGTTCTTATAATTTAACATCGTACAAGTTTATACATATTGACCACCATGTTAAATAGTTATGAACTTACGTGTGCTTTCTTGCAAAGTTAATTCGAAAGCAGAATAATTATTCGCATAAATTTGGATTTTGCTTTATTATTGCTTTGTTCTTATCATTTTTATACGATTCACATCATACAAATTTGCACTTATTGGCCTCCTCGTAAAATAGTGAAGAACTTACGAATAATTACGTGTTTTTTTTATCACCGTTTTGTCTATTTGTAAACTTATAACATCGCAAACCAATCAATTTCTTAATTACAAAGTTTAATTCAACATTGCATTAACATGTGGCTTTTAAATATTTTTGTCAACGAAAAAAAAATTCTTCCATGTTTTTACAATAGTTTTGTTGATGTTATCTATAATTGAAATCAAGTATGTTTGGCGACCCCCTGGTTGGGAAACTGATCTATTCTACTTTCCATCTTTCAGAACCGTTTCTTACATCATTCCTGTAGTATGGTCACTTTAAACGCGCTAACACTTCGATATGTGTAGACTTTGATGCTGTAATTGACTGCAGTCCATGTAATGTGTGTCATAACTGGGACATCGTGTGCCTCAGGCCTCCAAAAACTGAATTGAGGAAAGATACTACACACCAGAATCCCACGCACCGATTCTGTCCAATCACAAAGAAGTTCAGTAGATCAAAGCTTCCATAATAGCCAATGAGATGTAGGGCTCATCGTTTATCCGTTGATTTTTATTGGCTGTCTCTGTTTTGTCATTCTTAAGCGTTACTGACAGGCACTAATCCACTGCGGCCCTCATCTGACAGCATTACAGTTGTCACCCATAATGCATTGCAGTGTGCGGCTTCTAACCGGGCTGATGGTATTGTGGTTGGTCCAAACCGCGAGCTGATGTGATTGATTTGGGATTTTAAAACGTAACATTAATTATGTATGCCCCTCAAAACCTTTTTTAAAATTTCAGGGTGTTCAAGCGGTGTTCGTGCACTTGTGTGTTTAAGCTGAGATAAGCCCTAGCTGTGTGAACAGGTAGAGAAGTGTGGAAACATGGTGATAAGAAAAGACACATGGACAAAAGTAGCGGGAGAGAATCTCACTTTGGTAGACTTGAGGAAGGTAATAAAACTTCAAAAGCTAATCCACCCACTGCATACTGCAGATAGTGTGTGCACGTGTGTGTGTGTGTGTGTGTGTGTGTGTGTGTGTGTGTCTATGATTCTCTATGACTGTGTGTAGTGTTCACACTTTACATGTCCTCTCTTTACATGTTTTTAAAACCATGAAGTACTTTATTAGCATATGTAGCATTTTAAATTGGTTTGGCTATGAATAAAATGTTATGTAAACGTGTCGGGGTATATATATAACATTGGGTAATATATATGACATTTTTTCTTTGCTTGTCAAATATAGAACAAATGGGGAGAATATCAAAGACAAAATACATGCACAGTATATTTAATTTTATGCAAAAAATGCCAATTCTGCCTCCTTTTTTTCACCCCCTCACTGAAAAAACAACTAGTACGATTTACTTAAAATTGTGTTATTAAAAATAAAACCCGTGTACAAACATTACGCAAATTACACAAAAAAATAAGTTAATCCCACTAGTTGTTTTTCTCAGTGCATGTGTCATTTCAAATCTGAACGAGTTTCTTCTGCAAAACAAAGAACAAAAGAGATATTAGAAGATTTAGAACATTGCTAACCAAACGACCACATTGACTTCTATGATGCAATCAAAACCACTCAAACATTTCTCAAAATATCTTCTTTTGTATTCACCAGCAGTTATATACAGGTTTCGATTGATGAGGGTAAATACGTTATGTCATAATAAGTATTATCTTTTGATAGATCCTTTAAAATGTCCCTTCACTTGAAGTTGTTTTGTTTACTTGTGGTAGTTTTAGGTACTTTAACAAAAAAACTTGCAAAGAAGTCTCATTTGAAACTCATTAAGAATTTGTTATTTGCAGTCTCTCTCTCGCTCTATATCTCTCTCTCCTCTCTCTCTCTCTCTCTCTCTCCTCTCTCCTTCTCTTTCTCTTTTTCCTCTCTCTCTTTTTTCTCTCTCTCCTCTCCCCCCCTCTCTCTCTCTCTCTTTATCTCCTCTCTATCTCCTCTCTATCTCTCTCTCCTCTCTCTCTCTCTCTATATATATCTCTCTCTCCTCTCTCTCTCTATATCTCTCTCTCTCCTCTCTCTCTCTCTCCCTCTTCTCTCTCTCCTCTCTCTCTCTCCTCTATTCTCTTCTCCTCTCTCTCTCTCTTTCTCCACCCCCTCTTCTCTCTCTCCTCTCTCTCTCTCCTCTATTCTCTTCTCCTCTCTCTCTCTCTCTCTCTCTCACTCTCTCTCTGTAAACACTTAAGTATGGTCAGTTTATTTTGCAGACTCTGCTGTATGTGAATCTGAATGTGTGTGTTTGTGTCGGTTCCATTAAAGCTTGCTATAGCCGTGCCGTCGACAGGCTCGTCATTAAAGCTCAGTGTGACGTGTGTCTGCCCGCAGATGATTCCTCACTGCTTCCTCATCTAATCTCTGACAGGATGATAATCACAGCCATGGACGTTTTGAGGAAAGCCACAGATGAGTCTCAACACGCCTAAGGGGTGTACTGTACAATATTCACAAGTTAACTTAAGAATCCCCTCAGCGCCCTGAAGGGGCATTCACACGCATTGATTTTAAGTGACAAAGTGACTGGAAGTCAATCCTGTTAATGAGAGTTGGTGATGTGAACGACACTGTCTGTTGGCGATGTGCCCGGAGAATTCAAGAGCAGTTTATTTAGCGGAGTTCATGTGAAGATGAAGAAGTCCGTGATGTTTTGAGTGAGTTTTCCTAGTTGAAATAGTATTTTTTTTGATAAGATGTTTTGTATCACGCTATCTGTGGATTCCCACTGGTATTATGTTGAAGATCTATATGGTTCAATATATGCTAAAGCCAGAGTTCACCTGTCAGTATGTTGTGAGTGGGAGTGTTGTGTATGTGTGTTTCTCTGACACGTTTATGTGAATGTGTCTGAAGGTTCTCGCCGGACAAATCAAACCTATGATTGGAAAGGCACGATGGTCTTGACACGCAAAGAACTGAAAATAAATCTCTGTCACACCTGACGTCGATCCCTGCGTCCTCCAAACGTCTGGCATTGCGGATGTAGAATCAGTCATTCTTCTCATGAAGTCCGCTGGTGCTCTTGTGCGAAACAAAAGTTCACAGGAAAATAGCTTTGTCTCGTTTCATCTTCCTCTTTGATGTTTCGGTATTGTTAGGCTCTTCAGTCTGACTAAACAAGCTGCGATGGAATGTGACGGATGTCGTTTTTAGGAAAATAGAGGAGAACGTTGGTATTTTCGTTGTGTGTTTACAAAGTCGAGCTGCTTCTAGACGTTAACCGGTCTTCCGCAGGGCCTTTTTATTTTTAACACAAACTCAAAACAATGTGATGAGGTGGTTAGATCAACGTCTGTCTGTGTTATCGTGTTTAAAGCAGGACACTCCGGAAAGGACGGATCAAGGTCGGGTTTATAGATCTGACCCGCATGAATATTTATACAAATCGGTTCACATATTCAGCAGATATTAACAGGTGTAACGCTTAGCTACATTACCATAAAAGAATCAGTGGAATGAGTTAATGTGAAAATATATTGTGTAAAGTTTTACGATCCTTTGATTCACATTTTGTCACAGTTCTCTCACGACTGTCTTGATTTACAGGCGTGTAATATAACGTCATTAGAGAGAGAGATAGCAAAGCGTAGCTCTATTACAGTTGCTCATTTGTCTCCGTCAGAGCTCAGGGTGGATGTGATGTGTAAACACTGATGATGTTCTGTCATTGTGTTCGAAAGGTTTCGTCACGTAAACAAACGACTGCTGAGAATGAGAGATTACAGTCACAAAATTACTTGAGTGTGAATTCGCACTGTGAAAATAACAGAGGACAACAAACTCAAAGCCCCATAGCAAAGAGATTAATAGCTCCGTCAATGCATAATCAGAAGGATGTTCGTCACATATTGTGTTGGTCTGAGTTATTGTGTACTCGGTTTCATGCTTTTGTGTGTATGAAAAGAACCCAGAAGCCCAGAAAATACAAATAAAGGCTTTAGTGAGGTAGCATCTGTGTATCCCTCATTGCATAAAAGTTTTTGGTAGTGATAAGAGGAAGTAAAGTAACCTGCAATTTTATGTTTTAAACAGAGATGGCGATAGCGAGGCAAGCTATGTTTTCAGTTTTAATATGAAGTAACGGCAAAAAATGTTTAAGTTAAAAGTATTTTTTGTTGTTAATTTTGTTCAGTTTATGTATATGTTAAATGATATTTGAGCTTATGGATCTGCTAACATAAATTGATGCATTAGGAACATAAACACCAAACAATTCTACTCAAATTAACTTACAATTGCAAAGATTTAAAAGGTTGTAAATGTATGTGGTTAATTGTTAGATAATGCTTTCGCATTTTGAATTCGTGATATAGTTCGTTGACACAAATTTCCCCTTTTGCGTGTCACTAGGCACAACTTTCAAAAACCTTATGCATTTTAATACGATGTATCTTTATGTATAATCATAAATAAACGCAATCCGATGGGAATTTCTACCTATTTTACCTGGTGGCTGATCTCATTTGTAAGTTTTATTATGAATTGACTTTGCCCCTGTGACGTGAGGTTTAGGGGCAGGGTTAGGGAGACCCTTAATAAGTGCTTTACCAGTCCGTTTTGCAAAAATTAGCCTTTGTGCCAGTGATTTGTGGCTAAGGGGTTGCTTATAGCCACCTCAAGAAATATGTGATATTTTCCTCTGATATCAGTTCATAAATATTTAAACGTAAATATACACAAGCGTTCTGTATATATGCTAACTGACTCGATTAAAGTCCTGCCGCGAGACTGAGTTGCTTTATTGTAAACTGTCACTGAATTTATTCCTTTAAAGGGGTTATTTGACTCGGCTAAAACAAATATTATTGTTTGCTTTAGATGTAATAAAATGTGTAAACATAATTTAAGGTTAATAAACGCTGTATTTTCCACATACCATGCATGTTTGTATCTCCTCTTTGCTCCGCCTCTCTGAAACAAGCTGATATTTTACAAAGCTCATCGCTCTGAAATGCGAGGTGTGGTATGATTGGTCAGTTCACTAGTGCCTAGTGATTGGTCGAACACTGAACGGAAATGTAACGCCTCTTACCATATTCGGAACATCAGGCTGCGCCTGCGACGGTACAAAGAGTTTTACAAGAATGCCCACCTTACTTCCGTATACATTTGGCGGTCTTAGTCAGATCATACCACAAAGTGACGTACATGCGTGGGGTTGTGGTTACACGAGGCGTTTCAGGCAGGTCTGGGTTCGCATTCTCTTTCAGATAGAATGCATTTTTTTTCTGACACTTACACTTTTTCAATTTTACGTGTCTAATACATGCATGGGCAACTTATTACACACAGAAAAACAGATATTTCCACCATATGACCCCTTTGAGAACCTTTCCCTTTAAACCAACAACAGTTTCAGTAAAAACTAAAACTTAGTGCCTTTATTTGTGTTTATTTAAACTGAAGCGCAAAAATCAGATACTGTCAGTTTTATCTATGACTTTGAGAAAAGGCGCTTTTAATCACAAAGTTTTCTCCATCCTCTAGTGAACTCTAGAAAACTTTGGATTTCAAACCCTCAGGGTTAATAAGAATATTCAAAGTGACAAATTTGTTTTAAAGGAACAGGAGGAGCGCTGTGACAGAAGAGCGGATGATAAGCTAATGTTGCCCTGCAGGTTTACAATTGTGCCGCTTCCTCTATAGAAAGGGCTTACATGGCCTGAAAAGAACATTGTGCTGTAAAATTAATCGTTCTCCCAGTATCCCAAAATTCTGTTTTTTTTCTCACTGTGAGCGTTTGTAATCATTCTTCTGAACTGGGTGGTGATATTTCCGTGGCCTGATACTCTGAAGCTTTTGTGGAAGACAGTATTACATTGTTGAGATGAGAGTCAATGTAAAGAGATTTCTCAGGGTACGTTTTTCTGTACACGTTGCCATGAAAAAACAACACGGTCTCTGAAACAAAATTGCAGGGTGCTTTACCTACTTATCTTTACGTGTGTTGAAGTCAAATGACATTTCCCGCAAAATCATACTCAACATTGCACGTGTACCGCTGTGAATCAGGGTAAAGACACAGTTCACCGTAAAGCTGTTGTGTGGATGGAGACATCTTTGTCATGTCCTGATCTCTGATCCATTTAACTTTCCCACATCACACTATCGTTTCCATTAAAAAGCAAAACCCTATGAATAAAATAATAAAGAGAAGACTTAAAAAGCAGGTGAGCAGTCCCCCGTTTGTAATTAACAGAAGAGAGATAAGAAAAAACGCTTGGATTTCTGCCCACTGAATAAAAGGTAAGAAGCTTCTACGAAGCAGTAAATGTGTTACGGTGAAGTCATTTAGAAACTCTGTCTTCTGTGAGACGTGCTCGGTCTGCACATGTCGATTAGCTGTAATCTGTGTCCACTCCAGCAACTATCAAAATTATTAAAGTGGAAAATATAATAGATTATTTGTCTGTGGGAAATAATAAATTACTGCTGTAAAATTCACAAAATTATATTTTCTCCCAGGTTTAGATACAGCAGTGACATGACTTTTTCACTATATTATCTGAGTTTCTGTACATGGCACCGCTATACTGTATCTTTGTCAAGGAAGTACCGAATGATCATATGTTCATGCCAATGAGAGTAAGAATATGTTGCTCCCGTTGTGTTTTGTTGTGTATTGGATTTACTGCCTGTGTATTACCTAAAAAAATAAAGGAAAATTGTTTGGGGGTACAAAGTAGAACAGGATTCAAAGAAAGTGGTTCTCCAAGACTCCAAGAGTTTAATCTGTTCTGTAATCCGAACAAAATGTACCATGTGTAGAAGAAATTCCCATGCCTCAGATTTTTGTCTTAACAGGATTTATTTACTCAAAATAAACCTTTTGTCAGAATTTCACTGACAATAACATTAACATTTATTAAGCAGACAAAAGTAAAATAGTTTATAGGCTATAATTAAATTCATAAGACATCAATCATAATTCACATCCATATCTGGATCTGTGTGTGTCTGTACGGCTTCTGTAAAATACAGAATAAAACTATTGGTTAAGGTTGAAACAATTGTTGGAACTCCCAAACATATTTTCAACATTATTTAGTCACAATTTAACTTACAAGCTATTTATGTATTTATTTAGTTTTGAGAGAAAATAAAACGTTTTCTGTTCTGATCTGTCGAGTCATAAGGAGAACTGAATGTGTGTGAATACAGTGTGTAAATAAGTTTAGTAAAAAGATAATTGCAATTGTTTTTATGGAAATATTACCTCTCATTATTCACATAGCTCTGCTCACTGGATTTGAGTTTTTCTGTCCGTGGGCTTTTCTCTGGAACTGAAGGACAAAGTGTTTGTCAACAGGTTAACACGTTTCATCACAATTTACTTTAAACTTCAAAGGTGATTACGTTTGTTTTGGTAATATTACCTGATTTCTCAGAGTTTGGCTTTGGAGGTTTACTTTCAGGATCCAAGTGCTTGGTTTTTGGTTTGGTTGTTGTTTTAATTGTTGTTAGCAAGTCTACAGAGGTGCTACCATCATAAGACATAGAGATTGCAAAATACTTACAACATGATAGTGAAAAAAATATTTGTTTATTTTTCGGGTGTAAGTCTGCCTTTAAGAGATGATCCTTCAGCTCAAAATTCTGCCTAAATTTGTGTTATTATTATTATGCTCGTGTTGAATATAATAACATTTACCTCTTTTTAGGATTCTTATGAAAAGAAGGCGTTCTGTAAAAATAGTGTTTATTCATATATACGTTTAGTTAAAAAGAATCAGGAATCGTAATAATTATGATGATTAATAATGAATGTATTTTCTATGGTAATATTACCTGACTATATTTTCAGTGCTTGGCTCATTGGATTTGAGTTTTTCTGTCACCAGACTCTTTTCGGAAACTGAATAATTAACATATGGTTTATTTAAGAAATATTTTAAACTTTACATGTTATTATTTGATTTTGTAATATTACCTGTTTTAGGAGTATTTGGCTTTGGAGATTTTGTTGTTTTAGCCATGTTGACAGTATCACTGCCATCATAAAACACAGCGATTGATAAACAGATTGATGGAAAACACCATCAAGATCACATAAGACATGGTTGTTACTACTATGCATCATCTGGATCTACATTTACGTCTTTAAAAATGCAGATTATGCAAAGTTTTTTTTTTATTTCATTAATAAAGCTCCTCATTTCTTATACCTTTTTAGAGAATCTTTGAAACCGGTTAATTCCAGATTCAAGCAGAATGTTTGGTACAACACCGGTTTATTACCTATTGACAAAGAAAACAGGTAAACATTATTAAAGTGATCAGTGTGAACAGATGGTATTTCATTAAAACGACTTACCCAATAAGAAAGTGGATTGATTGATCAACACAAAACAGAGAATCCAAAGGAAGCCCATTATTGAGAGATGCTTCAGCTCAACAGCAGAGTTCACAGAAAATCACACGAGAATGTGTGAAGCTAATGTTGAAGAAACAGAAACTGTGCGGTTGGAGCATTAAACCACAAGCTAGTGTGCAAAGGTAACTGTGATGTTACTGATTTGAAGTTGCCTTTACAGAGAAGCTGTTCTCTGTTTTCTACATTTGATGTTAATATGAACACATGAGACGAAAAACATTAAATATTTACATATGAAAGTTTTACACAAACATTATACCCTTTGGGTTCCCATTACAGGTAAATGAACTTTTTGATATAAAACAGCTGTTAGTGCTTTTTTGTACCCTTTTTTATACTAAGTGTAACAGAGCCTTGAATAAAGTTTGTGATAAAAAAAGTGAAAACAGCATAGATGTATCATTTACAGTTTTTTCCAGCACAGCGGATGGAAGCGAGAAGCGTTAATCACGGACATCTGTGTCAACCCAAATATCTCATCAGAAATAAACGCTTCTCTCCGCTGAGGTTTGCAAGACAAAATGAGAGCTCGAGTGGAGAGACGATGGAGATATCTATGGGTGTGATTATATGGTGAAACACAATATGTTTACACGGTTCTGATTCTAATTATTTCTAGGACCCCAGAGACACTGATGCACATGTGCTCGTCTGCTGTTTTCTCTGCACAGGTTACAGAACCGTGGCTGATTATCATTTATATATTGTGTTTATGGTATATATAGATATAGATAGATTATCACATACAGTATATATTTATATATATGGATACACACGCACCTAAAATATAATACATACATAGACATAATATAGAAATATATTATAAAATAGAAAAGATAATTCCACGAAACCTTAATAAACAAGTATTTTGTCTCAGTTCCTGGTGTCGGTTTCACAATGACATCAAGATAAACACTCCAATGATACGCACAGCAGTTATTGGCTCAATTTATCATGGTTATCACGATTATCTCACGATCTACATCAATCTTTTGCATTACCAGCCAAATATTTTTACTTGTAACCCGCTCGCGAAGGTCATTTGCTGTAGTTCTCATGCCCTGATGCTCGGCCTGCTGGCTGACGGCTAGACTCTTGTAATCTTGAGGTTCCCCCGTGGCTTTATGGATGTTTTGAATTTCCTATCAGATTTTGCCTCTCTTCAGTCCTCTTCTATTCCTTCTGCATGTCAATTATAGCAGCATTGTGTTCGGCTTGCCTTTTTTCCCTCATTCCAATAATCCATTTCTCTCCAGGCAAAGGTCAGGGTGCGTTCAGTTGTGGGAGCTTGGCACTGCAGAGAAACGCAATACAGAGACACACGGGACGGGTGAAATTTCATTCCTGCTGTCTTTCAACAGCAAATGCTGAAACTCTGCGTGCTGTCTTTGGTATCAAATCGAAATAATATTAAAATAGGACCTATTTTCTAATTTAGGCTTCTCGCTCGACTTGACTATGACTGTCTGTTTTAAAATCTGAATAAGTTGCCTCTCTGTTTGATTTTGTGTACAGAATGTCCTCACCCTGAGCTTTCTAACCCTGTTTTGGTCTGCTGGAACGAATTGATCTTTATTTCACCGAAGAGGAATGAGGGATAATCCTGTGCTCCTCTGCCAACAGTGTTCTGACAGCTGGGACGATAATTAACATTTTCTGAAGTCATTATCCAACCATAATCTGTGTGCTTTTACACACATTAGAATAAAACTGCCAGCTTTTGTCTGTTTGTATACTTTATAAATATGTAAGATATGTGTGTTGTGTATTTGTTCAAAAGCGGCTCGTACCTTAAAATCCCACTGAAATATAAAAATGACTATTATTTCATGAAATATTGCAGCATTTCTTATTGTAAGTAGTTTATCAATGTGGATCATTTTCTTTTTAAAGGGGTCATTTGACTCGGCTAAAACGAATATTATTGTTTGCTTTAGATGTAATTCATTGTGTTTACACGATTTAAGGTTAAAAAACGCTGTATTTTCCACATACCGTGCATGTTTGTATCTCCTCTTTGCTCTGCCTTTCTGAAACAAGCTGATATTTTACAAAGCTTTTCTGGAAAGCAAGGTGTGCTATGATTGGCCAGGTCACTAGTGCGTAGTGATTGGTCGAATACTGCACGGAAATGTAACGCCTCTTCAATATCATAGAGACCAAGCAGTAAACTCTCAATCAAACTAAACTTGACTTTCATTCAATCAAATTGAAGGAGGCAGAACTTTTTTTATTAAGCTTTTAAGTAAACTACTTACGTATTCATTCGAAATAGCGAATGTTTTCTCTCTTCTCGATTTACAAATCCTAAACGCTAACATTTTTTTGAGACTAATATAATGTTGATCTTGGACTTTATAACCAATGTAAAAT
The DNA here is from genome assembly GCA_008369825.1 of Triplophysa tibetana. Taxonomy (NCBI): domain Eukaryota; kingdom Metazoa; phylum Chordata; class Actinopteri; order Cypriniformes; family Nemacheilidae; genus Triplophysa; species Triplophysa tibetana. The sequence continues at coordinate 20,110,586 of CM017909.1, read as the reverse complement.
AACATTTGTTAGCAAAGTCTTGGTGTCATGGTCAGTTTAACTACATTACCTTACATTACATTGAAATGTTTAGGCAGGCTTTCATTTTGATTTCTAATTGTTGCTAAGACTTTACTGGCCTTTACTGTTTAATGTTGTATTTACTTTGCGAGGTGGCACGAAAGGTCTTAGAAAACATTTGCATTTATATATTTTTGAGCAACAGTGATTTTTTTGTTACGTTGTGTTGCCAGCTGGGTTATGTGGGCCGCTCCTGCCGAAGAAATCCAGGTCCCACTTTTTACTCCCAGCCCGCCCCTGATTAGGCCTAGACATATATGGAATCAACACATAATGAAGAAGATTGAGAGAGAGGGTGTGAGAGAGAGAGAGACAGCATAGCAATTATAACGGTTTAAGTTCCTGAACATCAGGAAAACAGTCACGTTTTAAAGCTTTAAGACGGGCTTGACTTAGGCGCAGCTAAGATGAAATCAGACAAGAATACCTCACATTTTCTCAGTGTGCAAAGCAACTGCCCAGATCCGCGTGGGAAGAAAGTTCAGATGATGTTTATATAAGTTCCATGAAAGTAAGGCCGCTGCCAGGTATCCCAGGTTGAGACAAAGCGATAAAGTCCATCTCTAAGGACCCCTCTGTCGGGTCTGACGAGTTTTTAACATGATGTTTTTAGATGAAGTAGAAGAAGATAGGGTGTGGTGTCTCGGTCGATATTTAACTTCACGAAAGGGCTTGCCATATCCACATACGTTAAGCCATCATTCATCCACAGGCTTGAATATAATCAAGTTGTAACCCAACTAATACATCTGCATTGGTGAAAGCAGGTTAAAGTTACACAGAGAGAAAAGAACAACAGATATACACACATGAAACACTTTGTTTGTGGCTCATAATGAGAATAATTCTTCTTGGCCGTTTTAGGGATGTCAGATCCTTAGTAGAGCCCCGTGGTCATCCTCTATGAGAAGTTATTAATTTGAGGTCAGAGAATTTTTTCGGGCTAGCATCAGATGGGGGAGGAGCTGATATGGTTTTAAAGGCTTACCGCTAACAAAATGGTCTCTGGAACCTCTGGAGAGAAGATGGTCATAAAACTTTAGAGAAGAAGACTCTACACGAGCATAGACACAGCAACATGTGGAAGTGGAAGATGATGGGTGTTTTGGGGAAATAGTATTTTTTCCTGATTTTATTAATTAAATCTGGTGACATTTGCTGTAAATATTATTATCAAATGCATTTCATTGTTGTGAAAGGAATTAATGAAGGCACGAATGAGATCTTTTCGAAAGAATATTTTCTCTTTTTGAATAATTTTTCAGAGCATAGAAGACAGACAACATGTTCTGTTGGCTGTATTTGGTTTAAACAGTTTTGCAGAGCCAAAATGCTTTTTTTACGTCATCCAAAGCGGTCTATATAGATTTTATATATTGCTGCTTCTGAAACATTGCGTCTTCTTATATCGTTTTTTTTGGTCATAATCATTATTATTAGTCATCTTAAAAACACTCATCACTTGGTTTTGCAAATGTCTAACCAATAAAAAGTGTTAAAATGTCCTTGTCAACTTTGACATCACTGTAACATTGAAAAAGTAGTTTTTTCCATTTCCCTGAAAAACACCCAATTTGAACAAATGATGTTCCAGAAGGACAGCAATGATGTACATTTTTATATATCGTAAAAATAATTACTTTACATATTCAAGCATAGACAAAATATATGTACAGACACAAATGTGATATTTTGGCATTAGAGGTGTCAAATGAACACAAAATGATTGTGCTGTGTTAGCAGTTGAATAAATTTCAATGGTACATGGATTGTTAATCTCGATGGATCTCAATGTCTTCACCAAATTGAATCCATCTAGCAACACTAACTTGTTGACAAAATGCAGTCGTTATGCTTAAAAAAGGACAGGTCATATCTTTTCTACACATTTGAAACGATCTAGACTGATTTCAGACAGACCCGTGACCTATAAATTGAAGCGAGGCTTTAGCATTTTATCTTCACTTCCTGATTTATCAGTCTGACCTCCATACGTCAACGCTTGACGGCTGGTTTGGAGATGTTTTATGGTGGGATTTCGTTGCCTGTAGAGCCGGCACAGCTCACAACATCATTCATGTGTTCTTTTGCATTCATTAAACTAAAGACAGTTTGGTGTGCATTTACTCAAAGGCAAGAAAGCCGTGGCTGCTTTTCTTTGTACTGCAAATGTGTGAGGTAGCGGTAAGAAATAATCTACGACATGTGTAATTGTTTCCCGAGCGTGTTTTTTTAAGCCGTTCATTAGCCCGGGCGGCTCATTTGCTGGAGGCGCTGATAGTTATTACTGTTATGTGCGACTGGAATGAGTTTAGGAGACCGCCACAATTTCTTCCACTTTATGAGCAAATCACCATGACTAAATATTCATTTCTCAAGCACCGAATCACTGGAATGACTTTAGCAGCCAGTTTAATCTGGAATGACCAGATCCGAAGGACGTTCCTGAAGGTATCGAGCCTTTAAACGGCACTAATGTTAATTCAGAACGGCAGGGGAGTGTAGAGCCGACATCTGTTATAAGTTTAACAAAGTCACACAGCTCTCGACAGCTGCGTCTGACATCTCTTGACCTCGTATAATGGATAAAGCACTGTATAAGTTACTGCGTGAAGATCACACATGCTTCTGTGAAAATCAGTGCGCAAATGAGTTTTTTCCAAACCAGTATTTCTGTCTGGTTGTTTGGTTGTTTATATCTTTGTGCCATGGTTACAGACGGCTCCAAAACATCCATACAATTACACTAGAAAGTGGTCTGACCAGCGGTCAGATGCCAGAGTCCCAAAGGACCCGCTCAAATGATCTGTGTCCTGGAGAGAGAGAGATGGACTTTCTGTACGTCTGCATATCCTCATTTAATCACCAATTAGCAGCTCCTCTGGATCACATTAAGAGAGCCGCTGAAGCGAGAAATTACAGCTGCCTCCCGTTTCTCTGCAAAACTATATTCTTTCATCATTATCCGCTAATAGAGAGATTACAGATAAGAGTTTAGATGATGTCGGTTCGTTGTGTTTATGCTGTAAAACAGAACTATCTTCTTATTGAATGTTTGACGTGTTTGTTTTGGAGCGGTGGCTTTCTTATGTTGTCTGTTCACGCATCATCTTATAGGAGAACATTACTATTTTACGAAGTGGCGATTTTGAATGATTTGTACGATGTGTATTGTGCAAAAATAGACGCTTATAAGGAACAAGACAAGACCCCACATCATCTCTGGCACAAAATCTGATTTTATTCAAATGTACAAATGTATACAAAGATTAATACAAGTAAATTATACAAAAGGCCATCTAGATAAATAGTTTTTAAAATAAAGATGTTTTACAGCGATGCCATGGAATAACCATTTTTGGCTTCATGTTTGAACCATTCCTTTCTTTTTATAAAACGTTTTCCACTTTTGTGATACAGAAAGGTTCTTCTTAAGTTTGTTATGAAACCATTCATCCAAAAATGGCTTTTCTATGCGATCATGCAGTAACTTTTGTAAGCAGTGTTCCATGAGATTGTTTTCATAATTCAATACTGAAAAGATTTAATAAAAAATAATTTGATGAATTGCCTTTTTGGCTTATATTTACTAGTGTCATGTGCATTTAATGCAGTAATAATTCAATTTTAAAAGCTTTATTGTGTCTGTATTACATTAAGTTGTTTATGAGCTGCATTTTATCGGTCTACGGTCACTTTCCGGAGGTTTCTTTCCAGTTAGTATGCTTCCTAGTAAGCTGCCAGCTGTCTAGTTAGGCACTAAACAGCAAGACGGCAAAGTTTGGAGTAGAGCATTAGTTTCTTTATTACTTCAATTTAAAAAATAGCTTAAATCTGTAGAATTGCAGCCAACGACTCGAGATGGAAAGAGAATAAACTATTGTGATGTATCGCATATGGCAAAGAGCAACATTTCATCAGTGAGATTTCAATGAATGGCCTCCAGAAGTTTGTATTGTCGTATCAGCTAAGTTTTGCTTTCTGTGTTCCAGGGCCTGCCTGCAAGTCAGCATCTCCTAAACATGATCGCGACGAACTCAAGTCTGATAAACTGCTGGACAAGGCCAGTGAGAGCGGAGCATCGCTCAATGAGCTCTCCACCTCCAGCTCTGAGACCCATTCTGAAGCCACTTCGCCACAGGACCACGGACCCATCTTAGTTTCACGTGGCGAGGTCGTTGGAGGTTCAAGGGCCCCTTGCGGAGCCCTGCATTCTGTGTCCCGTCCTCCGAGCACTCTCACTCTGGGTCGACCGTCTAAGAAAGGCTCCTCGGTTCAGTGGATGGAGTTACCGGATAAGAGGAGGAACAGCGAGCTCTTCCAGTCCCTCACCAGCGGGGTGGGTATGCGGGAAAGTGGGGGGAGCGGTCTGACCCGCAGGAAGACACTGGAGAGGCCCAGCCCAGAGGAAGAAATGAAACAGTGTATCCAAGATTTCCGAATGATCAAGATCCCCCAGGCGTTCCCAGAGCGCAAGCGCCAGTGGCAGTCTGAACTTCTTCAGAAGTACGGTCTATAATTTATTTTTCATAGTCTATAAATATTATGTTTGTTCAGTGAACTCTCGAAGGCCTTGATACACATTGATGACCAGAACTTTATAACCAGCTATTACAAAAAAGTTAAGACTGGGCGTATGGGAATCGACCTAACTAAATATTTCATTTTGTTTGTGGAGAACTGTGAAGATTGACAGCACAATTTATTTGCTTAGAAGAAAGCGAAGACATTTTAAAGAGAACTCAAATAAACGCCTCCGCTGTCCAGAGATCGTGTATAAACTCTTGAACTAATTCCGCCGTCTTTGGTGTCCGAGCCGTAGTGAATCCCAAATGTGTTCACTTGAATCTGCAGCAGGGGTTCTCAACCATTCTTGGTTCGTGACAAATTATGTTTTCAACTATTTATTTAGAATGAGATCCTAAAGTGTATATCTTAGACAACTCATTGTTATTGACTCTTCGTGTCCCCATTTGTGTCTTATAACCCATTTTGGGCCAGAGCTGCGACACAGAGGGCAGTGTGTCGTTCTCAAACTATGAAGTGCTGTTATGCTCTTTGGGTTTCAATTTTGGTCTGGGTCATGTGCCAATCCCTTCATTCTCCCTACCCCTTCTTGTCAGTCCACTGTCCTTTCTAAAAAGATAAAAAGATAAGAATTAGAAAAATAAAATGTACATCGACTTAAAAAAAAGAAAATTTCATTAAGATCCATCCAGCTGTTTTGAATATAAAAATTGTTCATCTCCTCTTCACTTAGTTCACCCCAACATTTTCATTTTTAAGCCCACTATGCCTTTTAATTCATTTGGGGCTGTTATTGGTGTTTAAAAGTATACCATAAATAAGATACAGAGAGATAACAAAGTATAATGACTCATCTCTCAGAATACAGGAGTCACTCGTGTGGAATGACAGTGATACTAGTACATTTTTGTCTTTAAACAAGACACGTAGATGGCAAAAAGACATTTGTATTCGTTTTTGTTGACAAATGAGACAAAAGGGATAAAGAAGTATTAATATCCAGAATTGTTTGGGTAAAGTGCCATTGAGAAAATTTCCATACAGTACACCACGGTTTGGTTATACTAGTAAGGCTACTGTTTTGAAACAGTATGTTGTCTCTGTAACACACAGTATGAGTTTATTTTTTATACGGCAGGTCTGATGGGAGCAACTACAGCAGAAAGATGATATTAAAACATATTGCTGTCCCGACTGTCATCCAGTTTGGTTCAGTACACTCGGCGAGGATGCGGCTGTCATTTCTGTACATGAATACAGAAACTCTGTACAAGAGCTCATAAATTTCTCATAAATAACCAAACGGTGTGTGTACAGAATGAGAATCAAAGCCATGTTTAGCTGCGGTGTATTATTTGTGTGAAATGTCTAATCTGTTACTTTAGACAATATGAATAGAAAAACATAGCTATATATTTGCTGAGATTAAATTAGAATGAGTTCTGCAATCAGATGTTTTACATCAGATCGGATTTGTAAATCAACAGAGATACGGTACACGGTATTATATAACAGAGCAAGTTTAAATGAATAAACTGGATTTGTGTAATAGGCCATCTTGAACATCGAATTCCCATTAATTTCAGTGTTAAATGTTTTTTTCTGGATGCGTTTTCTTCTGGATGGCGCCTGATATTGTTCCCTGGCTATACATGACTGATTTTTCGGACATTTTGTTAAGTGGATTTCATTTTTAAAGTGGTTTGTGTTCACGTGTGCTGTCCATAAGCAGTCTTTTGTGTCAATTTATGGAGGAAATCGTAATATTACCGGGTTATTTTGAATCTCACAAAATAAATAAAAACAGGGCATTTGTCACTATAAAGTGTTCGCCAGATAGTTTGTTGTAGGTTTCAAGACTGGCCCGTAAAGACAACGGTTTCATGAATCGGCCCTGTTTGGTCTCCAGAATAGATCTTTAATGAAAAATCTTGCGTCTGCTCAAGTCAGACGAGCCAAGATTTCAAAAAAGGAAAATACCAACAACTATTCCAAAATGTCGTTCCTCGTCATCTCTGGAAGGATCTTTTGACTAAATATCAGATGTCAATAATGTCAGTGATGCATTTTCATCTTTACAAAGAATTTGAGAAGTTAGTAGATGGTAGCCATCCAGATGTATATGCACGTTTTTACGCATGTTTAAAGCACATTATTCTATAAATGCTGGTTTGAGATGTGACGTCTCGATCCCAGAACACAGGTTTGAAAAGCACAAGGCCCAGCTGACTCTGTTAGTCTAGAAACATGTTGAATGGGTTTAAATCATGACTTCATGTACTGTGAAACCAGAATTTGTAAAGACATTTGTTGTTATTTATTAGTTTTTCTCAATGTCCTCAAATAAAAGTGTCATGATGGGCAATTAATGTGGGCTTTAATTTCATTTTGATGTGTTATTTTGTGTGTATTTACTTTAACGATGACTGAAAAGTAAACAATAATAAAGAATACAGTTCAGATACAGTTCAGTGTTTTAGGAAAGGCTGAATGTAATGTTCAAAACATTTAAAGGAACGATTTTTTACTGTCGTCTGAATATAAAGACATTTTTAAAATCAGGCATTATCAAGGAAAGCCTTTTTGAAGGACCCCTCTACACCTGCTCCACATGCTTTCAGGTAAACAAGACTACAAATGATCTTGTGAGTTTTATATTGTTAAATATATTATTATGCACCATCACTCCTTCATCCAAACTGTAAAGAAGTCGTTATGGAAGTTTAACCAACATGTCTGTTCCCTACAGTTGTATATACAATCATTTGGCATTATATAGAATATATTGTATTAAATTCTGTGTTTCTAGACCGAGATGGTATAACAGTTCAGCCAAAATCCTTAAGAGCTGGTAAAGCATCTAATCCAGTTTACAGAGTATCACACTGGCTTTATCTGGAATATTCCATCAACAAAGACTTCTTGGCATGGCTGATGTCTCAGATGGCTGGTAAGTCCTCATAAACATTATTACTCCGAGTCTTATCCATTCTCAAGGGTGGCAAGTCTTAACTTAGTCATTGTAGGATTTTCACCGTAGCGAGATGTAATCGGATGAGACGTCTGAAATGATGCTCATAATTTAAGAGTTCATAGTTTTATTCCCGGGATCAGTGAAGTAGGTTTAACATGGTTTATTCTGTAGCAGTCAAAATGATGTTCACCTTATATCTGAGATTTAATGAGTCATTGTTCTTTTCCTTCAGAAAATTACCCTTCAGGTAATTTTACTGTACAGGTTGGTTTGAGTGGTATATATTATTCTGGCAAAAGCTGAAAAATTGTACAACGCTTTATTTTTTAATATCGGTAGTTGCATGATGTTTCAAACCGATTCATCGCTGTTCTGCAGTGCGACAGGCTATAATTCATCCAAACCTATTCACACAAAGTTTCTCAATCATTTACTATGGATTATACCAGAAATTCAATTTCTATCTTAAATTTGGACATAATATAGATTGATGAGTACCCTTTGCAAACAGATTTGAATTTTAACCTAAAACCATGATGTTGAACAAAAAATCAATGGGCATCGTATGTGACAAAGAAAAGACATTCAATTGTATTTTTAAAGCTTCTCGAAGATGCAAATGTAGATCAGATGTCTTATAAATCCGTCCAAATTTTGTTGGGTAACACTATGCATCGGCTATTTCACAAGCTTAAATAAAAAATAGTAACTGGTTTTGATTATTATATTTTTATATTCTGATGGTGTATATCACGTATGGTGATGTTTTAAGGGAGAAAGAGGCTCTTCAAATGGAAATTATAAAGACGAATTAGAAAACTTTATTCACAGGGGTCTGCCATTTGTGAGTGAAGAGTGTGGAGAATATTCCTGGCAGGGCTGAGAGCACCCTTTGCTTCCATTAATGCAGACCACTGAGTGGATGAATATGATGTTCACTTTACATCCCATTTCATGAACTCGACGCCTATAGGAGCGCGCGCACACATACACAATCTAAATGCAAACATGCAGTGCCACTCTCGCTCTGCGCAGGATCAGATACGCTTGAACGTGTTCTGAAAAATGGCAAGAGAAGAAACTCATCTTTTCCTCTCTCTTCTTCACCAAAAGAAAAACACTTGATGTTGTACGTGCACGACGCATACATGACAAGAGGGAACATTTAAATACATTTGAATAGAGAACAAAAGATGAAAAATGAGTCACATTGTACCTGTGATCTCCATGGCAACTTTGGAGTAAGTGTCTTTTCTACACCTGTTTCAGAAAGCCGTGGTCCGAGGGTTGGGGGGCGGGGGACATCAGTATCTCGTGTTAAAAGCTCGCTGCTTGTCACGCTTGACTACGGTACAGAGAGAAATGACAACTGCAATTACGAAGCACTCAAACGCCATCAATCTCAGCTCACGACCTCAAAAACTCTACACGAAAACCATCAAACCGTTTGCTACCTCTCGTGGCCTTTATGTGGCTTCCGTGGATGCTGTAAAACAGTATAGTTTTGCTTTAGTAAAGCAAACGGTTACCATCTCACACTTAAAAGCCATTAAGTTACAAAATCCAGCATATTATCCAGCATTAATGCCCAATTTCCCCTTTCTTTACACACAGACGACACAATAAAGAGCGCCAAAACTATATTGATGGTATTTTTTACCCATCAAAGTTACAGAACAAACTTTGTTTCATATTTTGTGCTGTGAAATGATCTGAAAGTAAGGTTTGCTACGTTTTCAAATAAGGTAGCTCCACGCTAATTCATATATATTAACATTAGCAAGATGCGTTATTCCCATTGAAATGAATGGGGAGGAACACAACGCTCAATGTGGCGGCCGTAGCGCAGCTTTGCGCATGCGTAGTATCTAAAGGAACATTAAGTGCAATCTGATCAGACGAAAAAAACGTTATGGTACAGTTCACGTCATTTTTAAATGTGTTGATTTATTGGGATTTTAGCCGGCGATTGTAGAAAGATCAGTATTTCCATTCACATCTAGTTTGAATTACGTGAGTCCTAACTACCCGGAAGACCGACTTTCACTAAATCTTTGGTGTTTCGAGTCTGACGTCATCACGCAACCGAGTTTTTGGCAAGTTTAACAATCATAGGTAGTTAAGATGGTTTGAGTTAGGTAAAGGTTAGGGGAAAGGTTTTGTAAGACTTGAAACACCAAGGATTAAGTCAAAACCAACAAGCCATGTAGACGGATCTGACTAGAAACACCAAGGATTTAATGAGAGCCCGGGAGACACGTTGCAAACATGGCCAATGAGTAGCACGACTTCCTTAAACAGACTTTGGGTAAATCTCACTGAAGGCAACTTGATAGTGACGTCAAATGACGCGTTTGCCCCAAGTTCAGAAGTAGGATTTTCGAATTCAAGAGACATTTTAGAGAGTCAGTAAAAAGCAAAGGTCGGATTGGCGGGTTAGCAGGAAGTGGGTGGAACTTTAACTGTAAGTGGGCTGTACAAACCTCCAGAGGATTTTGATTGGTTCAGTTAATGCAGTGTGTTGTAGTATTGGTTCATGGTGGTGGCGGAATATTTTGTCGTTTTGTATAAAAAATACAACACTAACGCCTCCCCAAAACCTTAACCTAAGGTAGACCGACGTTTCGGCAAAAAGCCTTTGTCAAGGTGTCAAAACGTCAGGACAGAAGTGAATGATCGTTTTAATAATTTGTTACATAAATAGAAAAAACTTTAGTGCTCACAGTGGTTTACAAAATTGTGGTTTCTGAAATTAAAATACAAGAATAGGGATAATTATTTTTTTATATCAATGTAAACAGATTGTGTTTCTGAGCGTCTATTTGTTGAGACTTTTATTATGCCGTGCTGCAGTTCTCCGGGCTGCATCAATCACTACTTGGGATTTTAGACATTATTTAGAAAAACCTGTATTGATGTAAAATCTAAATTGAATAGAAACAAGCTATGTGTATCCGGTACTTTAGTTTGTATACTTTTCCCGAAAAAAGCACTGAACACTTAACCATTTCGTCAAGGAGCCCTTCAAGCCCCCACGAGCGTCTGCCAACTTTGAGGTCTGTTCAACATCAGAAAGATGAGTGCTTGTGCGTGTCCCCGTGAGAAATGATTGTTCTGCATCTTGTTTTTTAATTGCTGTGTTTGCTACGCTCAAGGACGGAAGTGTCACTGTTTAACACGGATCCTGGGAATTCACAGCCGATGTGAGCTTTTCAATCAAGAGATTAATTGGCAGATTTTAAGCTTGCGGCACGCTCGCGCGCAGTCAGGGATTCTTCTCCGTCGAGGGTTTTTGTCACATGGGACGAGAATAGCTTCCGGAAGATTGTCATCTCTGTTTGGTGTGAGGAGTGTTGCTGATGAAGCTATGATTGAATGACGACGGAGATGCTGAAAAATCATCGATAGCATCCGCGTCGTCTGATTGGCTGCTGTTCTGCCTCCTGATGCTTCTGGAGTGATGGAGGGAGGAGTAGGCTACACGTCTGCACTCAAAAGTAAACGCGGATTTATAGTTCTCTTTGATTGAAGATGCGTTTGAAGACATCAAAGGGGCATAAATGCTTGTCGACACTTTACTTGGTTTTGCTGAATAGTGCATTAAAAACAAGTGTTTTATTTGGTAATGTGTGTGTTTTAATGATGTGCTGTCTATGGTCTTGTTCTTTCTGACAGAATAGTTGGATCAAGTAATGAAATAATGAAAAGATATTTAATGTATTGATAAAAAACAATTATTCATAATGAGATCTTAATTCGAGGTAATATAATGCTAATTTTTTGTTCTTTTTTTCTAAAGATTGAAAATAAGTGTTTTTAAGTATTCTGCATCGGTTGGCAATAAATCGCAGGCAGAAAAAAATCGCAACTTGTTGAGTTGATATCACTCAGCTCTGAATATTAAACAAACTCCGTTAAGCGGCATGAGGGCCTGTATACGCCTGCCGTTGGGTTTTTCGTCCATTTCTGTTTAACATTGTTAGCTAATGTACTTTAAAATTAAAATATAATTTAGATATACTGTTTTGTTGCCTTTTATTATCTTCATAAAAAAATGTCCTAATACTTTTTGTATTAATGTGACCATGGACAACAAAACCAGTCTTATGGGTACATTTTTTGAAATTGAGATTTTTACATAATATGAAAGCCGAATAAATGAGATTTCTAAGGATGTATGAGTTGTTATAATAGAACAATATCTAGCTGAGATACAACTGTTTAAAAATCTGGAATCTGAGAGTGTAAAAAAATCTAAATATTGATAAAATTGCCTATGAAGTTGTTAATCAGGGGAACTTTAGCAGGCCATCCACTCACAAAAATAAAGTTTTTATATATTCAAGGTAGGAAATTTACAAAATATCTTCTATATATAATATAATATCTTCGAAATATCTTCGATAATTTCGACCCAATTTTTTATCTTTTATGTTCACGTGCTACTTAAGACTGTTTTTTTGATCCAGGGTCACAAATAGTGTGCAGGGAACAAAATACCTTTCTACCATTAAAAGAATAGTTCAACTAAAAACAAACATTCTGTCATTGTGTATTCATCCTCATGTTGTTCAGCCCCTGAAAGGTTCTTTGTTATGTGCAACACAAAAGAAGATATTTTGAGAAATGTGTTTTATTCAAGTCAGTGGGGTCCAATGTTGTCTCGTCAATGTTTCTCAAAACATCATCTTGTGTGATCTACAGGAGAAAGTCGCACAGGTTTGTAATGATATTTTTGGTGAACTCCTCCTTCAGCAGAACATTTTTACACATCTAACTGCTTCTCCGATTGGTTGTTGGACACAATTAATGACCCCACAGTATATAATGCATATGAATCTTTCCCGGTTGGAGACCGTGTGATTTATGAGTATACTCAGACTCTGCAGTCAGTTGTGCTATTCATGGTTATTAACACACCCACATATCATGTCAGAGGTCCTCTTCTGCTCTAATATTATCATCTGAAGTGCACACAATTCTGATCCATACTTGGCATGTAATCTATGAGAATATGCATTAAATGATGTTTTGCCAGACAGTAAAATTGACAGCGTTGCTCTTCGAGGAAAAATGGTCCAAAATAATGCTTGCATCATTTACAGGTGCGTTTATAAAATGTCCAATAAAATCCCCCTTTCTATCCATTAGCATTCAATTTGGATGGAAAAAATCAAAATAGATATTTAAAATTTAATCTCGACCGCCTCTGAATATAGTTTAACAAACTTGGTTTCTACCTATATTTCTAGGTGTTGTCCAGGTGCAAATACGGACCATATTGCATGTTGTGTCAGAAAGACGGGGCAGAGAATTACTAGATGCATCACAAAGTCATTCTTGTCTTGATTCACATTTGCGATTTTTCTAGGAAACATTTCAGCTGGTGAGACTTTATTTGTTGAATTGTCACTGGTGTAGACATCCAAAATGTGTGGGTTAGGTTGTGTATTTCAGTAAGCGCTGTATGCTAAATGTTCAGTAGTCTGTGCGTGTGGCGCTTTTTCATTAGTGAATCAGCTGTGATTTACTTACTTCTTCAGTTTGAGCCCTGGAGAGCCAAGCACGCTTCTTGGAGATAAAGAGAAATTGCAGAATGTACTCTGCGCTCGATTGTGACATCACAGATTAGAAATGAAATCCAATGCTGGAAACGTCAGTTGACGGAACGCTGGAATGATTGCCGGTATTTAGCCCGGCCGTTTACTCGAGCAGTCAGTAATCATGCTCATGTAAGAAATTATTGCCTGGAGGTTTCTCCCCTGGATGCTTTTCTCATTCAACTGATTGTTTGTGAGATATGAAGAGATAGCTGATTAGCTTCAGTATATGCCGCTTCAAAGCTAAAATCTGTTATTTTACTGCAGTAGCTGTAAATGTGTAAGGATGTGTAAGAAATGTGGGCCGGAAAGAGTAATCATCCTCATATTCACTAACCATCATCTTATACATCACAGCGGATGCATGTTTTTTCCTTTTTATAAACATTAAGGGTGGCTGATGCGTGACATGTCCACACCTGCACTGTTACATCCACTTGACCAGCGGTGCTGATGCTGAGGCTGGTGTGAAAAGAATCATTGTGTCATCTTGCATCCAATGGACCTATGTGTGAAAGAACGCCTCTAAGGATGTGAACATTGCGTTTTCACGAATTTCACACACCATGTATCATTACGCCCCCTGAAAAAAACAGAACATGTTGTGTCTTGAAGTGAATTCTTCAGAAATAAACAACGTTCATGTCTGTCTAGTCTGGTTTGTGTTGGTTTGTGCTGGTTTGATGTCAAGCTGGTAAAGTTTGGGTTCCTGCCCCCTTACAAAAAATAAATATACTTTTTTAAGTTCATTTTATTATGTATACTTAAGTACATTTTAGGTTCATTATATTTTACGTGTACTTTATGCAGTAACTATACTAAAACCATTGTATTAGTCGTATGAGTGAACCATTTCAACACAGTCTCACAGGAATTGGTGACCCTGTAATCTATTATTTCATGTTTACTGACACAAATTTCCCCCTTTTTTCGTGTCAGTCAGCTCAACTTTAAAACGAATCAATTTTAATATCTGGTATCTTTCGTATATAAATATATATCAACGCAATTTGATGGGAATTCTTACTTATTTAACCAGGTGGCTCATTCGTGTGAATTCCTTTGTCCTACAATCTCATTGTTTTCTTAGAATTGTCCCCTGTGACATTAGGTTGAAGGGAAGCCATTTATCGTTGTTCTGCCATCTCGTGAAATTCGCGATTTAGCTAAATTAGCCTTTGAGGCTGTGATTTTAGGGTTTGGGGTGAAATGTTGGTTAGCCACTTCCTAAAATATGTCCGACTTCTTTTAATGTCAGCTTATAAATATATAAATTTAAATACAAACAAAGTCTGTGTATTGAAAGTCGTGCTGAGTGACATTAAAAAAACTGACACAAACATTTTTTAATATTCGTGTCCAAGAACACAAATTAATAGATTCCAAATTTTGTGTCTATGCCACGAACTGCCGTGAGACTTTGATTTCAAGCCTACTTGGGACAAAATTGGCTCACTTTTAAGTTCATAAAGGTATACTTTTGAGTATACACGTTAAAGTACACTCTATTAATTTATAGGACAGTATGTGAACTACATGAAAAAATGTTTTAATAGGCTGTGCAGGAGTAAACACAACTAAGCCAGGTGTACTTGGATTATTTCATTATGCTGATAGTATTATACAATACCTTGATCAAAAGGTTAAATATAGAGTAAATAAACCTAGACTTTTCTGCCACAATAAGTAGGCTGTACTTGGTCCTTAAAGTATACAGTATAATTTATATTTCGTAGTGCAAATAATTAGACTGAATATATACTTTTTCTAATTAAAAGATCTTGTATAAATGTATTTTTGTATGTGTAACTTATTTACTTATTCAGAACTACTTATAAACTTTGCATTTATTTATTTATTCAACAGCCTTTGAATTACCAAAGCCTTACAGACGGCCTACTAGGTTTCAAACTGAATGTCATGCTCTCAATGATTGTTAAAAAAACACCTTGCATGTGAGAACATTGTGTTACGTAACACATTCATTATCATTTCAGGTAAACAACCACAACATGAAATCACTAGTGGAGAATCATACATCGTAAGACGTGAATATTTTCCAGGAGTGAATGAGAATACGGGCCCATCGAAGAACTGACTTGAAACAGCGTGACATGATAGATCGGTTTCTGTGTAGCCTGAAGCGAACATGAGTACACAAACCCCCCACATACTGCTTTTCGTTTCTTCCCTATCTCCCTTCCTCTGTTTTCTATCAGTCTACATTATTTCTTCACGCTTCGCGCCCAGAGAAAATCCCTCGCCTGCGATCTGCGGGATATCCAGAGACACAGCGAGGTTTGAACATCTGCTGTTGCGTTCAACTTCTCTCGCCGTCTTGAGTAATGACTGTACTGCTAACATTGCCTGACGGAGCCACGCACACCCTCGAATCATTTGCACAAGTATAAAAACATTACGAACCACACGGGCACTGCGTGTGCACATCACATGATTTCCTCTTTACTATGATATGAGAACGATCAGTATGTTTAACTGATACAGGGCTGGTGAAGAGCTCTCGTGTGTGTGTGTGTGTGTGTGTGTGTGCTTGTGTCATTGATCCATCCAGCAATCTCTCCATCAAGCAATCTGTCCATCCATACATCCTCTCTGGTTTATCTGAACATCATTCCATTCAAGTGGAACCTATAATCTCCCGCGCCCACACGTTCTCCGCCACCCACCTCCAGATTCTCTCCTGCTCATTCACGGTCACATTGTCGTCTTCACTCATCTACCAATCAATTGCTGGTAACAATTATCATTTATCCACCTCCTCGTGCATTAATCAGCTGCCTGTTGTTCGTGTCAATGGCAAGAGATAAACACACTTAGTATTTATATTTAGACGATAATAATATATATATAACCCACTATTGTTTAAAAGGTGAGGCTCACAGATCTCCCTTATATACAGATCTGCAACAACTAAAGATTATTCAATTTTTTTTTTTAATTATCATTTCTAGATGTTTTGTGGCCATTCCAGTCCAGTGTTTGTTGAATTTCAACAAAATCAAACCTTAGGAGTGACATAAATTCATCAAACAGCAATGTGAAAGACTGACAGCATGGCAAGACCCATAAAAACTGTGATAAAAGGTTGCCACATAAAAAACATATACATATATTTATATTACTTTTCCTAAATACATGTGCAAAATATTACTAACTGTTGTGTCGCTTAAAAGTGAATCTGAACTTGTTTTCTTTGCAGTGTTTGAAGTCTGAACAAATACAGAGCTTTTTTTGTTATCACCACCTGTTTCTCCAGTTTTCATTTTCTCCAAATAAATGTAAATAGAAAAATATTTTTATTTGACATTTGGGAGAAATGTTGCTGGTAATCACAGAATCAAACAAAAATTATAATTTTACCTAAACACATACCTATAAACAGAGTTGGGTGTAACTAGTTACTAAATAATTAGTTACTGTATTTGAATTACTTTTCCCTTGAATAAGTAAAGTAAGGGATTACTCTTATTTCCTCTGTAATTTAATTAGTTGCTTCTGATGTAATTAAACTAAATACTGTGTGTAATATATGTGTGTGCAATAGTGGAATTGACATCAAAATTCAAAGTTTAACTTTATAATCCATGCTTTAATTTATAATTCTCACAATTGTAATACTTCGGTCTATTAATAATAATACTTTATGTAGTTTTATATGATTTATCTGAATGAATTAAGAGTCTATCATCGAGTCACTTAACTAATCAATGTTGTTATAGGATATAGAAAGGAATTAGTAATACGTAGTTAAATACTTTTTGGAGGGAGTAATTTGTACAGTAATCTAACTACACTATTGAATATATAATTAGTAATTAATTACTTTCTCAGTGTAACTTACCCAAAACTGCCAATAAATAGTAAATTCGGAATAACTGAAAATATTTTGGATTGGTTTCTAGCATCTTTGGTTTAGTCAATCAAGCGGCTTCTTGAGGTCCTACCTGGAGATGATGTTAAACAGCATTGATTGTTCTATTCTAGGCTCTTATTTTCTTCCTTTCTTTCATTTAGCCAGTCTAAGGCTTCCATTACACATATAATTAGATAGTTGAAACTAAAATCGTTTATGCTTAAAGCTGTTTGTGAAAAAGTGATTGTCATTTCAGCAAACACCTTTTATATCAACATGTTTGTGAGGGCAAAGAAAACATTTCACTCCAATGAGCTGTCCATTATAAAGACGTTTTTGTTAGTTTTCACATCCAACAAATGACAATTGTTGATGTACAATAATATTGTAAAGCAAAACAGTAATGTGGAACGCACAGTTTTTGTTTGTTTGAGATTATGTTGAAATCTCTGACTTGGATCTGTCCTGTGAAAACAGAATGTACATTTTGAACAAAATGTATTAAACAAAAAATGAACTCTCTAAATCCTTTCTCTCACTTGCAGTGTTTGTTTGCTTGCTGGGTTTGCTTTACTATAAAGCAAAAGATATAATGGCAGGTATTTCTGAAGAGCATTCAACTCTTAAAAAGGTTTATATTGATGTATCCGTCATTATTTCAATCTTTCCATTCCCAAAATGCTGAATTTTCAGGGATCTGCCGTTTTTTCACACTTGTCCTATGGATATGCTTGTTTTAGCATCCACTATGTGACCAGCATATATTTTCTCAATATTGTTATGTAAACAACGTGATGACTTTCAATCCTAGTGCTTGTTTCTTTAAAGCAATTTTGCAACAATGCAAAACTGTGAAAAAGGCTATTGAAGCAAAATTGAGATGGAGGGCTTAACCAAGATGGCTGCCAAGGAACTGACTAACATTAATCGGATTTAAATTGCATACTGATTACGTGACTAGCACTAGACTACTAGCATTTCAAGTATTCAGGATTAAATCAAGCAGATGATAACCAGGAGCTATAACATTTTGCTTTAAGTACGTCTGCCGCACCTGACGCAGCATTTAGTAGTTTCGACTGGAGCTCAGGGGCTCATCCAAAACACAGACTATATTACTCATGAGCAGCATTGATGGGCATTATAAACTGCAGCTTTGACTTAGCGTACGGCGTGCTGTGTTTTCAAGAGGGAATCTCTGTTTAGCTGTGCTGAATTCTGAGGCTTTGAAGGCAAAGCCTTGCTGAAGGGTAAATAGTTGGTATGGATCTGTTGTTTTTGACATATGGGAGTTTGAAGTCTTTCACAATAATTGGTTAATGATCTCTTCAATCATTAAAAAGCATGAGGAATTTTAATTATTTTTTAGGCAATTGAAGCTCAAACGATCTATTGATCCACACTGTGTCAATACAAAGAGGCGACAAACAAATGAGGCGACAGGGCCGTCTAGAGCCTGTTACACACACATCAGCGTTTACACTGTGATTGAGACGATGTGAGGTGTGTTGTGTGCTGAAATGAGCAGAAAATGTGTTAAAAACTGTTCTGCAATGTAGGCCTGTAGGAAACGATAAAAACACAAAATAATGAAGTAAATCAGCATTTGTTTCAGGTTTTAGACACAGTGAACCATGCACACTCTTAAACCATGCACACATGAACAAAAATACTGTAGTATACTAAGTTTACTATAGTAAACTGTAGTACAATTTTTAGATATGAAGGTGTTTTTGAATCTTGCTAGTAAATATTAAAGTATACAGTACCGTTAACTTCAGTTTTGTGTACTAAAGTAAATATCGAAGCATATACACTCCTAAAAATAGTTTTCAGATTACTATATAGTTAAGATTACAGTATAGTTAACTCCAGTAAATAAAGTGTTGTACAATATACTGTAGTATACTTGAATTTATTTCAGTTTAATACAGTAAATATTAAAATATACTACAATACTAACTTTAGGTTGTGAATTGGCTAAGGTCAATATTACAGTATTCTATAGTTTTGTATAAAAAAACAAAAATTTGTATACAGTTAATATAGTGTTGTATAATAAACTTTAGTATACTTGGATGGATTTAATTCAGTTTAACATAGTAAACTTTAAAGGATACTACAATACTAACTACAGTTATTTAGTTTACTACGGTTAATATTATGGTATTCTATCATTTACTTTAATAAATATAGTCTTGTATAATATACTAGCTGTACTTGAATTTACATTTTAGTTTAATATAGTGAATATTAAAGTATACCATTCAACTTACTTCTGCTTACTATAGTAAACATGAAAGTATACTGCAGTTTTATTCATGGTTTATCAATTTATTAATGTCAATATTACAGAAAACCGATGTATATAGTACACTAATAGTCTACTATAATATACTGCGGTATACTTTGATTTAGTTTTCTATAAATATTAACATATAGCCTACCAAATTATTAACTATATTTGATCAATTGACGATAGTTAATACTACAAAATACTATTTAGTTTGGTAATATACCCAGCGTACTGAAGTTTACTCTCGTAAATCTAACGTATATCACAGTATTCTTTTATCTGAATAAATATTGTATTTTGTTAAACTTGGGGTTCGGGTGTAATTTAAAGTTACCGTGTCCTCTTATTTATTAAATTTAGAATTTAATTTAAGTTAAAGATGTTCTTCATCAACCAAAAACTTCATTTTCTGTGTAGGGCCACAGCTCTGTTTTACAGCTGAAGCTTTACCGATGTGAAATCACCGTGATCTGCACTTGAAAACCATTTTTGGATGTCTGAATGTTCACTTAACTTATAAAGATCTCTTGAAACTTCTGCTCATGCTCAATGAATCGTACGAATCCAATACTTTCAGATAGTTCTCAACACGGCTGTGCATTTGATTTTGTCTTTCCGCAGGAAGCTCAGCGCGTGTGGCTGCTCTTGTATTCTCCTGGTCTGGACGGCATGTTGAAATCCTTGAAAGTATTAGTGTCACATCCTCTGCTCAAGATGCAGAGCGTGTTCGCATAATCTGACTGTGAGTGGTCTTTCTGTCTCCGGGGACCTGCACGCTCATCGGCTGTAACACACAAGCAAACGCAGGTTCATATCAAAGGCTAAAACTACTAAAGCTGCATGGCATTAATCACTGTCCTGTCCTAAACCAGGGTGTTCGGTCAGATTTGTTGTGTAAAATCCCATGCAGTTTTGGTTTCTGTATGCATTCACACATCTTAAATGTAAATGTAGGATGACAGATTTTTCTATTTGTATGAGTATTTCTTGAAAGATGCTGTACGCTATTTTTGTTGTTGTCATGCATAAAATGTACATAACACTCGACAGATGTCACTAAAATGAATGGCTCAAGAAATCACACCTGTCTGTGTGACAGCCGGCTATAAAGAGTGAAAAAAATAAAACAATAGCTCTAAAACTATCTTTGTAGACTATGCCTACCGTTGACTTCGTAGACAAAATTTTAAATGATCTCGCATTTAAGTTGGTTGAGATATAAGCATCTGCTAAATGATTTAAGGTGCATTTGTCATTTTTCGGAGGATCTATTGACAGAAAATCAATCTATAACACATAACTGTTTCTTCAGGGGTGTTTAAAGATCTAACATAATGAGACATTATGTTTTTATAACCTTAGAATTAGATAGAAATTCTATCTAAATGCAGCGCGGGTCCCCTTGCATGGAAGTCATCATGTTTTTTCTACAGAAGCCCTAAGCGGACAAACTGCATTTTGTAAATATCATTCGCGAAAGAATCGAAAACCTGATGACATCCTAATCCTCTCTCAGCCTCCGTAGTGCTCAGAAAGGGATGGATGGATGGGAGTTGTTGGTTGCAATTTTCAACCTCACCACTAGATGCAGCTAAAATTACCCAGTGGTCCTTTAAATGTGAATTACAAAAAATCTGTGTGTGGCCTCGCTTTATTAACCAATAATAATCGCCCCGTCTGTCAATCATGTTGGTGATTTAGTACCTTGGAGTGTGTTGTTTCACTGAGTACATCCATTAATTGTGCACATAAATGTCTGACTGTCCCTTTAAATCTTCACACTCTCTCCTGCAATTCTAGTTAAAGTTCACGATCAGCAGATGATTCATCGTCTTTATTGAACCTTCCCGACACTCAGCCGGTATGAGAGAAAGGTGAGAAAATTAAAAGTTTATTGTCAATAGCCGCTCATTCATCACATCTTATTTATTAGATTATGAGGTGGAAACAGAGTGTATTATGGCAGTTCATCTTCTCCAACCCGACTTGGTCTGACAGCTGTGAACTGTAGCAATAAGATATCTTGCTGACTCTTAAAGTTCTCAAAGCCTCTGATGGAGGTAGATGTAGATTAGACTTCACATTTGACACATTAGGAATCGGTAGGCTTAGTTTTTATATTAAAAATGCTGGCAAGACGCTGGATTTATGGTTCATCTTTGCTCCCACAAAATATACTTTGAAAAAAATATAATAAAATATTCTATATTTATAATAATAAATATTAAAATACACGTTTAAAAGCTGTTTATTTAAATACAAATTCAAGTTTTTATTCAAGTAAAAAAATGATTTTATTTAAATATTTTGTTTAGTTTTTATTTAAATAAAATAATGTTTTTATTTAAATAAAATAATGTTTTTATTTAAATAAAAAAACGTTTTATTTAAATAGAAAATGTTTTTATCTGAATAAAAAAATGTTTTTATTTAAACACATTTTTTTGTTTTTATTTAAAAAACAATTAAGTTGTTTATTTAAAATAATTAATATTGAAAATAATAATATTAACATTATAGTCTATTTTTATTTTCTCTTAATATTTGTGCATATACTTAAGCTAAACAATTCTAGAATTCCTGTTTTTTTGTTCATTTTTATTCTATTAATTTTCACTTTATGCTGATGACTTATTGAAAAAGATCATCTTAATAACATAAAATGGGAAACTCCTTTTTATGAGCAAAATTTTGAGCCAATAAACTCCTTCAGACATTCTTGTCTACGAAACAGTTTTGATTTTTTAAACCATTCTTTTATATAATAATTGGCAGAAAATTTCATATGCTGCGGCTTTATTTTTCTACCCCCCTCAAAGAAAAAAGAAATGGCAATTACGCCTTTTCTTATCGAGCTTGCCCTTGGTTTAGAGCATCCGAGGGGAGCGTTCCTACTCCTTGTTCTACAAAAGAAATTATCACATACGGCCAAATGGGTTCTTTCTGTACACATGGTGAGGCCGTGTGTTAAAACCATTATTATACAGCCTGGATTTGTTTCTCCTTCAGATTGTTCTGTGACTTTCTGGTCCTTTTGTGTTCTGTCCGTCCTTCCTTCTTTCCTGAATTGTAGGTTTTACACAATGTTTCTTCCAAAAATCTGGCTGTCAAATGCAAATGTATGTGCATGCGTGAGCTCTCGGCTCCAGATAAACACTCGTTTCTCCGTGCGCTCATTTGAAGAATGCAAAGACAATCACAAGTAACCATGGTAACAAATGTAAGCCTTTGCAAACAATAATGAATTTGCAGATAAGCCATAATATCAAACATGTAATACTTAAATTGGGGTTCGAGCTGATTTAATATAACACAATGGAACTCAGACAGGTGCGTTTCCTCCTCTCTTGAGTTCTCAGGAGCTCAGAGATTTGCTTGACGGGGCGCGTAAATGAAGGTCTGTCCTGTGTGACGTACGAGATTAAGGTGGCAGGATTATGAGCTGTTTCACGGGAAAAGGGAGATGGCTAATCTCTCCTCTGCAGGCTGAAGAAAATCAGTTTTTTCCTCTAGCGGGTCTTTGGCTTCTAGCAGAGGCCTGGAGTGATGTGTCCTTTTCCACAGGGCGTTAAACATCCCACTTTTATATCAATTAGTATTCTTTACACACGGAGAACAAGGTGAGCCAACGTAGGTATCATGAACCCTTTAGCACGTTTTGCCAGTTTGCCCGCAGCAAAGTCTGTTGAATCACAAACACCCCCAAATTATGCAGATTGCCACGACATGAACTCATTTGAACAGATAAGCATGTCGTTGCTTTATAATCGCTTTAATTATATCAAGGATTTGTTTTATTGTTATCATTGATGTGAGCCGAGATACATCACTGGATTTATGTGGCAGGAGACAAGGATTATATATTTGAAATTGCTGCCGTGGCAACATCCCCATCCCTCCTCTACTGCACAGGAGAGCAGGAATGGGTTCCTCTGAAGAGCACGATGGGAATAAGACACGAAACACCTGCTCTGCCTCGATAATACTTCACTTTGTTAGATTAAGATACGGGACTAACAACGGTTAGTATGAGAGAGATGTGCATTTTGTATCACTTCAATTTTTACGGCTGTCAAACGATTAATCGCAAATAATTTGTTTATATGTAATTTTTAAGTATTTCTGAATGTAAATAAAAACATCTTAATATTTCCTAATTAAATATACATGTAGGCCTATGTGAATATTTTTGTGTTTATAAATACAAAATTAAAATGCACAGAACACAGACATATAATACATAAACAAAAACTGTTATTCTGGATGCGATTAATCGCGATTAATCGTTTGACAGCACTACTTCAATTGTCTCTGTGTCTCAGATATTTCTCCGGAGAAAAAGACATCGAAGTCTCCCAAAAGTTTCCATTAGAGTTGGAGATATCACAAACTCCGCTCAGATTTGTCTGCGATCAAAAGTCAATATTATTGAAGATCTCTCTCCTAACATTTCCCAAATACATATTATTTCATCTCTACAATCTACATTCATTTTACACCTCCATACTCCTCAGGTAACAATTGTCAATTTTTTTGTTTTCATTTAGTTTTAGGAGAAACATCTCCAAGAACGTTGATACTTGAAACACAACTGAGAACTCCATCAAATCTCTTGATCTGTGAAAGAAGAAACCTCTCAGCAATAAAATGTTTGTATTTTTTATGTTATGAGAACACACATCAGCTATTAATTAGAATATCCTGTGATCGGAGTGCCAAAAAATCCAGGGGACATCTATAGACTATAGAATAGAGAATTACTTGCAGCTCATTATCATATGACAATGCCCAAGCAACCAATCCGATTTTCTTTAAAAAAAAAAAAGAGTAATCGCATGGACAAGAACATCAAGCATCACGACGGCCTCTTCAGAAAGAGTAAGCATTCATTTCCTTTCTAAAAAAAATGATCTTTTTATTGCTATTCTACCAAAATTTCCAACATTATCACTGGGGAAATAAACCCCTGAAAACAATCAGTTCTACACTGCAAGCTATTTTAATACCAGTATAACCTTCTTAAAAGCAAATGTGCTTTCTTTCTCGTGATTTTTCGTTTGGTCTCCCATTTTGAACTCATATTACCAAAGTGATTTCACAGATTCATGGTCCAAAGAGTGCTCAGTATGTGTTTGGGATTAGGACATCATGATTGACAGCCGCTGACGAACTGGACAACAGGTCTGGCAGGAAAGTGAAGAGATCATGAAATGTGGCAGGAATTGCTCTCTTCTTCTGTCCTTCTATTTCTCTCATCACATTTACTGCCTCTTTGAATATAGTTCATATCCTCTCCTGTGCACGGATTCATTTTTAAATGTTTAATAGTCTTTAAACGATCGTGATTACTGTCTGTATAATTATGGAGCTTTGGATTAAAGTGACATGTCAATTTGTCCTTTTAAAATGATTTTGTAATAGTCTATTCTGTCTTGTCTTCGCTTTTGTTAACTGGGAATAAATGTTTTTTCTTTAGTTTGTAGTTGACATTCGTGTGTTATGTAATACAGAGTACACTTTATATCTGATGCATTAATGCTTGTAAACCATCAAATAAGGTTTTCGTGCCAAATTGGTGTATTTTGCCGCACAAACAGATGAGTTTTGACGGATTTAAACTGGAGCAATATTACAAAATATTGCTTTGGAGTTAAAAACACACACTTTAGATTCAGCAGTGTAACGTTTCTTGCTCTGAAGAGACAACTAGATTTTTTCTGCTGTCTGTAACACTATTTTCGGTCGATTTTTGAGCTATTTTATTTTATTGATGTATGCAGAAATGGGACAATTTCTCACCATCCATCATTTCATGGTCAATAACAGCAGAACACCAGGCAGCGAAATGGAAAATGGTGTCTGAGAATCCTGCCCACTGCTCGGCCCGGTGCGTACGGTAATAACTCATTCAATCATTAACTCTGCATAAACATAACGCACACATGCACACATCACAGTCTGGCCCTAAAGCAAGAACACACTTTTAGAAAAATCATCCAAGATGCCTTGTCTTCTACATATGGTTTCTTCTGATGTGTTCCACAATGATGTCCTGTCAGTCTGCTGCATTGAATAATGTTATGGCCTCTGGAAACGATTGCATCTTATGTGTCTGTGTTGTTATGATGTCTATAGCGAGCTCCAGAGATAATGTATTTTTGTACGCAAACCCGGGAAGCGATTTAGGATTTTCGGACTTCCGGTTCCATCACCCCAAAGTCTATGGGTTTTTGAATGGGTTTTTGGTAAATCGCCTGAATTAAGGTCTATGGTTAACATACCTCATTCTATGACATAAAACACATCAATTATAACCCTCGCGTGATTTTTTTAAACCCTTATTGTGTCTTAAAAATGGCGGTTGCTAACAAGTCGATAAAAGCAGCTATTTCCTTTGGCGGGGACGTTAGACATCATCGCGCATTTTAATCTTACAAAGATGCAACATGGGCACAAATCTCTTAAAAGGAAGATGCGGATTCATTACCAGGGTTAGTACTTACCAGGAAACACATTTTTAATCAACTTTGAGTTGTAGGAGGCTTGGTGGGGGGGATATACTGCAACCTTAGTGTAGTCTGTTTATAGCATCGTGTTAGCTTTTTTTTGTATTTCAGCTTCAAAAGTAACAAATGTTGTGTTCATTTGTAAAGATTTCAAACGTCCAAACATCTCTAACCTTTGTTAAACAAAGAGCTTTATTTTGTGCAACCTTCCAAAAGTCGATGGGAAAAATGCTTATGCTTTCAGTCGAGGGAACCACGCAGCCCTAGCTTCCGGGTTGGCCGACAAAAACAATTCATCTCTTTGGCTCCCTGTTCCACTTGTAGTGTACAATGATAAAAAAATCCATATACTGTTGTTGCATTGAAAAAATCCATGGGGCAGTAAACAACTACTTTGCAACCACACATCAGTGTCGGTGTTTACAGTATATAGATTATGTTATTTCTAAGAAAATGTTGGGTGGTTTCAATATAAACTCAATTCGTAACTCATTTACGGAGTCGAAACTCCTTCGAACTGAAGAGTTCTGCTGTGTTTACACGAAGACAATCATGGCGCCATATTCAAGAACTTGAACCTTGAGACCCGTTTTCAAAAGTTTGAGTATTCCTTCCCTCCAAACTTTACTATCGAGTAAACGCACGGCCAAAACACAAAAGTTTTCCAATAAACGGTCTCTTAGATGGAGTGACCTGTACTTGAACCTATAAGTCTCCTCCATTCAGATTGTTAGTTCTCTCTCTCTCTCTCGCTCTCTCGCTCTCTCTCTCGCTCTCTCGCTCTCTCTCTCTCTCGCTCTCTCTCTCTCTCTCTCTCTTTCTATCTTTATTATTCAGGTGTTTTCTATTATTTATTGACTGAAAAAGTATGGGATATTTGATTCCTGTTAAGTTAGAAAAATATTCGAAAATATTCGAATGGGGACCGTTTATTGTCAATGCAAATTTTAAAACTTAATAAATAACAAAAATGTATGAAGTGCCCGTTGTCCAATCTCATTAATTTTTTTGGTATATTTTTTGTAAAATATATTTTTATAAAAAAAATAATTTCAATTTAACAAAGGCCTAGTCCTGGCTTAAGCTTATAATCAAGTATACTTTGAATCCCAGTAAAAAAAAACTGTGATTGAGAAATAATGAATCCTGTGATTGATCGCTGTCATTTACTGCTTGAACTTTTCAGCGTTGCGGAACTATAAGTTCATGTTTTCAATTTAAAGTTTATTTGGTACATTCATTTTGTGCCAAATTAATTAATACTGTCAGTAACAGTAAACAAAACTTTAAGGTTTGTAATTTTTGTGCGAAGATTGAATCTCATTGGTACATCATTATCAGATGAATCAATATATCAGTCGATCCATCTCTAGCCAGAATACATTTTATATGTCAAGGTAACATAGAAACCTTCTCAAAGGTGCACAGCCTGTTCTAAAAGAGTAGTGTTCTTAATTCCCTTCCTTTCTGAACTTCTCCCGTCAGGGTTAAAGTTTCTCTTCAGCCTTTCATTCTGAGAGCAGAAAGATACAGACACGGGTTCATTTTCTATACGGGCATTCTGCCATTCCTCTTCTGGCTTAACTCCAGCGAGAGAGAAAAGTGAGTGAGTTTTGCACGACACTGCTGACTGTTCAAGGGCACGAGCAAAGAAGCAATTCACCTCGTAGCGTACTGTATATATAGATATCTCAGCTCAGCTAAAAAACAAAATATTATAAAAGTTCAAGACTGTTTACGTGTGTGTGTGTGTGTGTGTGGGTGGTTGTTTCTGTCAGTTCATCAGCATCGCTGAACATTTATGTTTAAAGTGAAACGTTACAATCCACATTAAGGTGCCCTATGAAGCATTTATAAATGTGTTCATTCAATCATTAATGATTATTAAGTAATTTACAGATGCATTATAAAGCAGTTATAACTGCATGACTAAAAAGGGGGATTCTAACGAAATACATGTGCAGGTATAAGAAGAACAACATAGGATAACACCCTACAGTGTCCAGTCTGACAGCCTATAATGCAAACAACATCAAGATAGTAATAAACCTGCTTTGGAGTCAAATAAATAATGAATAAATACATTAATTTAGCATTTATAATATGTGGTTTGAAAATGTATCACGATTTGGCAAGTATTTCATTAGAAAGGCGCCTCTTATTCATGCTGTTATAACTGCTTCATAATGCATTTGTAAATGACTTATTTATAAATGCTTTGTATAGGGTACCTTAATGTAAACAGTAGCATTTCGTATTACGGTCACACTTCAGTATAGGGGGCAATTCTCGCTATTAACAAACCGTCAACTACGACTTTTCCCCAAACAACTCTTTATTTGTTGCTTATTAATAGTTTGTAAGGTAGTTGTTGGGTTAAGGTTTTGGGTAGGATTAGTGATGTAGAGTATGGTCATGCAGAATATGTGCTTTATAAGTATTAATAAACAGCCAACATGCCATGCTAATAACAACTAGTTAATATTGAGAATTACCTTCTATACTGAAGTGTTGCCCTTATTACTACCTTGCTTTACTTTAAAAGTAAGATGTTATGTCATACTCTCTTATTGACTTTAACATCGGCTGTGGTAGTCCCTGCAATGACTTTTACTCTTTGTGCTATTTTGCATCCAGTGCATGTATCTGCAAAAATTCAGGTGAGTGAGGCTACGTTCACATTTGACTTCTTTTTTTGAAAAGAAGAAGTTGACAATTTTGTTTTTTCTGTAAAAATGAAAAAGGATACAGCGTTGTGGTTACAAATATCAGCCAGCAAAGTTCAAAGGCGACGTTTGTGCACGAAGGCATCTCAGAGAAACAGGCTTCATAGGCAGCGTAACAGAATTCTATCTTAAATATAAACCAGAGAGCTCTTTTGCAATAACCAATCACATACTTAAAAACTACAATACTAATTTAACGCTAGAAATGCAGTCCAAAGATATATAAAGTGAAAATTAAACATGAATTTATACAAAGCTATGCTCCATTTAGTTTTTTCAAGCTCGATCCTACTCGACCAATAACCTTCCTTGCATGTTGTCATGGAAACGAAAGGTCTCGCTTAAAAAAGCGCCTGGAAACTTTTTGTATCACGGTTTACTCCATAGAATGATAATGTAAAACAGACGCTAGCAGCTTAAAGGAGCAGTATGTGATACTGAATTCTAGCAGGTGGGGCTTGGTATCGCAGTCACATTTCAAAATCTTAGCTAGCTATTTTCTCCGCACCTCTTCCTCCTCAGACTCGACGCCAAACTGCCACACACTGACAAGAGTGTAATGGAAAGCATCGACTCTTACATTGTAAGTTTATCTGCAATTTTTTTTAGTTTTGTTGTTTGCTAATATAACTCATTCAGCCGCTCATTTCAGTGTTTGTGTCCTCCGGAGGTCGCATTTATGGGCAATATTGTTGTCTCGTTTACATAACCGTCATAAAATTGTATATCAATCCTAGTCTGTTGTGAAATATAGTAAGTTGGCAAAGCAAAAGTACATGTAAGGGTGGAATCTGCTCTGACCCAGATTGTTTGCTTGCTGCAGTAATATAAAAAAAATACACTAGTTGAAAAACTTCGGTGGGCGGGGTCACACGGACCTAAACAAAAACAGACATTCCGGCCCGGAAAGCACATTTCAGACTAAAAAAACTGTCTGTAGCATTGTTTTTTGGAAAAAAACTATATATGAACTTAACATGTTTCCTGAATATCTATGAACATATTAAGGTATGGTTTTGATTTAATACGGTACATTTATTACAGACAGCACCTTTAAAAGGAGTCAAATGTGAACATAAGTATTGTTGAGATTTACATACACTGTATGCATTTGGCAGAAGTGTATCTAAAAGGACTTACAATGCATTTAAGATAAGCACTTTTTATTAATATTTGTGTTCCCTGGGAACATTAAGCTAATGCAGTGCTTTACTACAGGAATCATTTTAAATAAAAATAGACCATACTGAAGCAATGTAATACTGTTTAGGTATTACAACATCAATTTTCAACCAGATTTCAGAAATGTGGTTACATAAGACATTACTTTTAACACAGCGGTAACAATAGGCTCATGTCAAATTTGACACTCTATGCACACATGGTATTACAGAAAATTCAATTAGCTGTGATGTTTACATGTTTTTCTCCTTCCTTCTTTAGGGGTCTTGAATCACCGTGCCAGCACAGGGATTTCCATTCATCACGGATTCTGAAAGAGTAAATAAACATACGCACAAAGCCCTTCACCGTGTGACATCTGCAGTCTCTGTGAGGTCTCATCTCCGCTCCCCAAACTCTCTGCCCTTTTAAACATTTGTACAGTCCTTAGAGGGGCCACACACCGAGCGTGAAAATGTTAAATATCGACTGGAGGGGGGAGTACAAAGGGCCCGACATCTGGCAGAGCAGGACGCCTTAAAACCCTTTCCTAATGAAGCTGGCATTTGCAGTCTACAGCGGGATGCACGGGCCGCCCGCCCGACGTTTGTCATCCAGTTTTGCAGGGTGATGGAGCCCGTGCCTCAGGCGGTTTGGATGGCAAATTGGGTGGCAAAGTAATTGGGTGGCACATGCAAAGTGTGAGCATCTAAAATTAAACACGGCCTTGCTGTACAGTACATAAAGTGTCTCAGGTAGGACAGAGAAAAGCTTATTAGTGATAATGGGAAGTTTACATTTCGCTAAACACTCACTGATGGCTCCTCCCCCTTTTCAAATAGCTAATAGCATCTGGTTCACCTCAGTGCCTGAAATTTGATTAGAAGTTAAAGTGCAGAATGATGTAATTAAAATGGTGGTTCAGTATTGGTGTGAGTGAAAGACAAAGTTTTGAAAGCATTGTAAAATTTGTCGATGTTTTAAAACATTTTAAAACCAGTTTATAGATATATTTAGGCTAAAGTGTTCATACTAAATGGCAAAAATTGTTGCAATATTGATTTTGATGTAGACTTCACATAGGTGATTGAATTCAAACCCCTTTTAGGTAACACTTTACTTTTATATATAATGCATTATTAAAGTAGTTTTAATGTATTATTTATGCCTTGTAATGCACCTTATAATGCACCGTAATGTCTAATGACTGTAACTACAGGTGATACATTACAACACTAATCAATTCATTGTAAAGCCATTGCGCATTGAGTCCGAAATTTGCGCACGCTGAAAAATTAGTACGATCTCACACTGTGTCAATCACATTTACACACTGACTCCAATATTTTCGTCCGTCATAAAATAAATATGACTGGGTTCGATTTTCTAAGTTTTTTGCATCTTTAGCGAGCATTTTGAGGGACGTTTTGACAATTCAGAGATACTGGCGGGTGCCAAATACGGAAAAACGCATACGAAGATTTGCTGACTATAGGTGAGAAGACCCTTAATTATTGGCCCTTTTGCTCTAATAATTCATTTGATTTAATGAAAAAATGAAAATGTACAGAAACAGAGATATGTGTATAACATTAACGCTTTCCTGAGGTAAGAGCATTGCGTTAACAACGTAAGGTTGTGGGTTCGATCCCAGGGGATTGCAAATACCTATGTAAAATGTATAGGATAAAGCAATGTATGTCGCTTTGGATAAAAGCGTCTGCCAAATGCCTAAATGTAAATGTAAATGTTTAACATTTACCTGAATGCATTTGGCAAATACTTCAATCCGAATACTCTGACAACATGTCTAAACTGGATGCGACACGACACGACACGACACGACTTAAGACAATGGTACCCATTACAAAATTTTACATTTCGTCCACACTGAAACCTTCGCGATACGACAAACCCATTAAGATCAAGGCATTTCTCACGTCATGCCGCTCGCCTCCATTGTAGATGCTGTGCTAGGCCCCATTATAATTTTATCCGCAAAAATAAATCCTTGCTCTAGCGACAGAGAGTCTAAAAGTTTGTCGAAAAACGTTATTTCAACTCAGTCTTTTAACAAAAAAAACATCAATCTATAGGGCATAATCATAAACATTTCTGTTTTTTTCGTATGTTTTATTTTAAGTAAAATTCTATTTTAATTTCCAGGTTTAAATTACCATATTGGATGTTCTTCACTGAACAGAGACACAGATTCCAGGGCTGAATGTGAGTATAATGACACACTCATGAGCTGATTGCGACCTGTGATTTCAAGAGCCGAGCGAGGGTCATCATGTCTGATTCAGGGTCCTTTATGATCATTAAGGAGCATTCAGATAATTAACACTTTCTCGCCTGAAGAATCAGCTGTTCTGTGCATCAGACTCCATCATGTCTTATCTGTCACGTGCTGTACAAACAAGCAAAATAATTCAAACTTCAGAACTCCCAATGCAGTGTTTTTTGTTCATCAGTGTTGTGTAAATAAATTTCAGCATAACACAACTTTAGTATTAAAAATGGTTTATTGATAAAGTGTTATTTATTAATTGCATTGTTTCCTAAATAGCTTTGATATTTGAATGATTTGTTCGCTGTTATTTCATGAATTGAAATGGTCTTGATTCTGTTTGCAGTGTCTTAAGAAAACACTTGCTGTCATGGAGCCTCTGATGTGTTTCTTATGGCCAGGTGATGCGCTTTTCACTCGCGTTTAAATGAACACATTGTCCTGCAGACATATATTTATAGTGACACAATGAGCTGCATGGGTTCAATCTGATTAGAGGAAGCAATTTTTCACACTTCAGTGCCGTTCAGAAAAAAATCATAAAAGAGGAAACTCAATTATGTAGATTTTATTATTCCAGAATTTAATTAATTTAAAAGACGAACCGAGCAAGAGCATGAAAGAGCGAGAGTTTGAATGATAATCTTAACACAATTCTGAGTGTTTCTGCTCTGTTTTTACACATGATTTGTCTTTGTTCTTGAAGGAATAACCTGTGCCTATTTAAATGCCGTTTTTCTCATATCATCATGGGACGAATGAAATGAATATTGTCAGTCCAACGTGTAAAAAAATCTGTCAGAATGTTAAAATGGAAATTTACACTTTCATATTGATCCAAATTTATTTGCAGAAATTTGATGAGAAATCCTCCTTTTGTATTCCAGGTGAAGGTGAATGACAAAATAGGTTTTTGTCAAGTCATAGATGAGATTTCTTTGATATCTCAACTATTTCTCCTATATTGGGATGACATGTAGGGCAAGTGGAAACTATTGCTGAAGTCTCCTGCATCTCAGTTATTTCTCCTGAGAAAAAGAGTCAGAAATCTCACAAATGTCTCCGTAGAGTTTTAGAAATGACCTCAACAATGTCTCAAACTGAGTTCAGAATTGTAAAGTCTGCGACCAAAATTTTATCTTATTGAAGATCTCAATATGAACTCAAACATTTCTCATCAAATTAACCCAAATCCAGTTTATTTGACCTCTCCAGTCATTCATTTCGCACCTCCATAGTCTTTCTTTTGAACAATTGTCTCACTTTGTTTTTCCTTAAAAAACTGAGGTATGTATGAAAGGGTGGTTTCCTTTGAGTCAGATTGGATGATGAAGAAAAAGTTAATGACATGGATTTTATCTTCAAATATGGTGGTTCTCAAACTTTTTTGGCTTAAGTATATTATCAATTTTACATGTATTTTTACATTTATGCTGAACTGTTTGTTTTACACCACGCTCACCATTCCGCCTTTCTGTTAAGAGAGGGTCTGTTCTTAAAGGAAACCCTTATGTGATGTCCATTTGACGCTAAACCTCTGAGAATCATGTGAAGATGAACAGCTCATCAAAGACGGATCAAAGCTGTTATATCCCACCTTAAAAACTTTCTTAGATGTTTGTAGAGGTCGACAGTGTGTGATTTTACTCATCAGTTTGATGCCATTGATGTCATTGAAGAGCCTTTTAGATCCTGAAGGAAATGAATGGTTATTATATGATGCCCTGCGAGATAATCTTTCTTTTCTAAGAGAGAGTGAAGCCGGATGGTTTAATTACTTTAAATTGCAGTTCATTTTTATCACTCTGGTCTCATTTCATTTATGAGGGTTAGTGTGTCTTCTGTCGACGCTCACTCCCCATTATTCTGAAGCAAATGGCTGATTTCTTCTGTAATGAAACTGTGAGGTTTTATGTCAAGATATGAGAAGAACAAACTAAATTTGCACTTAAATGATTTGATTTTATACTAGATAAAGACTGGAGGTTGATTATATTAGATACGTTCAAATTCAAAAATAAATCTTGTTGTAAATGTGTCTTCTGAACACATGATGGTGAGTGCATCCTCAAATCAGTTGAATGTGCACATTCCCGGTGCATTTTTAGGAATGGTCACAAATAGTGATTGATCAACCTGGAAATCCCTTCATTTTCTGACCTGTTGAGTTGTATTTGCATCACCCAGCTTTGGTTTACACCCGTGATCCGTGGGAAAATGAGGGGATCAGCGATTGACCGAGCGTCCACGGAAGGTGTCCAGCAGACCCCATAGAGAAAACGCTGGAGTGTGATTTCAGCGTTTGTTCAATCCGCTGCCATTCATCAGCGCTCATTAAAGCGCCCAGCGGCTGGTGACCCGGCGGTACAGTGCCACATACACAGAACTCTTTATCCATCCCATCTGTTCCGGTCCATTATTCCAGGAGATGGGCCTCGGTCTGTGGTAAATGTTTTCCAGAACATTATAATCTCTCTCATCTCTTTCTCTCACTGCATGGTACCAACTATACTACTGAGATCCATCCCGTCTCCATGACGACAGGCACAACATGCCTGCATCCTGGTTCTAAATAATGTTCTATGGGCATATAGAGATGGTGAAATTGGGTCATGTTCACCAATGTCTAAGTGTGTAGTCTTGTTTATCTGAAAATTACACTGTAGCTACATCACTATAAATCAGGGCTCTCAAACTATTTATTTCAAGGCACATCAAAATATTTGTTCTCTTTTAGCTTTTCTCTTTAATTGTTATTAAATGTGTGAAATCTAAAGTTGATTTTTAAAATATTTTATGGTAAGATATCAAAAAGATTGCTAGTCATTAATTGCACAATATTCTAATCCTCTGTCAATTCTCTCTCGTTTAGGTGTAATTTCCAAGTAAGTTGGCTGTTAACATTTGTTTTATTACAAACTATTTATTGTATACTTCTTTGTTTATAAATGTATGATAATTTTCCTCTTTGTTTGTGATTTCCTTTTCGTGTCAAGCTGAAAGACAGTGATAGAAATAGTTTGAAAACAGAATCTGAGATCTGTTGGGGACAATAATAATTTATAAATTGTGTGTAATTCGTGAATAATCTTTTCTTGAATAGGCCAGGTGTTGCTGAGACCACCAAATGAAATTCTAAGTTAAATTGCTCAGAAAAAAAGCAGACCTCTCTTCATCAAATTTTACAGTTTGAGGATATATTTCTGTCCGTAGCAAAGATGATGCAGAATGAGTTACACCAAAATTTAAAGCTGAAATCTGTAACTTTTTATGTTAAAGGGTTGGTGCAACGGTGTGTCGTGCATTCCAACATTTACAGTGTTAATCGTGCTGTCTTCTCATGCTTAACATGGTCCACTTGTCAAAAAACGAGTTGGGTGTATTACGCAGTATTTCTGTGCTCGATACACTCCCCCGGAGATTGTACAGGTTTCGTTAAGTTTTTTTCAAACATATAAAACTGTTTCGTAACAATTTTTCTTAGTGCATTATTGGACAATTCTCTCCCGGAAAGGAACGATTCATGCCCACGCGGCAGCATGGAGAGCAGGAGAAGGAGCATGCACAGATGTCACTTTTACTTGTGTGCAGAAGAGAGAGAGAGCATACGTTAGGGAAGTTCAGGTGTTTGTTTGTTCACTACATTTGGGTGATAGGTGTTATATAAACAGTGGTAATAAGGCAGGATTTGGAGATCGTTTGAAACTGATATTTGGAGCCGTCCCAGAGCTAACAGATCGTGGACATGAACCTCATGCGCAATGGGTGTGCAGGTGCTTTAGTTCAGCCTACCCCTCCCCCCCGCACGCAGCGTATGCTTGCGGAAATAATCGTTAAGCCGTATCTATCGTTTATAAATCTGATCAAACTTAATACTCTTCGAAGATACAAAGTATGCAATACTACTCTATAGGTACTCATGATTAAGATGAGATTGACAGAAACCGTGTGTGTCACGCCCGCTTTCAAAATAAACAAACTCAGCATTTGAATCGATTGGGTAAATAAACATTCAGTACTTAAAACTCTTCGCACAATTTATCATTTGAGTTAACGGGTTAGATTCTCCTTGAAACGTCTACCTGCAATTTTATATAGTAAACAGAGGTGGCGATAGAGAGGCAATGGTTATTGATTGCAGGTTTAAACTTATATATATAAATATATATATTCTTATTTCATTTTCATTTTTGTTAAATTAGATACTAAGCATTTTGATACATCTGTAATCCTCTTTACTATACAACAGTTCGTCCTTAAAATTATTTAGCAAGAACCGAAAGGTGTTTTCTGTTCTTTGAGTTGCAAACTCATTCATTTATCTCATGGAAGTACAAACTCCACAAATACATCCATACCCTTTTATCTATGAACGGTGAGCAGGTTTGGCATTTTCAATAGGCTGTGGCCGTTAATGACACCATTAAGAGAGCAGATCTGCTCAGCCCCCACTAATTTATTTATAAGCACACCAGGAACTGATCCTTTGAAATGTGCAACTGACCTTTAGACGGGTTTTCTGAACCAACACAGCCACCCCCACGCGTATAACATGTTTAAACACATTGACTGCTGTTGTTTAGGAAGTGGTCAGTCATTATGGGATCTTACCTGTGACACCAAAAGGAAGGCTTGTGATCGAAAGATGCTACAAATGGTATCCAACATGCCAAACAAAGCATGGTTAGCCTAATAGATTTTGACTATAGTAAAATTAATTTCTGTCAATCTCATATACATCTTGAATACCTATAGAGTAGTATTGCATACTTCGCATCTTCGTAGAGAATTAAGTTTGATCACATTTATAAAAGATAGGTACAGCTTTACGATTGCTTCCGAAAACATACGGCACATACGGGGGGGGAGGGGTAGACTGAACTGAAGCACATTGTCAACAAAACACAGACATCAGTTTCACTCACCGAATGTCCAGCATCTTTTAGCGCTGGGACGGCTCCACATATCAGTTTCAAAAGATCTCCAAATCCAGCGTTATATTCACTGTTTATATAACATTTATCACCCAAATGCAGTGAACAAACAAACACCTGAACTTCACGAACGTATGCTCTCTCTCTCCTGCACACAAGTGAAAGTGACGTCTGCACATTCTCCTTCTCTCCTGTGTCCGTGCCGCATGCTTTTCCGCGAGAATTGTCCAACAAGGGACTAAGAAAAGTTTTTGCGAAACAGTTTTATGTGTTCGAAAAAAAACATCCGAAACCTGTACGACCGCTTGGTAGTGTATCGAGCACAGAAATACCACGTAATACGGCCAGCTCGTTTTTTGACAAGTTGACCATGTTAAGCATGAGAAGACACGTGAAACATTTGTAAAGAAGTCAGAATGAATGACACATCATCGCAGGGCCGCTTTAAGTTCACGGCTGAACATTTTCAACAAATAACAGATAAACAAAGCCACATGTGCTCCACCGATGCCCTCAGATCGCATCAGTGAGCAGAATACCTAAATTCAACTTTTCTCTTTGTTTAATCGAAGCCAAGCGAGGTGTGTGCTTCTCTTTTAATCTCTTTTCTCCTCCAGATAACTCATTTTACTCCCCGCTGACGCTGCATAGTGATGACAGTATTAGGACATGTTTCCAAAGGTATAAATGAGTTTTGGCCAAACAGTGTAAAATCATTTCAAGGGAACTTTCCGGTGTCTTTCATGTTTTAATCTAGGGGTTATTTTAAATCTCTCTTCCAGAAGTAATTACAAAAATAAGGAAAAACGTGCTGTGTTGATTTTAAGCGTAATGATTTAAGATTAGAATTAGGTAATGGCTCGTCGCATCTGTCGGTTTTATCTCATGCGGTATTTATCAGAATTAAGTGAACATCAGATACTATGGCCTGCGTTTATCTTAAGCTCGACTTCATCAGGAATATTAAACAGTTTTGTGATGCTGGTTTTATCCTCATGACATTATTAAGACATTTTTGCAGACTTGTTGCAGACAGGAAGATGATTAAAAGCTAACATGGTATCAAAATGACACCATTTGATGTGTTTTGGCTTTGTGATTTATTCATTGGTGCATGGTATTTCTAAGAAGGTTTTTCTCATTTGAAAATTATATAATGTATGTTTATGAATCTTTATGTTCTTTTATTTGCTCTGTACCATAAGAATATAATATCCCATAAGAAAAAAACACAGATAAGATCTCCTTAATATCTCAATTCCTTCTCATGGACATCATTGAGATTAAATTGAAAACAAATGGAATTATTTTGCATCTGCATTTCAGATATTTCTCCTGAAAAAAGAGCCAGAAATCTCACAATGTCTTCATTAGAGTTTCAGAAGAGAAAAGTCTCAAACTGAGCTCAGATTGGTCAAGTGTGCAAAGAAAGGTCAATATTGTTAAAGATCTCAATATGAACTCTAACATTTCTCATCAAATTTACATCAAATCCAGATTATTTTACATCTACAATCTACATTTAATTTACACCTCAATATGTTTCATGTATTTTAACAATTGCCACAATTGTTTCCGCTTTTATTTCTCTTGAGCAGTTTTAGAAGAACCATCTGAGACAAAGTTGATACTTAGTGAATAGTGAATCACACAAAATTGAAAACCATGAATTCGGAGCTTTGAAAGAGCAACATCTGAGCAATAATAAAAACCACACACAACAATTTTTCCTCTGGGATCCAATTGGTCAAAACCAGTTTCATGCAAGATTAATATATGCAGTATATTAGAAATTATAATCGGGTAACAATTTGTATGTGGAGCAAAATTCATATGCATGTGCTAATGAGACTATTTGTGCCAAATCATTTGTGTTTGGCAATGGACACCAACACAAACACAAAGTCGGATGTGCACCATACACACCAAAACAAGTACAATCAGACAATCAAGCCAAGATATCACAGAAATACCCTACAAATATCAACTCCTGCAAAATAATATCTAAAGTACTTCTCAAGGTTGCGCTTCTACTTTGAAGAAGTCCAAATCGCTCACTCGCTCAGATTGCAACATCAGCTCATGTTCAGAACGACATCTGAAGGATGGATGACAGGGGTTGAATAAGGAGGGAGTGAGAGAGAGAGAGAGAGAGAGAGAGCAATCTGCCCCATCACTGCTATCAAATGACCTTCACAGTGCAAACATATCCATCTGTTGTGTCTGCAAAGATTAGACGCAGCCAAATCGTGACTTATAATTAGGTAAAAATGAAGCCGACATCAAACGCATGACGATCCGTCTCCATTAATGTCTGCTCGGGCATTTACAGGACTTTACCAAGCGAAGCCGCTGAAGGACAGAGGAGCAGTCGTACGTCTTTGTCTAAGCTGTAGCATTAATAATATATTAACTGTTTGCAATAACAGGACAAAGTGCAAGATAATGTGTGGCTCTGTGCCTTATACTATACTCACTGTGTTGATGGTTTCTGGTTTATTCCATAAGCAATTTTACGAGAAATGTTCAAGTTGATACTTATAAACAACCTACGAGCAATCACATTTTCCTCCAGGTCTGTAAAAGACTCGTGTCCCTGCTGGATTTAACCATTTGCACATGAATAAAAGAGTTTGACAGACTACTTTTGTAAACAGCAATTTAACAGAATTTGAGTGTCTGTCCGTCAAATTGAACACGAAGTCGATTCACTCTTTTGTTGCAAAACTCTATTTTGGTGAGCGTTTATCAGCCAGTTTATGCTTTACACATTGATCAAAAACCAAAGCCATGGAACAACAATGAACAATAATTGCAAGCAAAATGAGAGCCGTGCTTCTGTGAACGCTCTAATGAAAGGTTTTAATGTCATACGCTGAACTTGATGTTGAATGACATCACAGGCGGTGTTTCTAGGAAACATGACATGTGGCCTTAAAACGTGAATGTGTGTTAATGAGAGAGTAAATGAATGCACGTAAATTCATTAACAATGAACAACGTGTGGAATGAGGTACAGGTTTGACCTCTGTGCAATGAAAGAAAATCACATAGTCAGTATAAAGGGATTTTGCGGCTGTTCTTTAAGATGCCCAGTCTATAATTTACAGTGAAAAGTGCAACAATGACTGTGTCATGTCATTGTTAAAACTCTCCTTTTTCAGCTCTGTCATATCTGCAGTGATCTTTCTGATGATGTGTGTCACAGATGAGGTGGAGTGTAAGCCGCTGGGCTCAGCACTGATTTCATCTGAATGATTGACAGCTGTGTAAGCACTACACACTTGTCATTCTAATTATGCACGCCTGTCACTCTGCAGCAAACCTGTGTGTGTGTGTGTGTGTGTGTGTGCTTGTGTGCGTGTTTGTCTCATATGTGTTTATGTTTACATAATGTGTGTGTGTGTGTGTTTTTACAGTTTTTGTTGATTTGCAAATCTTTGTGTGTGCGTGTTTGTGCGTTCTTGTGCGTAGATTTAAAAATTTGTGTGTGTTGTACAGTGTGTGTTGATTTGCCAATGTGTCTGTGTGCATGTGTTATTAAAGTATTTGTTGAGGGCTTAACAAATCTGTGTGTGTGTTGTTGCAGGTTTTCTTGATTTAAAAAATCTTTTTGTGTGTGTGTGTGTGTGTGTTTGTGCGTTCCTGTGGGTATATTTCCAAATTTATGTGTGTGTTGTTACAGTATGTGATGTTTAGCCAATTTGTGTGTGTGTGTGTGCATGTGTGTGAGTTGTTGGAGTTTTTGCTTATTTACAAATCTTTGTGTGTGCGTGTTTGTGCGTTCCTGTGGGTAGATTTACAAATTTGTATGTGTTGTACAGTGCTTGTTGATTTGCCAATGTGTCTGTGTGCATGTGTGTGTGTTGTACAGTGTGTGTTGATTTGCCAATTTGTGTGTGTATAGGTGTGTGTGTGTGTGTGTGTGTGTGTGTGCATGTCCATGTGTTATTAAAGTATGTGTAGAGTGGTTTACAAATCTGTGTTTGTGTTGTTACAGTTTTTGTTGATTTGCAAAATCTTTTGTGTGTGTGTCTGTTTGTCTAATATGTTTTGGTGTTTATGTTTATCTTTACATAATGTGTGTGTGTGTGTGTGTGTGTGTGTGTGTGTGTGTGTGTGTGTGTGTGTGTGCGTGTGCGTGTGCGTGTGCGTGTGCGTGTGCGTGTGCGTGTGCGTGTGCGTGTGCGTGCGCGTGCAACTAGTTTTGTTATGGAAGTGTCATGACCCAATACACCTCCGAACGTCACACGACTGCAGGTGGGGTTCTAGATTCATGCCTTCTACCATTTTCTGTCAGTAATCCAACACATCATGCCGAGCCAAGCCGTGTGCGTTTGTGATTTTGTGAATTTTATGGTATCTTCAGATGAGAAGCTTCCAGTCAGCAGATGGCCACCCGGAAGGGTCTCATCCCTGCCCTTATTGGCTGCTCACATCACAGGCATGCTGGGAAATGAACACACCTGAGCCAAGCTCCTCTCCCACAGATATTTACATGACAGCAACATTCCCCTGAGCTGATAAACATTCCTCACTATCATGACAGAATTCATATTTTAATGCGTGCTTCGTAGAAAAACAACAAATCCATCTAAAAATAAACGAAGACTTCTTGACTGAGGTTTATGTAAATAGACTCTAATCACAGATCGGTGAGATAAATAAAGACCTCGAAACATTCACACGAATGCTGTCTGTCCTATTTTTATTCAACTGAATCAGATTGCTCATTGCCTTTCAGTTTATTGGTGATTATATGAGAAGTCTGGGTGCTTCTGGTGCTGGACGGGACAGATGCGATCAGCGTGTTGTGAGGCCGGAACAGGATTAAGCAGAGAGATCAACATGTTTGGTGTCAAGACATGTGTAACCTTTTATTTCCTCTGTGTCGAGCAGCTGAGTGCCTGTGTCTGGAAATACAATATTCCCTGAAAAGTAGTTTAGAGGAGGACTGTCTGTTTGTCCAACTGAAGGAAGAGGGTTATTATTTTCTATCTGATACTGTATGTGGTGCCAAAATGATACACTTTTAAAAAATTTAAATGAATGTTGTAATCAGTTGCATGCACATCTCTCAAATGTCCTAAAATGCACAAGGCTGTAAAAGCAAGGACAGTAAGGACAGAGAGAGATTATGAGGCGTGATAAAGAGACTAGAGGTCACTAATGGCTTTATTACTAAAGTGTAATAAGAAATCACCCGAATGGAAAAAGGACATCTGCCACGTTGTCATATAAAAGCTTTAAACATTCACAATACACTAACATGATACTGGCCCAGCTTTAACACTGATGGGTCCAACAGCAACACCATCTATTTTCTCTGGTTTGAATTCTGATTGTGAAAATATGGGTGTAAAAGTTATATTGGGTATAAAATGCGCCAGCTGTGTTTTAATGGCTTTCAAAGGAATGCAAAGAAATTAGGTTTTGTTTCTACTTATCGTAAATACCTGAATGTATGAATCTGTGAACAATATAAAACAAAATGCCTGTTAATCATCTGGTTTTACCCTCATTTTACAGTGCTGATGTTTTTTATACTACATGAAAATAAAAAAAACAAGGTGACATACCACACAACAAGTAACGCTTTAGATTACAGCCCACAATGTGCCGCATAATTAAACAGGATTTACATCTTAACTAACAAAAATGTATCTCTACAGTATTTTTGTAGATAAAGGGGAACAATATGCAAAGTTTGGGGAATAAAGGGGTAAGATATGTAAAAATATTTGTGCATGTCATATATACA
Source organism: Triplophysa tibetana (assembly GCA_008369825.1). Classification (NCBI taxonomy): domain Eukaryota; kingdom Metazoa; phylum Chordata; class Actinopteri; order Cypriniformes; family Nemacheilidae; genus Triplophysa; species Triplophysa tibetana. Next base: position 20,067,877 of record CM017909.1, on the reverse strand, counting down.
TCCATATCAAACCGCTCTTGAACTACTTGATTAAAGTCTCAAAAGACCGACATTGATTTTACACACTTTACACACTCAAAAAAACTCACAACTAAAAGAAATGATTTGTGAACAACAATCCTAAAATCACAAAACTCTGAACTCTTGGCAAAAACTGAACCAGTGTTGGGTGTAACTAGTAACTAAGTAATTAATTACTGTAATTTTATTTTCCTTTGGAAACTAAAGCAAGGGATTACTCAATTTTTCTGTAATTTAATTACCTTGTGATGTCATTAAACTAAATAGTTTGTGCAATAGTGGAATTGACATCAAAATTCAAAGTCTAACTTTAAAATCCGTGCTTTGATGTTTAACTCTCACATTTGTAATACTTTGGCCGGTTAATAATACTACTCTATGTAGTTTAATAATATTTATTTTGAGTTTCTATCCTTGAATCACTTAACTAAACAAGGTTGATATAGGATATAGAAATTAATTAGCAATCAGTAGTTAAATACTTTTTGGAGAGTAATTTGTAAAGTAATCTAATTACACTTTTGAATATGTAATTAGTTACTTGCCCAACACATTTAACATTAAATTTACATGTAGGCATTTGGGAGACGCTTTTATCCAAAGCGACTTGCATTGTCTTTATCCTATACATTTTACATAGGTATTTGCAATCCCCTGGAATTTGAACCCACAACCTAACCACTGAGCTACAGGAAAGCTGAACACTGAACTGAACACATAATTTCCCCTTAATTAATATCCTCAGTCATTTATTAATGGCTAGATAATACATAATTTGTTACAGTATACATTTCTTTTTTTAATTTCCAGACTTTTTTGCATATTGATCCCCATTACCTACAGATATACTCCAGAGGTACATTATTGTTACAATTAGTCACGCTGTAAATTCTATTTAATTGTGCGGTACATTGCCGGCCGTAATCTAAATCATTACCCACACAAGAAACCAGCAGAGCATGAACGTGTAGCCCAGACCGGTTAGTTATACGGTTTCATTTCACTGACCAATCATCATCAAATATTACACAAGTGTATTAAAAATGCATCATTTCTGTCATGTTAACAGAGCAAGAGCCGTAGTACAGCTGTATATCATAGCTTTCATACCGGCAGGGTGATTGAATTGCAAATGAGTCACAGCAAAGTGTGTGTGTGTGTGTGTGTGTGTGTAATTGTACATCTTTCTTTATGAGGACCAGTTTTTGAAAAACAGATTGAGGGCTAAAAGAGTAAAGTGAGGACATTTTGGGCGGTCGTCACTTTCTGAGACCCCTTTAAAGGGCTGTTTGAGGGTCAAGACCTGGTTTTAGGGTTTAGGTTATAATTAGGTTTAGGTTAGGTTTAGGGTGAGGGTTAGGGTCAGGTACTCAGTTCTGATGGTTAGGGGTTAGAGTAAGGGGCTAGAGATTGCATTGCGTCAATGTATGTCCTCGTAAAGATGGCTGTTCAAACATGTGTGTGTGTGTTTGTGAAAGAGAGGTAAAGAGAGAGAGAGAGCTAGGCTCTCATTTGCAGTCCAGGTCTGTTTGCGCTCTTTATTTTTACAAATTAAATTTCGACTCTATTTAAGTTAAGAGGAGTCATGCTTAAATTTTCACTTAATCTTTCCATCAAATCCAGAACAAAAGTGCGATTTGAATATGTACGCTGCCTCTTTTTTGGCAGGTCATTTAAAATCATTCACAGAATTCCAATCACCTGCTCCCTCTCTCTCTCTCTCTCTCTCTTTCTCTCTCTCTCTCTCTCTCTCTCTTTCTCTCTCTCTCTCTCTCTCTCTCTTTCTCTCTCTCTCTCTCTCTCTCTTTCTCTCTCTCTCTCTCTCTCTCTCTCTCTCTCTTTCTCTCTCTCTCTCTCTCTCTCTCTCTCTCTCTCTCTCTCTCTCTCTCTCTCTCTCTCTCTCTCTCTTGTCTGGCACATGGAAAATCAGGCTGAATATGGCACCTTTTCAAGTGCAGCACAGTTAGAGCACTTATTGTAGAAATTGAAGAAAATGGCACAGTGTTTGATATTTTTGCACAACTCGTGTTTGTGATTATATAAGCTTGCATGATTTTTATAGTTTGTATACGAAATGGCTTCAATAAAAGTGCTTATCCATGCAAAACCCGACTTGGCTCTATCTGCTGCTGTCATTGCTGTGTGGTTACTAAGGTACTGTGATGTTCGTGAATTTTGTGTTTGGGTTGGTGGGTGCTTACATGGTCCAAATCCAACGAGCCCAGAGCAAATTCTCTGAAATTCTTCCTTGTACAAAAATGTGGCTCAGGTCTTGCTTCAGTGCAAGTCTATGAGATTTTTTGCCGTCATTTAATGTCCATCAGGCACTAGGAATGTGATATCACAGCTCATCTAGGTGATTTAAGTCTGTATACAAACAGGGTAGGACAAGTTACACAGCTAAGATATTTAGGATTGGGGATTTGTTCTCACTCCCAATCCAAACAATGTAACTATTAGTTAGAAGTTTAAATAGAATCTGACATAATTCATGTAAACACATAAATTATGCTACTATAAAAACGACAAATGAAAATACTAACCATCTCCATTATTGCACACAAAACAAACATGATTTAAATTGATTTAAAGAAAGATGCAACAAGTCAACATATTTTTAGTGTTTGGTTATTTTTATAAGAAATATACATCTTTAGTTATGCCACGTACTAGAATATATTGTGTGGCTGACTTAAAATGTCTGGAGAATGAGGGTCTTGGCCTAAAGTCAAAAAGGACTGATCTCACTTGTTACGGAAAGGATATTTAGTGCCATCTAGTGGAAAAACCTCCACAGTGCAAAAACATGTAATGGAGGACAAAGACACATGTCTGAGGACTTTAACTTGCTAAAGACTGTGATGAAGATCAGAGAACACAAGTTGTTTGTTCTCCCTGTTGTTCTTTTGTTATGTACGTTTGTGGTCAGAACAGATCAGGTAGGAATTATAAGGATTAAACTGAAGTGAGCTGTAAACTCCAGTCTCATAATAACAGTGTCTGAGTCACCCTGAGATATTATTGACTGTTATCTGTGTGTCTATTGAAAGATTGTTGAGTCACATTGACCGGCTCTGCTGTCACAGATCTTCTGCGCTTCTGTTTGGGTCAGATGATAATGTCTACATCAATGGATTAAATGTTGCATGCAAAACTGAAAGCTTGCACACCGGTGTAGATCACTGAAGTGATTGTATCTGGGTCATTTAACAAAGCGTGAAGTATCTCCTTCAAAGCTGAAGGGTTTCTTTCTGTGTACATTGAATTTTTTTAAAGATCCTGAGAAGCTGTATTATCCTGCTTTTGTGTTTCCGGCGAATCCAATCTGTGCTTAAATTAAAAATTAAATATGAAAAGTATTTTTCTCTACATTTGTCATAGATTTAAGCATATCAAGGTTTTTCGTTTGAGTCAACAGGTTATCTGTCAACCCTGTTAACATCACTTGATCATTTTTAATGTAGTATTTGTTGTATTTATCGTTTATATTATAATTCATTTTATTGTATAATATAGTTTAATTTAGTAATGAAGTCTTATGTAGTAAAAACAACTGGATTTAAAGGATATTTGTACAAAGAGAGATGAAAACTTTTTCTGAATATTTCACTTTTAGCACAGAGCTTGTTATTTCAAATTAAACTCTCAAACATCTCAGATGAGGAATATGTTTTTTCTCAGATGTTACTCATTTATAGCTCATGAGATTTGATGGAGTTCTCAGTTGTGTTTCAAGAATCAACTCACTATCTGATGTTTCTCCTAAAATTGTTAAACTAAACAAAGGTTATGGAGGTGTAAAATGAGTGTGCAAAAAAATGGATTTGGGATATATTAGATGAGAAATGCTCATATTGAGATCTTCAATAATATTGACTTTAGATTGCAGAATTGACAATTCTGAGCCCAGTTTGAGACATTGTTGACATCTCTTCTGAAACTCTAATGACAGAGACATTTGTGAGGTCTGATATCTGAGACACAGCATAATATAATCTGATTGATGTCTAGGGAGATCGTTGCGATATAAGAGATCTCATCTGTGATTTTTCTTTCTTATTGTTGTTTTCCGAGGTGTCATGTGTATACTGACATTCACAGATATTAGTTGGATTAGTCTTGGGTACTTCATGCCAGTTGTATTTCTTAACAGCACGTCTTGTCCTGTTGCCTCACATGTTGGTCATGAGTCTCTCTGCGGTCCCACCGGGGCCTTTAAGTTCAGCCGTTCACTGGACTGTCCCGTTCTTCCCAGAATCTGCTGTTTCACACTCGATTACTCCAGGAACATTACAAAGAGCTCCTCCGTTCATACAGAACATTTGTGATGAATCAAAGTCAAGCACCAGGTCTACAAGGGCAAAGTTTTGTTAAAGAAGACACAAGAGCTTGCTGGTGAGAAATGGATGCTGAGTAAAGAGGATGGTTTAGATAGACAAACTAGCTGAAGGATCGCCAAAGGACAGAAAAAACAAAATAAGGAGAGAATAAATCATGTATCCGAGCAAGGACGAGTACAGTACGGACGGTTCTGGTGTGCAGGACATGGGACCTCGGATCAGTGGACTGGTGGTTCAGATCATGGAGGTGATGCCGGTTGTGCTTGCGCGGATCAGACGGAAGCTTCTGGAGATGGCTATTTTGATCTGTGTTGTTCTGCTGGTGTTCTGGGTGGCTTTATTTCTCTATGGCAGTTTCTATTACTCCTTTATGCCCACAGCCAATTTCATAACACCTGTCAACTTCGCCTACAGGTGAGGACATAACTGAGCAAAGGTGAGACCTGATTGTGTAGAGTCGTATAGAAATCAACATATTCATTTGAATGTTTGGTACATGTTCCATGTAATTCATGGTATTACAAAATCATTTTTGTGATCTCTTACCATTCTTTTACAAAGTTGAGATCTACTGATGTCATTTGGATTTCTATTATAGTTTATATACAAATATTTTTTAGATTGCCGATTCATTTTGCAGATTGATTTTAATAGACTGTTAAAAGATTATTTCTTTGTCAAACATGTGTTTCTTTGCAGGGCAGATTGTTCCAGCCCTCACCACGCCATGTGCTCTTTTCCTGTGTCTAACGTCTCTCTTTTGAAGAATGGAAAACATGAGGTGAATTGAAATGTTGAAAATTGTCAATCTTGAAATGTTGGGGATAAAATGCAGTTTGTATTTCGTATACCATCATACTGCTTACTATGCAGTATATTCTACTTTTCTTTTAAGGTGTGATATGTTTTAAACAGTAGTGTGATACATTGTTGTCAAATGACATCACAATGCTTCACAATGTTTCGTCAGGTAATCAGAAAGAATGTTTTTTTGTTTTTCCTCCTCACTACAGGTGATGACATACAGTCAGCCCTATCAGATCACACTGGAGCTCGAAATGCCCGAGTCTCCAGCCAATCAGCAGCTGGGAATGTTCCTCGTCAAAATGTCTCTCTATTCAAAAACCGGTCAGATTATTGACGTATCTACACGTTCTGTAAGTACAACACACAGAAACACATTACTATGAATGAATTATGCCATTTAAACGTATGCATTTGCAGATGCTGTAATACAAGTTTCTTCATTCAACCTGTGCATTTTGTTCTGTGTATATGTGTTTTACCCGAAAATGAATCTATAGGAGGACATTTGTGCTTCTAGCACAAGGCTTTATCAGTCGAGCAACAGGAACCAAATAGGCTTGTGAAGCTAGTTTGTAAGGCTTTCAGGGACACCAGCGTACACTTGCATCTCTCACTTGTCTCTCTGTTGTCTCAGGCGATGCTCCATTATCGCTCGTCTCTGCTAAAGGCTCTGGACACCTTGATGTTTTCCCCGATGCTGTTAAGCGGAGTGTCCGAACAGAAGCAGTCAGTCATGGTGGAGCTGTACTCAGAGTTCAGAGTTGATTCTGTGAGTGTCTCTCACCTCCTCACATAATGAGCAACAGAATGTGTATTCCCATAAAAAAAGAAAATTTTCTGGCAGAAATTTTGCTGTGTTTTTACCATATTTAAAAAAAATACGAGACAATCTGTAATAAAAACTAAGACAAATTCTGTTAATTTACAAGGGTTTTTTATTCATTATACTTGGAAAAGCTGTTATTCAATAAAATTTAAGTATAATTGTATTTTTGGTATCAAATGGTATTGAATTTCGAAATTTGTTGATGGACACCCAGTTAAAGGGATAGTTCACTTAAAAAAAAAATTCTGGCACCATTTATTCACCCTCGTCTCATTCAAAACTTGTAAATGGCTATTTCTTCTATGGAGCACAAAAGAAGATATTTCGAGAAATCTCTGTGTTTATACTATGGAAGTCAATGTGTAAAATGTAATTTGGTTACCAACTTAACTTCTTTACACAAAGGAAAGAAACTCGTACAGGTTTGGAATGACATCAGGGTGAATTACTGATGAAACAAGTTTCATTTTTGGGTGAACTATCCCTTTAAAGGAGAACTTTGTAGTTCTTAAAATATTGTCTCTGAAAATAATTTAAGTGATAAACAACTCTTAAAGGTGCAGTTTGTAACAGCTTTGCAGTAAAATATCCAATAACCAGCAGGCTAGTGTTATACTGTATATTTTGTTCAGCTGAGTACTTACAATATCTCAAATGTTTCCAACTACTTGTAAATCGTGAGAAAATCTCCATTCTAAACAGTGACACGGGGCTGTGCACTCGCCTGCCAATGGCGTCATATCCCATTGTTTAAACCTTTCATGACGTAGAAACCGGATGACAACAGTGTCGTGGACAAATGTTGAAGTAGTGTCTAGCGTCTAGCAAGCCACTAGCTTTTTTCGAGCCGTCACTTATTTATGGACCACAATTGTACGCAACAATTATAAAACTTTACCTCATCATGATTTCTGGTTCCCGTCTGATTGATGGCCATCAGCGGTGGAGTTGAAGTCAACAGATCCCATCATTCAACGCTCCTTCACAGCGTCATCAAGCTGTGCCATTGTTGTTGTTTTGATCGTGCGCCCTCTAGTTTTTACAAACTGCACCTTTAACTGGACGGATTCTTCTCCCGCTGCTACCCGAGCATCCTCATAAGTTCTGTGTTTGGGTCGGTATACACAGCCCTGCCCATCCCCTGTCTGCTCCATCGTTTCGGTTCCATCAGCTGAGTCAACAAATTCACATGTATTGCGCTGCCCACGGGGAAGACATTATTTACAACTCTAGTAACAGACAATTGTGCTTATCAATGACACGGGGGAACTCGTGAGCAAATTTTCCAAAGTGTTCCTTTAATAACTGTCTCTCTTTCTTCAGTATAAACCCACTGCAGGCGCTGTTATTGAGATCCATTCCCAACATATTCAAATCTACAGGGCAGATCTCTACATCTTTGCCCACTTTACAGGAATCAGGTTTGTGTGTGTGTGTGTGTGTGTGCAGTGCTGTATGTGGTGATTTGCTGTGCGTTACGGTCTTTACATCCAGTCCTGTCGCTCTGATCTCCACAGGTACCTGCTGTATCATTTCCCCCTGACGTCAACTCTGATCGGGGTGATGAGTAACTTCGCCTTCCTCAGTTTGATCATCGGCCTCAGCTACCTACAGTTCAGTCTGGGTGATCGCAGGTCATCTGGGGAGGAGGAACTACAAGAGGTTAATTTCAAGTTTTGAGACAATCAGTTTCAACAAACATGCGGGTTAAAATCGGTTTACTTACAAAAGTCTGTGTGTTTTTTTTAATGTGACCCTGTACAACAAAACCTGTCGTATGGGTCAGTGTTTTGAAATTGAGATATTTTTAATAATTAAGCTTTCTATTGATCTAGTGGAGATATAACGTTTAAAACTCTGGAATCTGAGGGTGCAAAAAATCTAAATATTTGGAAAATTGCCTTTATAAGTTGTTAATCAGAGGCACAGTTGCAGGCCATCCACTTACAAAAATAACGTTTTTGTATATTTACGGTATGAAATTTAATTCACACAACGTCTTCATGGACCATGATCTTTATATCCTAATGATTTTTGGCTTTTACTAAAAATGTTCTCGTGCTACCTAAGTCACATATGTGTTTTCTTGTCTTCAGGCTGATTTTGAGTTTGACATGGATCAATATGAAATGAAAGAACGAGAGGAATTGAATGATCACTCAGAACCTCAGCATGAAGGAATAAGCAAAGGTTGACCAGTTACTATTCATACTAATAGTTATAAAAAGGATGAAATCTTACAATCAATTATTAAATGTATTACAGAATTTATTACAGTAAGTTTGAATATCTGACATGCATTGTATTTTTTCTGTATTTGTATATGTAGTCATTACAAAATCTATGTTGGATTCCCCCATCACGATGAGAAATAAAGACACCGCGGATTACAATTCAGACGAGATGGAAGAATCCATTCCAGACATGGGGGTGGATGAGAGCGAACATGTGGAGTATGAACCCATCTGTATGTTCGAGGAAGGGGAAATGATTTTGAGACAAAGAAATTTGTCAGCCATGATGTTACAAACATCTCAGGCATTATCAGACACTGGAGATAAAAACTTGAATGGTGTCGGTGCCTGTTTGAGCTCATGATGCCAAAGAAATGGAACTGTCTGCCAAATAAGGATAAAGGTTATGAAGAGCAAAGGCCACCTGCTCTTCTGACTTTAGGGTTTTGGCTTTATTGAAGAGTTTCTTCTTTTTTTAACATGCACATTTTTGCAAAAACGAGTTTAAAGCTTGTATATTAATTCAAAAGTGAACAGGAAAAGCTCTCATGAATCTTTTTCCAACATGTTCACCAGTTTTTTCTCTCTAGTTTTAAAAGGATGATGTTTATAAGCACTTTTCACTTTGAACCGGTCAACCTTTACTTTATTGCTAGATATAATATTAAGTGTATAGCTTCATTGTTTTTCTCGATAGTAAAATAGCCTTGAGGAAAAACGCTATTTGGTTGTGGCTTATGTTTGGAAAGTAACACATGAATTTGCATTTATTTCCATGTATGCCTCTTTGGAAAACACATATTGCATCACAGAAAGATATCCACTGGCGCTGTTACAATTTCTTTTAATGCCACCAAATTTTAATATTATACATTTACAGTATTTCTTCAGTGTGTTTATATGTTCGCCCTCTCTTGGAAGTCCTTTTTTATTTTTTTCCTGTTTGTGCTGTTATTCTGTCCTTACTTGCAGTAATATGTGGCTGTCTTATGTATTGTTGAATAAAAAGATTAACGCTTAATATTTCAGCCCTGAATCAAAAGAAATGATTAAGAAAGTAACCTTTTTAAGGACCATTCAATCGTCATTGCATTTTAATGTGAATAATAAATGAATAGTGATAAACACATGAAGGCAAAATATATGAAATCATTTATTTGCACGTGATTTCAAAGTTATACATGACGCGGTTTGTGATCATTGGGTTTAATTAAATGAAGTGCTGATACAATAAAAAATGTTAAAGCATCTGTCACATTAATAAATGTAAATGTTTTTGGGACTTAGACCACCTCTCCTTTATTATCTCTCCAACCACGAAAGAGCTTATCGTTGACAACTGTTGTGAAAACTTGTTACATCCCATTATGCAAATCGCTGGACGTTGATAGTAAAACTTTGATCTTAAAGTCTTCGGTACCAAAGAGCAGGAATGATGAAACACTGGTGAGTCTGGTACGTGGGAGTTGGTACTTTTTCCTAAGCAATTGTTTTGAATGTTTGTGAGTTATTTCCTAGACACAAATCAAGATCTCGTGCCACCTCTGTGGGAGATTTTTCACCGACGGTTCAATTTGTGTCCAGGAAACATGTTATGCCTCTTTAAAAAACTATTTCTTGTTGGTATTTTGCGAAAAGTTCTTTTCTATACATTTTCTATACTGTATATAGTTTTCAGAGTGCAAATGTTCAAGACATTTTATCAAGTTTACATGTCTATTATTTATCTGTCTTTCTAAAATATGTACATATTTTGTAAAAATATATATATTTTGGTAAAAAGACTCTTTCTTTTAGACCTAAAAACAACAGAAGAGTTGTTTCATCTATTTCTGATGAGCATTTCAAGCCTCTTCATGAGAGGTTTGGATTTTCCAATGCAAAGCATGAGCACGTTGTCAGGAAAAGCGAGCGATGCAGGTGATGGGGAGATCGTGAGAGATGCCGGAGAAGAAAACATTTTTGATTTCTCTTCATCTTCAATCAAAAATCATCATTTCAAAACAGCAGGCCTCAGAGTCAGACCTAAACTGGCCTCGGCTCAAGCCGTGCTATCATCGAAACTAGAACAACCATTAGGAACACAGATGAGCGCATACGAGGAACAAGAGGATGTGAAACCGGAATATCTGGAACGACTAGCGAGATCTACAGATGAAATGACCGCAGACAAAGACATTGAGAAGCAAGTGATGGCAGAGGAAGCTCTTGTTAAAGAAGATTCAAAGAGTGAAGAAACAAGAAAGAACCTGTGGAAAGGCAGGACTGAACTTAAGGAAAAGCTGAAGGACCGGATGAGGGAGAGACTTGGCGGATGTCTGGACAGCATCGATGAGAGCAGCGAGAGAGAGATGACTGACAGCAGAAGGCTCAGACAGAGGAGTTGGATTGCTAAACAAAGACAAGCACATACAGCGAAGGATGCAGAACTTTACATGGACAGAGGAACGGAGAGAGACGGTGAGGATAAAGACAGAGGAATGAAAGAATATGTTCCTCATCCTGTCCTCTCTCGGGTTCTCCTGCACTCCTCGGCTTCATCGTCTTCTTCCTTCAACAACTCCTCAGCCGAGAGCGACGAGGTCTTCAGCGAAGGGGAAGATGCAGCGGCGAGGAGAAAGACCATGAGCAGGGTCAGTGGGATTTTTGGGAATGGCAACAAACATTGACTAAATACCTTTGTATTTAAATCTTGTAAGATCCGTTACAGTTGAATTTTTGACATGTGCACTTCTAGAAAAAGGGTTTTCAGTGCTGTGAAATGTGCTAGAAAATTTGCATATTTTTGAAAGAGTTCCATAACATAACATTTATTTGAATAGGACATTTGCATATTCCTTTAGACAGAGATAGAGTAGCGTGTTACTGTCGAATTAGCCGTTTTTCCAAAACAAACTTGTTATCTGCCAACTGTCCACAAATTCCATGATGAATAGTGACCTCTTAAAGATAATGTATAAATACTTTTAATGTGGTATACTTTTAACTCTAGCGTTAAGTACAATATTTATGATAGCACCCTTACAAAAACTTCATGTACATTTTATTAAGTACACTTAACCAAAGGTCAAGTATATTTTTAACTAGGCCCATATACTAGGTTTGGATAAAATACGGACAAACCTGACATTTGGTTTAACATCCATTTGATCCAACTATTGGTTGAAACACGCCAGAGTGTACTTTATGTAGTAAGTACTTGTACACGTATACTTGTAAGTGTAGTACTTAAATGCAATTTGGGACAAAATTTGCCCACTTTTTAATTTAAAAAAAGCATACTTTAAAGTGATACGCAAAATGGAAAATTCTGCCACCGTTTACTAAACCTCATGTCATTTCAAACCCTTACGACTTTCTTTCTTCCGCAGAACACAAAAGAAGAGATTAATTCAGAAAAGTTGGCAACCGAGCAGCACTGGACCCCATTCACTTCTGAACACAAAGACAATGCAAGTGAATGAGCTCCAGTCAAGAACATTTTACAAAACATCTTCTTTTGTGTTCTGCGAAAAAAAAGTAATACAGGTTTGAATTGACAAGACGGTGAGTAAATACTGCATACAGAACTTAAATATTTGGGTAAACTATCATTTTTATTTTCCAGTGTCGATCATGGAGAACGTTTTTGACCATGATGCAGTGGTCCAAGCGTACACAGAGCCCATGGATCCAACTGGCTGGTCACCAAGGTGATACACTTTTCATCGATCAAAGATTTGTTTCCCTCCAAGACCAAAGCCTCATTATTTCAGTCCTTAAGAAGAGAAAATCATTTTTATATTTGTAATAAAATAATTTGCCTTTATAATTTTTCTGTCAAATCACTGTTTTATAAAATATGCATATTATTAACGATATCTTAGTAATTGACCGTATATTCAGTATATTGACAGTGAGTATAGGCTTCTTTAAGGACATGTAATAGCAATAATAGCAAATAATGATCCATTTGAAAGTTTATCAGGACACGGTATATCAAGATGACCCTTACAATTTAGAAATACATGGTGTTGTCTATGTGGTCTCTTTAGGTAATGTCAAGCTGAGTGAGGGTGGAGAGGTGCTGAAGAGGTTTTGTGAGGTAGAGGACATCTGCCTGCAGGCCCTCATGTCAGATGCGCTCTACCAGTTCGTGCCTCAATATTTTGGCCACATCAGTCAGGATGGAGATCAGTACGTACGTCTAGAAGATCTACTGAGTGGTCTTAAGTATCCTGTGATTATGGACTGCAAAATGGGTGTCAGGTAGGAGCATACACAACAATAGCTTTATATCCAAATGTATTTAAATAAAATAACTTTTAAATCAAAATGATATACACTATGACTTAGAAGTTAGCGCTCACTTGGCTGAACTGTTTATTGTAATCTTAAAAAGCTTTTGATCTAATTGTTTCAAAAGAGGTTCTGGAGAAGATTATTATCTGCATTACATATAATTTAAAATGTGAATTTATAATTTATTTTATTACAAAACAAAACATGTGTTGAAAATAAATGTTGCAATGGATGAATGGGACCAACTAACAAAAAACTGTCAATAAGAGCCCAGAATATTTTTTTAATAACATAGTTCCCACAGTTACATAGGTGTTATTTTTAAATTTTTATTTAATACCCACAATGAGTGTACTGTTATTCTAAATTATATAATTGCATATAAATCACAAGTGCTTTGTGACATCACTCGTAGAACTTACCAGGAAGACGAAATCATTAAAGCCAGAACTAACGTCACTTTGCGGAGTGATATGTATCACAAGATGGTGAAAGTTGATCCGGCGGCTCCCACTGAGGAGGAACACGCACAGGGAGGCGTAACGAAGCTGCGTTACATGCAGTGGAGAGATGACAGCAGCACCACCACAACACTCGGCTTTCGTGTGGAGGGCATTGTGGTATGATAAAAAACATGTCTTGTGTACAGCAGTTCATACAATGAAATTTGAACAGGCTTAATACACAAAATTAAGAAGAAATTAAATGAGACATCAGCAAAAGTTCACAAAGAAAGATGCTATATGATTTCAAACAGGACTATTTGGCTATTTGTACAGTATTGTTTTTTTGGTGATGCTTTGGCCAACATCTTGATTCTTTTTGACATCATTTAAAACTTTTAAAATGTACTTGTGCTTTGTTGTAGATGGGAAATGGTAAGGTATTACGAGATTTCTACAAGACGTGCACAAAACCCCAAGTGACCGAAACCCTCTTGTCCTTCACCAAAAGGCAGGTTCACATTCTAGTGAGTGCACGTGCTTTCATATTACATTTTTTGTCTACTTATTTTACTATAGTGTTCTGTATACTTTGTTTATACTCAAAAATCCTTCTCATACGGGTCTGGTTTTATTGTGAACAATCAATCTTTGCATATTTTAAAACAAAATTACGGTGAATACTGTTTCATTTATACATTTAGCAGACCGCAATAGTGCATGTTATACATGATTATTCTCTACCGGATAAGACTACTATATTAATTCCAACTGTGCAGATCATAAATCAAAACATTCTCGCTTTACACTTTGTGTATCCCAGAAAGCCTACAAATCCAGATTGCAAGCACTAAATGAAACGCTTCAGCAGTCAGCCTTTTTTAGCAAGCATGAGGTCAGTACAACATTTTCTTTTTATCATGCTACACTATCTTCATTCCAGTAAGACTTCTTCTGGTTTCACCCCTACCTCTAAACATCTTCTCACAGATCATAGGAAGTTCTCTGCTCTTCGTCCATGACAGCAACAACAAAGCTAATATATGGATGATTGATTTCGGGAAGACCATCCCAACCCCAGAAAATGTCCACCTGAAGCATGATGTTCCGTGGGTGGAGGGAAACAGGGAAGACGGGTACCTCAACGGTCTAATCTCCCTCATCTCTCTGGTGGGTGAAGCCATCAGACAAGCAGAGGAAGAGAAAGAGCCATCACTTTCCGATTTCCATTGATTTTACACTGGATACAGCTAGAGACTCTAGAAAAGAAGCTTATTTTATTGGCTACGAAATAGAAACTGTCCGTAAAAGAGCAACATTTAGATAAAAACCCAATGAGACTACAAGACTGGATCTTATAGTCAAGACCATTGACATGCAGCAGTTATCAGTATTAATAAAACACTCGAATAGAGTTTAGCGTGTTGACAAAATGTTTGTATGCTCTCCTACTTGTAAGTTGCTTTGGATAAAAGCATCTGCCAAATGAATAAATGTAAATGTATTTTGCTTGCAATGCTTGGCCAAAGATTCTTGTGAAATGTACAACTGCATTGCTTTATCCATTTTAGGCATCTGTCAACTAAATGCATTATAAATGGCACTGATGGTGTATTGTCTCCCCATGGGAATGAGAAATCAGTGATGAGATATCTGAGATAACATTATTTCTCATAGACGTCAATGCAATAAACAGAGACAAATGGATACTTAGTTGTCTCAAATATTTCTCCTGAGAAAAAGACAAAATGTCTCATAAATGTCTCCATTGGTCTTAAATAGCAATGCTGCAAAATGAGCTCAGATTTGCCAAGTCTGCAGTCAACATGCTGAAGATATGAACTCAAACATTTGACATTAAATTGATCCAAATCCAGATTATTTTACCCCTACAATCAAAATGACACTACCATAGGCCAACTCTAGTTTACGAACTGTCTCATTTGTGATGATTGTGTTAAGGCTACTAGAATTAATGAAAATAAATGTGGAACCACATAAGAAATATAAATTGTGAGGCTCTCCAATATAAAAGTGTATTTAAATTAAATTTTATTGGTAGAAAAATGTATTTGTGTGCATATTGGTAAATTAAAGAGAACGTTATTTTTGCCTTTGCCCACGAGCATCTGCTTGGATACAATAAGCACGTTGTCAGTTTGCCACGTGCAGAGGTGGACGCACGCGGTGGCGCCTAAATATGAGATCGATTTAGTTGGTGCACGATGACTTGCTACCGTAAATATTACCCCAATCTGTCCGTGGTAACACGCGTTTACCCTCGTCATACAGGTACGAGAGTTCACATATTTTTTGCTTTATTGAACCGACATGGTTTTTGTCTTTAACTTGACCTTAATACGAGTTGCTTACATGACATTGATTGATACCGACTGATTGACAGGTGTGGTCAAACATCACATGTCAAGGTATTGTGATTGTATGTTATGATTCGTTTGTGATCAATCTTATTGGAATACTCCTAACGTTAAGTGTTTCATTTATTGTGTTAACATATAGGAACGTGTCATTTTGACGCGTCGCGTTGCTAATGATGGTTTGAGTCAAAATCCCAGTTCCCATAAGATTTGCAATCTAAAATGACTTTTTGGTTTAGGTTTTTTACAACAACTTTACTACTAATTGTTCAAATTTAAGTGTTGATTATATAGAAAAACACTTTTAAAGTCTTAAGTTAAGTATTCGCAAGGCATTGTGGGAAAAGTTGTCCACGATATGTTTTTTTTAAAGAACGCAGTTTTAATTATTTGAGTCGTATGACCTGATTAAATTAATGTTTTATAATATGTAGCACCTTTCTTTTCCGTAACCAGTTGTTTTTAAGTTTGCTTCTATAACGTAGTGGACACATGCCATGAAATGTCGTGCCACCCTTCAGATTGTCCGACCAGGAAAGCGGACAACAATATTACGTCATTTTTTGCACGGTAAATTAATCTTACCTGTTTGTTTTATACTATAGGATAATCTGATAGGGTATTTACGATGTAAACGCATAATATGTTTTTATTTTAAAATGGCTGGACAATCTGACATGGTAAAATCATCATACTGTTTATTTTGTCGCGTGGCGTTGCTAAGGATGGTTCAAGTCAAAACCCCAGTTGCTATTACATTCGCAATCTAAAACAACTGTTATACTTCTTAAAATTTAACTGTTGATTAACTAGCAACACATTTTTAAGTCGTAAGTTAAATGTTCGCAAGGCATTGTGGGAAATGTAGTCCGCCACGGTATGTTTTTTTAAAGGAGCGCAGTTTTAATTATTTGAGTCGTATGACACGATGAATCTAGTGTTTTATAGTGCCTTTCTTTTGCGTAACCTGTTGTTTTTAATTTTTCTTCTATGACTCCGTGTACACCTGCACTGAAATTTCGTCCTACCCGTCGGATTAATTAAATAATTGTGAAATTAATTGTACCCCTGATAGCACGCAGACATCTGGCTTATGTCTATTTGACGTCTGCATTTACATCTTACAGACATCTACAATACATAGTTTGCTCATCTGCAATACAACTCGGAGATGTCTGCTGTCAGACGTTATATAGACTTCTTGAAGACGTCTGTAAGATGTTTATGATTTAGAATGGATGTAAATCTGCTCTTTCTAAGATGTTTAGAAGATGTTTTTACGCAGCAAATCTCAAGATCTTTAGCAGACGTATTACAGACATTCAAACGTCTCAGAGACGTATTGCAGATGAGCAAACTACGTATTGCAGATGTCTGTAAGATGTAAATGTAGACGTCAAATAGACGTAAGCCAGATGGATTGTGCTATCTGGGACATGTTTGTTTTATACCGTAGGATAATCTGATGAGGTATTTACGATGTAAACGCAATATATGTTTTTATTTTAGAATGGCTGGACAATCCGACATGACAAAATCATCATACTGCAGTAATGTCAATTAATGCGCCTCGCGCTTTTGCAGAAGCGATCTGAGGCTGGGAGATTTTTTTTTAGTTGCTGTTAATATGACAGGATCTTATTCGGTTGGTGTTTAGCGTTTATTTTTTTAAATAGGTTATAAAATGATGATATAATCTTCCCTTCCCTCAGAACCTAATGGCACTGAAGTGGTGAGAAAGGTGTGGAGAACTGACAACAATCCGACAGGTAAAACGATATATGAAGAGTTTCTAAATCCGTCAGATGACTTTTCGTTTAAATGAGTATTTTATATCAGTCTCATACATTTACTTTCAGCAATACCAGATATTTCACACCGAGCATAGTGTGATATTTAGCAGGTTCATCACATCACAATCTCATTTTTGAATGAGGCGGCTTTTCATCTGAACTCTTCATATGCACACATACTGCATTTTGCGGATAGGAAAGCCTACAAAAATTGTTTAATACTATAAATAAATTGTAAATAATAACAGAAAATTATAAACTATACATTTCAAATACAGGTGACAACATGAGATTTCTGAATAAAGAAAACCGACGTTGTTAGTATAAGTAGAGTGTAATGAATAATGAACCTTTATTGTATATTCGAGTACATTCTCTGTGTTTGTGTTTCAGAGCGTGATGGTCGTGTCGACTACAAGCAGTTTTGTAGCCGACAAGGTCGGAGGTCCTTCAGGAATGTACACAATGATGCACTTAGTTTTCAGCATCGTGCTCAACCCTTGAGAAACTTTGGACCTCGTGGCAGGTTTCAGGACGGCATTGATGACGGGTCGGTGAATGTATTGTTGTCAGTATAAACAATCCCTAATGAGACTGTGGTAGACATGATTATTAAAACCTGTTTTGTATATGTTTCAAATGTTTGCGTGTGATTCTAAATGCATGTTAACTTGTGCTGCAGGATTACATATAGAAATTTCAGCCGGGGTGGCTGGAAAGGAAAGCGGTGGATGGAAGGGCGACGAGGGGGAAGTAGTTTAGGAGCAGGAGGGGCAGAGAGAGGAAGAGAAAAAGGTGGAGGAGGAATAGCGTGGTTCAGAATGACAGTAAGAGTCAAACAGAGAAGCACTATACATTTTTTTTTACATCACACTCAAAGCAGAGAAAATGTCCTTATGGTCATTTTTAATCAGTAAACAAAATGAACAGATCGAGAATTTATCATGAAACCCAAAGTCCAGTTATTCGTCTGAAGATATACATTAATTTAAATTGTTCATATGTGATAGCTGAAATCTTTAACATCTGTTACACAGATACCGCATGGGAAAAAGTATGACAAGAAGTGGCTGATAACAACACTTAAGGATCACAGTCCTACACCTTTCTGTCCATTGCTCGTGAGTAATGACAAGAAGTGGCTGTTTTTAAAATGTCCACTAGGGGGACAGCAGAGCTGATGATCTAACTTTTATGAGAGGCACACGTTTATTTAGGTCCTGCTTGTTGATTGATTGTCTTTAACTTTTAATTGCCCATTAATCTAACTATTTAATAGATAATTGTATTCTTGTTATTGTCATCATTTTTTTACACTCATGTTGTTTACAATCTGTATGACTGGCTTTCTTTCGTTGAAGAGTACAAAATGTTTGGATACAGTAAAAGCGTGTGTTAGTAAATTGTCTGTTAGATTGTCTAGCAAATCTGTATGTCTGATAGTGTCTCAATGTGTTTGTATTAAGTACTCTATAGATGGTCACAGCGTTTATTTCTACCTGGATGATGCGGCCGCTGCCACCGCCCTACGCAAACTATCACGCAGGATCACAGACAGTGAAGGGTACAAAGTACTGTACCGTTCCCCTACTCGGTTTCAAAATGCATTCTCATTTCTCTCTTTTTTATTGTATATGTGCCTGTAATTACAAATGTAGGATTGACAGTTAAAGTCAACATTGAAATTAGACGAATGAATCTGTGTATTTTTAGGAAGGTTTCTACGGTATCTAAAAATGTAAAGACACGCTTTAGTTAGTACGTTGCAGGATCGACTGTAGAATATTATTTTTCAGGTGGTTGTTATCATGACCCCTTGTGTCAAACCTCCTCTTCACCAAAACAACCTGAAGCAAGAAGATCTGGAGCGTATAATGGTGTGATTAGTAGCTTCTTATTAGAATGAAAACAGCTTTTCTTTCAGACATTCTCTTGCTGCACTAATACTTCATATTCTGTTTTTTTTCACAGAGATGCATATCTAAACGTTTCAATGTTTCCCAGTGTTGTCTTGATCTGAGCAGCATCGGCACTGATCATGGTAAAACCAAACATTCCAGTACTGTACAAAATACTGCAGTGCCATGTTTTGACTGCAAAATACAGCTGCGGTGACCAAAATTGAGATATTGTTTTACTTATTCAGCATTTGTAAACGTCATCCAATATAAAGTCAGTCAACAGCAATTATGAAAGACGAGATTATAACATAAAAGTAATTTCCTACATGTTGAAATATTATTGTTGTATTGCTTAAAAGTGAAATTGAACTTGTTTTCTTAGAGAAAAGATGCTCTGTATTTTTTCAGACATCCAATACTGCAAAGTAAATGCAAATAAAAAACAAGTTTTTTATTTTTTATTTATGAGAAATATTTTTAGTAGTTCACATAAATAAACAAAAAATTACAATTTTACCTAAACCCATACCATAAACATAAAATTCTGATTTTTTAAACCATTATGTTGTGAACTTTTATATAAACAGTGTTAGGTACTTTTCTAAATGTAAAAATGTGTCTTTTATGTGACAATTTTTCCATCAGACTTGGTTTCACATAAAATTTCAGTGAAATTGTACCAAAAGAGCTTCATGCAGGCCATGTTACGAATCATCGAGGAAAATGTTCCTGAGGTAAGATGAGAAACGCTAAACAGGTCACAGAGTTCACATTGCATTTGTGGTTTTACATTTTTGAAGGAAATGTGAGCTGTGTTTAGACATGCTAAAGTTCAAAATGCTCTCCGTGGTTGCAACATTGTTGGTTGCTTCAGAACTGTGTGTCAAGAGACCAAGTTCTCGCTGCACATTGACTGCCAATGACCATAAATATAAATACAGCATCTGATCCGGTCAAGCTCCTCCAAAATATCCGGCCATAAATACTAGGAGATCAAAGTGTTCAGCTGGTGGAAGGGTTTAAACAAACCATGCGATTATATTTCTCGGGTTAACAGCTGCGTGTGACACTCAGACACAGATTCCAGGAAACACATTTGTAAGACCTCTCGGAGTGATTCCAGGTTTTCAGGAAATGAATATGATCGCTGATATGCACTGCGGCTCAGAGGTGTTGTGTATTTGACACCAAGAATTTAGTGGTGTGGGGGGTTGTTTACAAATAAATGACTGAACTGGTATTTAGAAGGGTCATGGGGGCGACAACATCATTTCAGGCCAGATCTGACACTAAGGAGATGGATATTCCTTTAATAATGTAGACATGTGATATACTTGTCACAAATGACAATAATTGCTGTAGGATATATTTTGGAATACGGTGTTATGATGTTCTTTTTGTTACAAAAACTGGTTTTGTTTGACAACTTTTTATCTATTTTTTAAGCAAAAAAACTTCAATTAACCCTCCATAAATATTTAAATATTAAAATGATAGAAGTAATTATACGTAAATATTTTTTTTAATAAAATATTATTGCAATAAATATATTAGAATGTTTGTAACCAGAAATCAATTGAAAACAATAAATATTTAAAAATGTATTGTGTTTTATCAAAAAATATTTAAATAAATAATTTACAATATTTGTAACCAGTAATAAAAAAATACTTTAGTTTTCAAATTAAAGTAATAATATGTAAACCAAAAATATGTTCATTAAGAATTATTAAAAATTAAAAAAGTAACAATATTTGTAGCCAGTAATTAAAAAAAGGAAAAATTAAAGGAATCCATTTATATCCATTTGTGTTACCATTAATAAATGAAAAATCATATATTCAGATTAACCATTAACATAATTATGTATATAAAACGTAATTTAAAAAGCATAATTAAGTTAAAATATTTGTAAGCATTATTTTCTGGCCAAGAATGTTTTAGTCCAAATTAAAATGTCTGCACTTAAGAAAGAATTCTTGGCAAACCAAATTGTTGTGAAAAGTGACATTTTCTCTGTGTGCTCTCTGATCCTTCACAGTTGTTATGTCTGAATCTGAGCAACAACAAGCTTTTTAGGCTGACTGACCTCGCAGACCTGGTGAAGAAAACCCCCCGACTGAGGGCACTGAATCTGTCTCATAATGAGGTGAGAGATGCTTGGGTCACTGCGCCTGCAGTGTTTGTTCTGCACTCTTCTGTTTCTGTTTTCTTCGCTCTTTAATGTACTGTTACATTAACATGTGTTATTTATGTTTCTATCTGCCTGTGTCTGTGTAGCTGAAGTCCGAACAGGAACTGGATAACCTCAAGGGTCTCGGGCTAGTTGAACTGTGTTTGGACAGGAACCCGCTGTGTGATAACTTTGAAGATCAAACCACATATATCAGGTCAGTGTTTGTCTATCTTGTTAGAATTAGATGCATAATACATAAATACCCTAACCAAAAAAAAAATGAAAAGCACAGTGCTTGTGTTTTTCTCTTGTCTTTGTTTTCTCTTACACTGACAGAGCGGTTCGGAAGCGATTTCCCAGCCTTCTCAAACTGGTAATTTTTTAATCAATATTTATCGACTAAATGAACTCTGTGTGCTGTGAATACGGTCTGTTTATCAGGTATAAAGTCAACCATTAATTTGTCAAGGACAGAAATTCCCCGATCCCACGACTCCTGTCTGGCTCCGTTGGTTTAAAAAACGCTCTCATATCCTGTTTTCCTTGTTTTGACTGAGAAATGTCTCATTACACAAATTCTTAGGCAACACACAAATCGATAAAATGCATACCTTGAATACACTAAATTACTTTTATTAAAAGTCGCATGCAGAGTTAGATTAATCTTTTTCTAATACCGATGTGTTTGCAGGACGGTCATGTCCTTCCGCCTCCCATCTGTTTTGGTGTAGACACCGGCACTGCTGTTCCTCCCTGTAGGGTAAATGAAGGTCTCACTGTTATATCGATGTAAAGCAGGTCCATGTGGAGTATTTGACAGGATGTGTATGTGTAATCAATCCAGGGCAGCTTTTTTGTCTCAGATGAAATCAGGGGCATCATCCAGCCCTTCCTCCAACAGTAAGTGCAAGTGTTTTCATTTGTAAGTGTTATAGGTTCAGATGTTCTGGGCATCAGTGATATGTTGTTTCGTGGCAGGTATTTCAGCCTGTACGACTCGGGACACCGACAGGAGCTGCTGGATGCATATCATGATGGAGCCTGTTTCTCCCTCAGCCTGTCACTCGGCTCAGATGTCTCCAGGTTCAGCATTATTCTGTATCCTCATGTGTTTCACATGCAACTGATTGTTTCTTTTTAATGCCATTTAAAAAATTTGTCCAAATTCAATGGACTCATGCTTTGCGAGACTGAAAAAGAACTTAAAGCTACGATCTGTAACTTGACTCCTTATCACTGAAAGACAGACGTCTCGTTCGCTTGATTCAGAGGCTCCTCCTTTTTTCCCAAGACAATAACTTTGTTATTCGTTCACTTTCGGCTTTACAACTTGGCAGACTGCTTATATTCACACAAAGCAACATTACACACTGCATAAAATGTAATTTTAACTATGTAATAGTTACTTTTTACGCTTTCTTACACGTCCTGGTCTGCTGGGGTTGTTAAACTGCACCGCATTCATTTTGGACGAAATAGACTATTATAATGGTTTGTAATGCGTTCAGTGCCAAGTCCTGTGTGTCCAGTGTCACTGTTGCAAGTCTACCCCGACTTAAGGTTAAGAAACCATTTGAACACTGGCTTTTTATGCTTGCTCAAGTCATTTTACAAGTTACAGATTGCTGATTTGATGTTATTACAATGAAACTTACATTCAGTTGTAATGTTGTAGTGTGAACTTTTATTCAATTTTTTGCACTTCATCTAAATCTGTATTACATTTTGGTTTAAAATACATATACAAGTATAACGCAAAGTGTAAGATTTAGTACAAGACTGCATGTACTAATTCAATTCATGAAGGGTCATGAAAATTGTTATAATACAATCAGACGCTGATGTCACTGCTTGATTTCGTTTACACAGGTACTTATTGAGAGAGTATCTTAAAGACAACCGCAATATGAAGCAGGTCAAAGACTCCTGTAAGTGTCGTTCCTGACAAACACATTTTTTAGTTTTTTCACTTGACTTCACCTGAAAATCTTGAACTTTCTTTTGCCAGACACACGCTTCCATTTGCTGAAAAAGTCTCGGCTGAACGTTGTCGCCTTCATCAATGAACTGCCCAAGACCCAGCACGACTTCGCTTCATTTACAATCGATGTAAATACATATACGGTAAGTTCTTCAAAGACATCTGCATGCTATCACTGAAGCTTTTGTTTTCCTTTTTACACATAAATGTCATCTTGTCTTTTCCGTAGAGCACATTGTTGGCGTTCACTGTGAATGGAGTGTTTAAAGAGGGTGAGGGTAAAATTAAAATGGTGATGTAATTCTGTGGCGATCAACAAAGAATAATTAAGAATTATCTTAATTTTTGTTTTTCCGATGTAGTTGATGGCAGATCGAACGACCTCATCAGGGCGTTTACCAGAGTCTTCATCGCAGTTCCAGCTCCAAATTCTGGGTAGGAAAGAGCAGTAAACCACAACCGTAACTAAAAAATAACAGTCTGGCGCATTTTGATATGGTTCATAACCAGAGGTTGCGCTAGACTTTTTTCATTTGCTCCTAAATAATAAATGTTAACCTGTCACTATGGTACAAAGTGAAATTATGTGCTAATTAGCATGTTTGTGGCGTCATCGCGACATACATGCGTTCTTTGAACTTACTGTATTTTAATACCCAAAATACCCGAAATCGTTTATATTTTTAATGCTTCTGTTGTCAGATATAAAACACTACTTACAGAAAAATGTTCATATGTTCAGTCCGTAACAATGACAGGTGCTTTTACACGCTGTTTTGTAATCATTCATTTATTCACTTTCAAGTAACTTTAAGCAGGTGTTAAGGTCATGAAAGGAGAAGACGCAGTTAGACTTCTTTCCACTAACTGAAAGTTAAGGTTTATCCAAAATGACCCTAACAACTCCACAAAAGGGGGAATTACAAACTTCTCTCATTGTAATCCGTCAAAATGATGGACGACCTTCTGACTTTCCCGTCACTGGTATAAAAAGCTGTCAATGACAGAGAATTTTCGGTTTACGCTACCTCTGTTCCCAACATGCAATTTGATTTGCTCAAATGTTATCAAATTGTCCTCTTAACAAGACAATCTGTGTGTTGCAGTCTGTGTGTGGTCAACGATGCACTCTACTTGAGGACGGCCACATCTGAGGAGAAACACAGGGCATTAGCAACACCGGCCCCGAGTGGCACCGTGTCCGCCCTCTCGGCATTCCAGCAGCAAATGCTCTCTGCCTTCTCCCAGAGCTCTCAAATGAATCTGGAATGGTCTCAAAAGTGAGAGGGGAAACAGGAATTACATCTAATACAAGCATACTCTTACACACTTGTATAATCACTGGGAAGAACCAGACGTATATATCTATTATAATATTAGTTATATTAGTGGGAAGGGTGGTATGATAATAAATGCAGTGAGACAGTAGAAACATCAGCTAGTGGATGTTTGGTGAGAAAGGTTTACGTTATTACAGAGAGTAAGATTTTGGTCATACCACCCACCCTGTTCAGTGTTACCCTGTTGATAAGTCTTGTATTGAAAGTGTTTGTGTTGCTGTCAGATGTCTGCAGGATAATGCGTGGGATTTTCATCGAGCTGCCCAGATTTTTACAGAACTGAAGGTAAAAGCACAAAAGTGTTCTGACTCGAGGGCCTTAAACATAAATCCACATGATCTGAACATCACATAAAAATTCAACTGAATTTAAAGAAAGAACTCTTTTCATATCAAGCCTTTTATATGGATGTAAAACTAGCCATTTTGTGTCATTCACACATTTCTGTCTCTTGTAGGACCAAGGGAAGATCCCAGAAGTAGCTTTCATAAAGTGAAGATTCCAATAAACATGCAGATATGCATTTGAAAGTCTACTTGTGTGCACGTACATAGTTTATTTGTTGTTTGGCATTTAATTTGTGATGTGTCAAACTGCAATGAGAGGTTTTTTTTACATTGTTGAATTTTAGTTTTGTTATTTCCTTAAGGAGTATACCTCGGGTTGAACTTGAACGAATGACACCACGGCACTGATTATCATTTTTAAAAGCACTTTTCTGTTTTAATTGTGACGTTCAAAATCAAAGTGCCTTTTCGTTTTACTCTATAGTATAATAAATGTTTACGTGAATGTTTACAAGGAAATAAAGTTTACGTTTATTGCATGTTTTCTTCTGTCTTTTGTGATAGACTGACATCATATATAAACCTCATCAAGTCAATGTTATTTCAGATTCTTTTGATAAAAAAATGCAATGCAGTAAAATTGTGAGGAAAAATGTGCAACCAAAAGTTTTAAAGCAATTGAACTATTTAATTATTGTGATTTTGACATGAAGACTTCATATGAAATTGAAGGCATGAAATGAATTTGGTAGACATAAGGTAGCACTGATAAGTGCAGCACAAATATAATCTGTTTTGATTTTGAAAGAACATTTTTTTTTTTTAATAATGATAATGAATAAACAGATTCTTGAAGTTGAAGTAGTCTTTAATGGCACGGTATAGTAATACGATAATTGTACTTTTTCTTTGGTATGTATCTGGTGTTATAAGAACCGGCATGTTGAGCTGGGATTTAAGTTAATTAACTAAAAAAGGTTTATAGTAAATATATCAAACATGATATAGCAATACAACTTTAAATAACCTGGATTTGTGATTCTCTTGGAATAAAAAAGAACGTCTTTAACATTAAATCCAACAAGTACAACTGTTGAGTTGTTTTGATGGGTTGACCTTCCCAACATGGCGGCTTCTCAATTCAACTTCCGACTGCTTCCAGTCGGCATGACGTCATGACGCTCCTCGTTCAATCCTGGTATGAAAACAATAAACAACCCGTTGCCTCAGAGAGCCGTAGAGGACCCGTCGCTTATTTCTCTCACATATGCGATTAAAATAAGTACCGGAGCGTCTCGTTTCAACGCGAATAATCGTTTTTAAAAGGCGCTCTGTACAAACCCAGGTCCAAACGCGAAGACTCGGGGGATTTTGGTGTCAAAGGACAGGAAGTTAGTTAAACGGGTTCGTCCGCTCTTGTCCACCCCAGCTCGCGTTCACTTTGTTATTCTCGTCTGCACACACTACCGAGGGCCCTTAAATCTGTTATGCAGGACTGGTCTCTTGTTCCGCCACCTCTCGGCTCCCTCTCCCCGTCTGTCGTGGCCCTATGTCTCGGTGGCTCTTCCCATGGTCGGGCTCAATAAAGAAACGGGCCTGTCGGTACCTCCTGCAGCACTACCTGGGCCACTTTTTGGAGGAAAGACTCAGTTTGGACCAGCTGAGCTTGGACCTGTACAATGGCAGCGGTGTCATTCGGGAAATTAACTTGGATGCTTGGGTAAGTGAGACATGTCCAGGCCAGCTTCTTTAGGATATATCCATCATGTGCCTCTCATTTACCCCTGCCACTGTTTCTCGATGTCTGGAAACATCGACACGACTTTAGAGTTCACATTGCTGAGGAGATTGGTGTTTTGATCACTTTTGCTTTCACATTCGTTGTCTCATCACTTAGCTGTTTGTGTCATCTGTCACAAAATTATTCAAGCATTTTATCCACAGCAACTCGCAGCTTACATGTTATCACTTCATGTGTGTTTGTACCTTTGGGGGATTCAAACCCATAATCTTCGAGGGAATCAAATCCATGTGCGTTCAAATCCATAATCCCTGAAAATCAAATTAATGACCTTTGGGGGATTCGAAGTGTGTTTGAATTTCTAACCCCGGGAACCGAATTCATGAACTTTGAGGGATTCGAACTCAAGACCATCTGTATATATATCTTCTGCGTATTCTCTGAATATCTATAAATTCTGAATAGAACTCGTGTGTGTTCGAACCTGTGACCCTTCGGAATCACACCCATTGCATTTTGGAAATTCAAACCCATGTGTGTTTGATCTCATGACCCCTGGGAATCAAATTCATGATGTATGTGGGATTCAAACCCAAGATCCTGTGTATTTTATTACTTTTGTTATATTCTAACCCATGTGTGTTTGGACCCATGACCCCTGGGAATCAAATCCATTGCGTTCGGGAGATTCTGACACGTGTGTTGAAATTTTGGGTTTTGGGGGATTCGAACCCATGACCCTTGGGAATCAAATTCATGACCTATGGGATTCGGACCCAAGACCCTGTGTATCCTATTACCTTTGGAAAATTCTAACCCACATGTGTTCATAGCCATGACCCCTGAGGGTCGAACCCATCGGGTGATTCAAACCCAAATATGTTTGAATTCTTGAACCATGTGGGTTTCGAACCCATGACCTTTAGTGCAAAGCTCTACCAATTGAGCTACAGGAACCACAACATCATTTCCTTGTTTGAAAGCCGCCACTTCTTTTGGCATGTTGTTCTGTTTTCGTGACATGTTGTCCACCTTGAGATGCTCTACATGGACTTTGAATCTTCTCTTTCAGGCGGTGAATGAGTTTTTGGAGACTTTAGGAGCTCCACTAGAGATTGTCGAAGGTTTTGTGAGCAGCATTTCGGTGACAATTCCCTGGGCGGCACTTGTTACGGACCACTGCACCCTTGAAGTCACTGGACTACAAATAACATGCAGACCCAAATACAGAATGAGTAAGTTTCTAGAGTGATACAAAAATGTTACCACATATTCAGCACTGGGATGTGCCAAATGTCATGATTTAAAATGTGTCCTTTTTTGGTTTAAATACTCTCGCCAATCCCACTGCACTAAAAGCTATTCATAGGGTTCTTGAAAAGCTAAATGCAATGTGCCGTTTATCAAAACATGCTTTGTTTGTTCAAGCATCCTGTCTGGGTTAACCAATGGCGTATGTTTGGGGCTGGACTTATTGCTTTTTGGGTCATGTCCTCCTCAGTCTCTACAGTGTTTATATCTCATAAAATTGTCTCTGTTAGGTGGGAGCTGGGACTCCCAAGGGTGGTCCTCGTGTATGACATCCAGCATGCAGCTGGCCCAGGAGTGCCTGAAGGACCCACCGGAGGCGTCCGAAGAGCCGCCTGCTCCGCTGGAGGGGCTGGAAATGTTTGCACAGACCATCGAGACGGGTATGTATCAGTCATTTTGAGACATATTTCGGATATGCTGATCTGATTTAGGCTTAAATTGGGTTTTGCCCCGTATATCACAATTGTTATTGATTCATGGCCGTCTTTTATATCTAGTTTCATGTGGGTCACGTCTTCATGTCTGAAGATTAATTGTAAACAAGACATTATTGATAAAATAAACTCAGACGATAAATCAAGTGTCAGCTCTTAAAACTGAGAACATTATTTTGTTTATTATACATCTAGACATAAATGGATATGAGATATGATTGATTTTAGATAGTGAAATGATTAGACATACAACATTGGCAAAGTTATCTGGAAAAAGTGTAGTGCTCAAGAAATACAAATATTAAACTACAGAATGCCACTATTGACCAAACATTTTTCTATCCCCTGTTTACTGGATATCAGCACTACAGTATTGCATTACTGCCTGTCAGTCTGTGGATTATTTTATATAATATATTCAATTTGTCTTTTGCAGTCCTACGTCGAATTAAAGTAACCTTCCTGGACACCATAGTGCGAGTAGAACACCATCCCCTGGACGCCGAGACAGGGGTTGCCTTAGAGATGCGCATTAAACGGTCAGAATATACATCTCTTACCACACATGCATCTTAAACTGTAGTGTTTGTTTATTTATACTGTATAATATATGGTGGATTATGTCCTTTTTAGATTGACCTTGGCATGCTTTTTTGTAAAAAAAATCCTGTAATTGCTCAAAGAATATTAAAGTAAATACTGTAGATTCCTTTTGTTCAATACTTGTCAGACATTTGTTTAGTGGATCCACCGGTTCAAATGAAAACACTGTGATGACGTACTCACTGACACAGTCATAGTATCTCATAAACAAACACCTCTTCCTAGAATACGCTTGTATAATGGTGACTGAACTGTGTTGTGTCCCATGTGGTGCTCTGCGGTACTGCAGGGTGGACTATTGTGATGAGGCTATGAGAGACTCGAGCCAGACAGTGCCTGTGGATATCCACCAGCCACCAGCTTTCCTGCACAAGATCCTTCAGCTTAACTCTGTACAGCTGCTTTATGAGACCCTGGGAGGATCACAGGTCAGGGTCAGAATATCTAATATCAAATTAAAAACCCAGGAAACTCACAGATTGCTGGTTTGGTGTCGACTGTGTCTTATTTCATCCTCTTTCGTGTGTTTCAGGGGCTGATTCATTCTGATGTTATGGTGGGCAGCAGGGAGGGCACGAAGAAGGCGGATGAGGAAGATGAGGATGATGATGAAGTAGATGTAGACGATGCCTCCAAACCTTCTCAACCATTGCATTATACCCAGAAGCCCCCCGAACCCCTCCTGATCGGGCACTGCTCAGGATTCATAGAGACGACGGTCAAAATTAAACAGAACGAAATGCTGCCTGGACCCAAGGTTTGTGTCGGACTGAGAAGAAAAGCATTTTGTCTATTCCTAAGTGCCATGCATAAGCAAAACAAAAAGTTAAAATGAGAAAATATGATTCAATCATTTCGCTTCGGTGTGCATGAGAGATCACGTCAGTCCAGCCTAAAATATCTCCGGTTTGATTTCAGTCCAGTGGTTTCATTCTCTGAGGGTCTGATTTATGTCTCTCTTTGTAGTTTGAGCTGGACGGTAAGGTTGGTTGCCTCCACCTCCTGCTGTCCCCAATTCAAGTGACTCACCTGACGGACCTCCTGTCTGCCCTCTGCATTGAGACGTCAGGTACCCAATGCATTCATACGGTCATCAGTACAATGTTTCTTCATCTCTCGCAAAGATTCTGACGTTTTGATGGTATCTAACCCAAGCCTTTTCTTTATGTCTCATTTGCAAAGCTGTACACATCCAAGATAAATTCACTGTAAAAGAAATACTCTACATTTATCGTACATTTTCTAAAACGTTATGTGATGACGGGATGAAGTTATTGATGTTCGTGTTTAATCTGTCCGGAAGAATAAATGCCCATTCACACCGTGAATACAAACTAGATAACTATAATGAAGGCCAACAGTTTCATAAATGCGTGAGCCCTTTAAATTCAAATGGATTTTGATTGGCTGTCAATGTTTTATCCTTCACAAGCTTGAACAAAACTTAATCTTCATGATTAATCGTCTGTGTGTTTATAGTGGGGCATTTCCATGCTAATGTCAGCCTTAAGATAAGATAACCTATAACCGATAGGTTCAGATGTCAAAATTAAAGTAACCTTTTTATATTCTATAATGAGCCATTTTTTTATGGGTCTTATTGCTTCCGGTTTGCACATTTAAAATTACAGAAATCTTTAAAATAATGATGTCAAAAACATGCAGCCTTTTTTGTCACATCCATAACGCATACATTTGTTCCTCTTTTAAAACTTGTGTATAGACTGATATTTTTTTTGTAAAATATAAACAGATGATTCAATATAGTGATTAAGTTTAATATTTTTAAGTAAAAACGTGTTCTTCATGTTAACTTTACTGTGTTTTATTTTTCACCGTTCTGTGTTTGATAGAAGGCAGCCGTGGCGGCGGGGTTTCCGGTGGAGGGGTGTCCAGACCTCTGGTTTCTGATGATCTGCGTTTGATTGAGGAAGATCTCAGTAAACAACTGAATGCAGAGATGATGGACAGAGACCTGGAGCTGGACGCAGAGCCCTATGTCAACAGTATGGAGAACGGAGGCGAGTGCAGAATGTCTGGTTGAGGATATTAGAGTCACTTGAGTTGACTGATTGGCATTTGATCCGTGTTCATTGTGTTGTATGTTTTAAATGTGACTTCTTTATTCCATCAGATATGTTTTACTCTATGGGTGCCGGCTGTATGACCAGCAGTGTGTTGTCCACACGCTCTGGCAGTGAACTTTCAGACAGCGACATGGAGTCGTCCATTCATAGTCAAAGCAGCGTGGCCCAGTCAAATCCTCTGTCTCCACATGTCTGTACATCTGAAGTTGTTTATTTTGTCTATGTGGTTGTGTTTGTACACCGTGTGATTGGCTCATTCTTTTATCATATTTAACCCGCAGGGAATGCTTAACTGTCCTCGTCGTTATCCTGTACCAGGATCCTTAACTAGTTTACCACAATGTAGCAGACCCTCAAGTATGTACCCTTGTTTTAAACACACACACACTTTATATAACTTACGTGTTGTCACGCGGTCAGTCAAGAGCTTGGAACTTGTTTTTCTTTCTTCTAGAACGTTCGTCTCGTGGTGGCCATTCAGAGCCAATGAAACTAGACTCCTTGCTCCGCCTCTCGCTGGGCGGAGTCACGCTGACTGTGCTAGAACAGGAACCGCCCGACGGACTCTCCTCATTGGCCGAGGTGTCGAAGGTGTTTTTCCGGGAGCTTGCGTACTTTAAAGACAGCATGTTCAGCGAGAGAGACTTCCATAATTTGCGCGGGAGTTTTGCTAAAGCCTGTCCTCACTCTCACATCAGGTACAGCAGGATGCTCACTTACTGTAAATATGTATATATCTGTATGCATATCTTCTGATTCTCCTCCCGTCTTCAGGGTGACCGGTGCCGCTGTGCAACTGGCGTGTGAGATGCGTAGCGCAGGGCGGCACACCCGAGCCATGACCTCTGACCTCTCCTTCAGCAGGCTGGAGCTACTGGAGTCACTGTGGGATTCTGGTGGTCCGCAATACACAGAGGTACACGCTACACTTGGGCTGTTTATGAGCTTTCAGACGGATGAATGTTCTGGAAATGTCGCTTCGTTTCTTATATTTCCCACACGTATTGTTCTCCCAGCTTCTGCAGTTCCAGTCGGCTGGTCTCTTCACGATGGGTGCGGCTTCCAGACCGTGTGCTCAGTTCCACCACAGTCTGTGTGAGAAGCACATGCGCAAGGTGACACGGTTGTGTGATCCATATGTGACCGTCAAATCATCAAACCATTGGTTTTTTTTGTATTTACAAACATCTATGATCTGTAGAGTGGAACCAGGAGGCGTGTGGTGCGCAGAGACAGTTCTCTACAGGTTGAGCTCGGAGAACTCAACTCTGAGTTGGACTTGGATATTCTGGGCCGATTGGAGCACATCTTACAAGCCTTGAGTCATTGTCCAACACCACCCCAAACTACCAAAGCACACACACCAGAGGTCACTAGACTTTATTGCATAGAAATACTACTTCCTGACCTGTCATTCATTTGGTTTGATGTTTGCGGATGTTTTGTTTGTACCCCTCTCTGCAGTCTCAATTGTTAGAGCTTCACTCATCCCTGGTGCTTCAATCTCCTCACGCTGTGCTGAAGGTGCGTTTTCCCGTCCCTGACCTTCGACCCCCAGATCTGAGGCGACCCCTGAGCCAGCGTGCTGTGCGCAGTGAGAGCCTGAGCTTGCAAATCTCCAACCTGGAGCTGAGGTCTCAGCAGGGGCCAGATGTTCCTCAGGAGGGCCCGAGTAGCCCCGGAGCCAAACTTACCAAACTGCTGGAGGCCTGTTTTACAGATCTACACGGTGAGGAAACGCATATGTCAGCATGACCTCAAAAGGGTTTTAATAGATATGCCTGTCTGGTTTTATTAGTGCACAAAACATCTATATATTTAGTTTTATACTCTGCTGAGAAAAGTGGTTCATTTGGAAAGTGGTGTCGTGTTTGTTTTAGGAGTGTACGAGGGTTGGGAGGGAGAGGCATTTCCCTTTATCTGTGTACAGAAGAGTTCCGATCCACACAACCCTGACGCCATGCCTAGGTGAGAAAGGGACTATTTGTGTTTATTTGTTTGTATTGTACTTGTACTATATTTCGGTAACACTTTACAATAAGGTAATATTAGTTAACAATTTTCAGCATTTATTAATCATTGGCAATGTTCCTTCATATCAATACAGTTATTCATGTTAGTTTATGCTGTATTTAATAATGTTAACATTGACACGTTTGAATTTAATAATGTATTAGTAAATGCTGAAATGAACTTGAATTAATATTAATAAATGCTACAGAAGTATTGTTCATTGTTAGTTTGTGTTAGCTAAGGCATTAACGTATTGTTAACAAATAGCACCAATTTTTCTTTGGTCACATTTGGGATGTTTTCGTTTTTAAAAACAGAATATCTGAAGAGTTTGGTTTCAGAATGAGATAAATCTGTTTAAAAAAATATATATCAGGTGTTTATTCTGTAGGTTAGCTGTATTTTTTTAGTTATTATGGCCTAAATCGAAATAAAAAACAATAAAACTGAGTTTTTCTTCATATATACTCATTTTCTCATTCGGTAATTTACAGTATCTTTTGTCTTCTTTTAAATCGAAACAAACCAACTGCAGTTTCATTGATATTGATTGGAATGCACAATAAAAAAATGTTTCATATATTTTTTAAACTGAGTTTTTCTTCATATATAGTTAATAAATTATGCAACAATAGCAACATTAATGCAACAAAATAAATGAGACATTAAAATCTAAAAAAATGTAAAACAGCAAATAGTTTTCTGTTAGGGTAAGTCTATAATACTTTACAAAGTATATCTTGTCTCTTGAACAGAGGAGACATGGTCAACGCCTCAGATTTGCCTAAATGTGATCGGGGAATTTCGTGAGGAAAGACTAAAATCTCCAGAATTTTGTTGTACAGATGACATTTCAAAAACCTTTTCAAATGTAAAAATGTGTTTTGATGTTCAACCGTTCATGCCGTCTGTAGGATTCAGGTGCGTGTGAATGAGGGAGCAGATTCTGACAGCAGAGGCGCGCGTGAAGGGCTCAACACAGATCTGGGTCTGGCCTCCATGTCTCTGGAGAATCCCTGTGAGCTCCGAGAGAAGAACAGCTCTCCATTCTCATCCAACCGCACCATGTTTGAGACGGAAGAGGTTTCGCGTTTGCTTTTTCTCATTCGGTGATTTACAGTATCTTTTGTCTTCAACCCGTCATTACGCCTCTCTGTTTCTGTCTCAGATGGTGATCCCAGCTGACCCAGAGGAAATGAAAGAGTTTCAGTCTCAGTGTATATGTCAGTGTCAGTATGTGGTTGATATCACGTTTCCTGTAGCTTTTATCCTCCTGCCCAGCAAAGAAGCTTTCCAGAGCATCTACAACAGGTAAAAGTCACTCGCATCAACACGCGGATTTTAATTTTTTTATTTTATCTTCAAACAGTGTATTTCAACTCATTCTCTCTCCTATGCCAGGATTAACAATGATCTGTTGATGTGGGAGCCTCCTCCCGCTCCTCCTCCCCCAGCACCCTCTTTCTCTTCACAAGGGGCCCGTATTCCCTCTCACCAGCGCAGACCTGAGAAGGACGAGTTTTACCTCTGTAAATCTGCCTTCAGACTGGGTCAGTCTCTATGTCATATGTCAAAGTACGTCATGCTTTATTTTCAATAAAAACTTTGTCCTAACGTTTTGCGTTTCTACTTATTGTAGAATCTGACTCTGAGGAGGAGGAGCCTCAGTTTTACTCAGCCAGCCAATCAAAGAGAAGAAAACAGTCGGAGCCTCAGTCTGGCCACGCCCTCAGTCTGCTCTGTTTAACCGTGCTGATTGGCAAGGGTCGCCTACAAGCCATGACTGACTGCAAGGTCATTCTCAGAAAACACTCAGAAAATCATATTACGTCACCGCTTGAGAATTAAGATGTTTTTCTGATCTAGTCAGCGGACAAAGATTTCAGACGCTGGCATAATGTTAGACATTTTTTCATATTACTAAAGTGGCAAATGCTCTTCTTCTTCTGTAGAACGAGGCTGGGCGTAAAGTGGAACAGTGTCACGGAGAAGTCATTTTGGACTTGGAAGGGGGGAAGATTTTTAGTGTGACGCAGCATCAGAACAATCCAAATCTTAACTTCCTGACCATAGAGAGCAAAAAAGTGGAGCTCTATCATAAAGGTAGCCTGTGAACGAATAACTAATCCATTCAAATTTTTAAGTAAGTTATGTGATTGAGATTAATGTATATGCCCTGTTTGAATTTTGATCCACGTTTTTCAGACTCGTAAATACTGTGGTTTTTTTTTCACAGCGGAGGTCCCAGACTCCCCCATCCCCGAGAGATTAGAAATGCCCAGATTCACACCCCCAGGTCATTTGGACCCTACCATTTACCCCACGGAGGTAGGGGTGAGCAGCGTCGGCGGGAGAGAAACTAACATCCAAATGCTATCGACTGCTATCCAAATCACATTAGACCTGGAGAGAAACGTCAAGGTTTGTGTATTACTAACTTGTTCGCACATCATGATGATTATTGTGCGTTTGTGACCCTCTTCATTTCTCTTCAGGAGTTTCTGGTCGCGTTACGTCTCCATGGTGCTACTTTACGACATCACATGGCATTGACCAATCACAGTTGGCATGAACAGGTCGACTGTCTCATCACATATAAAGTGATTTATGTCTGATTTACCGGTGTGTCAGAATAATCTAATGTGCATGTTTTTTAATTCTTCATGCAGATAGTTGACTTCCTTGACGTTATAGATGATGATATTTTAGGATACACCCCACCTGCTGTCATCACAGTTCTACACACTCATCTGGCCACTTGTGCGGTCGACTACAGGTGCACACTACCCACGATAGTTTACCAAATAACCCTACATGCATTGGAAAGTAGATATCATTTTTCTCTCATTCCGTCCTTCAGACCTCTTTATCTTTCTCTGCGAGTTTTGTTGACGGCAGAGTCCTTCTCTCTGTCCAGTAACATCATCGTGGACACCGCGACCTTTCACCTCAGGTACTGGCGACCCGTTTCTGATCTTGACAGATCTGCTGAGGATTTAGTTTTTTTGTCAGATCTAACTGCTCTGTGCTTCCTGTTAGGTTTATCTTGGATGACTCTGCGTTGTACCTGTCGGATAAATGTGAAAGTGACACAGTGGATTTGAGGCGAGGTATGTTTCCACTTACTACCAAATGACACGTTTCTGATTGAATGTTATTTTTGTGCAATGATAAGAGCAAATGGATTCAAATGTCAGGCTTCATGTAATGATTGTTTTCTCTCTCTCTCTTAGATTATGTGTGTGTGTTTGACATTGATCTGTTGGAACTGGCCATCACCACATGGAAAGGAACAGACTCCAGTAAACTGGTTAGTGTCACACCATCACTCGCATAAATAGTTCATAATATATCATTTTTTTGTATAGGTTTACAGTGCACTGTCAGTGAAGCAATTTAAAATTAAGGTTGTAAGAGGTATTCGACATACCATAAACATTATACCCTTGAACATCAAGACTTTGAGTTCAGATCTGTAGGTGTTTACTTGTCTGTCTGCTTTATTGCACTTCATTCAAATCGTACTGTGATGTGACACAGACTTGTAAAAACACAAATATTTTATTACGTTTCTTAATTAAACAAGGTAGTGAAATCTTATCTTGATGTGTTAAAAGACAATACGTGGAAATACCATCTAAAAATAATTACAAGAAAAATTACACCTAAACAAAAAATTGTCTATTGCGTTTTTTCTAATGTTTCATGTTTTCTTTACGATCTAAAGTTTAATATTCAAGTCAATTTGTGAAATGGGAGTAGTAATTTACATGTAATTTTAGTCTAAATAATTTTACAAAGCTGTAATTGTTATTCTCAGAATTTGGACTTCACTCTCGAAATCTTACAACTATGTTTCGTCACCTTGTCATTTTAAAGTTCAGTCTGACATTTTTGTCAAAATTAAAGGTACAGTTTGAAGAAATTTTCGCTAGAGGGTGCACTATTAAATAACAACAATCTCGTAGCTTGATGATGCTGTGTAGAAGCGTGGAATGATGGGATATGTTGTCTTCCACTCCATCGCTTATGGTACTGCTGATACATCAATCAGACGGGAAAGAGAAATAATGTTAGTGGAAGAAGAAAAGTAACAAAGTTTCATAAATGTTGTGTTTGATGAAATCATATTGTTTCATTATAAAGAATTAGACCCGAGTAATCCATCCATCCATCCATCCATTTGCTTCCGCTTATCCGGGGCCGGGTCGCGGGGGCAGCAATCTAAGCAGGGATTCCCAGACTTCCCTCTCCCTAGACACTTCCTCCAGCTCTTCCGGGGGGACACCGAGGCGTTCCCAAGCCAGCCGGGAGACATAGTCCCTCCAGCGTGTCCTAGGTCTTCCCCGGGGTCTTCTCCCGGTGGGACATGCCCGGAACACCTTCCCGGGAAGGTGTCCAGGGGGCATCTGGAAAAGATGCCCAAGCCACCTCAGTTGACCCCTCTCGATGTGGAGGAGCAGCGGATCTACTCTGTGCTCCTCCCGAGTGACCGAACTTCTCACCCTATCTCTAAGGGATCGCCCAGCCACCCTGCGGAGAAAGCTCATTTCGGCCGCCTGTATCCGGGATCTTGTCCTTTCGGTCATGACCCACAGCTCATGACCATAGGTGAGAGTAGGAACGTAGATTGACCGGTAAATCGAGAGCTTCGCCTTGCGGCTCAGCTCCTTCTTCACCACGACAGACCGGTACAGCGACCGCATTACTGCAGAAGCTGCACCGAGCCGTCTGTCAATCTCCAGTTCCATCCTTCCCTCACTCGTGAACAAGACCCCCAGATACTTGAACTCCTTCACTTGAGGCAGGGACTCTCCACCTACCTGGAGTGGGCGAGCCACCCTTTTCCGACAGAGAACCATGGCCTCAGATTTGGAGGTGCTGATTCTCATAACCGCCGCTTCACACTCGGCTGCAAACCGCCCTATTGCATGTTGAAGGTCCTGGTCTGATGGGGCCAGCATGACGACATCATCCGCAAAGAGCAGAGATGAAATCATGTGGTCCCCAAACCCGACGCCCTCCGGCCCCTGGCTGCGCCTATCAATGGTACATCACCCGAGTAATGTAAGGTTTAAACGAAATTGTTAGTCACAGATGTTACAATAATTGTCCGATTCGATGGTGTGATAACACTGCGTAGTTTTAAGTGTTCAAATCAGTCATAGTAAAAATTATTATGAACGTACCCACATACTTTGCAATAATGCTAGACGGACCGACGGTACAAACTACTTCCGCATCTGTCTACGACTGTGTCACGTGTTTGCTACGTCAGTAAAGTTGGTAACAAAGGGTAACGCGGATATGATCCCATTGACAGGCGACCAAACGGCCCCGGTACTGTTTAGAATCGAAATATTTTTGTATATTTTCCTGCAAAATTGTTACAAACTGTACCTTCAAATGATTCACATATTCTCGTTCTGTGACATTCTGTGATTCTTTTCGTTGTGTACATTTGAGAACTTTTTCAGAAAACAAAATGGGTTTCATCTATAAAGTCAAATGGATTGTAAAGACTTTAATGAAAAATATCTCATGATGCAGTTATTATTCCAAGGTGTCGATTTGTCAATCTTCTAATAAGATTTTTTATCCTGCTGCTCATTTCCTGTTTTAGGTTAAGTACAGAACAACAACTGCAGTAAACTACAATTGTCAATGACTGAGTTTATAACTTATGATTGAGCACAAATTTTATGCTAACTACCCGCGAAATAATTTCTATCATGATAACTCTTTTATGAACCGTTTTGTCAATCATTTTCTTTTTGCGATATTTCCAGACTCAGCCGCTGTTCGAGCTCCGTTGTTCTAATAACGTCGTTCACGTGCACACCTGTGCGGACTCGTGCGCTGCCCTGGTTAACTTGCTGCAGTATCTGGTCTCTCAGGGTGACCTTCACCCTCCCCCTCGCCACACGTGCCCTACAGAGATCGCCGGACAGAAGCTTCTGGTGAGATTGGTATGCCGCCGTTTATTTTTTTCATCCTCAAACTCTTGCTGTTCAACCTCAAGCTGTCTGTTTCTCTAAGCTGTCCGAAAGCCCCGCCTCCCTTCCGCCCTGCCCACCAGCGGAGACGGCAGAGATTAACCAATGTGATCTCACAGATGCCTTGATTGACACAGAGAGAATCTCGCTCGAAGAGAATCAAGATCCAGGTGAGACTTTGAGTTTTGATGTTAAATTGATGTGTAATATAAGTATGTGACCTCTCTGTGTTTGACAAGCAGGCTCCCCATCCATCCGACGAGCCTCACCTGCCTCTGTCTACCTGTTCCCGGGAGAGGCTCCTAAGCCCCGCCCCTCTGTCCTGGAAGGGGAGGAGTCTGATCTTGGCGGACTGGTGACCACAGCTATGGAAGTTCATGCAGATGTGATGTCAGAGGAAGGCTCAGAATGTTCCACAGATAATGATGACTTCTGCATCCTAGAAGCTCCTGGGATGGGCATCCCGGTCTGTATCCGCAAATCTTTCTGTTTATCAATCGCTTGCTTTTGCGTTTTATCAAATCAAACTTTTAATCAAAATCTTCTTTGTCTCTGACAGCCTAGAGACGGTGAGCCTGTGGTGACGTTGCTCTCTCAGGGCCCTATAAAGGTGCGTGATGGGTATTTCTCACGGCCACGTGGCAGTTCAGACCTGCTGCGCGCTCCCGCCTGTTTTCCAGTGCCTCAGAACAGACTGGTGCTCCGAGAAGTGTCCGTCATCTGGCACCTGTACGGTGGGAAAGACTTCGGGGGCAAACCCAGCTCCGGTCACCCGCAGCACGGTCAAAAGTAAGTTTCAGGTCAAGGTCTTGAAAAAATCGCACGTTATGGACATGTCATTATGATGTTTGTGTTTGTCAGGGTTCGAGCGACCACTCCCGGAGCACGTGGGTCTCCGTCTCGTTCAGCTGGACCATCACGTCCTCAGAACTCTTGGCGCTGGGTTGGTGGGAGTGGGAGACAGCACACGCTGCTCATGGAGATACAGCTGACTAAGGTAAAGAGAGCATGTGATGGCACAGCGGTGGAAGACTGGTAGATCTGTAAATACTTCCTGTCTCTTCAGGTCAGTTTCCAGCATGAGACCTACCCGGTGCTGTTGCCTGCAGTGCCGGGTCAGGAAGCAGAGGGGGCGGGGCTTGGCGAACACCCTATTTCCCGTCAGGTGTTTATCGTTCAGGAGCTGGAGGTGCGAGATCGATTGGCTTCCTCTCAAATTAACAAGTTCCTTTATCTGCACACCAGTGAGAGCATGCCACGCAGAGCACACTCCAACATGGTGAGCTGGCCTTCACACATTTTTCTTTATTTTGTTTTTCACTTTCTTAATTTTTATTTTAGTTATTTAGTCAGCTATTTTGGTTTTCATTTTATTTATTTGGTTATTTCTTTCTTTGTATCTTCATTTTACTTTTTTTATTCTCTGTCTTATTTTCTCTCTTTTTTCTTACTTTCCTGCTTTAAATTTATTTTTCTTTCTTCATTCATTTATTTTCTTTTTCATTTATTTATTTATTTATTTGGTTGGTTGGTTCTTTCTTTGCAACTTTTCTTATTACGTTTTATTTTCTGTCTTACTTTCTCTCAATTTTTTCTTACTTCTGTCTTTTACTTATTTTCTTCCTTTTATTTCTCATTTCTTTATTTTTTTTTTATTTGTATTTTATTCTAAATTGAATTATATTTGTTTAAATTCTTTTATTCTGTAGTTATTTTAGATTTATTTTATTTATTTATTCACTTTCTATTTTATTTGTGGTTTTTATCTTTTACGTATTCATTAATTTTTATTATTTGTTTCTTTATTTGTAAAGTTATCTTTCTTTATTAATTATTGATTTGTATCTTCAGTTATTTATTCTTTCTTTATTTTTGTTTTCGTTCTTTCTATCATTTTCCTCTTTTATTCTTTGACAATTTGTATCTTTTTTTCCCCTTAATTGTATTATTTAAATATATTTACATTTATTTTTTATTTGATTTTTCTTTCCTTCTTTTCTTTCTTTCTTTCTTTCTTGTTGATTGTGTTGTTGACTGTAACTTTGTTTCTTGTTTGTTTTGTGTAGCTGACTGTGAAAGCACTGCAGGTGATGCCTGAGTCAGGTCTGGGTGGTCCAGAATGTTGTCTCAGAGTGAGTCTGTTACCATTGCGACTCAACATCGACCAGGTACACTATACTCCGTCAAGTCATATCTGTCATTATTTTGCAGAAAGTGAATATTTGTCAAAAGAGCTCAGTGCAAGTCACATAATTTAGTTTTCATTTTCCAGGATGCACTTTTCTTCCTGAAGGACTTTTTCAGTAACTTGGCAGCAGGAGTAAATCCATACCTACCCGTGGACCCCGCGTCTGAGGGTGAGTCTAGATCAAGGAATCCCAAATGTCTTTGTAAACAAAAAAAATGAAACCAGTCACATAATGTGTGATCATTCATTTGTCTTTCCAGTGAGGACTGACGCTCCTCAAAAGCATTCAGACGACACAGATCCTATCTCGGGATTGGGTCCTGATCTCGCTGCCTCTATAGAAACAACCTACAGTGAACAGAGTTCCTCCTCTGCCGGCTCCTCCTCTTCCTCTGACCAACCGATCTACTTCAGGTTTAAGATCTAACTGACATCAAACCGCATAACAATATTCAATAAAACGTATGAATCATAATTAATGCCTTGCACTCTTTCTGTAGAGAGTTTCGCTTCACCTCTGAAGTTCCCATCTGGTTGGACTATCAAGGAAAGCATGTGGTCATTGAGCAGGTTGGACCATCAACCATAAAAATTACTGGTACCCATCTGAATATAGTCTAGGCTTTATACAAGATATCACTCTTGTTTCTTAGGGAACGTTTGCGGGCATTCTGATTGGCCTGGCTCAGCTGAACTGCTCTGAATTGAAGCTGAAGAGATTGTGTTGTAGACATGGGTAAATAATCGCTCTCATATTAAGTATTAAAACCTTGTTTGAAATAACAGTCATACCCCAGCTAATCTCACAGAGTACAATTTTCACTTAATTTAGGAGATTTACACATGACTGTCTATTCTCTCAGGCTGTTGGGTGTTGATAAGGTGATTCAGT
Organism: Triplophysa tibetana; assembly: GCA_008369825.1. Taxonomy (NCBI): domain Eukaryota; kingdom Metazoa; phylum Chordata; class Actinopteri; order Cypriniformes; family Nemacheilidae; genus Triplophysa; species Triplophysa tibetana. The sequence goes on along the minus strand of CM017909.1, from coordinate 20,025,804 downwards.
TCGCTGTGAACGAGTGGCTTACTGACATCAGGAAGAACCAGCTGCCGGGGATTCTGGGAGGTGTGGGGCCCATGCATTCTGTTGTACAACTCTGTGAGTAGAGGTCTTTCCTGCTTGTGTTGTTTGTATCAGTGATTTGACACATCAGTAATGTGATATTTCTTCAAGAGCTCTTTAAAAGAGCTGGACAAATAAATATTGACAGCAACAAGACGGACAAATAAAGGCATTTCTTGACCTTTCACTCTGCAGTTCACGGTGTGCGGGATCTCTTCTGGATGCCCATTGAACAGTACCGGAAGGATGGGCGCATTATTCGAGGCCTCCAGAGGGGGGCAGCATCATTCGGCACATCGACGGCTTCAGCTGCTCTGGAGCTCAGCAACAGACTGGTGCAGGCAATTCAGGTGTGCACACATCCGAATATAACTACCCAGTGATACACCTGTAAATGAAGTGATATATTGTTATATACATGATATTAGAATGCTGCTTAATTGTCTCTTTTCTGAGAGTTACGGAGACCTGCGGTTGAGTGACTTTAATAATGGAAAGCTTTATTATTCATGTGCGTTTTCAAGGCCACTGCTGAGACCGTGTATGACATCTTATCTCCGACCCCTCCTTTGACACGCTTCATTACGGAGGGACGGCCCACCCAGCGTCCCAGACGCACCCCTCAACCAGCTGACCTCAGAGAGGGTGTGGCCAAAGCCTATGACACAGTTAGAGAAGTACGTCTTTGTATTATCTCTATGAGGTTAATAATGAGTTAAATACATCTTTTGACTGCTATTCACGCTAGTCATCTCAGAAGTCGTTTAACTACAAAAGCGTTTTAACAGGATGTTTAATCTTGCTTATCTTAACTTTTAAACGGTTTAAGATCAGTCTGGCATTCTAAAGCATATTGTGATCTTGGCTTTCACAGGGAGTGATTGACGCAGCTCAGACCCTGTGCGATGTGGCATCTCGCGGGCATGAGCAGAAAGGTCTTCCGGGAGCAGTGGGCGGGGTTTTGCGTCAAATCCCGCCCACCGTCGTCCGCCCCCTAATAGTTGCCTCCGAGGCCACTTCCAACCTGCTCGGAGGCATGAGGAACCAAATTAAACCGGACGCACGGAAAGAGGACTTCTTGAAATGGCGCACAGAAGACGGCCAAGAATGAGATTGACGGGCGTTGAAGAAGTCCGAGTTTTGTTAGTATGAACGAAGCGTGAATGAATGTTCGAGTATTAATGTGAGTTTGTTCATGAGCACAAATGCAAAAACGAAGGACAACAAACTCTAAAAGAAAACTAGTGGGTCCACACAGTTGAACACTTTGTTTTGTACGATGCAAATGGTTTTGCACTTGGCTAGAAGAGGAGATCTCAAAGTGCAGATCACCCACATCTTGATCATGATGTTTGACGTATGCAATCATATCAGTTTGTTACACTGTTTACCTGTGAGCTCAAGACCAGATGTTTTTCCTTCTCATTCAACATTTGGCCGAATCTACATTTTCTCTCTGAAGTATTACAAACGTAAAGAAAGTTTAACAAACTTGTTCATAATCTCTGATTTAAGGCGAATGGATCATTAAATGACTATATTGAGGTGGCCTTACTATATATATTGATTCTTTTAACACAAGTGAAATTAATTTTTTGTTTTGACTGTGTTTCGAGCACAAGCTGTTCTCCTGGTGTCCTAGTGCCATAATTCTGCTTTATTGACATTATAAAAATAAATAAGTTTCCCTTTGTTTAAATCTATTTAGCCTAAACTAACGTTATTATTTGAAAGTCTCAGTAATACAAAAAACTCATTCTTGTTACTTTGTATTTTTCAGATTGTGATCATGTTCCTCTGGCAAACCTTTCGCCCCAAAATCAAAGAAAAAAGTAAAAAATAAAAACAATGATTCGGTAGAAAATGCGGTCTATGCCATGACACTTTACATAGTTTGTTATATTAGTTTTATCACGCACAATCTTGACATAGTTTATTTTTAACAAAATGCATCCAACTATTTGCATGTTTTCAAAATGACTCGAAATACTGTAATACAATGATTTTAAGTTGTATTATAATTAAAAGATTACTGTACTACCATCGTTTTTTAAATCAGCAAAAGGTAGAACAGTATTTGTTTTTTCATGCATCACATTAATGAAATGTGCCGAACGGTCAACGCAAAAAATCCTGAAAACATTTGGTTGATGCAAAATATAATTCTTATTTCTATTGATTTAGGCTTAAAATATGAGCCATACATAATTTTGACAAGTTTTGTGCGTTTCACCCTTAATTTGGCCATTTACTCCAAAACCAAACATTTGCTTTCATTTCATAAGTTGCCTTCCTACATATATGTTATAATGGCTAATGAAATGTAAAAGTGATGGTTAGCATTTGATGCCCATTCTCTCGCTCTTTTATTTTCGTTAAATGCATACCATATGAGGGAAGTGAGTTTTGGGATATTTTGTGTTTATGTGTACAGTGTGTGTTCTGAGTGGGTGTGTATGAGCATGCATGTTTGTGATTTGATGGTTGTTGGCCGGCTATATGATTCATAGCTACCACCAGTGTACGTTTAGTTTTTCTGTAATTATATTGATATCATACGCTGTAAGAATGACCTGTATAGTACCAAGACAATGTGCAAACAAATTAATACAAAAAATAAAATTGTGCATTAGAACAAATCCTGGTGTACATGATCCACAAGGGTAGGCATTTATTTTTTTGTTTTTATTGACAACATAATTAGATTGATCAACAATTTCTACTATTTTGTCTGCTCTACTTTCTGCAGTAACAAATGTGAAGATTTATAAACATGTGTTTATCAATTATAATTTAAAAAGTTAATTTGCAAAAATCATGTTTTTTTTATCAAGTAATATCAAACGGCAGTTGGGTTGGTCTGATTTAGTAATAATAACTCAAGAAAATACAGCTAAACATACTAAAAACAGTTTATTTTTTGTTTTTGCAAATGAACTTCATTTGTGTAAACCTGCTAAATATGGACCATGCAAGTAAACCAAAGTTTAAACAGAGCATGAGAATTTAAAGATCAACATTTAATTATATACAAAACAAAACCTTTTTAACAATAAATCAAACAAAACCTTGAAAAAATTTAACTGGTAATAAAACAAAATAAACATTATAAATTTATAAATACAGTTGGTATTTATAAACCCTCTTTCAGCGGTTGATCTGAATATGCGGTAAATCACTTTCTCTAAACATAACTTAGATTGACTAAACACTGATCGCCCATCCTGTTGATGACTTTGTTATTCTTTTGTTGATTATAATGATGAATGATGTTCCTCATTTGAAACATCTGTGTTGACGGTGACGTCATCTTCAAAAAGTAGCCGTTTTGCTTGATCTCAGCAAACAGCTGCTCTAAAATCCCCCGGTTCACTTTTCCGGCCAGTTGAGGTACAGATGCAGGGTTCCTCAAAGCATCTCCACTGTCTTTGGGATTTCCTTCAGGAATCTGGTCATACAGCACGTAATGCTTAGAAGATCCTGTGACTGGATGTCCATGAAGATCTGCCACTGTCATCCTACTCTGGAGCCAAGGTAACGACACGTGAAGCTTTCCTCTTCTGGCCAGATCTATATTAACTGTAGTGGGTTCTGCTAAGCATCCTTCATACGGAGAGATCGGTTCCTGTTCCGGTGCTCTCAGATTAGTGTGTTTCGCCAGATCTTCCGCAAACTCGTAAATGATGACATTGGGCATGTGTTTCCACGACAATAACAAATCGGCAAAGTCTTGAGGGCTTTCAGCTCGGAGATTGTTTCTCAGACTGTACACAACCCCACAGGGACACATGATCACACCCCAGCCACCTAATGCACAACAGAAACAATGAAAGAGAGATAAGAGAGTGAAAATAAAAATATCAATGCGTGCAAGTCATTGTTACAATATTGCAATACTCTGAATAAATCTAGTTATTTAAGAAGAAAGCAGCTCACCAGCGGGAGTCCAGACCTTTTCAAAGACTTTTTTAAATGTTGGCCTTGATTTCATTTTATTTGACAATCTCAGCAGGAGGTCACTGTGAGATCCAGTGGAGTCCAAACCGCAGTCTGTGCACAAGCTCCTTATCCCGTCAACCTGTCAAAAGATCACTTCATTAATGTTAATGTGACAAGTGGTTAACTTGTTAAAAGCTTTTTTTTTATCTCTGAAAACGGACAAACCTTCTGCTTGAATAGTTCCTCCGTGAGTCTGTCTTCTGAGATCAAGTTCTCTGAATTTGTGGAGTGGACTTTCTCAAACTCCGTGTTGAGCACTGTGTCGGAGAGCCGTGTGTTTCTGCCAATCCAAGGAGCCCAGAAGTGCAAAGATGGAGGAACTACAAATGAGTTATGAACATCACCTGGAACATAATAAAGAACAATACTTATGAATTTATTTGTCTGTTTAGCCGAGGAAGAAGTTTAAAGACCATTTAAAAATATTTCTTCAAAATTTTCTATGTATTGTGATTAGGTAAATGATCATTTTTGTTTCATCCTGTACAGTACTAACAACATTAACTCCCAAATCTCAAATAAAATATTATTCTGTTTGCATTTATTTGCAGAAAGTGAAAACTGAAGAATCAGGTGAAAATAACAGAAAAGTGTTTTTTCAGACATCAATTACGGCAAAGAAAACAAGCTCAGATTCACATTAGGAAACATTAGGAAAAAGTTCAAAAACAAAGTTGTGATGTGATATTCTCTGTGTTTATAACAGTTTCCACGTGTCTTGTCATGCTGTCAGTCTTTCACATTGCTGTTGGATGAATTCTCACTCCTGAGGTTTGATTTTATTGAAGTTCACTTATGAAAATACTTCTATTTTTGCATTTCACCAGTTGAATAGTTGTCACAAGAACATCTCAAAATGGTGTATTTTAACTTTAAAGGAATTTCAGAAGCCTAAATATGCATTTATTTGCCTTTTCTTTTACACTAGACAAGCGCACATACTCTCAACAAATCCTCGAGCGATCATCTCTTTAGATACGGCCCCCCAAAATCTTTCCACGTCGATCTCTCCTTTGAAATTCTCTGGAGGTTCTTCAATGTTCTTCACTGAAAACACAAGAAAAAGATCAACGTGTTGAAACAGTACAGAAGAACACAGACGTAGAATGTCTTTTACAATCATCCTACCTGAGGACTGCAAAGCTTGTCTGTGTAAACCCATAATGACCACCGGCGGATGATCTCCACATGAGACACATGAGAACCTGTACTCGTGCTCCGTGAGAGCTTCAAAGTGTAAGTATGCATGCAGAACAGTGTCCGGCGGCGGAAACTCCACACCCGCCATGAGCTGCAAAAACTCCACCGCTCTGCTCACTGAAGTGTGGACCTAAAAACAAAGACTTCAATTTCAAAACAATGCTTGCGTTGATATTTGCCGAGTGATATTAGACCACGTGTTACCTGCAGGAGGTTCCTGAGGGTTAAACACAGTGGTATGTCCAGGATGATGTCGTCGTTGTAGTTATGAAGGCCGTCTTTCCATTCTTGGTACCGGTAACACATTTCACACTGTGGGCACTGCTTATAGTAGACGGCGACATCTAATGTTTAAAAACAATCAATACATTAGATGGCATTACAGCTGTACACCAGCATCTGAAACATCTCTTACATTTACATTTAGGCATTTGGCAGACGCTTTTATCCAAAGCGACTTACATTGCTTTATCCTATACATTTTTACATAGGTATTTGCAATCCCCTGGGATCGAACCCACAACCTTGGGTTGTTAACGCAATGCTCTTACCACTGAGCTACTGGAAACTCGTCTCTTACCTTCAATAACGCGCCAGTTGGTGAGTATTTTTGCCGTTTGTGTTATCAGTGTAGTCTCGCCAAGAGGAACAGCTTCTGGACATATCTGACACACGCTTTCATTCGGACAGAGGCTTCTTGGGTAGCTCATCTCCGTCGACATCAGGCGAATATTCTCCGGTAGGTCAGCAGGTATCTTCTTGTTCTGGAACACGTAATCTACTAAGTTTGCCAATCGCAGACCAGTCGGCGGATACACGGCCTCATCATCCGTGTCATCCATCCCCTCCAAATAATAGTGCAACTGGTCTCCTGTAAGCGATTCTTCAGGCTTCGGGGTCGGCTGGAACAGCTCACGGTGCGTCTGGAAGAGATGCCACTGGGCAACGTGTTTGTGTGTGCAGGAACGGCGCACTTTTGCGCAGGGGCAAAACCATTTGTTCAATTTGGTGTTGTACACCACCATGACACGACACAACTGACTGTGGTTGGGCTCGAAAACTGAAATGCATTTCTTCATCGGCAGCACGCCAATGGTGGTGTGGACGGAAAGGGGTGCGCGGTGGCTTTCTGCAAGCTCCCGCTGAGCGAGACACATCTTTTCCGTTTCCCCATTTATCCATTTCATTCTCACCATCTCCATTAAAACTTCGTCCGTCAGCGACTCCTCCACAGCCGAAGACTTGCAGTAGGTCACAGATCTGATGTGCTTGCACTGGTAAGACGGCAGGCCGCTGCTCTGAGCGAGCTCCATGTTTGACTGACACTCACTGGAATCGCACAGGACCCTGTGAGTTTCTCCCCATGTTTTGAACTGGACGTGAAGCGGCACGCTGCGCCCCTTTGCGATTTTGCGGACCGCAAACATGCCGTTTGTTTTATCAATGCACTGGCTGGTGAGATGGGACGTGGCATTAATGTCGTTCGTAGACCCTTCGGTGTGTTTGCGGTCTATATGCTTCTGGAGGTTGCATTTATTCATGAGGGCGCTGCAAATCGGGCATCTTTTTTTGACAACGGGTCGCACGCGAACCTTGCTCGAGTAAACTGCGGTGGTTGGTGGGGTCTCCACTTTGGTCAAGGGGCTTGTTGTTTTCAAGTTCGCCAAGGAAGCTATTAAACCGTTGTTGGAGGGTGACTGTTGGACGGCTGGAGCGATCACAGTTTCTGTGGAGGTTATTGATAATAAAGCTATTAAACTGGTGCTGGAGGGTGATTGCTGCACGGCTGGAGCGGTCACAGTTTCTGTGGAGGTTGACGATGTTTCTTTGGTTACGTGTGACGTTGCGGCGACGGCTGACAGTTTTTCAATGGTCACTAACTGTTTGCGTTTACAGACTTGCAAATGGTTTTTAAAATCATCTCTCCTTAGGACTGTGCTCGTGCAGAACATGCAGTGATAATGAAGAGACGGTCTACAGCCCAATCCACATCTGTGAACGATGAAGTCTAAAAGAAACAAAAGGAACAGCATCAGGAAAATAGTGCCACAGTATATCTAGCAAATCTTAATCATACCTTCGTGGACGATTGCTTTTTTACAGTGACTTTGGAGATGCATTTTTAATTTGATAAGTCTTGTTGGTTTAAAGATGTTGCTTGCACAGAAGGGGCAGTGGAAACTGTTGCAACATTCTTTGCATTTCTGCAACTGAAGGACTTTTTTTCTGTGTTGAATCGTGACATGTCTCTAAAAACAGGGGGAGAATAGATTGACATCATCAATATTCATAATTAAACCTTATGCATAACTAAATGTCATTGTAAGAAGAACACAAGTGTATTCCCCTATATAAGCGCTGCGCAGACAATCGGAGAATGACGTCGAAGTGTCGCGAGAGCGTTTGGAAAGCTGTGCCACTATCGAATCGCTCTCGCGGTCATTTCCAGCACCACATGAGGTTGTTTTATCTTAACTTGGCGTTTCTTAAAATACAAATACATGGATCACTGATCTGGCAAGTGATACAAAGAAAAAGTAATCGCATAATAAAGCATAACGTCCAATTTAGGCTTCTAAGATTGAACGAGAAACGTGTCAACAATTATTTAGCACGTAACGGCTTACACCTACAACATCTACTCGCATCGTTAGCTAAATAAACATTAGAAAGACAACTTACAACGCTCTCTGCCATCGTTGTTTATCAATAAAATTAACTCGTGCAGTGTGCGACCCTGCGCTGCTGTCCGGAAACTGCTGTGACGTCATGACTCCGCGACTCTGCAGCTCCTCTGTTCTATTTATTTATCTATTTATTAAAGACCAGAATGCAATGTGTTATACGGCAAGTATATAATTGACATTGTTTTAAACGTATTTTTTTTTTAATAAACAACATCCGAGTCTAACTTTGAAACCGATCCTCAGGTGGCGGAACCAAAACGAGCAGGTTGTTTCCCACCATGATTGTTTTCGCCGTTGCACACAGTCACCGCTTCACACACGCATGTGGTTGTTATGCTTCTGTAATCCAATTTTGGTAATCCGTTGCAGAAATATTTTGCTACATACTGTCGAAATGAAGCTATTAACGCATAACATGCTAACGTCACACGTGAAAGGCGTGACTAAAGGATACCCGCTCAATATTAAGGTAGGCTTGCGCACAGAGTAAATATTCCCTCGGGGAAATCTGGACATAAGTTATATGGATAAAAGTGGAATTTCTTCAAAATTCACTATAAAAAGTGATTGAGGTCTATATGGAGGGTAAAGGGAGCACGTTAGCTTACAAGTCCAAGCCAAGCGCGTGAAGAAAGGTTTAAGATAGTGTAATGTTAACGTTATTCGGTTGTTAAGTGGTGACTTAAATAATACCGTTTCCGGGTCCAAGCATCTATTCATTTCAAGTGGGGCTACTGTTAACATCGCATATTTAGGCGGATCAGTTATTAACTCACAGTATACACTACAGTGACCTGGCTTACGGAATCTCCGACATCAATATTTGAATAAGTTTTGAAAGATTAATCACTGACTGGCCATGTGGGATTTCGTCACGAAGATAAAGGTTAGGATTTCCAATAGTTTAACGGGTCTCCATAAGCGTATATTAGCATTTTTGTTGTTTGCCTGCAGCATCTCGAGCGTTTGGACCCGAAAACCGGATGCGACCTTCCATATATGGTGTTGCGTGACGTCAGACTACCCAAATAGTAGCATAATGTAGTAATAAATCTGTTTCTGTGCGGTTATGTCTTGGATCCTGTTTGCATCAAGGCTACAGAGGTCAAAGTGAATGAGGTGGACTTTAACGCTCAGTTCGTGACCCGGATGATACCAAAGCTGGAGTGGGGACCCTTGATCCAGGCGGCAGAAGTGGTTAGTCGGCAAAGATATACTAGATATATAGTCCATATATGTATTGTTTTGTCAGAATGTGGCACAGTGGATATGCATCTCTTTACCTATAATATTCACTTTTAGAGAAATTATTCTGTTCACGACGATCTAATGAGTTGATTTTACAGCTCGGACATTCCCAAGACCTGCCCAGCACCCTAATACCAAACTATGAAAACGATGAAGATTTTCTGCGCAAAGTTCACAGAATCCTGCTGGAGGTGAGAAAACACTTTTAAGCATTAAGATGAGGTTGTTTCAAATGAAAGCTGATAGATCATGTGAACATTTGTTTTTAAAAGAGGAGGTCATTTATATCGAAGCTTTAATTGATATACACCGCAGAAGTGCGAGCGCAATTTATACTAATAAAGAAAAGTTTTTGATGCTGATAATTGTATTCTTTGCTCTCAGGTTGAGGTTATAGAGGGATCTTTACAGTGCCCGGAGTCTGGCAGAGAATTCCCCATCTCCAAAGGTGTTCCCAACATGTTACTCAATGAAGACGAATGATGGGGGGCGCTGTTACAACCTTCTCACTGTTATCAAATTCTTACAGCAGCCCAGACGAAAGGTTTATACTATGTACTGAACCATGTTTGTTCACACAAATTGGATGTTAAAAATCCGCCAGGTAATCTACATTTAGAAAAACTCAATGGTTTTATTTTGTATTTGGTTTCCTCTTCATTGTACTTTTCTTGTTTCTACCATTCTGTTATGTACTATATAAAGTATTAAATAAATATGTATTGGTTTAATGCTTAAGTAGATTTACCTTCATTCAATCCTGGTCATGGTCACCATTCAGAATGTTGGAAAAGCAGGAATGTAATGTATTTCTTTATTTGTTTTTTTAAGATGTGTGATGAAAACACCTACACAAGTATTTTGTTGTATCGTGTTATGAGAAGTCATCTGAAATTATACCTATCTGTATTTTTAAGTCATAAATGATCAATGCACATATATATCTAACAATATACACTTTGTGTTTGTTTATTTTGGATTGTTTTTACTGTACAGAGTTCACTAGGTTTGTTAGCTAAAGTAGTTCCTTTGTGTGGAGCAGCCAAATATTTTCTCAAATCACACAGAAAGCCCGCAGAGCAAGATGACGTGGCAAAGCAAATACTGTATTTAGTTTAGGGAGGTTAAAAAGAAAAAAAGCTGTTTTCTATGTCTATTTTTACACCTCATATTGCAAGACCGCAGCTGACCACCAGAAAAGCCCTGGAGCTTCACCTGCCACCAGAGGGTGTGCGTGAGCCCAAACACACGGCGGAATTTTCCACGTTTCCAGTATAAAAGATCAAGTGTTGAAGTCATGCTCGAACAAGGATATAGTTGTTCTTTGGAAATGATATCAGCCCTTGAAAAATGTCAGCCCTCTGGTGTCTCCAGCTTGCTTCCTGTCTCATTTCTCTAAGGCATTTGTGTGTTATAGCTTCTCTGTGCTTGAAGAAGTTCAATTACAGACCTCATGGCCAAACTATAATGATGCAATAATTGAGAGGTGGAGAGAGAGAGAGAAAGAGCAGCTATAAAGCCTTTTCTGAAAGAGTAACGATCATGTCTGCGAACTGTAATTAAAATAAGAGGAAATTTATGAGATGGGAAGTAAAATAAGAGTTCACCTAACATGAAAGGATGGAAATGTTAGCACTGGATAGCTATCGTTTCTCTTTCTAATAATTAGAAATAATTAGTTTGCTAAAACCATGAAGTAAACAATAATTTTTGCTTTTTTCCACAAATGTTTGTTTTAATCGTTAGTATTGAATTATTATTTGCTCTGAAACATTGTTACACAACATTGCCGTTGCGTACAAAAATGCTCAAAAAGAGAAAAAAACAGTTCCAAGAGAAACCTTTTATTTATTTACTTCTTACATTATCTTAACACTAACAAACGCTTTAAAGTTTTTGATAAATGAATGAAAGTTTGTATAATTATAATGTGATGCATGTTTACATTTGATTCGAAGGAGCCTGTAAACTGTCACACGTTCCGTATACGGGACACCTAAGTTTGCGTCAATATTGTGCGTGTAATTTCTAATCGAATCATGACAAACTATATATCATTGGAAAGGTCGTAGACGCTAGAATACAGATTATTTTGGTGATTTTTGAAATAATTTATGTAGGGAGAGTAATTGATTGTTTTATAAAGAATGTGCTTAGATTTTTTGTTATCCTTTTGCGACCTGTATTTTTTGAATGTATTTTTTAATCAAAGAAAAACAAACTTTTTTATTATTATTTTACAAGAATCCTAACAACATACCTTTACTTATTTGATGTGTGTGTGATATTCTTTTAGCAATAAGCTACTTTTCTTTTTTTTAAACGAGACCAACCGTAAGTCTGCATTCCAAAGAATTCGTGAGTTACCGCCATGTTAGTTCCAACATGCGTTTTCATGTGTAGGCTCCAAAATTCCTACGACAGTTAAAAACAAGAATACAAAGTAGGCATCTACAATACATAGTTTCCTATCTGCAATACGTCTCGGAGATGTCTGCTGTCAGACGTTATATAGACTTCTTGAAGACGTCTGTAAGATATTTTTGATTTAGGATGGATGTAAATCTGCTCCTTCTAAGATGTTTAGCAGATGTTTTTACACAGCAAATCTCAAGATCTTTTTACAGACGTATTACAGACATTCAGACGTCTCTGAGACGTATTGCAGATGAGCAAACTACGTATTGCAGATGTCTGTAAGATGTAAATGCAGACGTCAAATAGACAAAAATACATCATAAAGTCATGTTATGCCATGTTTGATGTTTAGGCATATTATGGGCTATGACAAGAATACATTTTTTGAAAGAGTATTATCATTTTAAGGCTTTATTTTTACACTACATATATGTTGCATGAATGTTGGTTAAAATAAAATGTATTTGTGTTCAGTTGAAAAGTTGTTGTTTGTATACGCAGACATTTGAAAATAACACAATTTAGTGTTGTGATAGCAATACTGTGAAACCTTGATTTTCCTAAAGCTTACCTTTTCTACCACATGTGCCAACCAACCAACCAACTCTCTCTCTCTCTCTCGATCACACGAACGAACACAGCGTCTTTAGAGACATGTTTTGGCGGAGAGTAGGAAGAACATGTTGGTAGTTTTAAACCCCTAAAAAGGGCGTTGTGATTTTAATTATAGTGATGTGAAATAACGCATCTCACCTTCACAGACTCACCTTACCTTCTGAAGTGTTGATGTTTTTCTCGTTTCCCCTTCTGCTTTAAACGGATCACTCTCAGTCCAGCCTAGACTAGCATTTTCAGTCGGTCCCTTACAGAAAAGACACATGAGTTTCACACATTTTTCACACGTGGTCACATGTTTTTTACATGTGATCACGTGTGGCCACATGTGACCATGTGTGAACAACATGTGAAATTCACATGGACAACCTAACACCACAAGCGGGCAACATGTGATTACACGTGGGCAATATGTCACCACATGTTGCAGCACATGTGAAAAAGATGTTACCATAGGTTATGACACGTAGAGCACATGTGTAAAATGAGACTCTTTCCAAAGTGTAAATCACATCACAATACTGACCTTTCACTCAGAAACAAATTTTGTATTGTCAAACACAAAACATATGCATACATACATATGGAATCTGTATAAAGGCACAAATGCGGTAACTATTTTTTTAAATCTTTATTTAAATTATTGATTAAAATATTGGCCAGATACAGTGTTCAAATCAGCATGTTCACACTTGTTGCAACATTGCAACATTTACATTTGGTATTACTAATACATTTCATACAATACAAAAACATTATAAATGATTTACATTAATAAATAAGCTACTGACCAAAAATGAAATACTGACCAGAAACAGTTAAGTTGTCAAAGTAGTGCACTTAAAACTATTTAAATTTAAGAACTGCAACATATCCACACGAAACAAAGTGCAGATGTGTGTGTATCACCGTGCTAAATTTGACGAGTGTGTGTGTAGATCTGTGTGCAGAAAACCCAGGCTGAATGTGACTTGTGTGTTTTTGTTGACCTGGACTGAATGTGACTTGTGTGTTTGTGTTGACCTGGACTGAATGTGACTTGTGTGTTTGTGTTGACCTGGACTGAATGTGACTTGTGTGTTTGTGTTGACCTGGACTGAATGTGACTTGTGTGTTTGTGTTGACCTGGACTGAATGTGACTTGTGTGTTTTTTTGTTGACCTGGACTGAATGTGACTTGTGTGTTTGTGTTGACCTGGACTGAATGTGACTTGTGTGTTTGTGTTGACCTGGACTGAATGTGACTTGTGTGTTTTTGTTGACCTGGACTGAATGTGACTTGAGTGTTTGAGTTGACCTGGACTGAATGTGACTTGAGTGTTTGTGTTGACCTGGACTGAATGTGACTTGAGTGTTTGTGTTGACCCGTGCTATATGTGACTTGAGTGTTTGTGTTGACCCGTGCTATATGTGACTTGAGTGTTTGTGTTGACCCGTGCTATATGTGACTTGAGTGTTTGTGTTGACCTGGACTGAATGTGACTTGTGTGTTTGTGTTGACCTGGACTGAATGTGACTTGTGTTGACCTGGACTGAATGTGACTTGTGTGTTTGTGTTGACCTGGACTGAATGTGACTTGTGTGTTTGTGTTGACCCGTGCTATATGTGACTTGAGTGTTTGTGTTGACCCATGTTGAATGTGATGCGCGTGTGTGTGTGTAGATCTGCACTATTTGTGGCGTGTGTGTGTGTAGATCTGCGCTATTTGTGACGTGTGTGTGTGTGTGTGTGTCTGTAGACTTCCACTGAATGTAACGTGTGTGTGTGTGGAGATCTGTGTGCAGACCCACGCTTAATTTGACTTGTGTGTTTGTGTAGACCCCTGCTGAATGTTATGTGTGTGTAGATCTGTGCTATTTATGACGTGTGTGTGTGTTTTATTCAAGAATTTAATCTCGCTCTAAACTGTTTGGCAATAAACAAACTAAACAACTATTTTCTTGTCTGTATACTACAAATTTGTCTGACAGTTGGCTTAGGTCCAGAACAGTTAATTCAGCAAATTCAGAAGATATTGACATCACATGCTTAATCTGGCACCGAGATTCACCAAAGTAGCCTTGAAGAAACAACCTTGGTTTTGACACACACTTTCTCACAAGACATAATGCATGTTCACAGCCAGTGTGACTCTCAACTTTGGCAAAACCAACTATTTGACAAACACTACCATCAGATCTCCTGACCAGAGTGTTATCTCTCTTAAGTTTTCTTCTGTAATTAATGCTAAGAAATATCTGTGAGTTATATACAGCTTTGTGGTAAAATATTGCTTGATCTTTGACAGGGTTTTCAAGAAACTGCTCAACAGCATCCTTTTCATATAGATCAAGAGCTCTAGAGCAACCATGACCAAAAAACACAGTGCCATTCACTCTTCGTACATGTTTAGTTGCATTGAAGCCATCAACCACTGTGTCAAACAGCTGCTGCACTCTAGGATGAGCATTCTGCATCAGAACCTTCCCCATGCTCTCTACTTCTTTTAGTAAGAGAAAAGATGTTACTATCTGTAAAGGTACAGATTGTGTGCCATTGTACAGTTTCAACAGAAATCCATTGCACCCTTCAAAACTGTATGCACTATAACACCATAGGGGGCCCCAGTTTCTGACACTGTCACTAAGATGTAAAAGAATGTGAACGTTGTATGTCATATGAGGTCTACCATACAATGTCTCAAAATTTAGCACAAACTCATTTAGGTGTTGAGATGCATAAAATAGCTCCAGCTGCGTAATGCATGTTGTTTGCAGGGCATAAACTGCTTGGCACAAAAGGAGGAAGTGCTCAAAAAATCTACGAGGAAGAACAGATTTTAAAACAATGGGAGCATAAAACAAGAGAAAAGCTCGCCATTCCGATGCTTTCCAATAGGCTCTGGTTAAGATAGATCTTGGCATTCTTGTGATGTTGGATGGAGGTTGAAACTGTTCAATTTTCCTATCTATTTCATTTGCTCTGGTTCCAATATACCAGGGCTCTTTGTGGAACGAACTGTCAAACCACAGGGTAGACAGCTGTCTCATCACACCTAAATCAATGCAGTGCATGGAGTCAACAATAAATCCAGAAACAATGTCAAAAAAAGGCAATGAACTTAAAGGTGTGGGTCCTTTCACACCAAAGTTTTCACCAGTGCCTACATTTCTTTGGTATTTAATCATATCTGTGTGAGAGCGTTCTGTGACTTCTTCGTGAAAAGGATATACTTGAACATGTCCTTTACCTTTTTCAACTCTTTCCCCTGGATGCAGACACCAGTTGCAGCCAAATTTGCCATTGAATTGCTTGATATTTTGCAACATGGCTCTAGCAACACTATCACATGAACAAATTATAGCATACACATAAGATTTCACAATCTTAGCATTTGAACACCACTCGAAACCGACTGAGCTGAGAGTTTTCATCTCATTGATAAAAGGTCTAAAAAATGTGGAGATGGAAGGCTTTTTCGGACCAAACCATAGTCCTGTTAAAAACATGGTCTTTTTCCTTATGTTTGGTGGAAGCTCATTTATGTGACATAACAAGGGCCAGATAGAAAAGGAGGAGGATTTGAAGATGGGTACACCATCAGAGTTAAAAGTAAGACTAAAGGAGTAATCTTTTTTTAGATTTGAGTCTTTGCACATTTGTTTGTACAATTTCCCATCCATAATGTCCGAAATGGTGTCAGGGTTTGTTGGTCTGGTCTTTCTGTAGTTTAGAGACTCTCCGAGATTTGAAGTTTCTAGGGAATGTTTAAGTTGGTCGATAAGGGGCAAGGTAAAGAAGAAGTTACCATTTTTCATTAGTTCATTTTTGTCAAAGTCTTGATGGCACCTCTTACATGCATTATTTTCCAAAACACAACAGCACTTAGGGCAATATACATGAAAATCATATTTGCCCGTTTTGAAAAGTTTTTTAAACAGATATTTGGTGGCTGGCAAGTGAGAATCTTGTGGTAGAATAAGACTCAAAATTTGGAGAAGTGTTTGCAAACCATCTTGTGTTAATCCCACAATTACAGCAAAGGCCATTAGAAGAAGGATTGTTTGTCCAAGCGTAACCAGTGCTCCTTGGTACAGTGGGGACCTCATCATGTCATCATTAACCTAGAAAAAGCATGGGTCATTTTAGTTACAGCACTGCATTATCAGGGAACATCTGCAACATACATACATACATAAGTTTAAAAAAAAAGTTTTAAAAAAATAGATTAAAATAGGTTTGTTAAGGTCAAACAAACTCTACTGACTCCACCATAAACTACAACGCAACCAACTTTCAAAGTGCTGAAAGTGTTTAAAGACTTATTGTATAATAGTCTTTTTGTGACTCCAGTGATTTAGCATTAAATAATATAAAGCAAAGAGGATCATTTTTGTGCACAAACAAATAAAAATAATGAATGTATTCAACAATTTACTGACTTTCATGTTATTTCAAATCCTGGAAAATGCTTTCAAGATCACCAAGATCTCAATGACGGTGAATCTGGGGTCAGCACCGCCTGACGCATGCACTGGGTGTTGACGTGAATGTTTTGTGCGACGCAGACCCCAGATGCACTGTCATTGAGATCTTGGAGCTATATTAAACACACATTTTTGAATATTGAAATTGTTGAATATAGTCATTATTTGTATTTGTTTGCAAACATAGAGAATCCTCGTTGCTTTATAGTATTTAATGCTAAATCACTGGAGTCACATGGACTATTTTAACATCGTCTTTACTCACTTTCAGCCCTTTGAAAGTGGATTGCGTTGCAGTCTATGGTGGAGTTCGGGTGGTGGTACAATACACTGGTGGTACAATGCACTGTATGTGTACATATATTGTAATGAAATCCAAACGCAAATAGTATAATATTTTTTTCTAAAAAATCTAACCGTAAACTCAACTGGAATAGTGAATAAACAATGAAATACAATAATTTGAAATGCTACTATAAAATGAAGAAGTGGTCCTACCATTTGTTCAGAATCAGAAGTCGTGTCATCACCACCATCATAATCATCTGTGTGGCTGCTGGAGTGGTGCTTCATAAAGAGACAACAATAGCTATTATTAGCCAAATAAGTGCAATGACATAAAAAGATTGTATTATTATTGTTCAATTGTTAGCCTGTTTATTTTAGATAGAACCCTTAACAGTCACTTTTTTAAGCCTGTGTTTACTACTAGTTTTGCTGATAAAGATTGAGCCAAACCTAAACAAAGTAATACAATAGTTCTCAGCTTTAACATAGTTCAACTGCATACTCACTTCAAAGCCCAAGCCTTCACTGCCACTGTTTGTATAGTCATCAAGAGACTGCTGTTAAAAGGGAAAAATGGTTGAAATTATATTAATTGTTTAATGTGATGCTTAATCTCAAATGTTTTTGAGTTGGACATGAAATAAACGATAAGTCAACCCACTTGTTCATGTTCATCGTCCAAACTGACCTCAGCCTCATCACAGTCCTCCACAATGTGCCCAATGTCCAAACTTACACCTGTGCTATCACTTTCACTGGTTGTGTGGTCATAAAGAGCCTGCTGCAGAAAATGAGATATAGATGGTATTAAGAGTTTAATGTGGTGATTAATTACAACTATATTTATTATTAATTACAACTATGGGGGTCAGCTGTGACCTAGTAGTTAGAGAGTTGGGCTTGTAGTCAGAATGTGCCGGTTCAAATCTCAGTGCCAGCAGGTCATGACTGAAGTGCCCTTGAGCAAGGCACCTTACCCCTGATTGCTCTGCAGTAATGTGCCACTGTAAGAAACTACTTGTAAGTCGCTTTTGGATAAAAGCGTCTGCAAAATGAATAAATGTATATTATGAATTGGACACTGGACATGATAAAGCAACGTGAATGTAAGACGCAATGACAAGCTGGACTAAAAATAATAGCCCATCAGACTGCATGCGATCAATCATGTTTCCTGTACAATGCAGGAAAATGCAATGTAAGCATTAAAATAAATATTAGACACACGAGACAACATTACAGCAACTGTATTTACAATAAACTGCACAGTTAGTGTAACACAAAGCAATCGACTTCCAAACACATATATGATTACAACCAGTAACACGGTGCCCCATTGATTATTGTCACATTCAAACGCAATTCATAAAAAACATGCAGCTTTGTCTAATGCACCTATTGTTATTATTCTTAGTACAGACCAATTTTTCGTAGCACTGTTAGTATTATTTAGTAACTGTAAGTTACTTGTCCAGTCGGGCTAGTTAAATTTCCTCTAACTTGCCCATACAAAACATTCACTTGTCCCGGACGAGTGTAAATGTCAAGCCCTGTTGAAGCCATTAAGATTTTAGGCTAGACTTAAACACTTAAACAAACTTTAACCAAATGATGACAATCTCTTGATTGAGGTGTCTTTATTGGCATTATTTAAATGAATGCATCAGCCCAGAAAACAGAGAGATTTTTTTAAGATCACAAACACACACTTTTCCAAATTGTATAATTAAATAAACTAACCGAATATTCAACATTTGTGACTTATACCTAGTATGTATTAGTATTAGTATGTGAAAACACTGAGTAAACCTACTTGTTCAGGTTCATCATTCAAGCTGCCCTCTTCCTCATCACTGTTTTCTACATCATGCCCATTCTCAGAGTCCATACTTGCACCTACTACACCATCACAGTTTGCATGTTCATCATGAGACTGCTGCAAAAAAGAAGATGGAGAATGTTTAGTTTAAGCTTAATCTAAGCCATTATATGGGGAACCTACTTCATAAAGTTAATAGTTTAACCTCCACTCTTCCTCATCACTGTTGTCTATAATGTGCCCATTTTGTTGCTTAAACAGTCTATAAAGATAACTTTTTATTAACAACCAGACAGTTTATCAAAAACAAAAAAAAGAAACCATATTTCTCAACAATTTGAAGGGTTTACACACCTCAGAGTCCACAGTTGCACCCGTGGCGTCACTGGATGTGTGGTAATCAAGAGACGCCTTCAAAAAAGGAGAGACAAAAGATATCAAGAGTTTAATGTGGTGCTTTATCACAACCATAATATGAGTCAGACACGAAAAACTCATGCCTTGTGTTTTAGCTCGGACAGATCACCCTAAACAAAAACAATTATTACTGTATAACAAACTGAAATTTTATACACACATTAAAGTCCAAACTTGAGCAAGGAGCAATGTCTTTGTCTCGATAGTCATCAATAGACCTCTGTAAGGATACAATAATAAATGTAATGCAGTAATTGTAACAAAAACTGTACCAGTAGTGTTTCCCATTTCTTACTTACTCGCCATATTCTTATTTGTTCTGCCATAACCAAAAACCAAAAATATTTTAAACTTTTCATTATAAGATGCATTCTCTATTTTGCAATATTTTGCTGCATTGTTTCTGAATCCCCAAATCGTGCATAAAAACGACATGTAAACGACTTTATGTAAATGCCTTTATTAGGCATTAAGCTGTATAAAATATGATGGTCTATTTAACAGTTCATATAATAAAAGTCCCACGTGATGACGTAACGAGTATTCTAATTCGAAGTTCGTGACGCAAACTTGCGCCATAGTTACACAAAATCCTGTTGGAAACACTACTGTAACGATAATAATTATCATGTTCAAATGAATTCTTACCTCTTTATTATTGGAAACTTGGTCATCTTCACTCCAATCAGAATGAGAGCTGCACAGATATTGTTTCTTGTGTTTTATTATCTCCAACAGATGTATAAATAGGACTTCACTTTACATCTATATTTGCTTACCTCTCATCATCATCATCATCAAGGGGATCTAAAATGAAATGCATAATATTAGGTGTCTTGTAATTTAAAACTTAGTAACTAGGTATTTAAAATTACAAATAAAATATGGCAAAACTTAAAGTCAGAAGCACATTTTCGGTGGACTTAATGAATATTTATGGCATGCTACCTTCAGTTTATACATATATAAGTGATCAGACAGATATACCTTCAAGACAGAAACGTCTTAGGTTACTTTTCGTAAGCTGACTCATACATTTCGCATATAATGATTCGAATACAGAGTGTACAAATCAAATAACTTTGTAAAATCATATATTACATTGACAACAGTTTTTCATCGTTTTGATATCGACTCGGTAGTATTTACGTGCAACTCGGGAAAACTGCAACGTTATTTTCCATTTCATTTGTTGACAGCAACATGGCGCTGTTGACGTAGCTGCAAAGGGCTAAATCGACATTCGGTTCTATGCTAGCTGTCCAGGACAGACTATCTTAAGTATTTTAAGCTGGCCACAGTATTGTTTTCACTCTCACTAAACTAGAGATATTCTTTAGTATTTACGCTTAATAGTTGATTAAAGTTCATTCGCACGCGTGCTTTTAAATACGTTTAAAGGTAGCTCGTGTGGAGTCCTAACGTTGTTTGGTGAAGATGTATTTCATGCGCCAGACAATTAATTTACCAATTTTAGCCATGCGATATCTTGTCGTCCGTGGTAAAGGCTCGTTGTAGTCGCACAAATATCTTCTGTAATGTAACTTCCTCCTCTTTCTTGACGGCTCCATTTTGTAAAAACTGTACGCTCGTCACCCGCACCTCACTCTTCTCCTCCCTTCAGGTTGCGCTCGAGCAAAGAAGAACTTGACATTTGATTGGATGATGTGATTGACTCTGATCTGTTATGATTGGTTGCAATTAGCGCTCTTTTCACCTTTCGTTGCTAAGGTAAATCTAGTCAGACAGAGACTACCGTAAGATAAAGCTGCAACCATGTATGTGCTTATAAAATGGATTAAAGAAAATAAAGTAAGTGTTGAATTAGAAAAAAATGTTAGAGACAAAAAAATGTTAAGTGACCCTAAGAGGATCGGCCTGGTGGAACACGGTGCAATAGGAACAAAGCGACCTAAAGGCGGTTGGAAAGCTTTTCCGGGCCAAGTTCTCAGTATAAACGGTAAGTTATGCAATTGCTTTTTTGTAGTTGTAATTTTATATTGGTGACGTAATATACTATAGTAATAAAGTACCATAGAGAAGTCAAAATAAATCCAGGCTGAATGGAAATAAGCCTACATTACTTTATTGTAACGTTAGAAGCGCGCGCCCACTGTGTTTCAGTCTCCAGTCAGGACTGGTCGTTTTTACCGAGTTTTAAATGACAGAAAGTTGTTCTGACAGGAAATTTCGTTTTACTATGTAAAAGACATACTTCTAAACAAATTAACTATTAAAACATATGACAGTGAAGTCTTTGACGATGTTTTTTCAACTTTATTGTATGCTTTTATGTTAGTTTTAAAGTAATAAACAATACTGGTATAGGGTTTAACAGGAAAATGATCATGGCAACTTTTGTCCAGTAATATGACAAGTTCAACAACCTTATCACTTTAAATAACTTTGTTGGTTAATATTTGCATAATTACTTACTGTAATTATTTTGTCAACTACAAAATGCTTTTATGATGCTAAATTAAAACTGCTATAATGTATATTTATAAAGTTCAACATAAAAATGTGTTACCCACGATTATGTGAAGACATTTTAATGCAGTAGGTGTCAATCACTTCTTTATACAGAGAGCCTTGGGAAAATAAGAAAGGCAGAAGGTCAGTGGATAGAGACACACAAAAGGTGGACTGCATCAAAACCAGAGGTATGTTACACTATTATATGGCCGCCCCTAAATGAAAATCGAATATTCTTTCCCCTTAAATAGGTATTCTCCCATTTTGTCGTCTCTTTTAATTTCTTTGTTTTTACTCCTTTTTTCTCAATTGTTCTGCATTTTCAAAATGCTTTCTGATTTGTCAGGCTACATTTTCCAATGAGGATGATGGTTCCTCTGATGATAAGGGTGAAAGTCCTCAAAACCAGGAGTTTGAGGTATGCTCTTACACCCGAGTTTGTATACATATTTTTTAAAATTAATTATAAAATGTCTTTTAATAACATCTCTGATATTATTTTTACAAATTAAACCAAATTACGGGTTCATGGCATTTGATGGCCGTGTCATACCTTAACACCGAAAGTAAAGGGAAAGGTCTACATTAAAAATGAGCTAATAAAATATTTCAAATAATTTTTACATGTTCAATAATTTATCATGTAAGAAATGTAATAAGTGGGATAATGTACAAGCAGCCAACTGTTATCACAAAATAAACCCTTTCAGCATGATACAAGATCCTCAAGATTCGCATCAGGTCCTGATCATGCTGTCAGAGCTTATTTCTGCGATAACAACCGGCTCCCTGTACATTATCCTTTACTCATCATCATTAATACTCACCACTCCATAAACTTGTTTTTCAGGATGATTCATACCGGACCCCAAAACGACCCAAGGTGACATAACCTGCTTTGTTTATGCTTAACTATGTGCTAAAAGTAGGCCTATCTTTTTCTGACTAGTTTTACCATTTTTACCAACACTTGATTTTTTTACTGGATTCCTAAGCAACAGCTAACAAAACCATATTCTGGAATTGTCACATCCAGGACAAAACAAGTTTTCTAGCCCTGATAATACTTCATTTTTTTAAAGGAAAAAATAAACTGTTTAATTACTCATCCTCATGTCATTTCAGTTCTATTGTTTTGCTGAACACAAACAGAGATATATTAAATCTGTGAAACAAAAGACTTTGGAATGACAAAGAATTATTATTAATCATTATTTGCTGACACATATTTAACCATATTTTTTCTATTGTATATTCTCTAAACTTCCTCTTTCTAAACCAATAGAAAGACTACACAAATGAAATTAAGGACTTTGAGGAGAGACTTAAAGAAAAGGACAAGGAGATAAGGCGGTTGCGAAGGTTGAACCTTCTACTGCAAGAGGGTAAAAAAAGTGGAACCATGTTGCAGTATTACTGTAATAGGTATTTTTTTACTGTCAGTTGATCTCTTTAAGTTAAGTGTGCATCCTTTGATCTAATTGTAGGACTTGCAGAGACAATCACTTAAGCAGTAAAAGATGCTTTTCAGGCAGCTCAGTGTGCCCCCAGCCACCCAGTGCCCACTTCTAGCATCCAAGAAGATTTTCTTAAACAGACCGAAGGGATACAGGTATAATATACATAGTCAGAAAAGGTGATATAAACTTTATACCATGCTGTTTTTGTTCACCCAAAATGAAAAGGCTGTCATCTAGTACCTACCCCCGTGTCATTCAGAATCCAAAAGCCTTAATCTGTAAAACAGAAATACATTTTTAAAGAAACTGATGAACATATTTAAATGTATTGTAATATCTTCTTTCATCTTTACAGAACAAGTCAGTTACAGAGTTAATGAATCCTGTTGCTCTGGATTACACTCAAAGATGTGAGAGCTACAAAAAACTCACCAGATCTGTGATGGACTCTGTCTTCAAGGTAGAAGAGATGACAAAATGCTCCGTCACAGGAAAAAAAGGCCTCTTTGGAGAACAAAAACCAAGCCTTGACCGACATAAAGTTAGGCTTGTAATAGGTGAGCCCACTTTAATTGCTCTGCAGGTCTAGAGATAGTTTAAAATTGGATCTGCG
Source organism: Triplophysa tibetana (assembly GCA_008369825.1). Taxonomy (NCBI): domain Eukaryota; kingdom Metazoa; phylum Chordata; class Actinopteri; order Cypriniformes; family Nemacheilidae; genus Triplophysa; species Triplophysa tibetana. The sequence goes on along the minus strand of CM017909.1, from coordinate 20,002,041 downwards.
AATAGATGGTTTCATCAGACACACGCACATTGCCACTGGCCTTAAGGCAACATATGGTTTTCCTTCTATATGCATATTCCTTCTCAAATAAGTGTTCAAAGATGTGTACCAAACTGATCTCCATGAAATCAGACTTAGGTCTTTAGAAACAGACAGTTGCATGTTATTAGATGTAAACTTCTGTAGAGGGACTTTTATTTTTGATTATTTGAAGAAGTCTAACGGAAGTTACGTTTGGGCCAGTGTTGTTGCTGCTGAAACCATCTATATTAAATTCATATTCAGTGATTGTTGACATGTTCAATTTTAAGGTGAATACATGTTTTTTGTCACACCGATTAAGTCACGGAATATTAATTAAAAAGTAATGCTGCATGAATTGGGGAAAAATCCATTGATTTTCAGTATTTTTACTGTTCTAGGTTTCTTCTAGATGTAGCCAGAGGAAGTCAATAAGCTGGAATGTTTACATGACATTACTAGTTGATTTCCTAGTTAAAATTTCTTTGCCTTTATAATTTATGAACGCACCTTCATTTTATTGAAAGCTGAAAGGGATTTTAGCATGATTTTTAGCATCTAAGCCCAACATTTTTTTAAAGGTTATTTTATTTCTTACAGACCATGTCAAAAAAGTCTTTCAAGGCATTGGAGAATCTGAAATCAAAGTCTGCATGGCACAAAAATTAAAAGACCTGCGGAGACGAGCAGAAAGGTAAACACTGTAAACTATAACCAACATATAACCTACTGATTATGTCAAGATGCGAATAATTCAAAATCTTTTCTTAATTGGTCATGACATATGTGTAAGATCTTATATTTTCATACGCCATGACAAATTTATAAAATATTTATGATTATCAGCATCTTGGCATAGTACAATATACAAAAAAACGTTGGATGTCAAGCTGGGACGTTTCAGCAATATCAAAAAATATGTCCATTGTCTTTTTATGTCAAAATTAGGTTTTAAATAAATTATTCTATATAACATCAGGTCTATCATCAGTGTTAATGGCTTCAATTGGAAAAATGCAATTTTTCTTGCGAAAGAATAACAAATTATAGTAGCAAGCTGATGTTAAAGGACATTCCCGGCAGAGATCACCCAGAGATTATTACAGACCGGTAGCCTAAGGATTGCTGCCACTTAGCAGTTTTATTACTTTTATGAATCAAAATTATATTTTCTGAATTTGGAAAGTTTAATTAATCTCTTCCGCAATGTTTACATTTTTTCACAATGTTTTCAAAGCCGATGGGTGGGAGAGAGTGACCGCGTTAACACAATAATCATTAACCCTAAAAATTCCATTCCTGCAAATTGTAACATTCAGCCAACTTCTGATAAACATCATTTTTGTTACATACAAGGTATGAATAAAATTAGGAATAGGGCTTGAACCCAGCTTTCATACGATATCAAAACCTGTAATATGTAACATTGCAACATGTGATGGGTTTTCCCAGATTTATTTTATTGTGTTGTATTTTCTGAGCTATTATGGCTTAAATCAAAACTAACCAACCGCAGTGTGATTGATATTGATTGGAATGCACAATCAAAAAACATGATTCTTGAAAATGGATTTATAGCGTTTTGGAAACAAACTCTTCATATATATATGTATACATCTAAATTTTTATTTTGTTTATGAATCCTAAAACAGGGAGCCTACTGGAGGAGATGCAGAAGACTAATCCACAAACACACAATGCACATACAAACACTCTATACAGTACTTGTACTTGGATTTTCTTGTTCTTAACACAAAGTTCTTGCCCTCTACATGCACACACACACACACACACACACACACACAGACAAACCTGTACACAGATGTTATTTTTGCTCATTTTATGATCAGTAGTTTTTAAGGATGTTTGCAAATAAAATCTCAATGTTGTACCTTTTGCAGTGCTGTTTAGTGTGTCATGTTTAGATGTCTTTCCACTCTACATCACAGCATGGAGCCTCCACTTTGCATTCTACCAACAGCTTAACAATATGGCTTGCCCTTGGTGTCAAAGGTTATGGTATGATAAATGAATAAATACAAACATTACTTCTTCCTCTAAAACAACCTAAACTAATCCTGCTTGCAGACCTGTAAATTTGTGGATGATATGTTTTATTTAAGAAACATTGTTTTGTACTGTACACGCACCCACTTGAAGACACATGCATTTGCATTTCATTTGTGAGCACAATTTTTGTTTCATGTAATTGTACAGATAGGGTATACATGTGAGCTTATCTTCAATATTTAATTTAAGTTAATGGAATAATAATGGAATTTTACATGAGTAAAATGATCTTATTGGTTTTACATGTGTTTCACACGTGATCCCATGGGCTTCACATGGTTATTTATATGTGTATCACATGTGATCCCATTGGTTTCACATAGGAATATGCATGGGTTCCACATGTGATCCAATGGCCGGGTTTCACAAGGTAATTTATATGAGTGATCACATGTAACCCCATGGGTTTCACATGAGAATGCACATGTGTCATATGTGATCTTATGGGTTTCACACATGAATGCGCATGTGTTTCACATGTGATCCCATGGGTTTCACATGGATTTCACACGGATTTCACACAGCTTTCACACAAAAACTGTTCCAAAAACACACATTTCCCATGTGCATTTCACAAGGGATTTTAACATGTTCTCATGGGATTTTAACATGTTTCCACACATGAAATTTCACATGTGAAACTCATGTGACTTTTCCGTAAGGGGTCTCATTGTTTATACCGTAAATCCAGTTCAGCCTGGCGTATTATGAGACGATCAGCGCATTTTTCATGGAATTTCTTTTTCTAATGCAGATTTAACGGCATGATTAGACATTTGGGCATTTTGACTCACTGCTGAAAAGGAGAAAATTGAGAAGACATAAAATGTGACCTGATCTTTTATAAACGACTTGTGTCTCATGGGAAAATAACCTGAGAGCAACCTAGAGAAAAAGAACTAGAAGTCCTCTCTGAAGTTCCAAGTCAAACCACAAGAATTCAAAGCAGCAATTGGAGTTTCTTTTTGGATCCCAGGATACCAGACAAGCATGAGGGACTATTCGGTTTATTACCTTACCGGTAAATACTGAAAATCCAGGCTAGCGTGATGGGAAAGCCATACAAAAGGTCTGTTTGTGTTATTCTAGATATATTATTTTTATAGCTACAATGGAGGCTTGCTTTAGGAATTTCATCATACAAGAAGCGATTAAATCTTTATTTCACCCACTTTTAACCTAAGTATTGTGCGTTTTGTGCGCATTTAGTGAAATCTTTATATAGCAGGACCGTTTAAAATGATATGTGACTGCATAACTTAAACCCTCGGAAGTACTTAAAGAGGGAAAAAACCCACCCTGCATGACAGTAGAGTTAGCTCATTCACCTGGTGAAAACACCAGTAAGCACCGTGAGCAGAGCGACCTACGCACTTTGGGTTTGTCCCATTGCGCACAGTGTGCGCGCTGCGCCGGCGCGCTTCCCGAGGAAATCCAGACAATTTTTACAGTAGATCCTCTCATCCTGCAAATCAGTCATGTGGTTCATTAATCTGGCTCTGATCGTTCTCAAACTATCCGTGTCCGCGGAGGGATTCTCCACGTGTCAGTCATACAACTTGGACGACCACAAATCCAAAAGGATCGAGGCGGTGCGCGGACAGATTTTAAGCAAGCTGCGCATCCGGAGTCCACCGGATCGCGAATCCAGTCCGCCGCCGGAGTCTGTACCAGCGGAGGTGATGTTACTTTACAACAGCACGAAAGAGCTGCTGAAGGAGCGCGCGCGTCAGGCCGAAGCCGCGTACGACCGCGAGAGCAGTGAAGAGGATTACTATGCGAAAGAAGTGCAGAGGGTCAATATGATGCCACAGCGCACAGATTCGAGTGAGTGCTTTGAATTCATGGACTGTTTTAAGAATGCATTGTGGATGTACATGTGTGATCAAAGGTCCAGTCCAGGACATATTGTTTGGGGGCGCATGCATAACATGATTCAGTATTTGATAAACATTGGATTGGCAAAAAGCCATGGTAATACAGAGGGATATCAATTTACCCAAAGTGGTTACTATAATAAAAACATCGTTTTCTAAGGATTTGCATTATAGCATTATAAATTATAACAAAATGTATCCGTACTTAATCAATTGTGAAATATTTGAATGTTTTAATGCAAAATATTGTTTTTCTTACAATACAACCTCTAGTTTCAGATGCGTCTCCTCTTTAGCACACATTTGTTGAATAACATTTAATGTTGCATTAGGCAGCTCTGGTTCAGTAACCATTCTCAGTGAAGCTTCTCAAAAGTCTGAACGGGGTTTTGGAAACGCTGCAAGTTTTCTTTCCTTGAGGTCGACCATCTCAGAACATACACAGACCGCACCGTGTAAACAAAAAGACCTTGAGAATCCTGCTTCTGTCCCACAGACTCGATCCACCCGCTTCCTCAGAGCCCGTACCTCAGGGTGGTGGGCTTCGATGTCACCAACGTGGAGCGAAACTCGAGTACTTTGGTAAAAGCAGAATTTCGCATCTTCAGAGTGCCAAACCCGCAGGCGCGCACGACAGAACAGCGCGTGGAAATATACCAGGTGAGGAGATGCATGTGCGGAACTTCACAGTCAAAAGTGTTTCTTTCTCCAGATGTGCACGTGGAACAGTCGAAACCATTGCAGAACTTCGGTTGGTTTAATGGTTAAAACACACAGATACTTTTCTTTGGTTCTAATGGTAACCAGCTTATACATATAGTGGTAATTCTAGTAGTAAAAACAACAACTAATTTGTGATCTTTACATCTATTAGATTCTCAAATCCGATGATGTAAAAGCTCCATCTCAGAGATATATCGACTCCAGAACAGTCGATCCTCGTGCCAAAGGGTCGTGGCTGTCTGTCGACGTCACAGAGACTGTGAAGGAATGGATGGAGTTCAGAGGTCAGTGAGTTCATTCATGGTTTTCAACATGTGGTTATTGTGTTTGTTAGATCAGGATTAGCATTCAAATATTTCCTTTTCTCTCTCTCTCTTAGAAAGTAATCTAGGCCTCAAGATCAGTGTTCACTGTCCCTGCTGCACATTTGTCCCCTCCACAAACAACATCGTCCCTAACAAGAGTGAAGAGCTGGAGGCCAGATTTGCAGGTTGTTATCCTTAAAATGTTTTCTTGTTTGTGTGAGTCCATATCTAATGCATGCTGTAACGTCACATGCTGATGGATGGTAATGTATGCAAAATATAATGAAATGTATTATTGCACATTTTTTATTATGTCTGAAGCACACTGTTTGTCAAATGTTGGATGGACCTTGTATTTAAATATTTAATACTATTTCCTAGTATTTCACCCGTGTCCAAAGGGTGTGCATAAATGTATGCTTCCTGGAATAGTTTTTCAACAGAAGTCCCCTAGTATGCCGGACACTTAATGGCGGCTTTTTCTTCATTATTTCTTTCACATTAAGACATGTTTTATATAGTTTTTGGATAAATTATCCATAGGCTCAAATGTTAATCTTAAGTATTCCGTGATAAGAAAAAACAATCGTCAGGTGTGCCCATACGCAATATGCTATATATGCTCGAAAACATTAAGGGAACATATAACATTCAAGTTAGAAATCTTAATACTTCGCATAACCTATTAGAAATAATGTAACAATGGTCAACAAAAGCCATAACAATCAACACATTTTAACTCAAATGTTTTGTTGGTAGAGATCTTACATGTGATTTAAGTGTTCCCTTATATACAGTCTGTCATTAAAAGGGATTAAAAGAAAAGCTTGAAAGCAATACTATATTTCCACAGGGATTGATGATGACATCATAAAACAGAACAGAAGGCCAGATGCCACTAAAGGACAGATTGAATTTAGCACTAAAACTCCACACTTGATACTAACCCTGTTACCCAGCGACCGCCTGGACAACCCCACCAAGAAAAGCCGCAAGAAGAGATCCGCAGCGGACACAACCATATGCTCACGGTACACACACACACACACACACACACACACACAGAGAGAGAGACGGTTGTGTCTCTGAGTGGATGTGTGTTTGAAGACAGACAACCCATCCAATGCATCAAATTTGGATTGCAATCTAATGTGTGCATGCAGAAATATGGAGAACATGACCCTAAATTCACACTCCCTAAGAGAACACACGCAGTAACCTGCCCGGGGAGTGTCATGTCTGATACTGTAAACTGTATTTTGTCTGTCCTAGATGTAAATGCTCTTTTAATGTGGATCTGTTAAAACTACAATCTGCGAAACAATGTGAAATGGAAACTTCACCACAAAATCCTAAACTTATAAATTATTATAATAATTGTGAATCGGGGTAAGCTTAACATGCACAGGGCACATTGCCCTTTTGGAGCATTTTAGCAATGTTTATTATCTTTGTTTTACATTAATATTCAGTCAGCCATCAAAAACTATATGCATCATTTGAAAACTAAAGTCTCCAAAGTTTTTTTTGCAATAAATACAATGCTAAAAAAGCGCCACTTTTTAAAAGGTTATTAACTACACAGTTTTCAGTTTGATGAATAAACTGGTTTTGATCATTAAAATAAGTTGGGAATTGCAGGTTTCAGTGGATTAGTTTAGCTTTGGTAACGTTTATTCGAGCACATTCAGATCTTGCTCCACTAGTCATATAATGCAAAGAACTTTTAGCTAGTGACATGGAGAACTCAATGATGGTATGCTCTTATCTTTTGTCTTCTCTCAGGGCTGACCAGGACTGCTGTCTGAGATCGCTGTACATCGACTTCCGTCGGGACTTGAACTGGAAGTGGATCCACGAACCAAAAGGGTACAAAGCAAATTTCTGTGCGGGGAACTGTCCTTACCTGTGGAGCGCAAACAATCACTACAACATGGTGAGGAAAGAAAATATGAATGCTCAGAATTTGCTCTTTCATGACTTGAGAGCTTTGATGGAGTGCTTTGTTGTCCGCTTAAATGTTTCTTTTTTCCCCACTCAGATTCTTCCGCTGTATAATAAGATGAATCCCGAAGCCTCTGCGTCTCCGTGTTGTGTTCCGCAGGATCTGGAGCCCCTTACCATCGTCTATTACCTGGGCCGGACCCCCCGTGTGGAACAGCTCTCTAACATGGTGGTCAAGTCCTGTAAGTGCCGTTGAAGCAGTCTTTAGAGAGAGAGAAACACTGATGAACGAGTAACAAACACAACTGACATCCTAATAAGGACAATTTCTCACAAACCTGGACGGACGGCGAGGCCTTTAATGTAAATTGACTGGTGGAATATCATATATACAGTACGCATCTTAAATACAGGAACCAACGGTCATATTCTAATAGATGAGCTTTTTGACAGTATCTCTACGCATGATCCATATCACAACAGTGACTGAGAATACACGACAGCAATTCTTTTTTTTAGTTGTCAAACAAGGTGTACTGCAGATTGGTTTATTTTTTAAATTTGCAAATGTAAATAGTTTGTGGTGAAGTTTATATTTGATGATTTACTTAAAACAATAAATTTTGATTGTATAAAATGTTTATTTGTGGCATTTTTCCATCGCATATTTAGAATTCTCCCAAAGCAGACCATTAGTCAATTAAGTCGTTTTGCCTCACAGCGAGTGGCCGGTTGATGTTGTTTTTTCAGACGATAACTGTGTGGTCCACTCTCGCTGAAAATGCAGATTTGACCGGTGGACTCGCCAGCCAGATGCGGTTCGAGGTTAGAAAACCTTCAACGTAAACAGGATGTGAACAATTTCCAGACACCGGCCGCTCAAGGAACGCCAAATTTAAATGCCTGGCGTTCAAGGTTTGTGGTGACGCGTCAAAACGAGCAGTGGGTGAAAATGGCCCGCAGGACTTCAGAAAAGAGCTCAGGACTTCAAAGGAGCCGTGCCATCACCCTGCTGAGCAATATACAGTATCCTGATCTGTGGGCTGAGAGGAGGATATTGACATGGCCCACATTTACTCCCTGTTTATTTGTTTTTCTCCCCTATGAAGCCTCAATGTGTCCTTTCAAACCTTAAAGCTCCTGGCATGAGAGCTTGAGTTTGTTTTTGAGTGGAAACGTAGCTTTTTTGTCCCTGCAGTTTAAATGTTTATCTGTGGCCAGCGAGACTGATCTGTAGGGAATGACAGGGTTTCTGTGTTTGGCTGCCAGGTCTAAATTGAGCCAATGCCTCGGTCTCTCGCTCGAAGAAAACAACTTTCAGAAAGTCCTTTCGAAGGGGCTGGGGAGAACGAGAAGCTGTAGACAGTCATTACGTAACGGACCTCAAAATGAATCGACTTATCGTCTCTTGCGCAACGTTGACTCAGCACGCGGACTCTGACGGGCGAGCGGAAAGTCTGAACCTTGGGGCGAGAGAGAGGAAGATGTGCCGTCTGAGGAGCGTGTGGTTTAGGTAGAGCTGTCTGGGTGTGAGCGCAGCGCTGGGCCTCATGGTTTTCATGGGGTGTGAAGTCAAATGTGCTGTGAGAGTTACGCACTGGCGTGTGAGACTGAAGGCGGCGGTTAAGGTCATTTGCTTAAATCTACGCCATTTGGAGAAATGGTTGCACCGGATTTGGGTTCTTTGGCTTATTATGACACTGAAAGCTTTTTGGGGCGCAGTCTGATGCAAGTGTAATAAAATTTAAAGACTCTTTGAAATGACTTTTTGGCTTTAACTGCAGTTTTACTTTCTTTATGTTGACAAAATCAAAACTTTATGCATCAATCATTGAGCATGTGGGAATAGTTATAGGTCATAAATATCAAATTCCAAATTGGTTTAAATAAACCATATTAAAAAACAATATTAAGAAATCAGAGATGTCCTCACGAATTAGTTGCCATTCCAGCATCTGAGATCATATTTTTAGTTCCTGGACATATCCTTAAATTCAAATCTGTTAAATAAAAAACTAAGCAGATATAATAAATATTGCATTATACATGTGCAAATTGTCATAGTCCACTAAAACGTCTCTGTAAATAAAATTTCGACCTATTATTACAAATACTTAAACTTAACAAATATTAGAAATGTATCTGAATAAATAAATATACAAAAACAGTTGAAACTGTGAAATTAATAACTTTAAACTAAAATTATATTCCTATATATTGCAACATAAAAATAAACAAATAAATAATAAAAAGCAATTCAATTAAATACAAAAAATGTTTACAACTAGATGAATAAACTATGATAACTCTATTAGGAAGCCATCCCATCTTCACCCAGAAACTGGACGTGAGATATTAACAGATATTAAAAGGTTAAAGAAACTAAATGAAACAAAACTTTGTCTTTACTAAGTAAACCTTTGAGCAAAACCCAGAGGATAAAGAAAAAGACAAAACCAACATCTTCACTATATTTAAGTGTCAATATGTCCATCTGGCTTGTAAAACGTTAATTCTACAGCACACAATGACATCCTGGAGAATTACATGCATTCAACTTTGTGGCAAGAGTTTTGTGCACAGCCGGCGTCATCAAGAAGTGGTTTCTTTACCGAATCTGATGTGGAACAACTTACTGTAACTGACCAACACAAAAGCTCAGACCTGAACTTTATTGAACAACACATTGATGGATCCAGAACCGTGAGCCAGATCCCATCACCCAACATCAGGATCTGGCTTCACCGATGCTCGCGGCTCTCAACTGAAGCAAATCCCCACAGCAATGTTCCAGCATCTAGTGGAACATCGACTTCCCAGAAGAACAGAGACTGTTATAGCAGTAAGGGGAGGGATCAATGCTCATGGTTTTGAAATGAAACGTTCAACAAGCAGATGTGGGTTTTCACATACCTCTAGCTGTGTCATGTAGGTCTGGATCGAATTATTTCATTAAAAATGTATCACTGCATCCCTCGAGCCTTACATAAAATAAATGCTTATAAAAAAGCACCTACAGGAAGTCTTGTGAATGCTCGCATGAGTAAAGTACAAGTGGCTTATTTATAGTTTGTAAGTGTTGCATTGTTGCTTTACACATGCATGATTATATATAAAGCTAATGTGAACCCAGAAGAAAATCTACAGGTTGGAGATCAATCTGTCAGAGATGGAGTCTTAAATAGTTTAGTTTATCTGTCGACTTAGTCTTAGATGTTTCTCTTAAAGCTCCTTATAGAAGACATTAACTTCTGGGCTGTGTATTAACAATCCTCTCATTCATAGTTTAATGTACAAGTTCTTGCAAAAATGTTCAGACTTCACATACATTTTCTTTTCAAAATATGTGAGATTGTCCAGAGATAAATCTGAGAAGCCAATGTATACAACATCACGTTTAATGCTGGGTGAAACAATTGAGATTTTACTGAAATCTTGTGTGTTTTTTAAGGGAAATTTTATTTTCTTCCATCAACAGAGTACAAAGAAAGAGAGAGAGAGAGAGAGAGCAGAGAGAGAGAGAGAGAGAGCAGAGAGAGAGCAGAGAGAGCAGAGAGAGAGAGACAGCAGAGAGAGAGAGAGCAGAGAACACATTATGAGAAACTTTAACTGATTTAAATTTGGGGATTATGTAATTTGGGGAGTATTTTGTAAAACTACCAGCCATCTCACGACATGAGGTTGGTGTTACTGAAATACTGAACTCGTTCATATTTTCTGCCAAAAGTGAATAAAGACCTGAAACCATAAAATGGAAACACCAACTTGGTGGTTAAGAAATGATTTGAAATCATCTGACAACATCACACAGATATTTTTTATGGAGCCGTCATTCATTTGAAACCTCTTTTTCCTTCATCGACATAAATGTCGTTTTTATCTAATGAAGAACAGCAGTTACACAAGTTTAATTTCAGGAAAACTCATTATGTGGTTTTACTTTCTGTATAAACACAAACTTTAGTTTCCCCTTAGTGATTACACGCACACACAAGCAATTTCTAACATTCGTCCAGAATACAAACCAAACACATCACAGGTAAGTAAGATATTTATATTCCCAAAAAACACAAAACGAGGTCACAGACACATGAAACAAACGGAATGTATAACCTGTGGTGACGTTTGATATGTCTTGAGATTTTCAAGTCTTGCGTACTCTGGTTGCATCAACTCCTAGGACAAAAAAACGAGAATGAAATTCTAGACTTACTTAAAATGAATCCCACCACAACAACTAAACTGTATGTGCCTCGGGATCAAATAAATAGTGAAGAAACAGCTGTTATTGATCACAGCTGTACAGTAAACGACGAATTACAGAGTATGAATTATTCTTCAGAGAAGAAACTGAAACTTTCAATCGTATTTTTTAAGCTCAGCGTGGCTAAACTCATGGCTTCAACTCAATCTCCGTCATCTTTCTTAACGTTACAAAGTGTCATTTTTAGTGTTTCAAAGATTCAATAATGCTGTTTTACACCGACAGCTGTGAAAGGCTATCTGAGAATGGAACATTATCTGCGAGGACATGACAGATCATCATCACACAGAGACAATCAAATATGAAATCAAATATCATCCTGTTATTCCAGTAAAGTGGATGTCGTATATCAGTCATTTTTTTTCCATACCTTAATGCTTAAATCATGACCTGATGCTACAATCACAGCAATGAAATTGTTTTCAACCGCAAACGTTTTCAGAAAGCTCAAATATAAGAACAAATTGGAAACACATATTTTTTCAGCAACGCAACATTTTCCCTAGAAGTTTTTTAAGACTTTTTGAGACCACGTTTTCTAAGCTTTTAATATCGTGGAAAGACGTCTTTCTTTGTCGGAGTAAGATTTGTCGCAGCTCTCAAAACTAACCTCTAGGAACAAAACCTTTCAAACCTAAATATGCCTGAAAACACTCTGAGCTAACCATAACATTGAAAGAAAAACTAGGTCATCTTCATCGTTTTTCTAACGTTTATTTTTAAACAAATAAAATTGTACACGATCACCATATATGATCACATTTACAATATCATATCTTAAACAATGTCCACATAGAATATTTCTTAAAGGGATAGTTCACCCAAAACATTTACAATCATTATTTACCCACCCTCATGTCATTTCAAAATTCTGCAGAACACAAGATATTTTGAAGAACGTTGGTAACCAAACAACATCGGCCCCCGTTTACCTTCATTGCATGGACACAAACCACTGAGACATTTCTCAAAATACCTTCGTTTATGTTCCACAGAAGAAAGGTTTCAAATAACATAAAGATGAGTTTGGGTATCACTTGTAAAAATCTCTTTGCATGTGTTTGTTTGTTCACTTCTACAACGAACTCAGAGGTCGGCTCTAGTCACGCTCAGACTACAATTGACTTCTAAGTGGAACGGGTAGAAAAGCATCCGGTTGGCTCTGGGTGTGGAGGCCGTTTAGGTGGGGCCGAGCTGCAGAGGTAGAATTTAAGGGTGCTTTGGTAGGGCTGCGGAAAAGGTCCTCTGTAAGCCACCACCATGTGTTTGTCGTCCTCCCTCTAAATACCCCCTTCGCTATGCAACCAGCATTTATCCCCACAACCAGGGCCTTACAAAAGCCATTCCTGGAGCTGTCTCACGCTGGGATATATCTCACTCTCTCTCATTCTCTAAAGCTTCCCACACCAAGAGCATTTAAAATCTCATCTGGCTCCCGCACGGTCATACAGCTTCGACGTCTCTGTAAACATGCTGTTTGTGTTCTATGTGTACCAGTTGTAAATGCGTTTTGGGTGAATGTATGGCCATCTCCCCTGGGAAGTGTGTTAAGAATGGGGCTACTGTGTATGAGAGTTCAGCCACAAGCCGCGGTGTAAATATACTGTGTGTGCAAACTTCAGGATGATTTGAACAGTGTTAAACTTGTTACGTAAGATATAAACAAAGAATATTTCAGGAAGATGAAGAAAATGGATGGCTCTGAATTCGGCCCTCATTTCAGCAGATTACCACAAGAGGGCGACTGACATAAGACTGAAGTCACATGCTCGTGACCCAGAGATATGGTTCAGATGTTGCTCTTTCATAGCTCGGGAGATCGGATGGAGTTCTCAGATGTGCTCCATTTAAGTACGAATTTTGTCTCCTGAAATTACGAATGAGAAATAAAAAAATAAAAGATTTTTTATATACATACAGTATATATATATATATAATGTTAACATGCAGTATATCAAGCAAAATATACAATTACATTTTTAGTAAATTCTGTCTTTATTTACTTACGCTCATATCATTTCAAACTCAGGACACTTTCTTACTGGAAACACAATAACTAGATGTGATGAATGAGAATTGATGTTGTTCAGCATCACACAGACGTGTCACAACCCGTCTTCACAAAAGAAAACTGAATATGTCTGGAATTTAGATCTGCAGTACAGGGAAATGTTTTTTTTTATATTTTTTTGTCTAATGAAATTCATACACATGAAGGCGAGTACCAGGGGCTAGATTCTTGACGCCTAACGCTCACAGTGTCGTCTAGGCAACAACGACCTCTTCCATATCCTGTTAGTATGTCCCAGTGCATGCATACAGTTTCTCTATACGGAATAAAATGTATATACTTTTCCATAACAAAAACAGTACGTACAGGGGTGGACTGGGAGGCATAATCTGCCCTGGATTATTCGGCCCACATCGGCCCTCCACCATTTCTGTCGATGGCGGGGGGGGGGGTGTTTGGTGTAACGAGTCATTGCGTTACGTGCATACGTGTCAGACTCGCTAATGCCTTCGCGTTGTGTGCATTCGTGTTTATAATACATCCGTCTGTCCGGCCCAAGCGTCCATTCCGGCCCCATATGTTAGCGGCCCACCAGGAAAAGTTCCGGTATGGAACGGATGGCCAGTCCGCCCCTGGTCACATTGTTAGGACGGCCATACTGTACTTTGACAGAATGTCCTACCGGTCATTCCGCCCCTGAATACATACTTTTTGTGCATAAGTAGGCGAATTGGGACGCAGCAACTGTCTCTGTTTGAAATGCCAGTAACTGGATGTTTGAATTCGTAAAGCACTTACTTTACTCAACAAACAATACATAATGCAGTAAATAAAGGGGGATATACATGCATGGCACAATAAAAAATCCCTTAGCAAAATAACTTAACCTCTGTGAGTAAATGGCACAAAACACTGGTTCAAGACTTGATACCACATACAGTGAACTCGAGTAGCCTAAATATCTTTAAAAAAAAAAACACAGTGACCCACATTTCTAGACTAAATCTAGAAATCTCCTTAACTCTCTGTATTTCATTAACGCTATATTTACACACATATCTAAGATGTTTGGCATCTTTCTTTACTTTTGTACAGTGGAGGCAGACATGAGGGTAAGAGATGGCTTCTTCGGACTCCAACCGGGGTTCCCGTGAGCCAACAGCTCATGTAAATGTCTGGATCGCTAAACACTGGGGTACCTCTCTAACACAGATGTTCGGCATGTGAGTCGACTAGTTGTCCAAAACCCAGCTGGTCAATTTTAGATTTATATTTTTGCATTTGGGAGACGCTTTTATCCAAAGTGACTCACAGTGCATGCTAGGCATACATTTGATCAGTGTGCATGTTCCCTGGGATCCGAACCCATGACTTTGCGTTGCTAACACAACCAACTGAGCTACACGAACAGAATGTATTTTATAATACAGCATAATAATATCTTTGTCATAAGAGTTTGTTCTCATGTATTGGGTGAGGTTTGAGGCGGAGGGGTCGGAGAGTGCGACGGGGGCTGTATTTCACAACTGACATCTCTTAGCCCTCCAATGGGATGCGAATGGGGAATTTGTCTCCTCATGCTCTTCCTCTTGTGCTTACGAGGGCGATTCGGTCCGGCTGGCTTCCCCCGGTCGCTAAGAGTGTCTGACGACTCATCGATGTACGCCAAGTTCTCACCGAAGAAGTCCAGCAGGGAGGGTTGAGGTGGTGAACGGGGGGACATCATAAGAACGGAGACGTCCAGCACACTACCCGCTGACCTCCGAGAGCCCTCATCTCCAGATTCCAGTTCGTCCGAGTTCTGGGAGTTTGAGTAAGATTCCGACCAGGAACCGGACGGCGTCTCGGACCCAGAGATGGATCCTGATGCCGATTCCGAGCCGGAATCCGAAGGAGACCCAGAAAGGGCTCTAGATCCGGGTCTGGATGGCGTTTTCGGTTCTAACCGTGAAATGGATCTCGAACAGGCTCCCTCCGTCAGCCTGGATCCTGGTCTCATTTCATATCTTGCGTCTAATCTCGAGCATGATCTGGACTGGGACATCGCTTCGCATGCTGGGGTATACACAGATTCAGGCCAGACAACCAGCAGGTGCCCGTTTTCTCGGATAGCGGTGGCATCTAGAGAGATCCCGTGGGCCAATCCCGTCACGTTCACCCTCGGGTGGCGGCGATGGTGACGACGCTTCCGTCTGCGTCGGCGCTGGAGCTGAAAGGGGTCGTTGAGATCGAGTGGGACGGGAATGCGGAAGTCCATGGACATGTTCTGAATATTCTGAGTCCAGTCCGTGGCATGAGCTCTCAGCTCCTCCATCTGAAAGAGAAAAGAACAAAATTATTTTTTATTATCTTGGAAGTTTTTTCAATGCAAAAATACTGGCTTCTATTTTATGGTATTGTGCACAGGAAACCAGACTCAAAATGCTTTCACATCATTCATGTTAATGATATTTTGTCTGCTGAAACACTGTGTCTCACCTCTGCACGAGTCTTCTTAGACAAAACTCGTAACCAGTTTCCAATCATAGTGAGGATGGATGCAAAATATGCCATACCAAACACTATCCACAACCACACCAATGGTTTATACAGGGGCGTGCCGTCTCTTCTGTTCTCTGGGGTAGAGGAAAGATAATAATAATATTTCACGTCTGTAATAATTCACAGGAGCTGTGTGGGCAAGTGCTTCAAAGCTCCGAGCCGCAATAATTGGAAGATTGCTGGTTTGAGCCCTGGAAAGATTGAAGCCATGAGCTGTCACCGTTATCCCCTTACAGGAACTTATTCTGGGATAAATACATCTTCTAGGAGTTCAAGGAACAGCTTTTGTGGCATGACCACTACCACAGAAAATCATTTCAACACAAACCATGTTGACAGTGATGCGCAAATGATAGAAACCAATGGGCAAGGCATCACCGAGGACTTAAAGACAGACAAAAGTGGGATTTATCTGATCGATAAAGTTAAAAAAATCATGCTGCGTGGCCTTTTGTCCCATTTTTGGACAAATCTGTACATTTTCTGAAAGAACACACAATAAGTACATTGCTAAGAAGACCTTCTCCAACTTTTCAGATCAACCACCATTATTTTGTTATTGTTTTCATTGTAATGTGAATTGAATTGGGTAAAAAAAGATATCATTCGAGTTCACGTGTGCTGTTGCTATGCATTAGTTACAATTGTTCAATGATATAAAAAGTATGAACAAACAATAAATGATATAAAAATTAATCAGAAATTGCATATTTATTAAACATTGATCATATAAAATAAAATAAAAAATATAATATAATATAGACATAAAATAATATAGCCTATGTATATAATATAATAATATACATATTTATTTACATATATTATATAAATTATGTACAATTTATTTTGTGTGTGTCGTATCATTCACCACCAGGGGGCGATATTTGTTTTCCCTAACAAATGTAAGTGTGTTACAGTGCATGAAGTTTTCACTTTTTTAAACCATTACTATGGTAAATGACAAAAATCCTTCAACATCAGCGCACTCTTTCTTCACTTAATGAAAAGTTCAGATGCAAATGTCGTCATTTTGTTTCTAAAGTGATTGTTTTTTATCAGGCTGTGATGTTTATATGAAAAGATATTTCACTTTAATGTCAAAAAGGAAGTACGGAGCTTAGAGGCTTTTTGCATGTGAGGTCTTCAACTTTTCTGTAGGTCACTTTGGATACATAGGTACATAAAATGAAACATTTAATTTCTATTTAGTCTTCAATCTGTGCGAGATGAGACTGTTTATCAGAAGGCTGCCAGCTCTGGTTTTCCTTTACCGAAGATTTTACAACACTTAGTGTCAAGGTTTAAAAAAGGAAAATTAGTTGATATAAATGACTGAAAATCTATGGCTGTCTGGATCCAATAACCACAAAACTTCCTGCAGTAATACAATATTGAGTTCCTAAACGCAATTATCAGACTGCCACATGACATTGTAACTTAATAAAAGATTACAATTACACGTATGTACAGTAAGTAGGTAGACTTCATATGTCTTCCGCACCTGTCACATAGTCCCCGAAGCCCACCGTTGTCAGAGTGATGACCACAAAATATCCTGCTTCCAACAGACTCCAGCTCTCCACTTCCTGAAACACCATGGTCGGCACGGCGATGAAGATTAAACAGCCAATCAGGATGGAGAAGACAGCGGAGATTACGCGGACGCTGGTGGGCTTCACACCCTTGCGCTGTGGTAGAAAACAAACAGTCTTGACAGTCACAAAAACCCTTATGAGAAACAGGATATTTAGGTCTCTTTATGCTCCACGAATTGAATTAATTTGACATGCCATCACTAACTATTCCCTCCCTTTATCCACATTATCAAAGATCATTAATAATCTAATGATCTCGTAGTTGAGACTCACCAGAAATAAAGTCTCAATCTTTGCCACGGCTTTCCGCAGCAGGGTGCCCAAATGATCTCCAACCCCTGCTAAGAGAATGCCAAACATGGGGATCCCCACCAGAGCATAAAATATACAGAACAACTGACCACCTTCAGTCTTGGGCGAGATGTTTCCAAAACCTAAAGACCACAGCAGAGGAGATCATGAAGCTCTCAATCATTCTGATATTCTGGGAAAAGTGCACCAGTCTCACCAATAGTTGTGATGATGGTACCACAGAAGAAGAACGCATTGGAAAACACCCATCTGCTGCTGAAGTTTGACCTGCTTTTGACATCCACGCCCGCCTCGATGGCATCTACCACTTTCTAAAGAGAGAAGAGAGGACATTTAACATGGAACTGTCAGGGTCTTTACTGATGCCATAAAAATAGTTTATTTAAAAAAGATTTTCATATGCGATCAAATCTTTTATCTATTAAAATATTCGATTTCATTTAAAAATACTGAAATATTCTGTAAGTGGGATACGAAAGTTTTGAAATGCTTCACAACAAATGCCACATGTTAACTATACAATGTATTCTTGGAAGTGGTCTATAAAGTATAAAAACATTTTAAGCTGTTTCTGGACCTCACATGGACAGTATTGCATAAGCAATTTACTTGGGCAAAATTGCACAACTTGAATACAACTTATTAGATAAAGGCGTCTGCCAAATGCATAAACGGAAATTGAAACAACCCTCTGTCATGCTAAGCTGATTGTTAAAGTTAGTTTTTAAATGTAATATATTAGGAAAAACAAATGATCAATAACAATGTACTTTTTGATATTTTTGTCTCGTTTTCCAAATTTCACAAATTATTAAAGTCCCAGTGTCTGAAATTTAGCGGCATCTAGTGGTGAGTAGGGTAGCACGATTAATCATAATTCCCATTCGAATCGTGATTAAACTGTTGTGGCTATGCCGATTGTGAAATCGCAAAGGCTGAGATTATGTTTTAAGCACAGCATGTTCGTGAAGCTCGGCTCTGTGATCTGTGGGAAATCGGCTCGATCTGAAAGCACTGCATGTTTGATTCGCTTAAAACCTGCATTTAAAAAAGTAACATGTAACCTTTAAAAACAGTGATAGAAAGATGCCAGATGCAGATAGGAAGACGGCATTTCCTGGTTATCCACGCGGTACTTCTTCTATGGAGAGTTTCTGTGCGAGAGCGATCTCTGGGTTCCTGATGAAGCTGCAATCAACAGTTTTCCACTGACAAACTGCGCATAAAACTTCGCAGCAAACCGCCAAATGGCGTGCGGTTTCTTTTCGATATATCGTGCAGCCCTAGTGGTGATGTTGCGAGTTGCAACCAACTGTTCACTTCACCCATCACCCCCCTCTTTCGAAGCACGGTGGCTGAAACAGGACAAAGATTTCGCTTCTTTGCTGAAGGATATAGAAATGGGCTTTGTTGTGCAGTTTATCCGTTTAGGGCTACTGTAAAAACAACATGGTGAATTTCATGTAAGGGGAGCCGCATTCTGAGATGATAAAAACAAAACGCTTCATTATGTAAGGTCTTTATACGCCTCTGAAGACATAGTTATGTATATTGTATTAAATTTCGGTCAATAGATCCTTCAGAAAATGACAAACAGTACCTATATATGTAAGTGCATTTCTTGAAAGTGACCTCAGATATTATACATCTTTTGCAGGGTGTTTAAATGTGTTTTAAATAAGTACTCATGGTGGTTTATACGCAAGAGAGTCTATTGCTGTGTATTTATAATGACCTCAGTGAACTCTGTCAAAATGTATGGATTGACACAGCTGTGGTTCTGTAGAAAAGCCATTCTGGATGTCAGCAGCTTCCGGTGGGCCCATTCCTCCCTGGAGGACTCCAGCCAGCCGAACACCAGAGCTCCCAGCACCAAATACAGCAGGACAGCCGCCAGGATAGTCAACAGCGTTGAGTTGCGCATGGCTGTGTCGAGCGCTGGGTGACGTCAAACTGAAGAACACATGCGTTCTGGATGGAAACAAAAGCTGAGAAGAGTTTTTGATTCACATGTCACCAAGAATTCGGCTTCAAAAATGTAATGCTTTAAATTGAAGAAAGAGACCATTCAAAAATCAAACCTGAGGATTTATCAAGTCATTCAACAGGAAAGAAAAAAAGACAGACAGCATTACAAGACACATGTAGACTGTGATAAAAAACACATGAAAAGTATTTTTTTAACTTTTCCTTAATACGTGTGTAAATATTACTGTTGTATTGCTAAAAAGTGAATAGGAACTTGTTTCCTTTGCATTATTTGAGGTCTAAAAAACTGTTTCTGTTATTCTGTTTCTCCAGTTTTCATTTTCTGCAAATAAATGTAAATTCCAATATTTGTATTATTATATATTTTTTTTAGTTAACAGAATGAATCAAAATGACCATTTTACCTAAACACATGCCTATAAATAGTACATAAAAAAAACTGAAATAGTCTCTTATTTTTTTCTGTGGCTGTTTATCATGCGTTCGTGCAGGCTTTAAATGAATAGTTCACCTAAAATGATGTATTCACCCTCATGTCATTCCAAACCTAAACAGCTTAATTTATTCTACAGGAGATTTTTTTGATGAATAATGATAAACAATCCACATTGACTTCCATTGTATGGACCATAAACCACAAAGACATTTCTCAAAATATCTTCTTTTGTGTTTCACAGAAATCGAGTCATATGCAGGCATTGAACAACATGAGGGTGAATAAATCAATCTTTTCGTGTCAACGGAAGAAGATGCTGCATAATAAAGTGCCAGCATCATCCAGTCAGACTTCGACCCCTGTGAAGTCAATTCATCTCAGGTTCACAAGTGACGTTTGTGTTGTGTTCCTCTAATGCTTGACAACCAGAATGTGTTTATAAACCTCGCAGTAACATTCCTACCTTTGCATAAGTGTGGCTTACATGTCCAAATATTTTAACAGCCCGGTGTATATGTGATGTAAAAGAGCTTAAGTGTTTACCTTACAACACTCGCCTTTGCAAATCAACAGCTTTCTCGTTCTCCTCCATATCAGCCTTTTTTTTTTGATGTTTCCACTGCTCAACCTCTTTCGTTGGTTTCTTCAGAAACCTATGAAACACAACAATAAACACTCTGGTAATCCAAAAGGGAACCTGGAACTAATCCCAAATCAGTTCTGAGGTTCAATACGTTTGACCCAGTCCAGACACATGACAGGAGAGTGAAGGCACGGAGGTAAGAAGTCAACACATGACGGCATCAGAACAGAGCCTCTGGCACCGCTCCACGTAAACAGATCTGCACTCTTCTGACAAGATCTTGATGTTCAACAGGGATTCCTAAGACGTGCTTATAAGTACCGTATTTTACGGTATATATAAAGTTGTCACTTTTCGTACATGGAAACATTTTACTTGAATACATTAGACTTTATATGCATTGACCTCTGGATGTTTTGGAAATAATAAAATTGAAAATAACAAGAAATGAAAGAAACAAAAATCAATGACAGTTAACATTACGTTACATGAATAACGTAAAAAAAAGTTTTTTTATTATTAAGTAGCCTTAATAAATAGTGAACTCCTGCACTGCAAACATCAAACACTTCTATTGGCTAAAAAGTCACTGTCTGCCACCATGGAAATAAAGATTGACCATCTTATTTGCAAATGTTAACTATTCAAGAACCTTATATGCAATCGGTAACAAACACAATTCAACGAACAAGTATACAATATTTTCCAACAAGACGTGAACTATTCTCCACAGTGATGGAGATTTTGAGAAGGTATTGAAGACGTCTTACCTCAGATGTGAAGTTCTTACTTGTGTGTGTGAGATCAGGAGTTCCCTTCCTCCAGCAGATGAGCCTGAAGATATACAAACTCATCAGGTCTTTCCCCATTACCAGGACTTACTTACGGGAACCTGCCAACATGAGAACGGAGAAAGAGCAGAGACCAGACGAGAAGAACAGAAGGGGGAGGAGAGACGATGTCTTGGCAGAGACACAAATTATACACAAATGTAAGCTGACAGTTTATTCATGTCTACCACGACATGTTTGAGCACCCTTCTCTAATCCTTTTGTTTCTATCTCTCTGTACTTATCTTTCATCTGTTTGCAGGGAAATCACGGAGAGGGTGTCATGAAACAGGAACGTGTTTCCGTTGTTCCCAAAAATAACCTTGGACACCAGATATTTTGTTTATTTATACCTTTTAATTTCTGTGATATTGGATGTGGTTTTTCGTTTGTCGTTACTGTATAAGCTCAAGCGCACACATGTTGGGGTATAAATCCTAAATACCAGCATTAAAATTGAGCTATTTGGGCCAAAATATGATTTAGTGAAACCAAATTAAGGTGGTAAAATGGACAGGCAAGTGCTGAAATCACCATACTTTTCATACATGGACAGTTGCCAGAACTTAAAAAAAAAGCAACATCATCAATAACACATGGCAATAAATAATGGTATAAAAGTAATAAAACAATATAAAATGTAACAGAACAATCTAATTTATATAACTAGCTAAACATAATAAACATTTTAAATGAAATATCAATAAATGTAAAGAGTCACTTGTGGGAACCACCTTTTATTATTTTAAACTGAAAATGTAAAGGATTTAAAAGAATAATTAACAATGTTATAGTTAATATCTTGTTAATTATTAGGGACTTTTATCATAGAAGTGTAAATAATATGGGACATTTTACTTTCAGAACCCATTTATTTTTAAATATAATGTACTTTTAAATTATTACAAATTAACATTTTTAATATTCATACCTAACTAACAGGTTTTGTACTATATTAGTTATAGTATGCTATTATATAATTGATACTATTTTTCTATTAAAATTCCTAAACATTTTTTAAGGTATTTTAACCAAATACGACAAATCCCAGAGAATACATTTATAAACTATAAATAAATGGCTGTGACTTTCACCTACAGTAAATACTGCATGGCCTCCTTAGAAATACCAATATCCTTAAAAATGCTTGCATTTAAATTTCTTTATTTGACATCTTTAAGGTTTGTTTCGTTAAAGCAATAAGGCCCTATATAATATAATCTTGGCAAAAGGATTTGGATGTACTTTGTTGCAATAATGATCTCAGCCCATTTAATCTACACACAACTGCCTCTGTAACCCCTCCTCCAACCTTAATGTGTAAAATGACCAACAGGTTTAGGGTGTCTCAGATTGGCTAGATTATTTATATATATATAAACTGCTATTAAAGGGCAGGCCACTCCATTTATTGTTCTTTTTTTGCCATTTACAGAGCAAGTTTAGGGAGGAGACATTTTATGTGTGGAAATAAAATCTAAACTAACCTTTAGCGGTATTATCTGTGGTGAAACAACACGTTAACATATTTGTACCGTCTCCTCATCTCCACGACCTCCTTTCATCTGTGAGCAGCAGTGCAACAGCTAAGCAATAACCTGAAAAGTTAAAGCTCAGAATTCAAAACATTCTCTATAAGGACTGCAGCGGGCCCTCTGGAACCAAGCAAAGCACAGAGGAGATTAAACAGAACTCTGAAGGGGCTGATGTAAAGACCCAAATGGCCTTTACATCCTTTTAAAGTGCTGATACGGGATATCACATCCCCAGACGAGTCTTTGATTTCTGATCCAACTCTGACTAACGTTTGGTTCTTAAAAACACAAGTGCATAACATCATATACACGGGTTAACTCGATCTATTATTACATTATTCTCCAAACAGGTCGCACTTAAACCGTGTAAATGACTCATGACCGAAGCAGGTGTGCATGACGAATATATTCCAGCTGTTTCCTCCTTTCAGACCACAGAAATGCATTTTGTCTGGATTAAACACGGAGTCTGTAAACCACCTGTTCAGTCAAGAGACGAAACCTATATGATAAAAGTGTAAATTGTCAACGAACTTTTTAGAATTTTAGTGTACAAAAATATTGGATTGCAGATGAACCAATCAAAATCAAGTATTTCAGATTATAAAAAATTGAAGGTGTGCACATTCAAAACCGGAGCAGGGTGCAGGACAAGAAAACAGTTAAAAAAAATGTCTGCACAGTGAAATAACAGCTAATCCAATAAATGCTTCGAGCAATTTTAACATCAGCACAGAAATTTATCCCCTTATTCTTCAACCTTGAAAATGAATCACCTAAAAACTTCAGACGGATTTGTATACTTCAAATTTACAAATTGAGTGCAGATGGAAAAAACCCAAAACAGATTGGAATATGTATTTCAATAAGTCATTTTAATAAATGTAAACATTCCCAACTGAAAACACTAATCACAGAAAAACAAAGACATTGAGGAGCATAAAAGACATGACGTCAATGAAATCTATTACATCAAAAACGCAGCCATCCAACGCTTCTCCAACGCCTCTTTGCAAACTGACAAATAATATAAATACTCCAGTGTGCATTATAAAGCCGTGAGATGACAGAGAGAAAGAGAAACAGGCTTTGACAGTGAATAACCATACAAGGATCGGAAACAGGCTCAGTTTTGATCCGACTCATACCACACAGACAAACACACACACACACACACACACACAAACACGCACGCACATACAGTAGTGTCTGTCAATAAATAAAGCTATTCACAAAATTCAAGTCTCATAAAACAGGGGCTAACACCACCTCTATGCTAACAAAAATATATTACATCCACATAAGCGATGTTGAAAACGGCTCCACTACACAAACCAAAACACATGACATCAATACACCGTAAGGCAGTTCAGTTGGAGAAAAGTGCAATGTCTTTTAATCTGAAGTATATGACTCCAGACAGACTGTTCTGTGGTAACGTGGTACCATTGACACATACATTATGTTTAAAGTGTCAATGACATTCCTTCAGCAATGAAAGGAAAGAACAGACAGAGTCCAGAAAATGTGAAATGTTTCTTTAAATGTATCACAAACATATGCTTTGAAATCCAGTACCTATGGGATTCAATAGCTATGCTATGCTATGAGAGCTATGGCTCTATGTCTTCATCTTCGTCTTGGGGTTTGGCTTCTTTGAGTGGGAGGGGCATTGCGTCGGTTCCAAGAAGCCCCCTACGCAGGACGTATGGACAAGCTGGCCCGCTGGGGATGTCGGCAAAGCCTATGGAGAGAAAAGATGATATTATAAAACCTTAGAAATGTAAAAAAAAAAAAAAAAATGCAAACATACAATACGTTTAATCTCACCTTTCATAACAACCTCTGGAAGGCCGTACGGTTCATACACAGTGTCGTCATATGCCGCAGACATGCGATTTCGGTTCTGTCTGATGCGCTCTGCAAGGTGAGCCGGGTCAGTCATGGGGAACGCTTTGGACAACAGCAGCTGGTTTGTTACAGTCTGTAGGGTGCGAGAGAGGGACAGAGAGTCAGGGGGTCCTTCATGACCCTCCTCTTCATCAGTCTCCAGCTGCACATTATCCGTCTGAGTACCGATGTGGACGAGAGAGCGTTTCACTGTCGTGTCACTCAACTCTCCGCTCTCTTCCGTCTGTGTAGACACACTCTGAACTTCTCTGACTTCTGTTCTTTTACCATCTCTATTAACCTTGTCGCTCTCTGCCCTTTGACCCTTATAGGACACATCTGTCTGTGATGCCGAATCCTCCTCAGCGACGTGATGGTTGTTCTGTTTATCTGTTGCATCTCCGTCGAGATCCCCGTGTTTATCCAAAGCAACGGTTTCCCTGGTTTCCATCGGATTACGAGCAGTGCGCAAGTCAGAATTCTGGGAATCATGGATCTCACGGGACTTTGTGATTGGCTCAGTGTTGATTACTTTGGTCTGATATTCGTTTGAAATGGAAATGTTGATAAAGGCATCTTCTTGGCTGTTTTCTCCGGCGCCAGTCGTGTTGCCGTGAGACACAGGAGACAATAAGGCAATCTGCTGAAGATCTGATAATCCATCTTTATTGTTACTAGTCGTCATGTGTGACGTGCAGTCTGGAGGAGTTTCATCTTTGTGAGTAACAGAGCTGGTGGCACACTCTTGAACATTTTCTGTGATCATCGTTTCATTTTCATTTACAGTCAGTAGGCCCTGAAAACAAGTGTACAGCACTTTAACAGCATATTCTAATATCGCAATTTTGACCAGCAACTAAACAACATTCTTCGTATCGATATTTTAAAGGTCTAGTGTATGAAATTTATTGCCATCTAGTGGTGAGTTTGCGAACTGCAACCAATGGCTCACTCCAACCCTCCCTTTCGAAGCACTAAGGTGGGTGACATAGCACAAAGATGTCGTCACGTTTATGTTTCTTTGCCGAATGAGGTAACGTATTTACTAAACAAAACTCTGTAAAGCAGTTTGTTCATTCAGGGCTGCTGTAGAAACAACTCTGGAATTTCATCTAAGGGGAGCCGTGGTATATGTAGATAGAAATATCTCATTCTCAGGTAATAAAAACATTATGTAAGATCTTTATACACTTCTGAAGACATAGTTATATTATATTGCATTTATGTCAACAAATCCTCTAAAAATGACACACTGCACCTTTAAAGATTGTATAGCATTTTAATTACTAAAACGATACCTCAGCAGCTCCCTGAGATTTACTCCCAGCATGTGTAATTTGTGTTTCAGGTAAGTTGGTCTGTTCTTTCCCGTCCTCCGATTCACACTGATGCGTCATGTCTGTGGTCCTAAAGCAGCCAGAAGAAACAGAAGCGTCCTGTATAAACATCTCTCATACACAGAATCTATGTTTACCTTCCCCAAAACATATCATCGCCAGTCCAGCATGCTCATAATTCACTTTAAGTATCTTGCACTCCAAACGCATATGAAGAAACGTTATTTACACAACTATATTTCTCACCGCTAATTCAACTCAAACAAACGTCAGTCAAACAGCAGTGTGTTACCTTGTCTGTGTGCACGGTTTGATAGAATTGCAGGGGAGGAATATCTCAAACTCTCTCAGCGTGATGGAGGGAGAACTGCTGTCTGCCGTTTCTCCCATGGCAGAGATCTTCCAGAGGTTTATTTCTTCAGCTTGTGTCCTGTTCTGCTCAGAGAGGTTCTGGATCTGGTCTTGTAGCATCTGGATCTGAGACGCACAAAAAAAGAAGAAAATAAACGGCACAACATTAAAAACAGATCCATTGTTTTATTCCATTGGAACATAAGAGATGAATCATAGACCAGTGACTTGTATCACGGATACACGGATAAATGTTTATTTTAAATGTACCTCTTTATGAAGATCATGAACTTCTGCGATTTCTTTCATTCCCTCAATCGCTTTATCTTCAGAGTTTTCATCTGGAACAACAGACTCCTCCAGTCCCGAGGAGGTGCCGTCTAGAAAAC
Organism: Triplophysa tibetana; assembly: GCA_008369825.1. Classification (NCBI taxonomy): domain Eukaryota; kingdom Metazoa; phylum Chordata; class Actinopteri; order Cypriniformes; family Nemacheilidae; genus Triplophysa; species Triplophysa tibetana. The sequence continues at coordinate 19,975,038 of CM017909.1, read as the reverse complement.
CTTCTTCATTTAGCTTTTTATTGTTTTGATCTTCTTTAGAGGTCCTGTCAGCACATGTGTCTTTCTCCAACCTTCTTAGTTTTGCTTTCAACTCTTCATTTTCTCGTTTGACAGAAAGCAGTTCTTCATTAACCAAACAGAGCGTCTCATTCTGAGTCTTAATCACATTTAATCGATTTTCAGCTTCCTGTAATCCCTTCGCCCTTTCCAACTCAGAATCATCTTTCGTGGAGTCTTCTGAAACGTTCTGAACTTGTTTGTCGCTCGAGCGAGAACTCGTCACTGACGTTTTTTGAGCACTCTCTGTAAGCACTTGAGAATGTTCAAGTCCTTTAGAATTGACACTAGATGATGTAGGACATTCACAGTTCAATTCATGCGTATTGAAAGCTTCAGTTTCTATTTGTATCTTATCAGATGCATCTGTAGTGCAAGTTTGTTCAATGTTTCGGTTTACGGAGTGTTCAACGGGCAGCTGTGAACTAGAGTCCTTCAAAATCTGTTGTGTATCATCGTTAAACATTTCTTGGTCGCTTATGCTCATGTTGCTTATAGCCGAATCACAGCTTAGCTCTCTCGAGATCTCTGTAGAAGGTTCGGGATGTATGGAGACCTCCCCGAAGACGATGTCGTCTCTATCGTGCCGTGTTTCCTCAAGAAGCGTGATTTTCTCTTGACATTTCTGCAGTTCTTCAGATTGCCTCTGGAGGGCGCACTCTTTATTATGCAACTCTCTCAGCAGGTTCTCAATGTTCTTGCTCTGGCTTTCAAAAGCGTGGGTCAGGTGATTGGTCTGAGTGTTCACTTGCTTCTGCAGATCTTCCAGCTTTCCCCGAGCAAGTTTTGCATTCTCTGCCTCTTTATCTCTCTCCACCCTCAAACGCTCCACCTCAACTACACCGGTAGTGTCTTCCAAGCTTACTGCCAGAGGCTCGTCTATCTCCGTCTTGCCCTCTGTGGTTGTCCCTGGTTTAGTTTGTGCTCCAAGATCCATAATAAGCTCCACTGCTCTGGTTTCTTGGCAGATCATAGTGTTGTGAAGGTTCACAGAGTCACAGATGGATTCAGGAGAGTCTTCATTGCTATTTTTAGTGTGGCTATCTAGTTGTAGATAAGCGACGGGGAAATTTTCTTTGGATATATTGTCTTCTAACTGACCGAACCTCCGAAGATTGTCCAGCTCTTCCTGAAGCTGTGCGATCTTCAGTCCCTCCGCTTCTTCTTTTCGGATTTTCTTCCTCTCTTCTTCTCTCTCCTGTTCCCGTTCCTCTCGCTCCTGTTCAAGTTTGCGCTCAAGGTCATCCAGCTCCTTTCTCATCCTCTCCATCTCTTCCTCCTTTCGCTTCATCTCAGCTAAGACTTCCTTCAGCTCGGCGCTCTCGTCTTGCTCCCTCTCCTTCTCTTCCTGCCTCTTCTCAGCTTCTCTTTCTAACACGTCAAGATTTTCTCGTAGTTTTGTGACCTCCTTCGTCTCCTGCTCCAGCTGAGCTTCCAGTTTGGCCATGTTGTCTTTGAGCTCCAGAGCTTTGGCGCGTTGCTGCTCTGTCTGAGTGGAATGCTTGCGGCTCAGCTGTTTGAGTTTGGTCCTGGCCTCCGCTTCCGCCTTCCTCTGGGACTCCAGGTCGTCCAGGCGCTTCTGGAGCTCGTGATTCACATCTTTGAGTTCATCACGGAGCTGGGAGTTCTCTTTCTTTAGATCTTTAAGAGACGCACTGTCATGTTTTTCTGCATTTCCTGTTGTGTCGTGTGTGACGTCTTGTAGATTGCGAGTGATGCCTGATTCACTATTGGACCTTGTGCTGAGGGTTGAGTCAGACATGAACGAGTCTGTGTCCACGTCCTCTATACCGGTGTCCTGTTCCGTCAGTGAGATTTCCACATCAGAGTCACTGCGTTTCAGTGAGCAGCTCTGTTGTGTGTCAGCACCTTTCGCTCTAAACCTGTGCGACTCCTCAGACCCCATGTTGGCAATGTGCTCAGAATCGATGCCCTCGCCTGGCTCTCTGCCTGAGGGGTACTTCATCCTCTCCTCTTCTCTCGTTCGGCCGGATTGTGGCGCCCTCTTTCTCTGAGTGGAGGGTTGGTAAGGGAGAGAGCGGTCTTGATTGAAGGAAACAGAGGGAGAGAGACAGTCTCCCGTAGAGCCGAAGTGAGGAACCAACACTGGTTGAGGAGGAACAGCCAGCTGAGCTACAGGAAAGCCACAAATAAACAAAAAATTAGCTCTTTTTTCAAACATTTTATGAAAGACATATTCAAATGTATGCATGCATGTTGCATAGCTGTGCTTAAGAGTGTATCCTTAAGCTCATCGTCTTGGCAAAAAAAGACTCGCAACTACAAACACACAATTACACTATAAAGCAATCTAATACCAAACGTTCGCTATTTAGTTGTCAACTGGTTTTGTTAAGCACCTGTAACCAGTTGGAGTCTGATTTTATGATTGGCTCCTCTCTTAAAAACATCGGAGACATTTTGTGAGCTGCACTGTCTTACTCTGGACAGCAGGGGGAGACAAAAACAATGAAACACAAGGAGAGCCTACTAAACCGCATACAATTCCCCCCAAGGATAAGATTGTGCCCTGTCTCACCTTGCAGTTCTTTTATTAGCTTGAGGGCCTCGGCAAGCTCCTCTGTCAACTTTTTCACTTCCTCCTGCAGAGCTTTTTCCTGTTTCTTCACCTGCCCCAGGGACACGGTGATGATCTCGTTCTCCCTCAGCGCCTCCTACAGGACGAGATTAGAGGTGCATGCAGAGAACAAAGTTAAAGCAGCTTGTCAAACAAGATAATACACTTGTCATACCAGCGCAGACACAAGCTGCATTCCGAACACAGAAGCACTTTCATGAATGGTAATTAAATCAAAAAGAAGTTTGATATAAAAGCCTAAAAGAAATGATTGGGGAGAGTCATGTTTGACAAGGACACACACCTAAAATACACACAACGAAAGAATTTAATAGGACAAAGAGTTTAACTAACACTGTAATATAATCTGATCGGCGTGTATATTATTTCACTGCCCTCAAGCGCTGGTTTCGGTGCTATATTAACAGCTTTAACCTGCACGGAAAGGTTTCTGCGATTATAATTCAAGGCCCTTATGCTGGACATAGACTAAAGATAAAGCGCTTACACACGAGCCCCTGAGTGAAACCTAAGTATTAATGAGATAATGGGGCTGCCAGTGAATTCTGCTGAGTCAGTAACGGTATTGTAGTGCTGGGAGCTCGGGCATATTTGTGTGCCTCTCTTTGACAGCCTCGATCTCATTATAACTACAACTACTCATGGCAGCAAGATTCTGGAGAAAAAAATAGTGGCAAATGTGTTTTTAAACATAAAAATGGTTCATAAAGTAAATTAAACGACACCCAAGATGTACTCAAGAGTAAGACTTTAGATAGCTAGGTAAAATATTCAGGCCCGTTTAGTGACTCTTTATTTTCATTGGTTCTCTCGCCCTGGTTTAACACGTGTGGTAACAAATGTGTTGGTTGATGGAGTTCGACTGACGTCTGTCTGAAGTCGGTGTGTGTGTTGTACCGTGAATTTGGCCTCTGTCTGAGTCTCTCTCTTCTGACTTTCTTTTAGGTCAGCTTCCGTGTTCTTCAGTTTTCCTTTTACATCCTCTAGATCTCTCTCCAGACCCTGCTTCTGCAAACACACCTGACAGACATACAGGCAGACAGCTGAAGGGTTAGTGGGTGTGCCGGGAGAAAGTCTGATGAAACCTTCATCTAGATGTTTGAATTGGAGATTGAGTCACATCAATCAAACTCATGCAGGATACCACACGCAAACAGTGTTATATGACCCATGACAAACAAACGAATGCTTGTGAATGTATTCAAGTCATGAAATGGTTTATCAGGAAACATATGACGCCATTTCCCAATCAAACTGCTAAAATCTAAAATTGTAACACTGTTTTAATAATGTTTTGAAATGTGGAAACATATCTATTTTGGACACAGAATGCAAATCAACATCAGAATCACAAACTTCACATTGTAAAACCTCATGTCAGGTCATTTGTATCCGTCTTGTAACACACCAGCTCAGAATTTTTCTGTATGAGTATTGATTTCTGCATTGACCTACACTGTATGTTTGTATTACGTGTGTCTTAATTTCAACACACAGCTCTTGTCAGCCCAATAACAAATAACAATTAATATTCTGTTCGAGTGAAATGTACAACGTTGAACCAAAAAAAAGAGATTAATATGACTATATATGGCATGGGGCGAAAACCGGTTTCAAGGTATACCGAGGTTTGAAAGATTCAAGGTTTCAAAACCACTAAAATTTTCTGTCATACCATTTCTAAGGTATGAGCTGTGTTTACACAAAATACATCATTAGGTCATTTAATGCAATGTTTGATGTCTAGGCCCAATATATTGGCTTTCACAAAAATATTTTGACGTTTTTATTTTTACCTGACATGTATGTTCTATGAATGTTGGTTAAAAATAAAATGTATTTGTGCCCAGTTGCTTGTTTGTATATCCAGACATTTGAAATTTATTTTACTGTTGTAATTGCAATACTGTGAAACTGCAACACTTTTACTAAAGGTTATCATACCCTCAAAAATCTCATACCGGCCCATGCCTACTCTGAAACAACCTATGTTTGTTCAGTGATTAAACACTGCAATAGAATTGATTTTTACTTGGTGAAAAATGAGATGGAATGTCTGAGGTCAAATCCTTATATCTCTTTCCTGTACTCAATACAAGACATCCCAGCAAAACCATGCTATGAGTTTCAAACAGAACTGACACTGACACCATGACACTGACCTCTGGTCTTGAATCCTCTGAGAGAAAATAAAACAGAAAAAGAGGAATAGAAACATGAGAAAACACAGAAGCAGCTGGAGAATGAGACGAGAGAGAGACGCTTAGAGAGGAAAGAAGTACATTGACCAGTGGAAAAACAAAGTGTAGCTCCCATGAGATTCACAGAAAGAGAGAGAGAGCGAGAGAGACAGAAAAAACAAACAAACAGTAGATTATCTAGTATAAATAAAATGAGTAAAGATTTCTAGCGACGCTACTTTGAATCTATAGGTTGGCAAACTGATCAATCTTCAGTACTGTAGCGAAACTATACAGAGCTAAAATGCTACACTTCTAGTTACTAATAAAAACTGTAACTGCACTGCACAGCTTTTTATCACATGTATTACACCCCTCTCTGAAAATAACTTAAAATCTGTTTCATTTCTACTCAGTTCCTCATGTGTCAAGTTATCGTGTAATAAAGCAAGCACCACTAGCACAGCAGTGGCGATCCGTGAATCCTCTTCATGGGAAGCCGTAATGCGAAGCTCGGCAAAACATGTATTTAGCCCGTCACGTGTGTAGCATCATGTCAAAATACGTGCCCGCTGCAGACACGTTGAAATGGTTTTTAATAAAAGAGACGTTCGCGTTTTCTAGATATATTAGTGTAGTATTTTGACATGATGCGGGATGCACATAGGTTCACGTGAAGCGCTGAACACGTATTTTGAATTCCTGATTCCCATGTAGAGGAGGCACCGATCGCCACTGTAGCACAGGTACCTTATCATGCTGGGACTGCAGTGTGTTGTGGAGTGTTCTGGCCTGCTGGATCTCCTGGTTGAGTCTGTTGATCTCCTGCTGATGATGTTTCTCCAAAGCTTGTCTCTCTCTCTGCTGCTCCAACAACTCCTGAACAACAGAAACCACATTCAGCTCTAAAGATTTATTTATGTTGAATAAGAAATGATTGATTGGTTGATTTGCAGTGGGGCTGTAGATTCAGCAGCAGGACCGGCAAGTAAACACTAACGTCTCACCCTCTGGTGCTCTCGCTCCATGTCTTTCCGGCGCTGTTCTGCATTGCAGCGACTGGATTCTGCATTCTGCCTTTGACACTTCAACTCCTCCTGAAGGTGTTTGACCTTCTGCTCAACACCGTGGACCTACACACACACACACACATCAAACATTAAACAAACAGACACACAAAGGTACATGACACAAATCTATCCATAAATAACTTTGTTTTGATGATTAAAGAAAAAAAGATTAAAGGAATAATTCACCCCAAAATATAAATGATGTCATCATTTACTAACGCTCTTTTCATTTTGATCCTGTATGACTTCTGCAAAACACAAAGAAGATATTGGTAAGAGAAAACTGTTGGACCCAATTGACTTCTATTGTATATAGACAAAAGTCAATGGGGACCGGCTGTATTCTTTTACCAACATTTTTCAAAACATCTTTTCATTCTTTTGTGTTCTGCAAAGGAAAGAAATCCATACAGGTTTGAAATGACTTGAGGATGACAGACGTTTCATTTGGGGGTGAACTATCCCTTTATTGTCAAACTGGAAGCTTGCATGCTTATATGTGAGAATCAACCAAGTCTTTTCCTCTGGTTTTGAGACATGAATGTGGCTGAAACACAACAGTGGTGTATTTGTGTGCTGACCCGGTCAGTCTCCTCTGTGATGCGGGTCTGTGCGCGGGTCAGCTGGTCTTGGGTGCGTGTCAGACTCTGTTCTTTAGTGTTGATATCTCTTTGAGCTTGAGCCAGACGAGAGTCCACAACCTTCAAACGCTCAGACTCCAGCAGTGCCTCACGCTGCAGCTCTGATACACGCACGCGCAGACCTAACAGAGAGAGATAATCAATTATTTACATTATGACATGGCATTTCCCAACAGTTTACTGTAATGTGAAAATCCACCTGTTCCTTAACGTAAGCCAATCACAGCTGAGGCGATTTGCGTGTAGAAGTGTACAACATACAGTAGCACAAACAGCTCATTTTGTTCCAGGGGTCAATGTGTAAAGTGGCAGAATTCTCCGAACTGTTATTAATACAAGGAACTGTTGTGAGTGTACTTTAAGAAAATAAACCGTCATAAACGTGTGGACTATGATCATTTTAAATGACTGCTGAATCATCTGACACCGTGGCTATTTAATACAGTCACCAGAAGGATTTTTACATTCCAGTGAAGTTTACATTCCCAAGCAGGAAGCCATCTGAAGGACTGTGTTTAAACTGAGAATCAGTTCTGCCATGTAGAGCTGTAGAGATCAGTCACGATCAGCTGTGTGAATAAAGACCAACCCCGATGACTCAACAAAACAATGGAGATCATTCTTAGCGTTCACACAAACTCATTCACACTCATCCCTCGGTCTTGAATGCACGTACACACCCACTGAAAATCGGTCTAGCTGGCAGCGCACAAAACAAATGCATCTAATTCTGGCAAGAGGAAAAATCTTTTATTAGTGTCTCGACTGTGCTCATTCTCTCTCTCCATCCCTTCTGCACGTCTTGATCCTCTCCTGCCAACGACAGCTGCTAATCCTCCAAGAACCATCAGAAATGAGGTTGAGCAATCACGTACAACTTTACACAATATTACAAATCTTCAGGTTTCTAGTGAGACACGCATGCATATGTGGTCATATCAGTTTTGGTCAACACTACTGTTTTTTTAAAGGTGTACATTTTTTCTGCTGGTTGTGATGTCATATCAGAACATAATATTGTAGATTTTAGTTTTATGACATCAGCCCTCAAATCAGTAAACAGTTCTAATATGAAAAAATAATAGTGAGATACCTGTATCGGTCAAAGTCTCTGTGCCAAGCATTGCCAAATGTTTAGTTACGTAAACCAATCCCTGTGGGAAACTGATATTGTATCACAGCATGATTACAAAAAACACGCCTACAAAAATCAAAAGCATGCATCTTGCAAATTCAAATCCTGAGAACATATTGATTGTGAAGGGATGGGTTTTGTGCGATCTTCAATGGGATTTGTATTACTGGAAACCTGACAGTTTCATCCACTAATAATCTGCCTGCTTATGTAAATAAACCTGATATCTCATAAATAAACATAATTCTATTCCTATGGTAAAATGGCAAACACATCCACAAGGTAGGAAAACCAAATCTGCCTTGCTTTTGCTAAAACTACTTTAATCTCATACTGTACATACGGCTTCTTACAGCAAATCTAGTTCTGTACCCACATTCAGCAGATTGCTGTAGAAATCTCCAACCTCATTCACATGCAAACACTACACAAATCTGCCCGTGCCACTGATGGGGTAGACCAGCATGCTCTCATCGCTTCTCATAGCTACGGGGCAAACAACGACATTGCACCAATTGAGGGTTTCTTTTATGACTATTAAACAAATCACAGACAGTTTAATGCCCTGGATTTAGGAGAAACGATTTTACTCGGACTAATTTATCTATAATGCCAAGGTAGAACAAAAGTAAGAATCTGGGATGTTACACAGGTTTTCGAGTTGATTAATGGCAAGAATATCTGCAAGTAAACATGATCCTAAAAAACAAACACGATATCTTAAAGGTGCTGTGTGTGATTAGAGGATCTTGGAGGATCTATTGACAGAAATGCAATATGCATAACTATGTCATCAGAGGTGTGTAAAGATCTTAATAATGAAGTGTTATGTTTTATAACCTTAGACTGTCTATGTACGTACACCCGGGTCTCCTTAAATCAAAATTTTGTAAAGATGTTATCTCCTTCAGCAAAGAAGCAAAACGCGAAGACATCTTAATTCTGTGTCAGCCCCCGTAGTGGTTTGAAAGGAAATGTTGGAGTCGGTTACCATTCGCAACCTCACCACTAGATGCCACTAAATTTCATACACTGGACCTTTTAACACAACTAGAAATGCCTTTGAAAAGCATGTAACTTTTAGAACACATTTTTGAGGAAAAGAAAGAGCGAAGCAATGCAATGTAGAATCAAAAAATGTGAAATGTGTAAACTAAGCTAATGAATATTCATTTTATTTACTTAAACATTGCTACTTATAGCAGCCGCATCCCTGTGGTCTTGCTTACATCAGCCGAATGGTTGTTTCATAGACAGATAAAACATTTTTTTTTGATATTATGATAAATAGCTATCTACCGGAACCTCGGTTTCTGGTCAAAATGTAAATCCACTACATCAGATATTCCACCAGATATTGTGTGGAGAGCTCACCATCAATCTCGTTCCTCAAGGCCTCTTCTATCCCAGAGTCATTGCTCTTGATGACATCACCGGATGAAACACAAGGAGCTGGTCGTCCTTTGGGAGTGGACCTCAAATCATCCCGTTCCCATGGAAACAAGGAGGAGGGGGTGGATGCCTCAGACTGGCGGGTGTGACGCCGAATAGGTGGGGATTTCTGTTGTTGCTGTGGAAACGCAGAGGAAGCCCCGCCCGCCACAGGCTTGGGGATTTCTCCAAACTGCAGCTGCTGCTACAGGAGGAAACGAGACGAGTCAAACAAGTGACCGAAAGGGAAACGCATTTATAAACAATGATCCTCAATAAGAAAGGCGACAGGTTTCTGCTCATGAAAGCTTTTTGTGCGCGGATGACTTACTCTGACATGCTGCGCTTTGCCATCACCCTCTGCTCTGAAACCACCTGCAGAGTCCAAACAGGTTACAAAACAGTCAAACTACAATGACGTATGGATAGTTCTATAACCATCCCACACGCCGACACAAACTCCACGTAAAATGAACATGTACACACAGTCTAGGCACCGCCAATAAAACACAGACCAGAAAGACAAATAATGTAATAGCACGTTGTACTATGCAATCAGCCCAAAGAATTATTTTATAAGTCACAAAACACTCTTTCCTCTAGTTATCAGAGGAAGTTTTGTAATCTCTAAAGAAGGACTTTGTGATGACAGGCCGACAGACAGAAAACAAAAGAGCAAGAGTCATGAAAAGCAAATAGAGGTAGAATGAGGGTTGGTACCGCTGCGGTCCCAGGGAGAGCTCATGTTCCAACAAGGTGTGGAAAACAACATGGAATCCCCAGAGCCATTTCCCTTCTGCAGCTTTTCTAGCTCTGCTTCAAGCCTTCACAGAAAGAGAGAGAGAGAGAGAGAGAGAGAGAGAGAGAGAGAGTTATGGGTCTGCTCCAGTTGTCTGTGACTGGCTTCTTCAGCCCAAACTTTAAAGGGATACTTCACCCAAAAATAAAAATTCTGTCATCGTTTGCTCACCTTTGAGTTGTTCCAAATCTGTTAAAATGTTGAACACAGAGAAAAATATTTGGAAGAATGCTTGTAACCAGATAGTTTTTGCCCCCCATTGACTCCCATAGAAGGGAAAATTACTGTTGAACACACAAGACAACATTTTGAAAAATGTTGGACAGCAAACAGTTCTGGGGTACTTTTTTCCTACTATTAGAGTCAGTGGAGGGCAAAATCTGTCTGGTTAGAAGCATTCTTCCAAATATCTTTCTCTATGTTCATCAGAACAGAGACATTTATGCAGATTTGGTACATTCGAAGGTGAAAAAATTATAACAAAATTTCAAAATTGTGCGAAGTATCCCTTTAACGTGTATAGAGACCATGTGCACCTCACCGTTTGATCTCCTGCGTGAGGTTTTGTGTCAAGTTTTTGGAAGACTCCAGTTGGCCCTCCAGCGAGTGCACTTGTCCCGTTTTGACCTGTAAATCATGAGCCAGCCGTTCCCTGACCCGCACCTCCGCCTGCGCTGCCTCGCGCACTCCTCCCAACTCCCTCTGAACCGCAGTCAGATCCACACGCACCTCCTCATGCTGACGGAGAGAGATGGATAAAAGGGGGATGACTTGAAAACGACAATGTGACAAAGAGACAGAACGAGCCACAGGGAATGACTAAACTCCCCGTTTGTGATTAAATCCATTGTCAGATCACCATCATTACCTTCTGTTTCTGTTTGTGCAGCGCTGCCTCCGAGTTGTCCAGCTGGAGTTGTCTCTGTTGTCTTTCCTTTGTCAACTTTTCGTTTTGAGCCTGAAGCTGTTTCACCTTCTGCAGGACGTGACCCGTCAGACCGACGGTCCAGTCCTCCCCGGGCCAACTCATCGCAGCAGACGGTTACAGAGCCAAACCGATGCTTCACAGACTGTGGTGCATGCTGGTCATTTTCCAAACCTGAAAGTGAGGAAACATGAGTTTGCTTCAGCTCTTAATACTTGGCATGAGTCGCGGTCCCGTGTTGTGCCTCAAGGAAGAAGCTTTCAGCTGTCTGTACTCGTTTCAGACCAGAAATATCAGTTCACGTATTTATAACATTCACTGATGACGAAAGGAAAGATGATTCGGTTTATACGCATCTTTAAAGGGAAAACGACAGTGTTTGTGTGGGTGTGTTTGTCAAGTGTTCATGGAAACCCTCTTTAGGGACGTGTAATGCAAAACAACGCACGAGAGAATCATTTCATTTATCAAATGAAGGTTTGGCAAGAGTAACTTTAAAGAGGCACATAAACAGACTAATTGAAAGTCTGTGTCTTTAAGCATAATTCAGCCTGCTAGTTTAGCTTAACAAACCTAGCAACAGCAGTGAGGAATGAGGAAAATCCAGCCCATGAATCTCGCCGAACTGTGAAAATTCAGGTTAGGTGTCGTTATTATTAACATTACAAAGCATCAAAGATGGAGCTTCACATGCAGATGACGACACACAGCTGACAACACCGGCTGACTACAAAGATCATTACACACGTTTATAAACAGACTTGCCTAATGTTGGCAAGATCATGTGTATTTATACGCGAGTAAAAAAGAGATTTTAACTGAGTGAAGTTAAGAATCCTACTATGGTGCCGGATTAACTCATAAATATAAACGAGGAAGCGTGATTGGTCGCTGACGAAAAGGAGGTTCATAAATATTGATTAGATAGACCCACACCATAGTAGGTTTGTATCCCAGCTGGAAGGCGGGTAGGAAATAAAACACAGTTTGCAGTCTGCTGGAAAATCACAGTAAAGACGTTTATTTATATAATGTATCGAAAACATTTTAAAAACAGATTAAAGTCCTGTCAGATAAAGCGCGAAGAGATTTTTTACGTGAGGTGAATTAATGCGGCATCACTTACGTTACCGGGAAGTTTGAAGCGCAGCGTCCTGACGTTAAAACTCCGTTCGTGTAGATGTTAAACAAATAAAACGAATCCGGTTTTTTTTTGCGCAACAATCGTTTGAACGTTAAACGTTAAACAGTCAAAACCGAGCGCACGCGGCCACCGTCTCATGCCCCTTCACTCAGAAGAACTACAGCGGGAAGAACCTGATTTGACGCGAGGCGTGGGGATCGGTGACGTCGCCGGGAGGAGGCGGGGCCTCAGAATGTAAGACAACAAAATGCATCTTTAGGAGAACATTAAACTTTTACGCTATTTTTATTGGTAAATTATATTTTTTCGTTTGTTTATTATTATGTGACTGGCAATAATATAAGATAATAATAAAAAAACGGAACTGCTGAATTAATTAATAAATAAATAAACCGTTGGTTACGTTCATCTAATACAATTGGACAAATTATTAATTTTGATGACGATGTATTAAAATCTGATATGGAACAGTTTGAGGTAAATCAGTGTTAAAAAATCCCACATAACCATTTAAAGAGATATTATCAAATAAACCGTTTCTAATCTTTCCTTTTTGTCTTTCTATTTAATTTCTAGGCACCTTGTTTCAGGTGTCCGTCATCCATTAGGTAACACTGTTGGTCACTCTTACTGGTCTATGAACACCATCATGAGCGGTATATAACCAGATTATCCCCACTGCTTTGGACCCTTGTTTCTCAGAAGCGTGTAGGGCCACACTGTAATCCACGATCATAACACACATGCAGATTAAAACTCTGAAGTGCTGAATTAAGCGGAAACCCTCCCCACCTATTGGACCGATCAAGCCCAACAGGCCCACGTACAGATACACAATGATGAGTTATGTAATAGGTTAATACCATAATAAACATTGCATAAAAAATGCAAAACAAATGTGCAAAAAGTGCATCAAATGCATCTTGTTGTTCAGAAGGAGATATTGTGCAGTCAGCTTCTTATGATGAGGAGGAGGTCACAACCGTTTACATGTGCAAGGTGCATGTTCATCGAGCTAATCACCGGCTTGTATATTTATACAGGATTACAGTGTCTACAATGCACAGATGAAGAGGCTCATCTGAAGTGCTCAGGGTGGACACCAAACCTTGGATTTGAGTTTCTGGTATTTTGGCATTGTTGTTTGAATCCGAAGACGAAAAACAGGATTATACTTTGAGCACCTGAAAACATCCAACTCATATTTGAAAGGTAGTATATTTTCTGCTTTGGGCGAACAGTGTGTTATGTGCACCCCACATAAACAGTGATGTACTAATGTGCGTATCTGTTTGCACTCTGGTGTAAATAAAATGATTCAAATTATGAATATGATAAACATTGTAAAGCACACCCCTGAGTATGGGAGCATGGGTGCATATGGTTACTTCAAACAGAATTAAGACGTCGGACAAATATTAAGATGATTAATGATATTAACATCTACAGTATTAACTATAGTAGGGATCTTTTTGTATCGAATTAAAAGGGATTATTAAGGGATGATTCACACAAAACGTAAAAATTCAATATGAATTTAGAATATTTGCTGAATCTTAAATCGAAATATGACTTTATTACTTCCTTCTGTGGAACACAAAAGAAGATATTTTGAAGGAATTGTGACATTTCTTAACATATCTTCTTTGTGCTTAACAGAAGCGAGGGTCAAATAAAGATTTTGAATGACTTGAGGGTGAACAAATGACAGAATTATTATTTTCTGGGTGAACTATCCCTTTAATGGTCTTCGGATTTTGCATCTCTCTCACATTTCTATATTTCCTTTTTGCCTCCACAGATGTTTCCCTGGTCTGTAGTGTTTTCCCTGGAGCCAAAGGTTCCCGGTCAGCGTAGCCCAGAGGAGCTGGTGACCAACACCTTGATGCTGGAGCTGGGCGCCGTGGTGAAACGGACCGAACGAATCAGACTAGAGAAGGAAGCTCAGAGCCGCAGACGCCGCAACTCTTCCTCGGCTGACTACAGCTGGCTTGCCGGACCTCAGCCTCACGTCCCCTACGAGCTCACTCCAGGAGATGTTCTGGAACTGCAAGACCTTTGTGCTCAGATACCACCTCAACAGTGTGGTCCGGTCATTGCAAGGTAAGAAAATTGAAAAGTGAGGTCTTAAAAGGTGTTTAATTGTATATAGATCTGAAATGTGTCAATTGTGCAAAGGTTCCGTAAACTCGTGTCCGATGTTGAGCCCGAGGTGCCGGATGTCCCGAAGCTGTTCAGGACCGTCTTGCGAAACTGTCTGGATGAGCTTCAGGGGGATGCGGAGCTCCAGGATCGGGCAGACCGTTGGGAGCAACAGCGCAGCAAAAGCCTTTCCTTCGTCACGTTTCGATCCAAGTTCCGCACCCTGGGCCGTGGGAAGGGAGGCTTTGGGGGTTCCCGCAATGACCTGCAGGAAGAAAACACGTGGTCGGATGAAGATGAGGCGGCGGAACAGGAGATGGCCGTCATGAGGACCAGGAAGGGAAGAAGCTTCAGCATGCCAGAGATCACCCCCATTGAGCAGGCAGCCCAGAGCTGAACAAGAGACAAGCAAACTTAAGGAAGAACAGAAGGAAGGCATGAGAGAAACATGAAAATAATAGGAAGTAAAAAAGGGATAGACGGTGGAAAAGAATTTAGAGAAGAGAAAAAATCTCTTGCTGGGAGAAATCTTGAAAGAGGGTTTCGTGCTTTTGTTATTCATACCTATAGGCCATAGGTGAGCCTATGGCCGATTATTATTTTTATTATTATTTTTAGCTTACTAAATATTATTACATTAAATGCAGTTACATAATCATAAAAACATTTTAAGGACGTGTTAAAACTTTTATATCCGTGTTGCATGGTTGTGTTTGGTGTGTAAACTAATGCTCAGCTTTGAGAAAAATCAATTACATGCATTGCAAATAAACATTAGAAAGCGCTCTGTGGGTTCAGACAGGGACAGTGTCACTACTCTCTTGATATGTGATTAGAACGTGTTTACTTTACAATAAGGGGAAACATTTTCAGTGGTAAATGCATTAGCTAACAATTAACAATTTAGTTTTCCAGTATTTATTCTTCCATTTTAGTTCATATCGATATAGTTATTCATGTTAGTTATGGTGCATTAACTTATGTCAACAGTGACAATGTTTGATTTTAATAAATGCTGAAATTTATATGAACAAACATAAAAAAATTCGGTATAAGTATTGTTCATTGTTAGTTAATGTTGGCTAATGCATTAACTAATTGTTATCAAATAGCAACTTATTGTAAAGCGTTACCAAAATAACAGACCATATCGGAATTATTTTCTGTTTTTCTGAATTTACTATTTAAAGGTCTGTGTTTAGCCAAAATGATCATGTTTGTTTTATTCTGTGACCTGCTAACTATATTTCTTCCTTATTTCAAATAAAAATATTGTTTCTATTTCCATTTATTTGGAAAAAATGAAAACTGGTCTTTTTTTCTAGATCTCTAATACTGCATAGAAAATAAGTTAATGTTCACTTTTAAGCAATACAACAGTTATATATGAACATGCCTTTAGGAATGTTACAAATATTTTTTTATGTAATAACCTGGAAAAAGTAAATAACTTGATTTTTCTTCATGTGTCTTGTCATGCAGTCAGTCTTTCACCGTGTCGATGGATGACATTTTCACTTCTGAGGTTTGATTTTGTTGAAATTCAACAAACACTGACTGGACTGAATGGGCCGCAATACATTTAGAAATTATGAATAAAAACAAATGTATATATCAAGTCCAGTTCTCTAGTCACTATTGCAAACAAAAAAAGCAACATAATCAGTTTCCTAGATGCGTTTTACTCAGTACTGTTTGTCCTTTGCATTACAACAGTGTTCAGTTTATACAAGAGATGCAGAACATTCAGCTAAAAAAGCCCAGAAACATTTTTCATAAAAAGTGCTCATTAAATAATACACTGTACATGAGCATGTGGTGTGTGCGAGACAGAAAGAGTCCATGATTTTCTTGTTAGGGTTTGACCTTCAAAATGCTGCTTCCATCCAAAGGATTCACATCATCTCAACTAGCTTTTCTCCTTCATTATTCACAGTATGATGGAGCAGATCTTCCAGGCTTAAGTGTTCATTGGGCCAAAGTTGCTTCTTAGAAAAGATGAAAACATTTATCAAAGTGCTAGTCTTCTTGCAGATGTTCGGTTCCAGTTTTTCTCACACATGCACATTTTTCAGCCATGATCTGGATTTGTAGAAGCATCTGGATTTACATTTGGCCCATTAAACTGCATTTTAATCTTAGTACAGTAACTCTCTAGTATAGTAAGCGCCTATATAAAAACCTCTTGTCTTCATTTGCACCTCATTTATTCCTGTATATAACAAGGCAAAATCATAAGACCAGACAGTTTCTTCTACTCCTCTAGTATTTGGCAGAATCAAACTCAGGTAATAAAAGAAAAGCAAGTGAACATTTCAAACAACTTATATTTTTTGGGCCCTATATTTACAGGGCCCTTAATAACACTATGAGAGTAATGACAAATCTCAAGAAATGTCTGTGTGATATATTTCACCCCACAAAAGAATAAATATATTTGGCATAAAGACAATTATCAAAAAGTGAAGCAATTGCAAAAGAGAAAACTCATATAATAGTAATGCAATTAATTCAATTATAAGGGCCATTTTACAAGTACAAATGCAAAACATAAGGGAAAGAAGGAAAAGCTTAATTTTCATCAAATTCAAATCATGAAAAAAGAGTTTCATTGTCTTAATGAGAAATATATTCTTATCTTCAGATGTTGGGGTGAAATAATGACAGAACATTTCTAAAGAAAAGCAAACAAGAATCTGCCTTTCATATGAAAACTAATGAATAGAGATTATTGTGGTATTTTTATCAGGTTTATCGGAATCAAATATAATTTATTGTAAAAATGTTATCACTGATTATGGATAACACTGTCAGAAAAATATAACTAAACCAGTTTGAAGAATCAAACCATTAAGGGAGAAAAAGCCTTCTCTTTTAATAAATGATTATAGAAAATGAAGGCTCAAATATGAATGCAGATGTAGATCAGAACACCATCCACTCCCTAAATAGACAATAAATCTCAGTTTCGCCTCCATCATAATCTCTCTACAGTGAGAGAGTCAAATCTGAGTAGTGACAGAAATTACAACTGAACTGACTTAAGTCACTCAGACTAAAATCATTTAACCAATGAGCATCAAATTCCACCCCCCACAGTCCGGTCCTTCCGTGTTTTTGCACATTCGCCCATGAGTCCGTACCCCGCTTGCCCCTCCTTCAACCCTTTGGGCTTCGTCTTCAACACTCCTCTCTGACAGTCGTTCCCTATCAAGCGAGGAAGACCACAAAGATGATGAAGAACACGATGAGAACGAGGAATATCTTGATCAAAAGCCAGCGGTTGGAGGAGACAGACTGGAAGTATTTGAGGATCTCGGTGTGGGCCATTTCAACATTTAGCTGGGTGTCTTCCACATTGCCGTCAATCCTGATGGTGAGCAAATAACAGAAGATAAATTCATGATTTGACAGATTTTGAGTTTGTGGTTTTGTTGTATATACAGTATGTGTGGTTGTCTGACCTCTGGACCGTCTCCTCCTGCTCTTTGACCATGTGTGCCAGCTGCTGAAAAATAGAACCCAGTTCCACGATGGTGGTCTCGATGTTCTGCATCGTGTCTGTTCGGCTCTGAATGTACGAGTCCTACGGAGAGAAAGAAGTTTGAGAATCAAAACGGCTCACAATTAATTTCTAACTCCAGCTGTTGTCTGAGAGAAGGGCACCTGTTCATCTATAAGCTGTAGCTGTAGAGGGTTTGCTCTGGAGTCCATGTCGATGGCCACCTCTCCTCCCAGACTCCTCGATTCATCCTGCATCAGAACCGAACTGTCTGTGAGAGCCAAGACATGAAACATTGCGTTAAAATTTGAATAATAAAGACTGCCCTTCAAAACCATAAAAATGTTTTTGAGGAACAAATCGTAATAGGAATTATATTTTCTCACCCAAAAAAATTACTACATGTTTAATTCTAATTATATTACATTTTATATTCATAACTTCAAGATAATGCAGCAAAATGATATATCTATAGTCAACGGGTTTTGCAAATATCTAACCAATAAAAAGTGCTTGTAAACTTTGAAAAAACTTTATTTAATCATTTCAAAATGTGTTTTTTTGGACACCTAAGGTTTCAGAAGGACAGTGACGATATTTAATTAAACTACAAGCCATTCAAATGGGTCAAAATAATTCACATTGTGTAACAGAAGCCGATTAGATGAAAGTGAAAGTAACGTACTGAAGTTATTGGCGACCAGAGGTGAGGCCGAGACAGGAGCCTGTGAGAACTGCTCTCTTCTGCTGCGCTGTTGCTTCAGATTCTACATAAAGACAACAGGAAACAAAACAAACAATAAATACTGCGTGTACAACTACATCACAACTCAACGCAATGTAGTCAATCTGGTTCAATAGTCAATTCTAGACAAAAAGTAAATACTAAGACGAAGCTGGTCTGAACTTTAAAGATCGGGTATCATGCCATGTCTCGCATACTGACTCTTTAAACTGTTAAACGTGCTGACATCTCATGCTAAACATGGTCAACGTGTTAAAGTAAATATTTATTCCTTTTATTTTCCATTCTCCCGGAAAAGCACGGCAAAGCGAAGGGGAAAGAGCAGGCCCGCGAGCGAACTGAAGAGCGAGATCCGCTTATCATCTCCGCTGTGTCAAGATTGGCTGCGCTGCAGCAGGTTACTCATGCGATAGTTAAGTTTAAGTGAGTGTGTTTGTTCACAGCATTTCAGTGATGAGTTAAACAAACGGTGGATATAAAGCTGGATTTGGAGATCGTTTGAAACTGATAGGTCACAGTGCTAAAAGATGCCGGACATGAAATTCATGCGGTAAGTCAAACTAAGTCATACGTCTGTGTTTTGTCGGCATATACGCGCATAATGTAAAAACATGAAATGATTAATGTAATGACGTGTTGCATGCTTGTGCTGTAGTTCCCACTCTTCCCACTGTCCCACCTCTAGATGCAGCAGTATCTCTCTTTTATAAATTTGATCAAACTAAATACCTTTCGAAGATACGACACATGCAATACTACTGTGTGTAGGCACTCGAGATTAAAATGAGATTGGCAGAAACTGCCTGTGATAAGCGATCTTTTACGAAAACAGCAGATGGATTCACCAGACTGGGATGTGTGTTGTGGTTTCATCAAGTAAGCCATTCGATCAACATTGAACAGACGCGTTATAAAAGTACAGAAAGGGTCATAAAGAAGACAGATCAAACATACCTCCGTTCGCACTTCCAAAACTGATTTGAAGTCATTGGACATGGATGCCAGCTTCGACTGCAACACAGACATTCACAGACTGATAAATCTTGGATTATATTGCAGTCAGGAAATGAAAGGTGTGGTGGCTAATATGGTTAATGTGTGTCAATCAAAGTGAGACCAACCACCCCTACTGTCTACAGCAAGGGGGGTATATTTCCTTGATGGGTGTATAGGTCTGTTCTGAAGAAATATCAGGTATAAGATGTATGTACCTGCAGCGAGACAACAATTGTGTTGGAATGTGTCTGGATGTGGCGGCCATTTTGGCCACTGCGGGATCTCACAAAGTCTTGCAGCTGTGCTATCTGCTTATTCAGACTGTTGATGTCCTGATGAGAGACAAACACTATATCAGGTCTCTGCAAGAGGTTTGCTATTACACAATATAAAAGATTCTAGTAAACACTGATCATTAAAACACATGCCAACAATCCTTCAATAAACTTGAGATTCATATGCATTTGATTCAATATGATGGATATGGAGCAACAAAATACAAACCTGTTTAATGATGTACGTTAACTCTTCGATCTCCACTGCTTTATCATTAAACAACGACTTCCTTTTGGCCACTGGGAATAACCACAATAAAATAAAATCATAAAGTCATGCACATTTACTTACTTCTGAAACTATTTGACTTCTTCAGAAGTAAAGCAAAAAAATCTCTGATTCTTTAAATGAAGTACTGCTTACAAATCGTGAGCTTTTCCAGCTTGGCAAAAGTATTGCTCAAGTCCTTCCCAATTCTCCTGTTACAGGAGAAAAAAAAAACATGTCAGAGGGCCAAAGTCTTAAAGAAACAGGACAGGATGCTGTTGCATTGAAGCGAGCGAAAACACAGAACTAGACCAAACTCATCTAACTTACTTGGCCATAAGAGTGAAGTCACTTCGCTGTTTAAGGGCATTGATGACAGGTTTAGCGTGAGTCCCATTCTATAAAATATGACAAAGAGCGAGAGCGTACATGTTATATAACATAAACAGTTTTTAAATCCTTGGGACACAAACAAAACAAATTACAACAATATCTGATGGATCAAAGAATGATTAATAGTAGATTGATATAGATCACTTTGAAAGATGTAAACACTGGTCCAGCATCACTTCCGGTTTCGTCATTTAATTTAATTATTTTTAATCTTACATAAACAGTTAAAGCTTAAAGATTTTGACATTTTAATTTGGTTATAAATGTTCTGTTGGTCGTATTCTGTTTGAACCATTTAATATAGATTATAGTGTCATACCTGTAACTGTCTCCCTTGCAGTGACTTGCAAGCAGACTGAAACTCAAGTGTACGGTCTCGACAGGTCATGGTAAAGCCGCAGAACCTCTTGCCCTCAACAATATCTGGGTGTATTTGAGCGACAGTGACTTCAAAGTGATCCGCCGGTGGGAAACTCTCCGTTAAATGCTGTTGATCAGGGCAAAGCAAACACTTCAGATGTTAGTAGAGTGTGACAGAAGGGAATGTTCTCGAATGTCTCCACACATCATCTGAAGAGCAAAGAATGATTCAATCAGTCAACTGTACATTAAAAACACACTTGAAATGTAAAGTAGTAACAAGTGATAACAATAACAGCAATGTCATTTTTAACTGTTCCACTTATAAAAAGCAGCTGTTAACAGGTGACATGGGTTGGAATAGTTTGAACAATATTAAACTTACTAACATTCCTGAAAGCACCTTTACCTGTGTGTCTATTAATTCTGTCTATTAATTCTGTCAAACAAAGCAATCCTATTTATATCATTTCCAGAAATAAACATATAACTAAGCTCAGAGACGGAGAACAGGTGAACTAAACTCACATGTTATCGGATTATAAAGGCCAGCTAGAAGATTCTGGATCAACAGGCATATGTGAAATAACACATGATCATTTCGACAGACAATTCTTTCTTCATAAGCCGTGTCACGAAAGATAAACCAACACGGTAAATGAAATGTTTAAAGGTGTTTACAGGTTTGTTTATGCCTCTATATTGACTGACACCGCCTCCAGTCCAACACAACCAAGTAACGTTACGCAGTTTTGAGAGCTAACCGTCCCGAAACTCGACAATTTCTGTCTTAAATTCAAACCATTTGGACGTAAAAAGGGTCGTAATCATTACATAACACATTAGTATAATGTCGTATTCATGTCTACTCACGGTTAATGTGCCATTTCGTCTTTTATTTCCAGTATTCCCGGCTTATTGATGGTACGGTTACGGTGTTTCGCTTCCAGTTCTGACCACTTCCGGTTTTGGCGACGTCACTGCCACGTCCACGAACACGCATGCGCAGTGTGGCTTCCTACTAGCGTGACTTGTGACGCAGAATGATTCGTTTTGAATTTGTGGTGTTATGACTTATAACTGAAGAAGACGGAACTGTTTTAACAAATCATGTCATTGTTTTGACACACATCATTTCCAGGATTTGGAGACATAATAAGTGACACACAAGAGACATTTTACATGCAAATAAAGTGAAAGACGTTGTTTTAAGACAACACATTACCAGCAGGTGTCGCCAAAGGTGTTGTGATCTTAGACAAAATAGACACATTTTTTAAGCTATATGAGGGCCTCTCGTAGATGCAACGGTATAAGGTATAATATATTGTATATAATAAGGTATAATGTACAGGCAACCGGTTGTTATTACAGAAATAAATCCCGGGAGGAACTTGTATCACACTGAAGGGGCTTATTTCGGCTGCCTGTACATTATCGTTTTTAAGGTGAGAAACAACGTTCAAATGTCTCGAACAAGCAGTTTGGTTTAATCCTTTGTAATGTCATACAGGTAAATCTTAGAAAATTCAAATATGGTGAAAAAGGTCAATATTTTTTGTAACTCCTTTCAGAAAGTGAAACCCAAATATCATATAGATCCATTACACATAGAGTGAAATATTACAAGCCTTTATTTCTTGAAATTTGCTAACGAAAACACAAAATTCAGTGTCTCAGAAAATCAAAATATTACACAAGATCAATTAAAAAAGGATATTTTAAACAGAAATTTCAGGCTTCTGAAATGCATGTTCATATCTATGCACTTAATATTTGGATGGGCCTCCTTTTGCATGAATAAATGTGTAGTGGCATGGAGGCATCAGCCTGTGCTCAGGTGTAATGGAAGCCCAGGATGCTTTGATAGCAGCCTTCAGGTAATCTGCATTGTTGGGTCTGGTGTCCTCTTGACAATAATAGATTCTCTGTGGGATTCAGGTCAGGCGGGTTTGCTGGCCAATCAGGCACAGTTCTTGGTCATAGAACCAGCTTTTGGTACCTTTGGCAGTGTGGGCAGGCGCCAAGTCCTGCTATAAAATGAAATCAGCATCTCCATAAACCTTGTCAGCAGAAATGCTCTAAAATTTAGACTATAGAAAACACAGATTTTGCAATTATTTATTTGGTCATTTGGTCCCAAAAATACACTGCTTGATCCTCATTCACACAACTCAACATGAAGCAGCATGTCAACTCTGTTTTCATGTCCTCTTAGTGTAGAAGCTTTTTTAGTCTTATCTGCTTGGTGTGGATCAGTACAGCTCACTTTGAAACCAACAAACACTGTATCTTAACATCTGTCTTTTTCAGAATTTATGTGTGTGTGTGTGTGTGTGCAAAGGGACTGATGACACAGCGTTTTTCAGCATGAATCAACAAATCAGTTTTTCCCCTGAGGACAAATGCTCAAGAAACACATTTGAACGATGCAAACATACATGCTTTTGAAGGCACATTCAGAGGTTTTATATAAAAAAAAGTACATGATGATGTGATCCCAGCTTTAAAAAACGTACATTTTTCTTTCTCATTTACAGACACTTGCTGTCTCTCGACTCATCCTGTCTCACAGACACACAGGCTGCGCTCAGACAATGTCGTCGTCTCACCCTGATAACATCACAACACACACATATTCGTGTTGTCCGGATAGCATCCAGACCTGCTGGAACACAGCTGCTTCAACAAAGACACACCGTGTAAACATGACTGATGTTTTATCGCGGCTGCCACTTTGGACACAAACGCACTGATCTGGAAAAATAACACAGGATTGTGTTTTTAGCTGGAAATGAAAAAAGGGCGAGTTTGAGAGAGGAAGAGGGAGGCTTCGGAGATGATAAGAGAGCCATTTTGTATTCGGCAGATTAGCGTTTCTATATGAAAAGAGGGAGGAAAAGATGCTGGAAAGTGTTACTGAAATATATGCCAGTTTCTGGACGGATGAGTCACTCTCCATCTCTCTCCCTCTCCTCGTTTTTTCATGATCTTGTGAGCGGATGCTAAATTTAGTCCTGGCGCTGAGCCCTGACAGACAGGTAGGCCAGCATCAGCTCCAGAATGAGACAACATGGACCCACGGTTACCCCGGAGGAGCTCTAACGGGCTCAAAAAAGACCACACTGACGCATTCGCACAGACAGACGCGTACGCAGTCACGACCTCACTGCATCAAGCACAGTCATCAAATATGCTGTGAAATATTTATATGAGAACTACAGCATCTCGCGGGCTGCAGGTGAGGATGTCCTATTATTTGATAATGTCACAGGAATCAGATGTCTGCCGCTCTGTTAATGCAGAACGTCGCATGGGCGTGTGTTAATCTGACGATAAAAACTGACCTTTACAAAACTCTCAGCCAGCAGGGTGCAATAAAAACCTTTATTTGGCTCTACCGTGGACCTAATGTGTATCGGCTGATAATTTAATGCAAAAGTCAATCTTGTGTAACAAGACTGAACAGCACATATCAGACCACTGGGTCGATAAAATGAGGTTGAATGGATATGAGATAATGCAAGCAGAACACAACAGACGAGATCTGTGATGTATTGAGAACAGGCGCTGGGGAGGTAGCAGTACCTCGCAGCCTCTCTCTCTCTATGTGTGTGTGTCTGACTCAGCAGCGGTGAGAGAGAGAGGGGAGTGAGAGATAATATTATTTCTCAAATCATTACAGTCATGGTATCCCCTCTGCCTGTACCTCCCAGAGCAGGTGATAATTATCACAGTGTTTGTCTTTCATTACTGTTAAACGACAGGAAAAGAGAGAGAAGAGGGAGGGATTGACGGAACAGGGAGGATGAATTGACAGAACATCCAGCAGAACAGCGTGATATATGTGTTAAGTTTATACCATTTACTGAAAATGGTTACTACAGTCACAATCTCGATTGGGTCAATGTGTCACAGATCTCATGCCCCATTGACTTCCATTAGCTTTATTTTTTCCTACTATGGCAGTACAGGGGGAATGAGATCTGACATTTTTCCAAATATTTTCCTTAGTGTTCAGCAGGACAAAGACATTTAAACAGGTTTGAAACAATCTGAGCTTTAGTAAATGATGACTGATTTTTAAATTTTGGGTGAAGTATCCCTTTCGGTCATCAAACCATGAACCACATTAGCACAGTAATGGTGATTCGTACTGAAACATGTACAGGTCACATTTAACTCTAAAAGTAAAGGTAAAAAGATGAATTTTTTGTTTTTTAAATGCACTAAAAACTAACATTTTAAGAAGTTTTGTGGATTGTTTTGTAATTGCATTATTCTAAATGGTTTTCATATCGTTATACACAAATTAATGCATAATGTTATATTATTTTCTTTATTATTATGTTCAGTATTGAGATTTATGGTAATCTGCTTAGTTGGTCATTAAAACAATCTCATGATAAAAAATGTCTTAATAAATTTTAATAAAACCACTTTATTACTTTATGTTGAAGAACATTTAGAGTGAAATGTGACCGAAACACAGGCACTGTTATTGTACATTTTGACAAAGGATGTTTTCAGAATCACCAAATTCATCACAAATCTTTCTCAAAAATAACTCATTTCACTTTATTTATATTAATATATAGCACATTGCTTTATGGCTGTTGTGTTTTTTATACTATATGGGTGTGATCAGACCTACGTTTGCATTTACACACACTGAAGACATAAAGCAGGAACGATTATGTCTCTCTGTAACAAATATTTTACACACGTTCACAAACAGGAGAATTGGGCACAGATGGTATAGCAGCAATAACCATTAATAATGTTCAAACACTCAAAGCTTATATTGTGTATAGACTGTGGTATATATTGGCTTCTGATGGAATCTGTTGTTATATCTGGATACATATGACAGATACATTAGAACACACAAATTCTCCAAACAACGCGACAGGATTCAGGAATGGTTTTACAGAGAAGAGACCGGAAACACTGACGTTTTGCAGGTACATTCATATCATATGGGTTTTGTGTATATTTTCCGTGATAGTTTTCTATTACATGAATTGTACACCGACACAGAGGTAGTTGATACATGTTACTGTTGAGAGAATGCTACGTTTATAGCGCAGGATATTTCACACAGAACATTTTACAGCAGCGATAAAAGCCTGTCATCATGTATAAGGACACTGAACATTGACCAAACTACAAATAAAAATAAAAACTTTGACATCACAATGAAATTAAATTGACCCTTTTAGCTTTCTCTACACACATTTCCTGATCTTTCATCAAATGGCAACAACTCTACCGGCAAACAACTTCTCTTTTCTGATGAAATCCCCTCTTTTAGATGTTCACTCAAAAGTAACATTTATGTCATCATTTATTCATCCTCAAGTCCTTCAAAATCTGTATATTGAGAAGGTATTTTGAGAAATGTCTCAGTGCTTTTGTGTCCACACATGTTAAGTCCAAATTTACCAATGTTCTTTAAAATATCCTCTTTTGTGATCTGCAGGTTTGGAATGACATGAGGACGATTAAATGATCTCTTTAACCTCAAATCTGTTCGAGCAACATTACAGCAAACTCAAATTTAGCTCTGCTCTGATATGAAACATCTGCTTTCCTAATGAATAAAATAATTTCTGGTTTCATTCAACAATATGTCACATTGCCAAATCGGTTGCTTGTTGACTAACAAACCAGATGAATATCCCAGTGCTAGTGATCTTGATAGTTTACATTATTCATTATTGCATGAAAGTATTCAACACATAGTCTAAAAATCTCTTATAGTCACTTAAAGTGTGTATATCCTCATATTTCAGTCAATAATGCTACACATAAGGTGGAAAGTGTGTTTGGTTAAATTCAAAGCAATTCATTCACCTTTGTAGGCTCCAGCTGGTCCATGGAACCTCACCATCCTCAATGTTGACTGAAAGCTACATCCTGGCTGTACGAATCTGAAGAAATCCAGCCGAAATACTAATGTATCTCAAATGATCGCAGCTATAGCAGAATAACGCTTCTGAAAGACGACAAAGAAACATCGCAAAGCATAATATAAAATGCAATTCCATATAAAAAAATAAATATGTCATACTCCCAAAACAGTCAGATGGTTACGACCACCATAACACGCGCAGAATGAGTATTTCCCTTTTCTACCCAGCCTTATTTTATAGGTGATATTAGAAGAGATAAGCAAAGAAACATTCTTTAAGTGGACTACGATAACATTAGTATTCTTTACAAAACAAATGAATGAAATAGATAAAATAAATTCTTCTTTCATTATCAACACAGAAAAGCTTATATGTACCTGTTTGTGTGTGTCTGTGTGTGTGTGTGTGAGAGAGAGAGAGAAAGACTGGGTGGAAAAAAAACGAATAAAGTGAAGGGGTAAATAGAAAGAGTGTGACTGAGGGTGTGGGAGAGAGAGGGAGAAAAATGTGTGTGTGAGCATCAATGGAATATCGCCAGATTTCTATACGATTGGCATTCCGCTCACTGGCAGTCAGTGGGAAAAGCTTTCAAATCCCGAAAGGAGGAAGCTTAACAAAAAGCAAATCAAACAAACCCAAAAAGACTCATTGATACAGTCTGTGAAGCCACATTATGGACTTATAGTGGCCAGGAATAAATTAGGATAGACGCACAAATCCTCATTATTCACTACGGAGACCACACAGACATACGTCTATCCGTCTATTCGCCCGTCCAGTCGGACGAGACATCAGGGACGTTTTCATGACGAGACACTCGGTTTGTGTGGCGAGACACTCAAGATCTCTTAACGTTAAAGGTTTGTCAACATCCATCCTCTCAAAAACTCTCCTCATTAACTAGTTGGGCTAGAAACGTCCTTTTTTCTTTGGAGGTTCTCAGAGTGCTCATCCCTATTAGCGTCACACTAGCTGGCCGTCCGTGCTTGTGTCAATTCATTCTCAGTCTAGGTCCATCCCAGGAGGCTGAAAAAATTCCACAATTCCCAGTTCGAGGATGGTCCATCTCGAAGCTGAAAGGTTTTGGATAAAGCTCACAAGAAACCCCAAAGTCCACCTCCTCAGTGCTAAACATCCCTCTTATCCGGCGATAAGCTTCACCCACTGAGCTCGCACAGCTATCATCAGCCCATCACACAGTCTCAATGGGTTTTGAAGTATCATCAAAATGTAGCAGAATAAAACATTTGTATTGGCTGTTGTGGAAAAAAACGATCCCTCAGAACAGATATGGATGTAGTGGGAGTTGTGTATACGCATCTAATACTGCCGCAATTGTGTATGGGACCCTGGGGAGCGCACGGGGGAGGGTTTGTGGTACAAACCCTTATTCTGGGCAAGACCAAAACTTTAGACTCGGTGATAAAAGAATAAGCGAACTTTTGACCTCCTCAAAGCTGTGCAATGTTTAAAAGATGGATTATGAAGGAGGTGGGATTTCATTATTCACTTTGGGTCTCACATCTGCAAGAGAGAGAAGAAAGAGATTAGTACTTAAAAAAAACAAATGAATTATAAAAAGTACCACGAAAATGATGTGATGAGCAGTGATAAATTATGTAATATATGTGATATATCATTAATAGGCCTGCATACCGTATGGCACACATAGCATAAAACATTATTACAAAATACAAGAACACATAATAGAATAATGCATCACATTGTGCACTTATTTGAATTTATGTGTTATAATAATAAAAAACAATGATTTAAGAGCTTAAATGATTAATAAATATAATAAAATATTTAGAAAGTTATATTCTTTATTAAGAAAATACTAGCAATATATAGATTATACTATATTATAAGTGTGGTTGTGTGATGCATGACGTGTCCATTGTTTGTGTCTAAGGTACACTGCAATGCGATTGTGTGTAATAAAATCTGAAATCGAGGGCATGCCATTGTGTATGAGGGGATATTTTTAGCACATTGAGCTGCATTTGCATAAATCGTTCGGCTCAGTATAGGTGCCTGTGCTTGTGTGTGTGTGTTTACCGGCAGCTGTGAAGGTTCAGTGTCTTTCCTCTCTTTGTGCAGCTCACCTCCCTCAAGCCGCACCTGCAATCGCATGTGGGAGGCTGTGATGTCATCCTGCGTGAGGGGCACGGCGGACACGCCTCTCTTGCAGGTGGTGGAGGGGCGGAGCTAGGCGGAAGGCTGGGGGGCGGAGGAGGAGGAGGGGGTGTAGTTGGCACAGATGTCCTGTTGGCACGAGAGGGACAAACTATGCTGTTATTAAGAAATAATATTTCGTAGATATTTCATCTTATGTAACATTTAGTTTTCTGTTAGCATGAGGGTGACTAAATGATGACAAGTTCCTATTTGTGTCCCTTTTTTAAGGTGCGAAAACATTGTGAGGTCCTAAGGTGACTTAAAGCTTAAGATCAAATAAGGAAAGCCTTTGAGTGATTAAGGAATGCTATTCAGATCATGAGCTGCAGGTTTACAAAGCTGTTTCTGAGTGAATTATGTAATCCATACAATCATTAGCCTGCAACTTTACATTCTTAAATTAAAATCAGCAGGAGGTAAGAAAGCCTCCTAATGCATTCTGAACATGAACCGGCACTGATGTTCTTCAGGACGACACCAGCGATACTCTAGATGGCATCTGTGGCCATTTGGCTCTTTGATAACTCATTTGTGACATCACCGACAGCTAATGGGGCCACTTCTACAATCCTTTTCTAACGTCACCAGAACTGGAAAGAATTGTATAGCTGAGAGTTAATTAAGTAAGAAAACTCAATCTTTGTGTGAGGAAGTGCATTAAGGGGCTGATAGAGTTGGTGTGGAGGCGAGGGAGGGGCGTTCTGGTTGGCAAATTAGCCTGATTTCACACCTGCCATTGACTCCGTCTATGGAGGAGTGGATGATGGATAGCAGAGTGGGAGAGATGCTCCAAAAGAAGCGCCCTTCGCTTGTGCTCACCAAATATAAATGAGGAAGACGTGAAAGAAGATTGGAAAACGGTTGAATTCTTTCCCGTCAAGCAGAAAGATTAATTGTTGTCTATGTGGAAGCTTGAGAAAACGTATAGTTTGCCACGTATAGAACGGATTTTAAACGTTTTTGGTTTTCACATCCATGGGCTTCTGTACATTTTTACTTTAATGTGACAGAACGAAGTAAATAATGTTGAACAAATTCATATTATCTATATAAACTGCTACTGTCCAACATATATCAATTGCACTACAATAACAAACATGTATCAAAATGTACAAACTACCATATGTTTTGGACATTTTCCTCATTTCTATCTTAAAGAACCATTTAAAGGAATGTGGAGATACTATTTAGTATAACAAAATACCACAAAGACATACGTCAGAATCATTTCCATGTGTTTCTTTCGCTTTGGTTTTCCTCTTTGACGCTTTCTGCCACGTCTAGTGGTCTGTGGGCCTTGCCTGAAAAACAGGATAAAGTTATTTAAATCAATAAAATGAATTCAACGTCAGTAGTTCACCTTCAAAATGAAAATTCTGTCATCATTTACACGTCATTTCAAACCTGTACGACTTTCTTTCTTCTGCAGAACACAAAAGAAGAAAAATTTTGCTAACAGAACAGCACAGCCACCCATTCACTTCTATTGTAACCAATGCAAGTGAATGGGGGCTGTTAACAACATTCTTCAAAATATCTTTCGTGTTCTGCGGAAGAAAGAAAGTCAATCAGGTTTGAAATGACAAGAGGGTGAGTAGGCCTAAATGAAGGCAGAATTTTCATTTTAAAGGTGAACTACTCCTTTAAAGCTCTGCAAATTCATAATTGCACAGCAAGTTATGTGTTACACACACTATGATCTCATAAATTTAATTGTAAAACTATTACTTTCATATTGTTAATTAAGAGCTATTTTAGATCTTGAGATGACTTTATTACATCTGAATTCGTGTGATATCTTCGCCTCTTTCTGTTTGGAGCTCCTCAGAGGCCAGTGGCCTAATTAAGCAATAAAATAAATGTTCTGTTTCCTTTCCCAACAAAAGAGAGATTTTGACTCCCTTCCAACATTGCAAGACGTTGGCCAGCAAGAGAACAAACACACACACGCACACACAAAGTATTTGAATGGGTCTCTTAGAAGTCAGAACTACTTTTTTAGCGTAAAAAAAACATACAATCACAGGCCTTTCTAAGTTTCATACATAAACAACCATTCAAGTCTTAAATCTTTTATTTAATGATAGTCTTGTTTTTTTAAAGATATAACTGTAGAATATCAGACACTTAAGGCTACTTTGACTTGGCCGATAAGCGACCACTTAGCGACGCCTTGGCAACCACATAGCTATGCCCTAAGACTCACTCAGCAATGCTCTGGCAACGATTCACAACCCCCTGGCATTGTGACAACACGTTTCTTCCTCTTTTTTTAACAAAAATTTCACAACATAAGGAAGTGTGAGCTTGGGGAAGATTCATCTCAGATGACAAATTCACACATTCCAGCCCGATTGAACTACTGTCTGTGACTACTGTCTCATCACAGTTCTGATTACACCGTAGTTTAGGGTTTGTAAATGCAGTGATGAGGACACTACGATCCCATGAGGAACCTGCAAAATTCTAGTGATGTATGTTAAGGGTATTTGAATGAACCCCTAAGTGCTCCTCTGACAGTTTGAAGTTTAATCAAAAAATGATTGATGTTTTCAGGTCCTTTTAGAAACGTCAGAATCTATGAGATTCTGCGCCATGTTTGCCACAGATGTGTTACCACCATTTGTGTTTATAGTTTGCAAACCAGCTTATTAAGAAGCACAGATCTGGGGGGAGTATGAATTGTAGGCATCTCCCGCAACAGGTTAAAGAGCACATCGCCTATAACTAAAGTCCACTTACAGTCAATTATAGGTACATGGCTACAGTAGCATCCTGGCCAGGACCATCACCCAGATGTTTAGAGAAAATGGTTGCTGTTCAATTTGACACCATAGTAAACCATTATCAGAGTAAGGGAGACTGAAATAACCCTTCTGCTTTTCACACATAATTAACCCAGCATGCAAACATCTCCATGGAGTTAATGTGTGTGTTTGTGCACAGTGGGGCAAAGGGAAGAGAAGGCAAATGCTGTTTACACTGTAGCCACCTCATAACATCATTCGCGGAACCTTCATCTCTCGCTCTTACACACACACATACATTCACACAAACATAAAAAACTGGACTTTACCTGGTTGGTTCTGCATAAAATTTTTCTTTAAGCCTGTAAAGAAATGCAAAAAGTAAGAGTAAAATAACAATAAAATATGTAATCAAAGAAAGATCAGTTTTTTCACACAAAGCCAAGAAATACTCTAAAGAGTGCCCATACTTCTAGTATTACACAAGTCCCTCGAATATAAACATTTTGTATTTATTTTTTCACCCCCGTTCAAAACCAGTTCATGACTCGTTTTTTCTGCGCAACGCAAAAGAAGATATTTTCAGAAATGTTATGTGTCCATACAATGGAAGTCAATGTTGTTTGGTTCCCAAGTTAGTCAAAATATCTTCTTATAAAGAGCTTTCATTTTTGGGTGAAAAATCCCAGCAAGTACCAAACTTTTGTGCTACCGACATGATACATAACACATATAGTAAGTTGTGTGAAAATATTTGTATATGCTTTGTTATAATTCAAGCATTTAATAAAAGTCACCATTCTTTTTTATTCTTGTGCCCTCATAAACTTCCCTACAGACGACATCTTTGCATAACTTATGTCTCGGCCCGAGCGCTGGACTATATTGTCTGTCCAATCACTACGCTTCAAACTCCCAACAATCCAATCAATTCCCTAAAGAGCAAATCAAGCCCCATCCAACATTTTTCTAACGGCAGAAACACTTCACAAAACGTCTCTATTTAGAAGAAAACACCATTGCAACTTTCATTTTAATGCAGAATTCTATACTCTTTTGATTTGGCCCAGTAAGTAACACCTTTTTGACCACCAAGTACAGCTACCTAGCAACCAGAACACTTTAGGAACAGCATAGCAACACCCTGACAACAACCTCTAACAAAAACGTATGTCATGGGTCCTTCTGAGAAATACGCTGTGACTTTGTAGAAGAGGAAAAGACTGTTTATTATCCCAGTTTGTGATTGTCGATAAACACATTTACAAAGTTTATTTATATAGGACATTTCATACACAAGGGGAATTCAAAGTGCTTTACATAAAATGATTGACGGAGAGAAATAAGATAATATTTTTAGCACATAGCACTTTAAACATCATTACAGAGATAAAGGTTTAATTGCGTGATAGTGAACGTTATACATTATTAGGCACAATAATCTGTTTTGATGCAGTTGAACATGGTTTATATGTTTGGCTGGATGCCTGCCTGTGAAGTCAGCGTGGGTGTTTAAGTAACTCAGGGTTGGTCAATGGGGTGCCTGCTGTGGTGAGTTCACTCTGTATGGAGCATTTCAGTCATACAAAGGCGGGACAGAGGGACGACGGCATGTAAATGCTCTTGCCGAATGCTTAGCTCCACCTCTGGCCCTTATCCGGACCCCCAAACTCTGAAAGGGCTTTTGAGGAGAACCTCACAATGACCCGATAAAGAGCTGAAGTTGACAGCTCGGCAGACTGCCAAGGATTGCCGGGGTCGTATCTTTCTGTGACTGCGCACAGGAAGAACTCCGTCGGGAGTTGCTGTCATCCCCCCTGTGACAAACAGGGTGGAAGTGCATGTGTGTGTTGTGTGGGAGTTTTGAAAGCGTGAGGTTTCGGAAAGGTGTGTGTTTGCAACACACAAACCTATGTTTAGAAGTGCACTTAATCTGACAAGACCGTAAATGTAAATTGTTGAGTAGAGTAAATTTTAACATTTTCTAACCTTTTCTTTTAAGAATAAGGCTAAAGTATGCTGAGGAAGAGACAATTTATGTACATAAATTGATTCAAGGTTTGAGGTTTAGACCAGCATACAATAATAATCATTGTTGTTGTTGTTAACTTCTGACACGTTCGTGAATGTAAATCGGACTGTTACTTCTAGACATTTCCACGCCTCTAAACATGACGTGGCTCAAAACGAAACGTGATTGGTTGCTTTTACCTGTCAGTCATATTGCTGCCTTCACCTGCTCTCCGAATTATCGGAAATACTGTATGAGTTTCCGAAGTAAAAATTGCACATGAACACCCTTACGATGTTGTGATTCCCACTGGGAAGTTGGGAAATCATTTTGATACCCGAGTTCCCGAGATGGGTGGGCCTGACACAATCAACAAGGCATATGGGAGAAGGATTTCTGCTGTTACTGATATGATTGATTCGTTTTTACGCAACTGATGGTTAGGGTAACGTGTGTGCGTCAATCTATGTCTGCATAAAGATAGTTGTGCAAACGTGTGTGTTACGGTCTATTCTATGGTACATCCTATACTTGTTTGTGGTGCGTGTACGCGCCTGTGGGTCTTACCTGCATTCACACTGGTTGTGTTCTGTAAAGGGAAGATGCACCAGTTCATGCTTCATATACGAGGTCCTCATGAGCTGTAGAATACAAGCATTTTGATTAGGAGTCAGTGTTTACACACACACACACACAAACAATCTGGTCTGTATTGTAATGACTCAATCTTTTATCCTTCAATCTCTCTATACAGTACGTGACCAGGATCTAACTCGACCCATTACACTGGAGACTCAATCCACCCACTCTGAATATGTATACCCATGCTGTGTGTCCTGTGTGTGTCTAGTTGTTTTTCCCCCATACTGAGCTTTTAGATTTGTGTGAGTATGATCGCCCTTTGCACAGTGTGTATTTTACTTGCAAATCAAAATTCCCCTTGTTTTACTCACCCTCAAGGGATCCTAACTGAAAATGGTCTCTTCTTGATGAATAATGGAGTCCGAGTTATAATACCACGTATCATTTTACTTCTAAGCAGTAGAATGGGAGTGAATTCTCTCTTTTGTCTTAAATGTGTGCTTCTCTGAGATAACCACACTATGTGTGTATGAACCTGTATGCATGTCTGTATTCCGTGTGTGATCACCTCTTTTGTTTTTACTTGTATAACTTTAATGTTTTGCATATGGTCAATTAGTTTCATTTACAGCTCCTCAGAAGCAATGCAATTTGTAAAAAGCGCAACATAAATAAAGTAGACTTGACGTGAATGGGTGTTAACTTTTTGAAGCTCCAAAAGGTGTATCCATCGATCAAAGAACTGCTCGACACGGCTCCGTGGTCTTAACAAAGTCTTCTGAAGCGAATCGATGCCTTGGTTTAAATATCCATATTAAAAACGCTATTAACGTTGATGTCTAGCTTCCGTCATCTCTCAAACGCGCGTGACCAGAGACTTGTTTTTTTCTGGCAGATGAAGCAGGCATGACGTCTGTTCCGGTGAGGATGATGCATCTGGTTCAGCACGGAGCCGTCTCGAACAGTTCTATGATCGATGGATGCACTTTTTGGAGATTCAAAAAGTCAACACACATTCACTCCCATTCTACCGCTTAAAAGTAAAATGATACGTGGTATTATAACTCCGACTTCATTATTCTTCAAGAAGAAAACCATATTCAGTTAAGATGCCTTGAGGTTGAGTTTGAAATGGGGAAATTTTTATTTGCTAGGACAGTATCCCTTCAACATAGTTAATGTTATATATATGCAGCTTGCTTATATCTGATTACATCTTTGAAGACAGAGCGGATATGCATTTGTTTATATAGGGTCAAGCTGTGTGGGGCTGTACATGATAATCAATTTGAGGTATGCGGCTAATACAGTACGTGAGACACATTACAATCTTGGAGGCGTAAGTAATAAGTGTAACAATAAATATACGAAGTTTTATGTGAAGATATGTATCAAAACTGACCATTTATACACACTTTGTGTGTACGTTGTTTATCTGATGTGCATGCATGCAGTTCATGTGTACGCGTGGTTTGAGTGTACATGAAAAGCATTTGTTCAATGTGTAAGTCTGTTTGTGTGATATATGTGTGTGTACCTCCATGACGAGTGTGTGTGTCTTTGACGGCACACACTCCAGCGCTTCATCGGAGCAACAGCCTCCACAGCGGCGCAATGTTACACAAGACGGCAAGAAAAGGTGATGCGTCTCCCACGGAAACTCCTGCCAAACCTCCACCAGCGTCTCTCTGGGATGACAGGCGCTTTTCTGATAGACATCCAACCACCTTACCACTGAAAGAGCCAGAAAGAATACAAAAGTAAGGGAAAAACTTAACACTGAAATATAAATTAGTTATAATAAAGTAGTTATTTTATATCATACCATAAAATGAGCATTTTAAGAGAACAAAAGAAATTCATTTTTATTTTTATTTTTTCTTTGTTCTGAAGTTTGCTTTATTAATAAATTACTAAATTATCTGCGTACTGGTCCTTTAGAAACCAAGAAATGTTGATCTGAGAAACCTTAAATGTAACATCATTTTGGATGCAAACTAGTTACTGCAAGGCCTTCTCGATAAGACTATAAACATAACATTTCATGCCCTTGTGTCTTCTTAAGTTGCTTTTATAGATCGCAGTGTTGTCCATTTTAGCACTGGTGGAATTTTGTATTGACCAATCAGCATTCAGGACCAGAACTCAAATTATACAGTTTTCTCTTCAATTGGACAAATACAATGTAGACAGAACAATAAAGACATGAATGCGTGTATACGTAAAGCAAACGTCAATACCTTCTCCAGATCTGTGGTCTTCTGTCGGCTTCCAGTGGTCTGACTAGAGGAAAGAACACAAAGACACAGCGTCAGACAAAACACACAGCAGGGACAATAACAAAAGCTCATGTTTGGCTGTGTAAAAGTCAAATCAATGGCTTATATCGTCTTTTACAATATAAGGTTGAAAACATATACATTGTTGTTTTTCTCAATCAGCTGAGCGTGGATTTGTGCCAAAGGAGTATAAAAGTGGCAATGAGCACACAAACACGCCCCATACAGCGGGATACGCACATGGAACAAGGTCACTGCTGAGGGAGAGAGTAGACTTTGCTCCACAGTGCAAATGACACACACGTGCTTCCTAATGAGACTTTGTGGGAAGTTCCATGTGCATGTGTGACTATATAGTATATTTTAGCTTTCACCCTAACATATTGAGAAAAAGAGAAATAAGTGTGTTTATTAAATCATTTATTTATTGCACTGCACAGGAATTTAGGTTGTTCTGGAGCTTGTGTTCACTGCAAAAAATGACTTTCTTACTTAGTCTTCTTTTCTTGTTTTCAGGTACGAATATCTAAACATACTTGAATCAAGAAGCATTTTCTTGATAAGCAAACTGACCTAAGAAAATATGTCTTGTTTTAGTAAAAAAAAATATGAAATTTAGGTGAATTTGAACTTAAAACAAGCAATAAATCGCCCAATGGGGTAAGAAAAAGTATCTTAAATTGAGTGATTTAGAAAAAGGTTAACCTTAATTCAAGATTATTTTTATTACCACATTGGCAGATTCTTTTGCTTGTTTTCAGTAAAATAAATGAAATTTCCGTGAATTTGTGCTTAAAACAAGACTTATTTCCTTAGGTCATTTTGCTCATCAAGATGCATCTTGATTCAAGAATTTGTAGACATTTTTACTAGAAAACATGAAAAAAAGACTGAGTAAGAAAGTCATATTTTGCAGTGTTGCAATAGAGAGTGCAGTCAATCGCTTCTTGATAGACCTCCTGCCTCTGTCCCATTGTGAAATACTGCTGCCAGGTTCAGTGCTGGCAAAGGCCATTGGCACACACACATTACCTATCACTTTCTTTCTCTGAAACACACTTGAAATCTCAGCGTTGCCAGTTTTTCTGTGCAGTAGCAGTTGGCTGGATTTGGCTGCGTCAGCCCTCTCCAACTAAAAGCCCTCGAGTTTAAGCACCAGTCATCAGTTCGGCAGCTCTGCTCTCCCACCACAATCCCCTCCACCTGCAGCCTGTGGGGTCAATCTGCTGTCTGAGAATTCATCCAAAGTTTAAACCAAAGTACAGGTATCAAACTCTGGCTAGATCAGATTTAATCAGATTTACAGTGGGCTTCACAACTCTGAGACCACAACGATGACTGGGTTTGTTCAGCTAAGCTAAACCATAGCGGCAAGAGTTGTCTTCAATGAACCGAAGAGAGCATACGTCACTCCTCTCTTCATTAAGTTACATTGGCTCTCTATAGTCGCTCGCATCCTATTCAAAGCTCTGCTCTTGGCCAACAAAACCAATGGTTTGGCACCACCTTATCTTCACTCGCTAATACATACTTATGTACCCGCCAGATCCATATCATTCCACAAATGGGGATCTGTTCCACATTTGTGGAATGATCTGGCCCCTGCTACAAGATCAGCAGATTCTGTAGCCATCTTTAAGAATCGGCTGAAAACACATGTCTTCCGTCAACACCCGCATGATTGGTACTGACTTCTATTTCTCAGTCTTTCTAACAAACCCAGCTATGTTTACTGTGGTAGGCTATATGAGACCAGTAATATAAAAACATATAAGACGATCTTTGGAAAATTCTCGGATCATGCTGGGATTGCGATCACGTTTTGCACAAACTTTTGGAGTCCATGCCAGTTATAATGCATGCTGTCATTAATGCTTAAGCGGGACACAAAAACCAAAGGTTACATTTAGTAACAACAGGGCAAATAAAGAAAAACATTTCTTGGACCCGCACTGTAAATGCTTAACATGCAGATCATGATCAGATATTGTTGTTTAGTTCCTGTCATGTATACATGTGGCAGCGGGTACCAACTTGCATGTGTGTGTGTGTGTGTGTGTGTGTGTTAGAGAGAGAGAGAGAGAGAGAGAGAGAGAGGTCACAGGGTAAGACAATTTGAAGGTCATCAAGTTTAGGATACACACCAAGACTGGTAATCCAAAATTCTAAAGGATTCCTATCGACAGCATTTTCAGCATAATCAAATTAAATATACACCTCTAAGATGCATTATCATTGCTAAAAGTTTCGTCTATAAACACAAGGGACAGATGATGACATTTGTGCGTTGATGGGCTGCATCATTATGAAGACTTATTATATGCATCCATAACGCACAGCTCCGGCCACACGTAGACCGGCCACATACCCCCACCACTCACAAAAACGCAGACTGAGCCAATGCTAGCCTTCTGCTTTTTATATTTTACAACTCATAACCATGATCTAGCTAATTATAGGTGTCATATACTGGTCTGGTTTCAGTAATGTTGACCAAAATGTGTGCAAGTAACAACAAATAATCGTAGGAAATACGTGCGTCACACTGAGACCCAGAAAAAAAGATCACAGTTTATCATAATATAATAAACATATTGCAACACCTATATATTTTCAAGATATGTTTTTATTCTTTTAATACCACAGTAACATCACATCGTATGATGCATTTATGTCATATTATAACCATAGCATAATATCATAATTACACATTTATATTTGCCACGCCCCCAAATATTTGGTATCAAAGAAAGATCCTGGGTTTTAAACAGTGACATGAGTTCTTTCTGACATATTAAAAAGACCATACGTCCACTACAAAAGGAAAAGATAATGATATACTAGGTTTAAGTCTGTAGGGCTTGAGCACCTTTGCCATCATGCCAAACGTCAACGACCGTCAGGTTATTTCAACATGAAAACTCGTAAATGCTAAGAAGAGAGCTGTGAGCTCTATAAAATGCATTTCATAAGCAATATTTCTCAGTATGCTATATTGGCATAGGGCCTAAAATAATAAATCACAGTCGGCTCAAAGTTTTGAAATGAATGTAAGGCTAAAATAATGCTTGAAAGAGTAAAATGTAAAAGTTGTCTATATATAGTTGTTATGTTGAGCTGTCAATATACTTTGCTATTTTTATTATTGCATTATAAGTGTAATATGTGTTAATGTGACTGTAGATCTTTTCACACAATAGGATAATTTTCACAGTGTTTTGAAACACAATTTTTAAATAATAGGATAATGATTATTAAAGCATGATGTTCTTACCGGTGTCTTGGCACAGTGTGTAGGTATTCTAGTAAGTGAGACGAATTGAAACATT
Organism: Triplophysa tibetana; assembly: GCA_008369825.1. Lineage (NCBI taxonomy): Eukaryota > Metazoa > Chordata > Actinopteri > Cypriniformes > Nemacheilidae > Triplophysa > Triplophysa tibetana. Next base: position 19,935,332 of record CM017909.1, on the reverse strand, counting down.
CCCAGAATAACTCGCAGGTTGATCCCCATTGTTTGAGTTCACCAAGAAAAGTCAGAAATAGTTGCGAAAATGATATAACCGGTCCAACGTCCAGTCGGTATTTCTCTATGAATGATTATTCCCAAGTTTCACATCTGCCGAATCCAGACACGCAAATAGCGACAATTTACTGAGCAGGTTCTCAAAAAACAGCGCAATCGTCGTCCGTGTCATGGTTCACGAGAACATTCAAATTAAATAAATAAAGTTTTATAGGCAAACGAAGACAAACAACAGGCTCAGTAAGTATTAAGATCAGCCTCGTGCACGATATCCCGTATCAAAATAGGTCGCATTCATTGTGAGTGTTTAAAATAAATCCTAATAAATCTACAGAATAGTTTGCGCGCGGCAGGATATTTCGCATTTTATTTACACCGGCTCGTTCCCATTAAGATTCCAGGAATCCAGTTACAATACGTCATTATGATCCAGATACAAACATATCCGGTTATATTCTCATATATATCCTCAATAAACGACGTTGAGTGCGTCCTGAAGGTCCCTGTCTCTCCCGTCTGGCATGTTAGACTCGCTTTGTGCGGCGCATCCCGTGATACTGTAGGTCACCAGTGAAATCATGCCCACCAAAAACCCACGATGACGTTTGCTTTGACAAAGACCTTTATATTTCTATAACGCACGACACACGCATAAGCTATGACGTCACTGTAATATGCACACTAGAATGTTTATATGAAACGGGTATGAGGTAAGTGCTCCCTTAATAAGGCCGGTTCTCTTTTTTGCCCTTCAGGACAGTAGAGACGCACACGCGCCGCAACTCTCTTTGCGCGTCACCGTGGAACTTTCCTTTTTATCCGCGACGCGCAGACTTTGCTCGCGAGCAAACCAGCACAGGTGTAATGCTCGTGCATCCTGAGGTAAACAATTATTAACCGACTCTCACCGTCTATTTGTCAGAGTTTTTCCTCAGTGATGATGTTTTGGGATGTTTACGTCATCAATTAAAGTTATTAATTATGTACATTTATAATAATAAAATGGATAGTGCTAGATACTGATGTATCGAGATACAGTATCAGTTTAAATCGTGTCAAAGTACAACATACATTTAAACGACGTTACTTCTTCCTGAATCTTCCACTGTAATTGTTTGTGCATTAAAAGTTTATTTAGTCCAAACGTTAATTTATACTTAAACAAAGTCAGTTAATTTACACTTCGCAATAATTTAAGGTTACCTGATAACTGTTAAATCTTTTTGTACAGAGCGAAGTAACGGATGTGGAACCACCTGTTTACCTAGGTGCTGTATGTATTAATGCGCGGCACCCATAAAAACCAACGGTTAACCGGGCACTATTTCTTCTTGCGGAAGGACGAAACTTAAAGGGGCCGCTCTCCAAAAAACAATTTAAATGAAACTAATACGAAATAAAAATGATATACAATCATTACAATACAATACAACCGAATGTATCATCATTTACTCACCCCGTGTCCTTTCAAACTTGCAGGACTTTGTTCTGTGGGCACCAAGTGACGAAAGTGGGTGAAGTTCAATGTAAAGTCTTTAAAAAAAGATTAAGTACGTACATCAAATATATAAAATAAGTAAACATAAAATAAAGACACAATAAAACCATTCATTTAGTGCCGGTGCTTGTGGTACACAAACAACTGACTCTACCCTAAATAATGCACATTGAAAATTGACCTTAGGAGTTTTTACGCCCCCAAAATAACCTTTAAACTACAGTATGTTGTACCTTTTGATAACGCAAAAAGGCACAGTGATGTGTGTCATCATTTATTTTTTAACTATTTTTTACTTTGAGCACATTGGGTGTAAATTCTAAATAATTGAGTTAAGGAATCACTAAACTAGTTGGTTCAACTAGTGAACCTATAACAGGTCATATGAACCCTCCCCACTTTGCTTGCATTTGAAGACCCTCAACATCACCCACAGATATGTTTGGGTTACACTGAGCAAAAAAGAAAAACATATGTGGGCTGCAGGAATGCGGGCTGTTCTATCTCTCCTGAACGGCTTAGAGCAATAGATCTGACAAATGCAAAAAGCTCTTTCAGTGTTAAACCATCGAAAGAGGTTCTGGAAAACCCACAATGGTCAGGAGAGGTCCAGCCTTTACACGTTCAAATAAACAAAACTGGGCAAAGGTCACAAGATTTTGCTGCTGATAGTGTCGGGCGGTGGGCGATGTTGTTAGCATTTCTGTGAAAGATCACACAGCGCCCTGCAAGGGTTCAGTTTAGAACTGTCAGACTGACACACTGAAACTGTCCCGGACTCATTCCTTAAAGTTGGTATCTCGAAGATCAGTCATGAACAGAGAGGAGCACCTGCATATGGGCCCGTACGGTATCAGAAAACCACATCAGACGTCCCTAGACGTGGAGTCACAGAGAGAGGAGCCCAGATTGTCAACAAGCGCACAGGGTTCGGGAATGCAAGGCCTCCTTGAAATGCGCCCAACGCAGCGGACTCTAGAATGTCGTGGCAGCTTGTAGAATTTTGCAAGAAAGAAAGAACATTGTTTCATACAGAGGAGATCTTTTGTTCACTAAAAAATAAATAAAAACTATGTTTGAAGATGTTCATCCTTGCCTGTGCAAAATGTGACACCACAACGCTGGGTGTTGGGGGTTGCCTGACGGAGCCTTTTTCAAGTGGTAAACAAAAACAGTAGACACAAGCATATACATACAGCTACAAGGATTTAGTATACAAGAAAAAACAAGACACAGTTGTTAAACTGTGATCCAGAGGTCATTGTATTACTTTTTTTCTGCAAGAAACAATGACGAAAGAGAAATTAAGGCTCTCACACACGATCCCTTACAATAAAAAAGTCTGTTTATTGCAAGATATCCATTTAACATCAAACTCTAAAATACTGAATTGTTTAAATAAGGCAACCGCTTGAATAAATTCTCACAATCCATTTCGAGTCTTAATCCAGGATCATCATTTATTCAAATAGTTTTGTTTAGCACACTCCTCGTGTGCCACACAGATGCACGTGATCTATTAAACCAAAACACATAAATTCACAAAGCACCATGAACTTTCGGGCCAAAATAAGATTAATAGTTGGAAAATAACCAGCACCCGAAAAAAGATTCCCTATAGTGTTCATGTGTTAGGTATACTTGCATGAGAACCCCCCCCCCACATACAAACACGAACACTGAGCTTAACCGAGTGCACGATGTACAGTGTTTTCATGAACGACTTTATCAGGAATGCAATGTTTCCATAACACCCCTTCCAGGTGCAGGTACAACGTCGCCTGTAAATGCAGGCAATACAGTAGATGTACATGCTTTTAACACCCGATGAAGAGCCACACCAACCTATAATCAGCCAGGTTTGTTTCGCTGTCACGGTGCAGACTATACGGTGACTAAAAGTCCGATACGAATGTTACCTCGTTTACAAGAGAAAGCATGAATGGTTCCAGCTTCATTTTTGAGAATTTTTTAAAACCTATGAATTCAAAATAATATTTAATGTTCATCCATGCGATGGGTCGCATTTGGATCAGGTTGGCTTTCCTCATTTTACTTCTTGTCTCCGTTGCTACTGGGGATCTTGAACTTCTCCTGGAACTCTGCGTGTTTCTGTCTTAAAATCTCCTGCTGTTTTTTTAAGCCGTTCACTCTGAGGAACAGAACAGACAGAAACCTGGTTAAATAATGTAGATTATTACAATTTCTAAACTAAATGTGCACGCTGGCTAAGGTGTTTTGGGTGTTTGCCAGGACACTGCTTAGCAACAGTTGTCTATGTTTGCTGACGAAACACCAAAACTCTCAAAATCTGGCTGCGCTGAACTTATAATCATCAAACCGTGTCCCACAACACCTCCACTAAAGTTTGATGACGTTTCTTCTCATGGTTTCAAAATCTACAATTTTGTTTTCAAAGCCTCTGATCCACTTCCCGAGGCAACACGTGTAACTTCAAAGCGTTCCCACCTGGCTCTCTCTTTGGATTCGTTGTAGATCTCAGTGATGACTCTGTCTTTCTCATCCATGAAGTTATTATGGAACTCTTCCAGTTTCCTGCATGAAAGACAAACCCAGAGGTCAAAGGTGAGATGATTTACTGCCAACATATATATTTGGAGGGGGCAACAGACGTCCGTGAGGGGTCGGCATAAATTTGCGATCACGTAAAAAAGGGCTCATGGGCATTGACAAGGAAGTTAAACATTGTCATTTTTCAAAACATTTCAAGCGCACTTCTGCAACACGTCAAGCGAGCTGTGTTTGTTTGGAGAAGATACTTAATTTCAGTCAAGGTGTAAAAACACTTTTCGCTGATACTGGAAAGCATAACTAAACATTGGGGATTATGGGAAACCAGTGGATACGCTCTACTGGTGGTTTTCTGGCATTGGGATACACGAAATGTGTTTCAAAAACAAAAAACATTATCACATTTTCATCAGGAACCATAGAAAAACAGAGAACATTTGTATTGTGGTTCATATAAACAGCTGCACAACACAGACTGTTATCAGCGTTGAAACATTTTGATTATCTTTCATACCAATAAGGTGTCCAGTTCACATGTCACGCATATTGATGATGGTTTTATGTGCAAATGAGACTGTGTATGTTTAAAGTCCCACCTGAACCCAAAGTAATGGGCAGAGAGACTGAGCAACATGGTGAGCACGCAGTAGCCCACCAATCGCATGTTCCGTTTCTTTTTCTTTTCATTATCCTCAGCCGAGTTCTCCTGAGGCTGGGCCTGTCTGAACTGCTCCCAATATCGTATGCTCTCTGATGGCTCTGCACTGAGAGAGAGACAGACAGACGGGGAGTTAATTTTCAATAAATCCACTTTTAAGGATCCAATTAAATCATGATGAAAAGAACTCATTCTTAAGTTCTCAGTTTCATTTCTCTGTACATTTAATCACAGAGTTCACTGTGAACTTCCAAAAGGTCTGTAACAAGCGTTGGGTCACCTGGGGCTGTACGTTGAGGTTCTGAAGGCTTGCCCTCCGACGTACTGGTACCTCAGCCTGAGGTCATATTGGCGTCTGGAACCTTCTCTGCTCAGAACCCTGTAGGCCTCACTCAGCTGAACAAACTGACTGTGAAGACCAGTATTAGATAGGTCACTGTCTGGATGCATCTAAAGCAGAAGAAAAAAAGAGGGGAGAAGACAGGAAAGAGGAGAATGCTTTATGATCAGTTCTTTGCTAGATAGTAGCAACTACAGTCTCAAAACAATGATATGGCACTTTGATGCACACATTCGAGAAAACTAAGGTTGCACACAAATTATTTTGTACTCCTAGTGTAAACATGAATTGACAGCCACTGCATTGTGTATTCAAGTGCACATTTAATCAGATTGTGCATTCCATAGGAATCGAAACATGACCTTGGTGTAGTTGAACTACAGAAATTTGTTGTGTAGGTTTCACACCAGAATGTGTATTAGCTAGTATTATATTCCCGGTCCATGCTACCTAGATGACGTCAGCTGAAAACGAAAGCATCTATATGAACTTATGAAGTTAGTAAACGTTTGAATGGAAATCTTCCAGCATAAAACCACCTATTATTATTTTTATTTCTTGTTGACTTGAATGATAAAATCACTGTATATCTCATATCTGGTGAATGGAACATGGCATGTCTCCTCATTGTGACCATTTCACCTCTTTGCTCTCACTTGTTCTCTATGACATAAATCATAAAGCTTTTATCTGCTTGTGACTCAGAAACAAAGCGCCCGTATCCGTACCCTCATCTCCTCTCCCTCTCTCTCACACACACACGCACACTCACTTGTTTTTTTCATAAAACTACTTACACAAACAAATGTTTCTCGCTTAAATATATTTAATTATTTGAGATGCACCAGAAACATGAAAACAAAAACACACAGCAAAAGACTAAAAAGCTTGAAAACTGAAATCTTCAGGATTCTTGCTTCTCCTATCACCTTTAATTGTTCAAAGAATCATACGCCTTTGTGAATTTGTTTTTTCCATGGCCCAAACAGTGTGGTTAAGCATAGCCATTGGGAGATAGAGTTGCGTCAACTCCGTTTACTCCAATGGAACAGTTCTTTGACAGAAATGGCAGTTCATGGAGCTTTTCAATCGTTCCCGGAAGCTACTAGTAATTAACGGAGCTGCAGCAAGACCAATTATGACGAATTTTTAACACATTTAAAGTAATTTAATGAATAAAAAAAGTAAAGCATTTAAAGAGAATACATAACTTCCTTGAACTATGTGAAGGCTCCATGAATCACGTGACACTGGGAAAAATTTGAACTTCCGTTGACGCAACTCTCTCTCTCAACGGCTCTAGTCTTAAAGTCTCGTGAGCTGGAAGTTGCGATCATTTTACCTCTCATATTTCGACGCATTTCCGAGTGACAGATTTTAACTAAAGATTATGAGGGCACACAAATTTTAAAAAGAGAATGACCCACACTGATAAACTATTTACAGTAAACGCTTCAATATTTCATGGACAAAATACATATAGAAAGAACAATATAGATAAATAGTTAAATTTTTTTTATTTCAGTTGGACTTTAAGTAAGTACTACTAAAACCCCTAGCAGCAGTGTTTGCCTCACTAAATGCCATGAACACGTGCATTGTTAGTTACTTATAATACAGTATCCGATCAAATGCCTACTTACAAATGTGTGTATGTAACACAAATAACACAACAAATTCAAATAACTGAACTCATGTTGATGTAAATGAACTTTATCAGTCCGTCAGTCGTCTTCTTCATTTCTGCCATTTAACGGGCAGACAAACAAAGTAAATCAAAACAGTCAGACAGGGTTTTCCTGACAGCCAGAAACAAACCTTTTTGGACTTGTTGAAAAAGGCGTTCTTAATTTGATCCAGCGAGGCGTCCGGTTTCACTCCAAGAAGGTCATAGTAATTCGCTGATGACCTATTAATACCCGAAAGAGAGGTGAAACATTACTTTAAAATATAATAAATTGCTGCAGCACAAAAAAAACAAGCAAATTGCATTACGCCAAATTTACCACTGGACATTTGTTTGAGAAATGAGACTTGGTCCAGTCATTGGTAAATTTGTATGTTTGGTATTCATAATTGAATAGTTATTGTAAATCTGTTTGGTCTGTGTATTCCATAGATGAATATATTTCGGTTGTGATACCTGTGGACAGCAGACAGTGAGATCAGCCGCTTGGAAGCTTTACAGAACCACAGACAATTCTGACATAAACGCAGCTGAGCTTCCAACTGCATGATGGTCCTTCAGAAATCAACTTAGTACAGATGAGAATCTGAAGAACAGAGGAGAGATATGTTAGTGGTGATAACAGAATAAGACCATAAAGCAGTTTTGCTTATGTGTGTTGTGTTTAAATGACGCATGATCATGTCGAGTGAATATTTTGTTCGGTGGAGATTCAGATAGAAGCATGCTTCACTGGGATGAAGCTTGTTTGTGTTCAGTTTGTGAGAAGCTTTATCCTACTCAATGCATATTTTTTTCTAGTAAGGTTTTATCATGTTCAGTGCATGTTTTGTCAGAGTGATGCTTTTCACGCCGAATTCATGTTGTGTTATGCCGAGTGCATACCGCTCAGCAGGGTCCCATTGAAATGCAGCCTGTCAGCAGCTCAGGAACTCCTGAATTTGCACAAGAGATTACACACACAATGTTAAAATCAAGATTTAGACCTTATTTAAATGCAATGTTCCTGAAAAGTTTTTCTCATAACTATTAACTGTCTCCAAATGTAGTCATGTGTTGATATATTCAATCCCATCATGAAGCTATTTTCCCACACGCCTGATCCCGAGAATTGTTTTTCAAGATTTTAAAATGATTGTTAAAACATTAGACAAACAAGGAGCACACAAGTTCTGTGCAGTGCACCTGTTTCCTGTCTTACCAACACATAAACATTATGAACCCAGACAACAACTCTAATGTAAATCAATGACCAGACCATTAAAAAAATGAATTAATGACAAAACATCTAGCAAATGTTTAACACAGTTACTTTGGGCACAAAACGCTCTCTAAAGATAGGCTGTCAGCTGAGTAAGTTAAAAAAACAGCAACTTTAGTTAGCTTGCAGCTAATGGCGTCATTCTACAAATATTGAAATTATATGTATATCTACGACCAAATTGACAGCGTACCAAAACGATAAAAATGTTAACAGATTTTTTTGACTCTTGCTTTTTTTTACTTTGTGCGGCAAAATCCCACTTTCCAAACCAACATGCTATTATTAGCTTAGCCGCCGTGCTAAAACAACAACAAACTCACGCGACGCAATCGCTTACCACATAACGTAACGTTAAATACCGAAGAAGCGCGGTGTGAATCTCATCTCAGAGTTATAATTCAAAGGATTAATGTCATATAATCATGTCACCTCTGAGACAGACACAGACCAGTCTGCTGTACTGGTCCTTGGTGCTTTCATAACACTTCAAACTGGGCTGTTACATAAAGGACAAAGTGTATCATTTTACACATCAGCTGGTCCTATGCAGAACTGTTTTCAATACATTAACCCTTTATAAACACGACTATTATATAAAATATATCAGAGTTAAGATATTAACGAATAAATAAATAAAATTAAGCGCTTAATGAATATAGCTACAAAAGCGTCCAATGGAAAGTATAGCGCCCTCCAAAATACAATAATTTAGCCGACTACAGTAAAACTTTTTATATTTTATTTATCATTTATTAATAATTTTATATAGACCATACATCAAAATAAGAGTAATACATTATGAAAGCTTCTCATATTGTTTTATGTAATATCACATGAATTTATTATGCTTTACAAAATATCCAACAATGTTCATTTTAAATACTGGTAATATGTATTAGAGGAATATTATAGAACAATACTCTATATTTCTGAATCATGGTACTATTCAACATACTAAATGTACACTGTAGACAATCTTTTATTTGTCCTGATGTCATATCCAGTGTGACTTTCTGTACTGTATTTTGAAGTCAGCAAAATCCGATTAGTACTCACGTACAGAATATTTTACGTCCTCAGGTCTGGAGGAACAGCAGGTATCATGAACATGCCAAACATCAGCAGCAATATTTAATTTACAGGAGACTTTAATTTAATTTAATTTAATTTACAGGAAACAAACATAAATCAATGAGTTTGCAAATGCAAAAACGTTCAGTTCTTTCAGTGTTCTCGGAGGACAAATGTCAATAATTTATTTCTGTCATCCTGTTGGACTCCAGTGTTATGATGAAAGACTCTCCACCTTTAAAACGAAAGAATGAGATACGAATTCAAAAATTTTGAAAAAAGGCTAAAGAATAGAATTTAAATGTAAAAACAGTGACATTTATAACGTGTCCCATGCTTCAGTGCATGCATGACATGTGGTAGCGGTTACTACTGACCTCACAGAAAGAAGAAAAATGATAATCGAGAATGTATGCAGCTCTGACACGCTGTTCTGCTTCACTGTTATACTGAATCGCCTCCAGTAGAGGAACACCGTTCAACCTTCTTAACTCCTCAATCACCTGTCAAATGCAGGAGAGCATCAGTAAAAGGGATACTTCACCCAATAATGAAAATTATTTTTCCTACTATGGTAGTCAATGGGGGTAAAATCTGTCTGATTTTAAGTATTATTTGGCAAATATCTTTCTCTTTATACAGATTTGGATCAACTCAAAGGTGAATAAATTATGACATTTCTGGGTGAAGTATTCCTTTAACCGCGGTTGTTCAATGTCTGTGACCGAGTAACTAGATGTGCCTTAAGTGTGATCTGTTTACCTGTGGGCTGCTGGATACCAACATGTATAACACTTCCAGGCTCAGAGTAACCACCTCCGACTCAGCCATTTTGAGGGTAGCACAAAGACCATTGAGCACCCCCGCTTCGGTTAACCGAACACAGTATTCTGGGCCATGATGAGCGATGTTACCCAGAACTCTCAGCACCTTTTACAAACAGAAACAAGCTGGAAGAGATTAGGTTAACCTAACTTGGGTACAGTATGTTATTAAAATGAACATGTTGACCTGGGTAAAGAGATCAATAAAAACTGATATATTTACAAAAGGATATGCTTAAAAATAGTCATTTAAATATATTTTTCCGCCTTATCACATAAGTGCAAAATTGTAGTACTAAAGTGGATGACTGTTGCCTACCATTACATTTATTCCTTTAGCGAAGGACAGAAGATTGGTTAACAAAGGAACCAGGTTAAGAAGCAGGAGAGCAGAGCAGAATCCATTGGAACTGGCTAGAAATATCAAGTATCAACATTATTTAAAAATGTGCCAGCAGATATTCAGTGAATATGCACATGAGAGCAAGTAGAAAACGACAAAATCACCTTTTCTTTTTTCTTGGATGTCATGAATTGTGCTTTCAAAACAATACAACTGACACAAGAGGCCGTGCAATTCAAGCATGTCCTTACCAGTGAGGTTGTTGAGCACCCACAGGCTCTCTCTGCTCAGTCCTGCGTGAGACTGAAGATAAGCCTGACTAAAGACACACAGGGCGGCAAGGAGACGTGTGTCCTCCGGCATTACATCACACCCTCCACTGACCAGCAGGTTACCAAGGCAACGGAGGAGAGGCCAAATGAGCTGCAGTGCAAAAGCCAAAGTCAGAAAATCAAAAAGAGAAGCAGGTGCGACTTATCAGCAAGGAACTTTCTCAGATGAGAATATCTTTATTTCTGTTTCTATTTTAATTCTAAATTAGATGGACAGTATGTATTGTGATGTTGGTACAGGATGTTGCTTTGCAATAGCTTACCAATTCCATCCCATCCTGAAGGTTTCCTTTAGCAGCAGTGCCCCCTAGTGTTATTAACACAGCAGCACACTGTGAGAGGACCCCTTGTGTTCCCAGCACCGTGTTATGCTGGTTACTGTAAAAGTGCAAAGCAGAACATCAAGTAATATTTGAGATGAGTTATAACTCCTCTGGCCTATTTGTTTTAGATACAAATAATTTCAAAAAGTTCAAAAGAGAAATTATGTTAAATAAAAATACACATTTAAAACCAACGCCATTGTCATCGTTAGAATTTCTGCCACACCTGCTAACTAAATAGTGTAAACACCACGCACACTCAATTGCGGGTCCAAAACCAAACTCATGATCTGGAATCAGCGCTGAGATCAAATCCAACATTACTCCTGAATCCTCAACAGCTCTGAGGAGGAACACAGACAATGCAGGCAATGCAATACACAGATTAAAGTCTGTTATGTGATAATAACCAGTTTTAACTAGTAGTATTTCTAAGAAGCCAAAAAGAGTTTGAACCACATAGTTTAAACAAACATAAAACAAACAATACATGTTGGTTTCTTACGGTATGATTTTTTCAGTAGCCTCATTTGACTGCAACAACTGAGACAGAGCAAAGCCAGCAGCCTCTACTACAGCCAGACTATACCTCTGATTCTGAAACAGAGAAGAAGATCTTATTAAATATCACAGCACCTGTCAAGAACATGCCCAGGTAACATTTTATATGTTATAAAAGCATATACATATAAAAGTATAATATAGAAATAATAGATAATTGTTTGTGCTATTATTGATTCATTACGTAGGATATATATTATAATAATATTAATCTATAACATTAATAAATGACTATAGCATCATAAAATGAATGAGATAGAATACCTATTAAAATCAGCATTAATATAAAAGTGTTGTGAGGCAAATCTTATTAATATAAAAAAACGTGTTACTATTACACGTTATTATATATTATTTAAAATTTGTTTGGAGATCATCTAGCATAATGCCTTACAATGCTTTTAAATTAGTGATGATTTCAAGTAAAAATATCTCAATACTAATTTTATGATTCAAATTCAAAAGTATTTGGAAATAAAAATGATTATCTTTCCCAGCCATGTTTTTCCATGGTTCCCCCAATTATCATGCACACAGTGACCTTTGTCTATATATATATACATATAAGTCTATATATGCTGAATTTTTTATGGACCGTACATTAAGGACGTAGTAAGATACAAACAGGTTCAAAAGTGACAGTCAACCGTTAGTTAATTAGTGAAATGTGCTTACTTGAATGCAGCTCGCCAAGGCTGAAATTATTCCCTGAGCTAGAAGCTTCTCTCTAACCAAAGTGCTGTCGGCACACAGGTTTCCCAGCGTGTATAAACAAATTTCCTTGACAAAAAGACAAAATAGAAATGAAAAGTTGATAAAACTCGATGATGTTCCTCTTATATTGATTGTCCAGTCACTGACCATTAGTTTAGGGCTCTGACTGGAGAGATATGTGAGGAGGTACGGGCCAGCAGACAGACATGCTTGACCTGCGCTAGGATGGGGAGAGTGAGACAGCTCATGAAGGCAGCGTGCAGCCTCCAGCTGGCACTGGGCATTAAGACCACTGAGCTGCCCGACCAACATGTGCATGCTATTCTCTGACCTGTAGATAAACAAACACATGTAAATTGTGATATCTGATATATACAATACACTGAAATGTAATAAAAGTAAATATCTGATCAAGGGAGGTCATACTTAATGAAAGTGAGTTGGGTGTCTGGGTTTCTAAGAGCTTTTCTGAGAGATGCAAGACGACTTGCTTTTTCCTCACCACCACGCAGGACTCCGCATATCATCACTCTCACCTAATGTCACATACACAATAAATACATGAGCTTGTCAGTAGAGGAACACACGTCCTCCTCTTCCATACATGCTGTACATGGTATAGCAGAGAAACAAACCTGTTCAGGTGACAGGTGAGGAGCAGAGCCTGTCTCCATTGAGTCTTCATCTTCCTCTTCATTCTGTAAAAGTCTTTTACTGGTAAGCTCTCTGTCTCTCCTCGCCTGTCTGAGAACTATCATGAAGAAATAAATGTTCACGTTACATCATGTGGGCTTCTTTAGATTTAGTAATATGTTACATTAACATATTATAAGACAACAAATAACTTATATTGCATGTAAAAAAGCTAACCCTCATACACACATGCATTTCTCAACAGGACACACAAACCTTTCTCAAATTCTCGTTTCTTCTGTTTGAACTCCTCCAAATCATTTGCAGATCGACTTGCTTTATGACGGATTGTTTTCAGTCTCCACATTTTCTATGAATTCCAAAACTATATTTTTATGAAATATTTGAATATCGCTTCATTTCACAATAGAAATATAAGGCAAAGAAAATCTTCAACTTTTAATCACACACATTCGCTTGACATCAGGGCCTGCGTCGCATTGGACCACGAACGTGAACTCGGACAGCGATCTTTTAAAATAAAAGTGCAATCTTCACTGATTTCTTTTGGATATGTAAGTGTTATACATCCAAAGTTGAACAAAAATCTTAAATACATTAATCTAAAGAGTAAGTTTTTATATTTAATAGTTTTAATAATAGTTTTAAGTGGTTCGTGTGCTTTTATTCTGAAATATTTAATCGCCGGCGTTCTCACACCGCTTCCACTCTCTATTGCAACTTGCTTCACGATTCTGAGAAGAAGATTTAAGGAAACGTTCGCGATTTATCTCAATGCCATTAGTTAAAAAACTAAGATTATACTTAGAGTTTCACATACAGTTTCTAGGTAGGTGACTACGGAAAATGTGGGTTTTACCATACAGACAAATAGAGACGTTAGAGTCCTTTGTTTATCCAAACCCGCACCGCATGGGTGCCACATGTTAAGGCAGCCTGCTATCATTAGCGATGTGTCAAGTAACTTAAATATTTTCAATATACACTTTTAATTGATCAGTGATAATTGTTTGGTCATTTTGCCCAGATTTAGAAACGTTGCTATGTGTTTTATTTGTAATTTGGTGAAGTTATTTGAAATCCACACAGTATTCTGCGTGACGTACTGCTTCATAAATTTAAAGTCTCGTTGTTTTTAAGGCGATACAAACTTAAGATACTTAAATCCACCATGTCAAAGGCAACCAAACGCAAGCACGTAGTGAATGAATTTCTGGGGGATTATGTCACACCCACTGAAGACCAGCAAATTATGAGGGTACAGTACTGTTAAAAAACTCAATTTTGGGAATTGTGAAGGGTTGAAAGCTTAAACGATTTTTTCACGATTATCACAGGTCTTGGGTAGTAATGGCAACAATCTCCATGAGGCTGCGACTGACAGTGGCGAGCAGTTCCTGCTCAGCATGCCCACAAAGTTCCGCAAGAACCTCTGGATCAAACGAGGTTTGTTTTGATTGTCTTTCCTAGACAGCTCTGTTTACTAAAAGTTTTTCACAATTTTGTTTTACCGTCTCTCTTTATTAGGAGACTTTGTCATCGTTGATCCCATTAAAGAAGGAGGTAAAGTGAAGGGAGAAATTAGTTTCATACTTTACAGGGACAACATCCAATATATGAGGAAACTCGGTGTCTGGTGAGGCTGTTGGCCAACTTTGGAAAAAAAAGTGGTAATAAATGTTTTGCCCTCGAGTTGTAACGACAACATTTCTCACGTGATGCAGGCCAAAAGGATTCCAGGAATCTCACACGTCTGCTGAGAGGAACGAAGGAACGCGGAAAGTTACAAATGAGGAAAAAAGCGAGCTGGAAGAGCCTGACAGTGACTCTGAGAATGATGATAGCGATCTGTTTGTGAACACTAATCGTGCCACTGTCCTCTACAGTGAGAGTGACGACGACGATGATGATGATGATGATAAGGTGGTGGAGGAATGTGATGGGACCAAAGGAAACAGTTTGTAGATGGAGTGAAAAGAACAAAACAGAAAAATACTTTATCTTATACTGGATGATGCTTTACAATGACCAAGAGCACCTTTTTTCTAACGGACCTTGTTTGAGCTTTAATACCCGGACAAACCACACTGATATCTGAAACTGAATTTCAGGGCTGTAATTGTTTCAAATGATTCCTCTCCGATGGTATTCGGAAGCTAGTGTTCTCAGAAGGAATCACGGATTATTCATAATTAGTTTCCTTGTTTTCCTTCTGGTGAAATGAAATGTATTGTGTGTCCTTATATTTGTAAATAGTGAATTGCAATAAAGTTTGCTTTGTACGCTATACTCACACTTGTCAACCACAAACACGTGATCATAATGACACTTGTCTTGAACAAAAAGATCGTTATGATTTTTGCATTGTGGCATTGGTTTAAATGACTTGCATCACGAACCCAAATTCACATTATTAAAATTAAATTGTATTGTTTGGAACAATTATACATTTTCATGACGTAATTGTCGAAATTCAAAGACACCATTTATTAATGGTGAAATAGGCTTTATTTGCTTAATCCAATACTTTTCTTTTGAAGTAAAATATGAAATAACATGTGATTCACCAAGTAATTTAGATTTATAAACACGAATGTTTTCATACTAAAAGAGGAACAATACCATTTCTTGTTTTTTCTTAAATGTACAAATGCATATTTGTTTAATGGTGTTGCAGTGAAAAAGAGAAACATTACAAAAATGTTAAAGGGCATTTTACCCAGAAACTAAAATTCTTTCTTCACCTTTCTTCATTTTAAACCTATACTACTTTCTTTTGAAGATTTTTTAAATAATGTTGGGAACAGAAAATCGATGGTACCCATTGACTTGCATTGGTTTTATGTACATACTTTAAAAGTGACTGGGTACCTATGTTTTGTGGTTTACAACATTTTTCAAACTATCTTTTTCTGTGTTCTGCTGAAGAAAGAAGGTAAAAATCGTTTGAAATATCAAGACGGTGAGCTACCCTTTAAACCACGGTGCAAAACAACCAACCTTATTTTAAACTCGTACAAAACATGATACAATGCATTGTAGTCGATAAGTGTTTCAGTCAGAAACAGTCTAAATCTCTGTTCGACACAAAAAGAGACAAACAATGAGAAGCTGAGTTTCGCTCCTGAGAGGTTGAAAATCATCAAAAACTCTACAAACTTGTAAAACCTTGTAAGATGAGATCTTGTTTAAAACCTGTTAAAGCAGTGCTGCAATTATGTGTCATGCATTCTGACGTCTTTATAATGTTAATTGTGCTGTCTTCTCAAACTTCACATGGTCCACCTTTTCAAAATAGAAGATAGGTGTATTACGTAGTATTTCTGTGTTCAATACACCCCCCCAGAGATCGTACAGGTTTCGAAAAGTTTTATTCGAACATATAAAAATGTTTTGCAACAGTTTTTCTTAGTCCCTTATTGGACCATTCTCCCGGGAAAGCATGCCGCAGCAAGGAGAGCAGGAGAAGGGGTATGCGCAGAAGTCAGTTTTACTTGTGTGAAGGAGAGAGAGAGCATATGTTCATGAAGTTCAAGTGTTTGTTTGTTCACTGCATTTGAGTGATAAATGTTATATAAATGGTGTATAAAACGCTGGATTTGGAGATCGTCCCAGTGCTAAAAGATGCCGGAAATGAACCACATGCAGTGAGTGAAACCAATGTCTGTGTTTTGTCGACAATGTGCTTCAGTTCAGTCTACCCCGCACGCGCCCTATGATTTCGCTAGTAATAGTACAGCTGTATCTATCTTATAAAAATGTGATCAAACTTAATACTCTTCAAAGATACAACGTATGCAATACTACTCTATAGGTACTCATGATTAATATGAGATTGGCAGAAACCCCGTGTGTTAGAGCCGCTTTAAGAACAGCCTTAAGGGACTCTAGGTTTGACTCTCAGCGTTGTGTTTCTGCATTCAGGGCTGGGTGTTGATGTTTCAGTCCAGAGCTGGAACATGTCAGTTGGGCTGCGCTTGTGGACCAGGAGGATGGTGTGGATTGCACAGGGATCTTTGGGTTCATCTTCTGGAAAGCCAAATGTGAGGAAGGCAGGATGGTTAATAGGTAAGACGCCCAGTCTCTCCAGGCACATGCCCAGATAGACATCATCAATGGGAAAGAGATGAACCCTCTGTGACACCTCAAAGAGTTTATGGGCCAGAGAACCGGAATACACCACGCCTCCTCCACCTGGATATGTTGGATAAAGCCCTTCGTAGAAACTTTTTGGGACGTAATACTTTGTTTCCTTCCCCCGCAAAGGCGCTGCGTTTCTTATTACATCACCCACAACAAACTGCTTCATGTTTGATTGTGTAGATCTTTTCGTAGTCGTTCCAGTCTTCTCCTCCTCCCCCTGCAGATAGTCCAGGATAGCAGGCGTCCTAACAAACACATCATCATCACCCTTAAAGATGAAACGGGCGTGTGGACAGCGCCTTGAGAACCACTCCCAGAACAACACATCCTTTAGAGTGAGATTAAAGAAAGTGTCTGTGAAATTCCATTGGATGATGTCACCGAATATCTTACTCTCAAATTTTAATTTATTTTCGGTGTGCGAGTCTTTGGCCGTTCCCAAAAGGAAAACCCTGCGAACACGCCCCCCTTCTTTCTCCCATCCCTTCACCCTTCCCGAACGCCCCCAAGTCTGTCTAATCGCCTCCCGGTTCTCAAAGTTCGCGCTTTGAGATTTGATGGCCAGGAGCAACATCGGAGCCCGAGTCTTTGCATGGGGCCCGTGGTCACAAACATCTCGAGGCCCCAAGATCATTGGATAGTCTCGACAGTGCATAGACATGACAAAATCTTTCATCTGGGTGGAAAATGTTTCGTAATCTGGCATTATATTGAGAATCTCATTATCTGTAGAACAGGATCCAGAACTTCTCCAAAGGGATCTTTCCGTATCGTTAGGAATACTGCTGTGGTTTACAGAAGCACCGATCAGTGCGGGCTTTAGGATTGGGTTGTTTCGGCGGTCTTCGATGTGCTGGATAAAGTTCCACACTGCTCCACTATCCAGTTCGGTTCTCCAAAAGACCTTTTCTGGGCGAGGAGCCAGATCTTTAGAGAAGTTCAGCCCAGTGGCAATGAAGCGTGTGGGTAGCAAAGGTAAGTGTGAAAACATGGACGTGCCATGTTTCATGGTATAGGTCACAGCCAATGACACATAGATGTACATTGGGATAAGCACAAAGCACGGCGAGCAGATTAACATGATCCGGCGATGATATCGACACAGATGTGAAGGCATACACTGTGAAAAGACAAATTATTCAAGAATTAAAAAAGCTTTTTATAATTATTTGTTACATTTTTCTATTAAGTCGTCATTAGAAATTGTCATTCAGATATCATCAATTATCACAGATTATTTAGTACATTATGGTATTAATTTGGTACAAACCTACCATGGTAATCATGGTATTTGGGCTAAACTAGGATTAAGTGTATTATATTTATTATATAAAGTCGATGCGGGGTGAAGTCAGCCACTTATTGTTTACTCAGAAAAACAATGAAGCAGTGAAGATAAGACTAATCATACTGCCATACAGCATACCACAAATCAGGTCAAGAGAAGATTTATTTTAAGTGGTTTGTTTGTTTGTTTTCTTTTTTTTATCAATGAGTACTATAAATGGTATAACAAGATGCTTATTTTCTAAACATTGAATATCGTATTTATTAAAAGAGGCAAAACATCTAACTTGAATAGTACCCTGTTTTAAAGACAGTTTCCATTTGAATTCAGTCATATAGGGAATGTAAACATATTGATATAAATCTTTGTGTCAACCGATATGACAGATATAGTCAAACTTTATAGTCATTTTACCATAAGGCCCACTTTAACTGACTTCACCCTGTTTCATAATGAAATTTACATAATTAAAATTATTTAGGAAAACCATTATATACTTATATATACATTATCCAAACGCAACATTCAACAATAGTTAAACGACAATAATGTATTAAATTAAGTTTAGATTCGTTTAAAATATTACTATGTTGAGTATGCTGTTTTTTCTTAACAGTGTTAAAACACACCAGTCAATCTTTTTTGCCCAAATGTTATCATTTTCAATCACAATTAAATAGTAATACAATCTTTATATTTTAAAAGACGCCTTTAAACATGATATTCTGACTTACCATGTTTCTGGTGATGAATTTAATGACTTTAAATTTCGCCATACCATAATACCTATAGCGTAGAAACGCGGAGCTAAAATACTAAATCAAATGGATGAATTGATAGATGAAATTGTCTCCTAACAAATAAAATAAATAAATAAATAAATAAATACAATCCACTCGGTTTGGTGGTGTAATCTCCCGTTCCTCGCGCACAGCGCTCCAAGTGTCTGCATGTATTCAGGTGTCGAACAGGTGAATGCGTAAGCCACGCCCACCACTCGCAAGTCAAATGAAGCATTTAGCCGTGACGCGGAGAAATGGGGATTCACTGTTTTATAGCTTAAGTCTTGACTATTGAAAATCGTGGCTATTACTTAAAAATATCCTATCTGGGACATGTTGTCACATTGTAGGAATCTGCCATTGGATAACCTATATGCTTTTCAGCAAAACGGAAAATGTACTATGAAACATTTATTTATTTAATAAATACCTATATTTAAATATATGCTCCTGTGTTATGTATCATCTTTTATTTTTTTGCACTGTCCATTGAGCGGACCTGTCCTAACCTCCATTTCACTGCTGATTATACCCTGTATGATTGTGTATGAAAAACAAAATGATTGATTTGTATCTCACTACTGTTAACAAATAGCACCTTATTGTAAAGTGTTACTCATATTTTTTTATTGAAATTAGATTTAAGTTTACAGATCTCACACAGTTTCACTCTAGTTTTGAACTAGGAACATAAAACAAGAGACAACATGCATGTGAAATTTTTCAAGCCTATTTTAACTATTTATAATGACAATATATGCACACTTTTATGTGTAACACACATGTTATGTATGTCAGATTGGGAATATAATACATTCTCTGTGATATTTCTGTAATTTGTAGTTTCACCCGACCCTTGTCAAACTAGTTTTTAGACAAGTGTGGCGAGCTTTCCTGAAAATGCATTCTCAAAAATGATGAGTTATTCCCCACAGAATCTATAGGCAGGAAAACAGGTTTTTCAAGTAGATTTAACTAAACATTTGTTATTGTTAAAGCAAGAAGTGTGTTGTGATGTTTATTAAAACCTTAAGGTATCCATAAAAATCGTGTAAATCGTAAAGGTGTTGTCTAGTGCCACGTGTATGATAATATCAATTTGGGATCAGCACACATAGGTGACTTACCCCCAAATACTTCAGTAGTCTTCAAGAGGACATGTCACCCATACTTAGCATAGTTTAAAGGTTGAGCAACAGCAGTAGAATAAACAGTCAAAGATATTTTCTTGCACTGTTGTTTACTTGAAAGTTTATGTTTTTAAACATGTAATAAGTGTACTTTTTTATTCGACTTTGTGTTTATGTGTCCAAACGGTTGTAACAGCCGTAGATTTATAGTTTGCATTTACATTTCGTTAGTTTGCTTGCACTTGACAGATGCTTTTCTCCAAATCATCATAAAGTGCATTGCATCTCCCTCAGCAATGCATCTTTGTGCATTGCTCCACCTATATTGAGCTAAAGTATTAATCTTATTTCAGAGCTGATTCACTTAATACTACAAGGTTTTGAGCATTAAAATTCTTTAAGCTTTTAAGCAATGTCAGATTTCAGAAGAGTGTAGTCATTTATATCAGCAAACCTGTTTTTGTGAAAGAGGTATTCAGGAATTCTCAGCTGTGCTGATATTCAATAGAGCATCATAACTCATAAAGATATTCGTTACAAAAGTCTCTATTTGAAGGTCTGTAAAATGTGTTTTTATGTTGTATGCACTTCAATTTTGTTTCAAATGTGTATTTATCAGCAGATTGAAAATAAAGAAAGATTTAAAGTGGAATCTGTGCTGTTGTTATAAAGAATCAATGAGCATTCCCTGAAAAAGAGAAAAGAGTCAGAAAAAGACATTTGACAGAAAATGACATACATCCTCACGAGTTCATTTTTTAAAATGGTAGGAATTAAGATTTATTTTTTTCTTCATGTGAACAAGTGGTTTGATTTTATTTTATTTTTTACAAGTACTATTTTTTTGAGAAAACTTGCAAAAATTTCTAGCATATTCCAAGTCAAGAATGAACATGAAAAAGGGGATTTATTGCTGAATGTCAAATGAAATCTACACCTTCACCGTGTGAACACGACTCGGTTGCTGCGGTAACCATGCACCCATCTACCTGAACCACTAGTACATGCAGAGGAAGGGACGCCTTCACGGGCAGACAGGAAGAACAGAAGAGAAATACAGGAAGAAAGAAATCTGTGAGACGAGTGCTGCTTCAAATGAGCGCGTGTGTGTATAGGTGAGTACCCTAAATGACTTCAGTGTGTGTGTGTGTGTTAAAGTGTGTGTGTACTGTATGTATTTGCAGGTGTGTCCCATCATTTATTCACCCTCATGTCATTCGTTCTCCCGTAGAAAAACACAGAAAACATTTTTAATGATGTACTTGGTCACACTTTTCCATGCGAGTACAATAAACAGGGAGCTTTCAAGCTTCAAAGAGAACACGAATGCACTTTAAATGTGCTCCATATGACTCGTGTGCTCCGTCCGACTCATCTGAAGGCGACAGTTTTGTGTCAGGAGGAAGTCTTTCGGTCTGTTTGTCACACAACGGCTTTCGAAATGTCAGAATACAGCGCACGAGTCATATTAACCAATGCTTACTGATGTTTCAGTGTCCTTTTTAAAGCCTTAAAGGATCAGTTCACCCAAAATCTAAGACTCTGTCATCATTTATTCACCCTCAAATCAATCAAAACCTTTACATGACTCTGGAACATAAAAGAAGATATCGTCTACGTGGTTTTGTGTCCATCCAATGGACGTCAATGGGAAGCAGTGTTGTTTGGTTAGCAACGTTCTTCATTTTTGGGCGAGTTGTCCCTTTAAGCTTGGTTCATTGTAAATGAATGGAAACAAATGACTTTTGGTGTTCTTTGGTGTATAACAAACGTGTTTTGAATGATGTGGGGGCGAGCAAAGAAACAAACGGTTGTTTTAGGGTGAACTGGGCCTGTATGTGTACGTGTGCATATGTTGTTTTGTCTAAATGTATCGTAGGCTGCTGGGCTCTGGAAGGAGGGGTTCACACTATATCTTCATCCGCCTAAAGTTGCACGTCTAGTAGCCAAACACATGTTGCTTTGAGCAAGTCTCCAGCTTGCACACACACAAAAGAAAATCACAGGAATAGGAAAGAGGAGCTAAGAGAAACAACGAAAACATGGACCATTTGCAGACAAACACAGCTGGTCGAATCGTTCTGTATGGTCTCCCCAGCATCACGTAGACAATACGGGCAGTAATGGATCCGTTCCGGTCGGAGAGGCGTCTTATGAGTTTTCGATGAAAAGTCCTGAGACACAGTGCGGCTTAAAGCTGCTGGCATAGGAATGGAAACGTGTGGGGTAAGAGAAGAGATGTAGGTCCGTGTAGGCTAGAATCAGGCTGGATTGGTTCCCCCGCAGGTGGCACTGCGGCCAATGACTACTCATGGAAGGAAGATACAGTGCAATGAGCTCGTCTCACCACGAGGGGGCGACAAAGTCACCAACATGTCTCTCTTTCGGTTTTTAACCCATTGGTGTCACTTGCTAAAATAGAGAGCTTGCTTTAGATCCGTCGGAAAGAATACAAGCATACTCGCACACGTTTACTGGAGCACTGGTACACACAGGCGTATGTCTACACACACGAACACGCACTCGAAACGTTAACCTGAAGACGAACACGACGCTAAACGCACAAACTAAACGCGTCCTCACGCTGAAAGGCAGCCACTACTGTGTACACGAAGACACGTAGATATACACTGAGATTCCACATTCACAGACTACGCTTTCACGCACACACACTAGTGTAAACACATTCATTGGACGTACAGACCACCATGTTTGAAAACCCTGAACGCCGAGGACCCGGCGCCGTGCCCTGTGAACTCCTGCATACTTCTGTTTCCATGGAAACAATATGCGACGACCAGTTGAGAAACAACTATGAACGAAACGCGTAAACCGAAGGAAACGTAAAGAGCGATCCGATGTTTTGTTGGTACAGAATGAATCGGGTGCGGGCATGTAAATCCTACTGATGTAAACAAACACCTTACACAGAAGTGACTCGATATTGCATGGTGTCTGAATAATATCACAGTTCAAATGGGGAGATCCTGAACGAACGAAACGAACGGAGGAACGAAAGAAAAAAGGAAAAGAGAGAGACGGACATGTCTATAAAACCAGGGGTCTGTTTTACGAAAGGCTACAAAAACTCAACTGAACCTCCCTCATCGGCAAACAGCAAAAGGCACCACAATATTATTCTATTTCTAACTCGTGAAAAAATTGGCACGTAATTGTTTCTCGTAATGCTGTAAATCAAAAAAAGAAATTACATATAAATAGTTTTCCCCCTATAAAAAAAGTCTTTGCTGCTAGCTAGTAGACAATTTTTGCTGAAATGAAAATAAATATTTCATTTGTTTAGAATATCTGTCTGTTATATAAAATAAAAAATATTTCTCATAGGTGCAGGTCTATAGCATATCATTTGTTTTGCGCTCCTAGATACGTTTATTCGTCCTTGTTTTCTCCTTCTCTTTTAAAGGGGTGCATTGTCTGGTTTGGACCGAGATTGCGACAGTTTGTTCGAATGCACGTTTCCGCGGGTGCCAGAGCGTCCCGTGTTGCTGTAAGTCCGCGTGTCGTTGGGTCGGTAGATGGTGGCCGGCTCGGTGGCGTTCATGTTCTGCATACTAAGAAACGGCGTGCTTTCGCCGTGGCCCAGGTCGCCTACCTCATCGTCCTCCCATTCGCTGTCTGACAGGCAACTTTGAGAGCTGTAGTTCCTGGGTCCCGGTGCTCGCTGCGCGACGTGTCCGTTGACCCGCGATCTTCTGCGCCAACGGCGCCCGCTGCCGCTCTTTTTGGGCTGCTCTCGGGAGGTCATGTACTCCTGCGTGGTCTCGTAGTCCTCGTCATCCACGAAGCGGTACGGGCTGGACGGTAGGGAGCCCGTGCTTTCTGCCGCGTAGTACGGCCGCCGCGAGCGCCGGTAACGGTGCAGGAGCGGCTGGTCGTCCTCGGGCGAGTAGGCTGCCATGGCGACGGCGGAGGCAGCGGGCGGCAGGGAGAGGGCGTGGCTGGCGTTGGGCGTTGTGATCTGAAAGGTAGGCACCTGCGGGGGCAGTGAGGAGTGGAAGTCCACCGGAGACAGACGCGCCGGAGTGGTCAGAGCGGACACATACCTAAGAAAGTATACCCAAAAAATTAAGTAGTTAAGTATCGTAATTTTTATTGATATTGATAATAATTATTAAAATGATTGGTAACAACAAATTATAGATGTCTACTTTATGTCATACAACGTGACATAAAACCATAATCTAGCATTTTACTGTAACGTAGCAAATTGAAGCTAAACTGCAGTCACTGTATTGAAGCATGTAGTTAATGTGTAGTTTTATTTCATGACAACATCGCCAACTTTTGTCTTTTATAGAACACTGAATACAGTCAGAAGAAACAGGTAGAGCAGTTATTTTCTATTCACACACCTGTCACTGTGAGGTGAATCCCGCAGGGAGTTGTAAGAATCTCCATACTGTAAAGAACACTGTGGAGCGTCAGGATATCCACAGTATGCTGCACGGCGAGCACGGGCCTCCATACATGCCGGGCTGCTGCATTTACTAGTGCCAACAGAGGAGGAAAGTGCCCCCGACTGGCAGTCAGAGTGTATGCTGTCTGTGCGTTCCATACTCCATGTGCGCTCCTCGTGCCTGAGATGAAAAACAACATAATGTAATAAATTGATAACAGACGAATAGACGAATAAATGGATAATTGGATGGACGACAGACATACAGATAAATAGACAGACAAACAGATAAATGAAAAGATATACAGACAAATAAGTAGACAGACAGTTTAATTAATTGACAGACAGACAGATAAATGGACGGACGGACAGACAGGCAGATAAATAGAAAGATAGTTAGACAGACAGATAAGTAGACAGAAACACTAGAAGACAGAGGGACAGACAGACAGGCAGAGAGATAGATAGACAGGCAGGCAGACAGACATATAAATAGACGGACAGACAGACAATTAGACTGACGGAAAAACAAACAGACAGACGGACGGAAAGACAAACAGATAGAAAGATGGATGGAAAGATGGATAGAGAGACATACAGACAGACTGATGACAGAAAGACAAACAGGTTGACGACATACAGACAGACAAATAAATAGACAGACACATAGAGAAAATTACAGAAAGACAGACAGACAAACAAACAGACCAATAGACAGGCCGGCAGACAGACATCTAAATAGACGGACAGACAGACAATTAGTCAGACGGAAAGATGGACAGACAGATGGACAGACAGACTGATGACAGAAAGACAGACAGATGGACAGCATACAGGCATACAGACAGACAGATCGAGTCAGTACCGGTGACTGGAAGCGTGAGAAGCTGTAGAGGTGTGATGGGACCTTGAGGACATTCGGCTGCCCGAAAAATTGCCTGAAGTTTCTGTTCCCTGACGTATTACTCCCTCAGTTGCCGGGACGTTCTTCGACATATACTGCCAATAAAAGAGTTGTCATGTGATCATGACATTTTAAACCTAAATTCTTTATTAAACAACAGACAAGGGCAGGTAAACTCACATCCACCATTGGGATTTCCTCCGGGCCAGGGCCGGGGTGGTTGGGTCCGTTGGCCAGCATACGGTTCGGATGCTCCGCACACATGTTCTGGTTCAGATGGTTATGCAACTTCTTTCTTTGTTTCCTGTAGACAGATCTAACTAGTGTCATCTGATCTGAACCAGCACACAGTTTCAAGGACTTTTCCTGTCATTCACAAATATTGGATTATGATTTACATCTCACTCCATCTGATGATATAATCTGTGAATTTCCCATTGGGATGAATAAAGTATCTTACTAACCAACTAACATATTTTACAGCCGACACATCTATTTTCACTACTTTTACTTTAAATGACTTGAATTTCTTGCTTTTAAAATATCATTTCCAGGTCTCATGGACACTTACTATACCTGAAAGGATCACTCGCCATCCTTTTAAAAAGCAGTTAAGATATTCTAACCTCCTGTCCATTACGTACCATATGTCTATTGTAGCGGTTACTCATATTTTGGAGTGGATAAGTGTTAGCTGTTTTATGTTAATGTGTGAGCGTGCACGGCTCTTTTTGGCGGTCGAGGGAGCTCTTGGGGCTTACTTGGTTTTGCAGTATGCCACCACGCAGACGATGCCAACCACCAGCAGTGCCACGCAGATGCCCGTTATCGTCAGCACGCGCTTTTGGTACAGCTCTTCGGCCTCTGAATGAACGAGAACGCGGACAGACACGCACATATGCACGGACGTACACAGAAACAAACACGTATAAACACAACAGCCATTGAACACAAGACGCACACACATACAGACACACAACCGCTGCGTCAGTAGCGGCATTTAAACACGGTTTAGATCAAACTAACTCATCTCTATGTTTAGATTCAGAAATAGTTATATATATTTATAAAGTACAAAGCTTATCTAAACAGTATAGATAGTGTTCATTTAAGGGGCATTGAAAGATAAAAGATGTCATTCTGATAGTTTCAAAACGCAGTGAATTATATTAAAACAGGAAGATATAAGGTAAACGTGTTCATAAAATGAAATCTCAGCCCCATTCAAAGTCGCTGACATGCATTATTCTACATGTTCTCCTTTGATGTTGAAAGAGAAGTCTTAGCCAATCAATTCTTGCACAGAACATGGCTGTACAACAGGGTTGAAACAACAACTGCATTTATATAAAGGCTTTTTGGAGAGGACTGTTCATAAAACCCACTTGAATTTCAAAATCAGTTTCAAATGTAAGTTCACACTTAGAAATGTTCTGGAAAATCATTATTACAACTACTATAAATACACTTATAACATTTTTGCTGTATTGTGCAGCTAGTTGCCAGTAACTTACCGTAGATTTATATTTATCTAATTTATTGGCAACAGTTTGTTCAAAGATAAATATTAAATATTCAAAGGGTTGTATCTTTACAGAAAAAAACGATAAAATAACAGCCTCATGCAAAGCATTCTGGACACCAAAATTAGAAAAAAAACTGTAAAATGTTTGTGTGGATTTCTGGTTCCCAGAATCCATTGCATGAGGCTGTTATTCTATTGTTTTTTTCTGATCATTTATCTTTGAACAAACTGTTGCCAGTAAATAACGTAAATGTTAATCTACAGTAAGTTACTGGCAAACTGCTGGCAATAATACTGTAACATACCGAAATCTTTTACGGTGTATGCTTTAAAGTCAACATGAAATCACTTTGACCAAATCTATTCACTTTCCTATAACACACTTCTGAATGTGAACGATTCAACACGATATGATAAAGAGATGGCTTCACATCAAAAAATGTTCTTTATTTAATGTAAAGCTTGTTCTCTGAATTACATCACAATATCCAAATAAAATACAGAGAGGATTTTGGGGCCGGCGTTAGCTTGCTAGGTCTTGTGTTAGGATTGTAGGGGCATTGGCCAAACAGCCGTGTTTAAATGTCATTTCATGTCGACTTCAAATATTGCAAGAAGGGAAAACGAGTAAAGTTCAGGTTTTATGAAGGCCATCTATTAAGATGCCTTTGTTTTATACACTTCAGATTTTTTTCTTTTCGAAACTCTGAAGTGCTGAACGTGGGCAGCAACAGAGGAAACGTACAGAACATGGAGAGAGGGAACGAAAAACGAACGAGGGAAGAAAATTGAGGGCCAAACAGTAGGGGACGGGTGTGTAATAAAAGAGAAATGTGGGGAGGGAAGAGGAGGGGGGTGGTTGAGTCAGACACTTATATTGCATTGCATGCTTGTTACAGGAAACTGAGCCAATGAGAGAAAGGAAACTTAGGGGCGAGATGTACCCAGACTAACCACTAATGTACTCTAGAGGTGTAGAGAAAAGACAGAAGAGATGGGCAACACTCATTTTTCACTTCCCGGTCTATGAGATTTACAGCTTGTTGTGTGCTGCTAACATTCTGTATTGAAGAACTTGGACAACTGGAGACACTAGATCAGTGGTTCTCAACTGGTTCAGAGTCACGACCCAAATTTTAAATGGGACAAATTTTAAATGCCGACCAACCACAGCGCCAAAATAGCTGGTTGCACTAAAGTAAAGAAAAATGGTGTATCGTTATAAACATATTTAACAAAACACTGGAGGAAAGGAAAATGTATTTTTTTAGATGAAATATATATTATGCAATATATTGTTATATTAATATATTAAATATGTATTTAATTTTGGTATTACACATATTTATTTATTCATTTATTTATTCATATTTTATTCATTTATTTTTTCATTTGCCTTCTCGAATGTAGCTACTTACAGTATATATTTTTAAAACGTTTTGAAAAAGGCAACAAAATGCTCAAAACAATTTTGCACGACGACTGACCAGTTGATAACCACTTAACTAAACTGCATGTGTTTTAACTGCACATACATCTGCATAACTCATTTTATTTATTTTTCTATGATAAAAAGTATGAAATGTTTCGGAAACAACATTACAACAAAATACAGAAACAACATTACAACAAAAGACACTTACGACTTATATTAGTAAGAACGTGTAAATATGAGATAAAATGTTGAACTGTCCGTTCAATATTTTCTACATGCCTAATGTATATATTCCTACAGAATATCCCTCAATGAATGTCGCTTTTTCAGAACCAAAAAATAAGCTGAGGATGTATTTGCGTAGTCAAGTTCTCTTGTAGAAATAAACTATGCCATAAAATCATGAACTTCCAAACTAAAGAGACAAAACAAATAATAACTTCATACCCATGATTTCAATTCCAAGATGCTCTGCCAATGCAGAAAGTTGACAATGTAACAAAAAGAAAACACAAGAAAACAGGTTTCAGGTCAAATTTTCCACACGTTCAGATAAGCGGCGAAACACAAGAATGCGATTAGTAGTGTTGTTTGTTTGGTTTTGTTTGACACACTGAGGTGAATGACTGTACGTTCCAGTAACAGACAGACAAGGCAGACAAACACAATCCCCATGAAACAAAACAAACTAAAATACCAATAAACAACACAACACCTTTCTTGTTGATAATGCATTCGGTAAGCAAGCGTGCGAATGCATGCAGACACAAGACAGCCAGACTTACTGCCATATTTACTAGCCCTCATTTCTGGGTTTAAAGTTTAAGAAACACAAACAAACAACAAACAAACAAACACATTAAATGGAAAAGCACAATGTACAACACAAAAAAGACAAGTCAAGTAACAACGAATGTTGACACAAATAATGGTGTTCATAACGATTTACAAACAGATGGATTATGTTTGGTGCCGATATTACATTATCTTGATATACATTAACTTATAACTTTAACATTTTTCTTTTCCACCGCAAATGTACTGCGGTCTAAACACATATTGAGCCATGACATGCATTATATATTATGGGTTTTACTAACAATTCACCACCAATGCAGTGGTCCCAGTGGTCAAAGTTTAGAGATTAAGTGTCATGCATCATGCCTCAGACTAAAAAACTACACAAAAAAACTTCAAGAGCACTTAACAAGAAGAAACTTCTATTCTGTACACTGCTGACGATAACCACAGAAAAAAAGGCAAAGAGCAAGTTCCTGAACAAAGGAAATCTGTAGTTCGCCTGATTTACATTTAATTGAAACTATGACATTTCTCACATACACTACACGGGCAACCCAAAATTAAAATCATTTTCAATCTTTCAGATTTATCCCAACCTCATGTCATTCCAACACTGCATGACTTTCTTTCTTCTGTAGAACAAAAAAGATATTTTAAATATATTTTTAAACATGGAACACCATTGACTTCTTTTATAGAGAGACGAAACCACTGAGACATTTCTCAAAATATCTTCTTTTGTGTTCCGCAGAAGAAAGAGTCATATAAGGGTTTTAAAGCACATGATAGTGAAAAAAGGCAGCATTTTAATTTTCGGCTGAACTATCCCTTTACACCCTTGAATATAAACATTCATTCAGTGCCTGCTTTGATCGGACAGTAACAGCTCAATGTAAATTTAGGTTTGTGAATGAAACGCAATCTGCACTGATCTGTAATTCTGTCATTTATATAGAAAAAAACGAGTTTGACCTGTAGACTTTCATCGCAATTGCTTTTCTTCATAGAGTCGAAATCATTTTCTGTGGCAATCGACAGCGTGCCATTTATACTGAACCCTGAAGATTTCTTTAAATGTTATAAATGAGTCTCTATCACACTTTTAATGAATCCATCTGATGAAATAAGTTCACCGCTTAATCTCAATTAACACTATATCTCATTGAGTCCAAGTATTTCTGCTCTATGTGAACCTCATTTTGGGTAAAGTTTTACTCTTTTACTTCCTTTGCTCTGTATTTAATCTCTTCAAATGCACGTTTCTGTATTGTATATCAATGCAATGTGCATTTAATGTTCTTCCGAGAAAAGATTCAATGTTCACGAATTTATGCTTGAAGGTCACCAATAACTGAAACCAAATTGACGAACAGAGGCAGATACTGTACATACTGTACATGCACATACATCATAAGAAACATGCAGCTGTCTTAAGGCAGACAGACAGAGACGGACCAACAGACAGGTAGTAGAAATGAACATACTGTAAAAACCGGCCATTACGGAGGTTTGACAGCGTTCACCGGTAAAGTCATTTGGACACCTGATGAAGGGAAACAGGAAGGTATGGAGGGGAGGGATTGGGGGGACAGATACATGAGGAAAGAGAGAGAGACGAGAGGAGAGCAAAGAGACATGGAGTTAGAACAACAGATGGCAACTAATGTCACACAGAGCTCTTCCACCTGATTATGTCATCACTGTGATGTCACAGGGCCCGTAACCTGAGGAAAGAGGTCATTTCATGTCATGTTTAGGACGTGGGAGTTTAAACAAGGAAAAGGTAATAGATACAAACACTGTCAGGATGCCAAACATTTCTCATCACATTCTTTTTTTAAAAGCTCTAGAAGCTTACAATAGTTTTTTAACTGTAGGAATATTTACAGTTTATGTACTTCAAATAGATAGTTGTACAGTATTATAGTTCATTTTTGATGAACAATACACCTCTGGTTTCTCACTGGTTGTGTAAATTTACATCAGGAAGTGACTTCATACATACAGTACACTTAAAAGTTATGAGCTACATTAATATTTAAGCATGTGGCAGACACCTTTAACCAATGCAAAAGGCAAATCAAGATATACATTTCTTTTATTCAGTAACACATGTGTGTTTCTTAGGTATTGCACCCACAACCTTTGCACTGCGAATGCAATGCTGTAAACTACAAAATGACTCATAGTATAAAAAAACACATAATGTGTTAAAATTTCAAAACTAGAAAAATATGAATGAGCAGATCTTTTTTGAGAGCGTACCAATTGAGCTACAGGAACTAACTGCGTTTTTAATTGTAACTCTAATGTAATTTTCAGTATAAACTCTCCAAAATTTTTATATGGTTATACATTTTTATTATATATATACTGTGGGTATTTTAGATCGGTTGTACTTTGTAATATTGTCCACTTAGTCTGTAGAATTTACAGCAAAGGTCAATAGGACAGAGTGCATTTAATTAACTCAGGAGCAACGATGACACAGACACACACTTACACATACACACAAGGACCGCAGGCACACACACAAAAATAAGGAGAAATTCATCAATTGGCAGGTACACAAATACACAGAAAAAGGTGAATGTCTCTTAGTCATGGATGGATGAGGATACAGATTTTGCAGTGTCATTAACTGTACTGCTCCAAATAAGTCAAGATAAATACGACTTTGTAAATAGGGGTTGCTTTTAGGCAAAATGCAAAGAGAGCACATTCCTTTACTGTTATCGCACGATGCTGTAACTTACATTAAAACAGAATTCAATTGACAGGTGTGTGCTGATCGGATTTTCAAATGTAAACTTATGAATGTTTTAAATTGCGAAGTTGCTTTTGCAATGACATCACACATATTGTGATCCAAATATAAAATGAGCTAAAGTACATTGATTTAGTTACATGAGGTAATGAATTTACTGGATTATCCAAAAACACACACATTACGATAAGACAATGGCATATATCTTTCAATTTCAATATCTGGCAAAAATAACTACAGTATATTGTAAACTGTACCATTACCGCAATATCATACAGGGATTTGGATCACACTGCCTCAAAGCTTTAATACCGTCAAAGACAAACACCATCTCAAGCTTCTAACCCAATCGCTGTGTCCACAAAGCCCAAAACAACACACACTATTTTCATCTCAGTCCGTGTTTCCTTAAGGCCAATTAACCCTTACAGCGCTTCAAACGCTCTGTTCTGTAAATTAAAAAGATTGACTTTCAAGTCACAGTTTAAAGGATGACAATCTCCCAAAAGGGTTTGATCTTTAAGCAGCTTTAATGGGTTTGATTCTCTTCCTTTGAAAAAAATTGGCGCAGACGCTGTAAATCTGAACTGTCCTCTTCAAAATGGCTGATAAGGACAAAGCATTGTGTCTCTTGAAGGACGAGGGGGCAGCTACACAGCATATCTATTGATCTGGGCAGTATACATTGACAGTCTTGATTGAAGACACCGTAGATGCTGTACATCCCACAGGTGCTCAAACAGCCCATCATTTCTTCTAGCTCTCTCTAGTCTAATCAATTACGTTTCGAGAAGACTCTGAATTTACGCTCCTGCAAAGGTCTGAAGAATCATACTGTAAATTATGAACCATGAACTATGAATGAGGAACAGAGAGGAAGTGACATCACAGGGAGAGAATCAAAGATCAGACACATAAACTTACACATAAAATGTGTTTTTAACTGGAACAGGGTGATGTCAAACTGTTACCAAAAACAATGTTAATAGATTGGATAGATTGAGTGGATTTTGTGTGGAATAGAAAAAAATTAAAATGCGTGCAACTTACTTGCAGGACAGCTGATTTATACCATGTATGAAATAACAGTCTCCTCCGTTAACGCAGTAGGTTTTCTCTGTTTCATTGCACTTCCTGGCATGACTCGAGCCCGGAGACAATGTGGTGGTTACTATAAAAACACACAGACACAGAAAGACCAAGATGAGCATCACACATTGTGACAATTGCGGGAAAAGTAAAAAAAAAGTATATGCTCTCCTACTTCTAAGTCGCTTTGGATAAATTAGAATTAATATAGTTATGTTTTTTTTATTATTATTTTTAAATTTGTATGTTTAAGGGGTCATATGATACGGCTAAAACGAATGTTATCGTTTGTTTTAGATGTCATGCAAAGCGTATACACGATTTAAGGTAAAAAACTTAAGATTTTAAGGTTTCCATATACCGTGCATGTTTGTATCTCCTCTTTGCGCCGATCTCTCTGAAATGCGCAGATTTTTTAAAGGCTCATGACTCTGAAAAGCAAGGTGTGCTATAATTGGCCAGTTAACCAGTGCGTAGTGATTGGTCGAATATTGCAAGCGTGTGACGGAAATGTAACGCCTCTTACCATATTTGGAACATCAGGCTCCATATGAATTGTACTGACAGGAACGCCCACCTTACTTGCGTATACATTTTGGCAGTCTTAGTTAAGTCATACCATAAACTGGCCTAGATTTGTGGGGATGTGGTTAAACAAGGGGTTTAAGGCAGGTCTGGGTGAGCATTCGCTTTTGGATAGAATGCATTTTTGTTCTGATACTTTCATTTGTGCAATTTTACGTGTCCAATACATGCACGGGGAACTTATAAAACACCAAAGACGCAGAAAACATTTATCCATGCAATGTGACCCCTTTAATTTAAGTAAAAAAGAAATTCCGTTTTGTTATGTGCTTTTGTCATTTTATAATTTCTATGTTTATTTTTAAGTTGCTTTATAAGATTAATTTATTTTATTTAAGATTTATTTTAATTTTAATTTTAGTGCCTTAAACTTATTTCAGTAATTTCTGGGGCAACATTTTAATTTTAGGTTTTTCAATTTTTCCAATAATTATTGGCCAATATTCAATAAACAGGAAAGTTTTAAAACTAAAATAACCTTGTCATAAACACATAATTGTATAGCATATGTGATGCAAGTTCACACCAAGAAGTTAACTAATATAAATCTTTTAAAACATTTCTGTTGATTGATATTAAATCAATAATATCTGCTGTAATATTATTTTAAAATAAATGAACATTATAAAAGTTACCTCACGAATAAACTAAAATAATTTGAAGTCCCTACGGATAATAATTGAGCAACTACTGACCAGAAAACTTAACTAAATCTTATTCAAATATATTCATCTTATATATCACAATCGAACAAATAACATAAAATGACAAATGCACATCACAAAACTAAAACAAAAATTAAAAAAGCTCATTCAAAATAATAATGTTTCTACCACATTTAACTGAAAGTAATGATCAAAATTAAACCAATAATAAAATACAGTTATTTCAATTACAGACATTAATTTTTAATTTATTTTTTATAAATTATTTTGGGAAACATTATTCTAGCAGTCTAATTATATCAACATTACATCAAAGTGGGCAAAACATTCACTTTACCCTAAACGACAGACTTTAAAAGCATTCTGAAGTGAATTAATATGCTTTATTGCGCACTTCAGAGTAGCCACACAGCGTAAGAATGTATTTCTTTCTGTACCTGGATGAAATAAATACCTCCCCAACATGGTGACAGGACTTCAAACACACACACACAGTTCACAAGTGACTGTATCATTGTGTTTATAAACCAAAGTGAGACACACGGTGTCAATTCACGTGGCAGATGGGAAGATGTTCGCGCAGACATCACTGGCTTGCAGCCACGAGCAGGGATTCGATTTTCTGCAGTCTGTCAGACTCACTGAAAGTCCTGCTGTGCACTGCAGACTCAAGCACATCACATCTGAACCTCTGCAGACATACAGTAGAGATGGGCAATCCATGAATTAAACGTCTGCCCTGGCAAACAGCCAGACAGAGATAGACAGAGAGACGAATAATGCATACTGCGTTCTGCGCATTGTATATTTTATACAAAGTTATTTTTTTAAAAACAATATGTGGAACATGCCCGAATAATAGGTCAAGGAAAATAATAGAATAAGACGTATGGAAAGACACATCAGTTGGGAAATAAAAACGATAAGATGTCTCAACGTCTGACAGTCTGACCAAATAAATACAGAGTCTATAAAAAGAGACACAATGATATTATTCCAGCGCAAGGCATTCTGGGATACAGAATTCCATCCAATTTTTCTCTATTTTATGTCATACTTTTTTACGTCCTTTCTGTATTCCATGCATGTAGAGATGGTACACATACTGCAAGAACAGTATGAGTATGAGAGTCTGCTGTTCTAAAAATAACCCAAAATACCTGAGAAAGGAAAAGCATAGAAGAGAAGAATATAGTACTTAAAATAGAAATATAACAGCGCTTTTACATCCAGAAGAAAAAAGCTCTTCAGTGGAAGAGGAAGAAAAAACACTTTAATCAAGGGAATGTACTGTAGGGAGCGTCTGTCAAAGAGGAGAACTAATTATCTCCGGATGTGACAGCTAAACTCCACATGAAAACAGCAGCCAACAAACAATAAACTCATTTACAATATATGGGAAATTAATAAAATATATTACATTTAAATGTGGTTTTCAAATTGTCATGCATAAACACAATGTCAGGGGGTAAACGTGACAGGAGATCACAGTATTTCCAAATAAAATGTTAGGAATTTGTCTGAACTGCTGCAGTGGAGAGAGAGAGAGAGCGAGAGAGAGAGAGAGAGAGAGAGAACTTAATTAATCAAATGAGAGCACATGGATTCAATACTTCACTGTTTCAGGAAACAC
Source organism: Triplophysa tibetana (assembly GCA_008369825.1). Classification (NCBI taxonomy): domain Eukaryota; kingdom Metazoa; phylum Chordata; class Actinopteri; order Cypriniformes; family Nemacheilidae; genus Triplophysa; species Triplophysa tibetana. The sequence goes on along the minus strand of CM017909.1, from coordinate 19,899,326 downwards.
CGTAATGCAGATGCATGTTTGTTTGTGTGTTGAGTGTTTGAGAATGAATATGAATCTCCTGACCTCTTAAATAATGACCTCCACCTCTCAGAGTCTGATGGATGCCTGCGCGCACGTGTGTGTCAACATCCTTAATGGATAATAATTCTGACAGCCAATCAGAATGTACGGTTGAGCAGTGTGTTAATGCTCTGGTTAAGGTACTTGTAAACTATTTTTAACCATCAATTATTTTCCTCTAGCTTATATGTTTTAGTAAGGGATTGGGTTACTTTAAGAGGCTGTGTGTAATTTCTTTGAGAATCTACAGTATTGACAGAAATGCAATATATTAGACATAACTTTGTCTTCAGAAAGACCTTACTTAATAAAGCGTTATGTTTAATTATCTTACATTTACGTTTATTCATTAAGGAGACTTACAAAAAGTTAAGGGAGGAATAAACGATATGTCATACAGGACTAATAATACAATAGGTGCCAATAAAGTTACTGGTTACAACAAAAGCTAGACCGCTACCTGTTGACAGAAAGAGAGATTTTTCTATATCTACATACACCGCGACATGAATGCAGCATGCTGTTTCTACAGTAGCCCTTAACGGACAAACTGCTCTACAGAGCACATTTCGTAAATACGTTATCTCCTTCGCCAAAGCAGCGAAAACGTGTCAGTATCCAGAGTGCTTCGAAAGGGAGGGGTGGAGTGAGCCATTGGTTGCAATACACAACCTCACCAATAGATGCTGATAAATCTCATACAACGGACCTTAAAAATCTTTCAATATTTTGTATTTATAAACAAATGTGTTGTTGACCCAAGTATAAGCTTGGGACAGCAAATGCAAAATATTAATAGCCTGGTGGAAAAAACAAACTCTCGCTAATTATGAGTAAAACAAAAATCTGTGTGTGAGTGAGTGTGTATTAGTCCCAAACCAGAAGCATTTCTGTCCTCTGTGTACTAATTAGTGACGTCAAAGTGTGCCAACTGAACATCCATCTAAAGTCTAGAGCTTTAGATGCCCATGTCCATCAGATGCTTATGTTTTCAAATCCACATGACAGCAAATCTGGTTCATCACAGCACATGCAGAGAATTAAACAAAACCTTCAAGTTTATCCAGTACTGAACTTACAGATCCCATTCCAATTATTATCCAACTCGGGTCCAATATAAAAAGGCAAAACTAACGCTTCTGTTATTAGTGTTATTTAATGTAACCACTCTGAGTCCATTCGGTCACGTGTCGTTTCCCACACCATAGTAGGAAAAACATTTTGATCTCTTACAAAGATTGACGTTTGCACATGCACTAGCAGACCTCCGTACTTCGATCAATACGCATATTTTAAACTAATAAAGTGAAGTTGACGCCATTGTTACTGTTTATTGCTAAAGGTTTATGAATACACGTGCATTGAGATCACAACAGCTTGAAAATCTGGATGGGATATTTTAACACAGACTTGGGGAACCAATCACGACAGACCGGGTCAGCTTAACCAATCGGAGCATTTAGGAAGGAAGGACTTTATAAAGACCGGAAGAAATCCAGTCGTTTTGTTAAAAGAGGGACAGCGGTGAACAATAGACTTAAAATATATGAAATATAAAGCGTTTTTTTAAATTAGAAACATGAACATCCATTGTCAAACACCCAAAAAAACTAATCAAAGCCTCAAAAACAGCAAAAGACTGGCTCCTTTAAGAATGGATGTCTTGACAAACCTTTTCTGTTGTTTCAGTGGATTAACACATCCTGATTTTAAAAACCAAACTATTCTTTGAAATTGCATAACTATGACACTTTAACTGTAGGTCACATCAATGCCACATTTGAACTTGTAATTGTAATAGTCCGGTAATAGATACATGGTTTGATCACTGATGTATTATGGTAAGTAAATGGATGTCAGGAAGGTCTAATGAGACCACACAAAATGATCTTCCACAGGACAGAAACACCACCTGAGCTCTGCCATTTCTTAACAAGCTAATGAAGTCATTAACACACACAAACAGCACCACAGAGAGAAAGAGAATACAGCAGAGAGATGAAGTGTGAAGCGAGGGACGTCTCAGAGTTCACAATAGCCTCGTGTCTTCTAAGGTCACGCATCACTCCAAGTGGAAATAAGGAACAGGAGAACAATATCGCTAGAGTTCAACCTAACTGTCTCAGACACGTGTAGTCTTCTCCACAGTGAATGTGTTTGTGCAGCTGGCCGATAACCGTTTTCCTTTGAGACTGTGTTCTTCCAAAAGGCACTCATAAAGTGAAAGCCATACCCTTCAATTCTCAGCAGGATATTTAGGACAAAAGAAAGTATATCTGCTTAATAATGTCAAAAATAAATGATGTCATAAAAATTGTTGATCTGCATTGGCTGAAGTGAGAAGCTAAGTTTTGAATGTTTCCATCTTCTTACAGTTAATTTCATCAATGTTGTGACAAAATAAAATTCTGAAAACTAGAAACTAGATATTTTGATAAATCGGAGACAATGAGAATTCCACCTGCCTATACCTTTCTACACCGTGTGAATTTGGACAGTCAACGTTTTGCATCTCTGCATTGTGTGTATTTGCATCTGGACTACACTCATAACAATAAAGGTGATACTATAGAAGAAACATTTTTGGTTCCACAGAGAATCATTCTTCTTTACACTTTTATATAATCTGAAGAACCTTTTTTCACCACAAAGAGCCTTTTGTGAGTCAGAAAGGTTCTTGGTATGTTAAAGGTTCTTTATGGAACCATTTAGACAAAAAAGGTTCCTCTACGTAATCCTGAAGCACCTTTATTTTGAAGAGTTCACAAAAACATATGTCATCATCAACGGTGGTGGAGACGGTGAGTTTATCCAATCGGCTGTGAGACTATAATGTTGATCAGGTGCTACCCTGGGCCGGCAGGGCATCTATCCTCAGCTTTATATAGGTTCAGCGAGAAGCTTTTAAAGACCACACATATTTTCCTCCGTCCCGCAGTCCATCCTGATACGGGAGGATATTAGCTCCATTAGCCTTGGCTTCGAGCCGAAGGATGGATGTGGACAGGCCGGAGAACATGATTCACGGACAGGGAGGGGGGTCGCGGGGAAGGCCGTAAGTCAGGCGGGGGGGCGGTACGGAGCCTCCGCTCCACTTTACTCAAGCAGGCAGCGATCAATGACATCGAACCACTTACAGGCAGTCCCAATTCAGTCGGCATTCGGAGACATGCTCATGACGAGAGTAATTTCCACATGCACACGCTGCAGAACTGCATGTGCTGGGGGGGGTTGGTTCAATGGACGGATTGACAGGATAATGAAGAAGGGAGTGAATGCAATGAGGGCGGAGGAAAAGGGGGGTTGAGTGATTGTCAGGAAGCAGAATGAAATACAAAGAGGGTTAAAAAGGATTTGATCAGAGGAATCTCGTACTTCAATAATGATGACAAGATGCAACTCACTGCACTACTGGTCAAAAGTTTAGGATCACTTGACAAACCTTAAAAATCTTGTATGTTTGAAATTACTGTTGCAGTCAAGAATATAATTGTGCCAACATATTTTCTTGAATTGGAAAAGTACATTTTCCTTTAATGTTTTTGTCAGTGTCATTCTAAAATGTGCTAAAAATATAAAGAGCGAGTGAGTCAATCTCACAAAATCTTGGTTTCAAGATGTCAAACATGATTTTCTAAAAAACACTTGCATCAACAAATTTCCTTATAATTCATATAAAACAAGGTATGACAAGTTTAAAAGCATTCATTTTCAACTTTTACTGACATTTTTTTTTTTTTTAAACTTGCCTTAAAGTCTATTTCCGTAACCATTTAAAACTGTTAATCCGATGGCATGTTTTGCAAAAAAAAACAAAGCTGGATGCCTAAGGAAGTTTTTTTATTAATCATACATAATAAGACATCGATTAAGTATATTTAAATTATATTATACAATTATACATGTTGAAAACGTCAACCATACCACCAAAAAAATTCGTTTTTACCAGTGGTTTTTACTATGGTAACAGCACAGATTTGAACATTTGGTGGTTCAAATACCCATGTGAGATCTCTAAAAATTTGTAAAGCATTTGTTTTATTTTTAACGCATTATTTTTCACAGTCATGTAACTATATAAAGTAACTATTTTATGTTCAATAAAGGATAATCCCTTCTCCATTCATTGGGTATTATTGCTTCAAGATTGTGCATTTTATTTTATAAAAAAAAACCTGGTCCATTTTTTGTCACATTATAACGCATGTTTATTTCCCTTTTTAAAAAAATTTTTTTTAGACTGACATTTTTTGATGTTTAGACTCTATCATCAAGGATTCAGTCAAATATAAGCAGATGCTTCAATATAATTGTAACAAATTCACTCTCTGAGCATTTTTATGTCACGTCCATAACGCCCTGTTACGTTTTTTTAAAAGCAGAAAACTATCTGTATCGGTATGAGAATGAAAAAAGTTGTGTCACAGCGTGACAATAGAATAGAATATTAAGGTTTTAACTAGGAAACTATAAAGTAATCAGTAATCTTATCTGAAATATATTTTTAATATTTAAAATCTTAAGTGCCACGATGTTTCAGTGGTTTCGTGAGATTCATCGAGTAAGTGATCCCAGACTTTTTACTGGTGGTGTAGGTGTAAAGCAGTGGCAGCTGCTGATCTTTTAAAGAGGGGAAGCTCATTTTCGGCCTAAATCATAAAAATTGTCCATTTATTTATATGTAAATTCTGCCCTACGTTCCTTTTCAAGAAAATGCTCTGTAACCCTGTCGTACCAACTAGGCGTCTTTTCCAGTGACTTGACCAGTGTCCTCTCAATGGCCAGCAGAGCTAGGCTGCTTAAACGGCCTTGGCCCATTGTTTTACGGGTGTAGGACTTGAGCCGCTTTAAACAGGAGAAGCTCCTCTCTACACCTGCAGATGTAGCTCCAATTGTTGCCACTAATGAGAACAGTTTGTAAAGCTGAGGCATTGCACTGTCCAACACCATGTCTTTAAGGAACACCAAGTAATCACACAGCTTTCCCCTGTTACTCTGCAAGTCCTGATCTGAATACAGGACTTGAAGTTCAGACCTCAGTCTCCCTGAATCAAAGTGATGGCCATAACTTTTCAGGACACTTTGGAAGGCCTCCTCTGAAAATGCTTGTCTCATGTCATCAAATTTCCCTGGATTGACTAATTCTAACGGGAGGAAATGTGGGAATTATGTTAAACTGAAACAATGAATGTGGTGTGTAATTGTGTGAAATATACGATGAAGGTTGCAGCAGTTTGTCACATGTACACATGCAAAATCCGCGATGGGACTGAGTTGGAAATGGAGACACAGAGTGATACGCGTCATAATCTGAAGCCCACGCCCACGCCCACACCAACCGTCTCTTTGCATTGCGAGAAGCTGCCGCCTCCTTGTCATTTATGATTTATTACAAAAACAAAAAAAACAATGTCTAAAAGCTGATATGTGACAATGTGTATAGCAAACAAGCTAAAAAAAACAACAAGAAATACGTTTTTATAAGCTGTCGACCCCAAAAAATGAGCGTTTTAGGACATAAAAGTGGATTAAAAAGAGATGACAGACCCTCCAATCATCACGCAGACGCTCGGAGTCCGGGCCAGCCCACTCCTCCATTCATCCCAGAGACGCTGAGCGTCTGTGGGCGGGACATAATCGCAGCATTATCCAATGACCGTCTTGTTCCTAAGCACTGAAATTTTTTTTTAAAGCAGCCCCATTGAAGTCAATGGACGCTGGGCTTCAACAGAGTAATGCACTGTACGCTATGGGAATGAATGAGAAGGAAATCGAGTCAGCCAACCTAAGTAGCTGATTCTGAACGAAATTGTTTTCGTTCGAGATGAACGTGTTTAACGCATTTTTAGTCGATAAAATGTCAACATAATAGTACATATATTTGACCATTCATTTTTTGACAATTATAGGGGAAGCTGAGCTTCCCTTGCAGTCTTAAAGAAATCGCGACGGTGTAAAGCAATATGACAATACAGTAAATTTTGTTAAAAACATTTATCTTAGAATACTATCTCAGCGCTAGACACTATACCATAAGAAGTGAAACATTATCCACAGACTGACAGAAGGGAGACAGCACTGCGTGTGCAGGAGAGAGTTTTACATCAAACTCATTAAGCTGAAGGGAGCAGTGCTAAGCTTTCAATGGCTGTTTGCAGGAGACTCATTTCCCAGTAACTCATCCTCATTAATCCCAATAGAACACATTCGGTCCAAAACCTTTCATTTGATATGTACATCCGTGTGCATTTATTTATGTGGATGTGTGTTTGTATCACATCGCACAAAAAACGGCAAGAAAAACCATTCGCTGTTATAGGTGAATAGAACTTGCCCTGGTGGCCTGATTGCATCAGCAGAAAAGTTGTAGAGATGCAGAAAAAGCGATTGTTTTGACGTAAGATTATGGAAACAAATATTTGTATTTTGAATTGTACACAATACCATCAAGGGCATTTATTAAAGGAATAGTTTTGGTCCCAAAAGAATGACAGCACCAAGAATAAATCTTTTTTGTTTCATTTCATTCTCATGTTGTTTTACACCGTCATATGATAATGTTTGAGGGCTATGGTAGAGAGAGAGTCAAATAAACTTTAAAAACATTTATAGACGTAGGTCGTTTAATGAATAAATAATTAAAGTTATAAATAATTAAAAGAAATAATATAACTTTCTGGAAGTATCTGAAGGCTCCATGAATCACGTTACGCTGGCAAAATGTGAACGGTAGTCCGACCTGTTCTTCCAAATTCAGCTTGAGCACCCCTGTTCATGTGATGCTATTACTGTACGGTATGACAAAAAAAATGCATGAACTGTTTAAGAAAATAAATAGGGTGAAGTCTGCGAATGTATATTGTGCGTTAAGTATATTTGGCTCTTGTACCTGACAGACTCTTGGCATTGATGCTCAAGAACTCAGCCTGCGGGTGAAACTTGGTTTCACATCACACACAAACATACACAAAAATGTAAATAAAAAACACACGCACACACACACACACACACACACACACACACACACACACACAAACACTCACACACACACGCACGCAAACACACGCACGCACACACACACACACACACACACACACTCCTAAATGACCCATCTTCAAGGACATTTTGTTTCAGCCAATAGAATTGTTATCCTTTTTCAAGTCTCTCTCTCTCTCACACACACACACACACACACACACACCTTTACTCTATGCTCTCAAATACTGCAGACCATTACCCTGGTGACCCCTCATATGGCCACTAGAGCAAATCTCTCTCTCTCTCTGTCTGACTCTGTACTGTTATATATAGCTGATATGTGTGCACTTTGAGTGCAGGATCTGCCAAAATGACACGGTTTATCTTCATTAAGATCAGGGCATCATCTGCAGACATCCACCACACACACACACAACCACTGAAAACCACTCGCTTACAAACTCTGAAACGTCTAAGATTTCTGTTTCTCTGTTTCACTTACAAACACACACACAATTTCAATTTACGTGTGCTTTATTTCCATGACAAAGTGTATAAATAAAAGGTGTGATGTATGTAGTGCAACCTAACGTGGTTTATAATATGGGTAAATATAAAAATCGGTGTAGTATTAGTATAGTTTAAACAATGATTTACAAAAGCTAAATATACATTTGAATAACAGAATAAAGTAATATACAATATCATTTTATGGCATATGTTGGAAACATCTCTCTCTCACTTTAATTATTTAATTAAATATTTAATTACATTATATACCATTTTAATTTCTATTTCATTCTCTCTCTCTCACTCGTTCATTATCTCTTTCTTGTTTACTCACTCTTTCATTCTCTCTCACTAATATATTCTCTTTTGTCATTTGTTCATTCTTTCTATCTTTCACTCATTCATTCTCTCTCACTCGTTTATTCTCTCTCACTCATTTATTCTCTCTGTCATTTTTTCATTCTTTCTTTATTTCTTTCACTCATTCATTCGATCTCACTCTTTCATTCTCTCTCACTCATTAATTCTCTTCTGTCATTTGTTCATTCTTTCTTTTTTCCACTCATTCATTCTCTCTCACTCTTTCATTCTCGCTCACTCATTTATTCTCTCTGTCATTAGTTCATTATTTCTTTATTTATTTCACTCATTCATTCTCTCTCACTCTTTGATTCTCTCTCACTCATTTATTTTCTCTGTCATTTGTTTCATTCTTTCTATATTTTTTTCACTCATTCATTCTCTCTCACTCTTTCGTTCTCTCTCACTCATTTATTCTCTCTGTCATTTGTTCATTATTTCTTTATTTATTTCACTCATTCATTCTCTCTCACTCTTTGATTCTCTCTCACTCGTTTATTCTCTCTGTCATTTGTTCATTATTTCTTTCTTTCACTCATTCATTCTATCTCACTCTTTCATTCTCTCTCACTCATTTATTTTCTCTGTCATTTGTTCATTCTTTCTATATTTTTTTCACTCATTCATTCTATCTCACTCTTTCATTCTCTCTCACTCATTTATTCTTTCTGTCATTTGTTCATTCTTTCTATATTTTTTTCACTCATTCATTCTATCTCACTCTTTCATTCTCTCTCACTCATTTATTCTCTCTGTCATTTGTTCATTCTTTCTATATTTTTTTCACTCATTCATTCTCTCTCACTCTTTGATTCTCTCTCACTCATTCATTCTCTCTCACTCTTTGATTCTCTCTCACTCGTTTATTCTCTCTGTCATTTGTTCATTATTTCTTTTTTTCTTTCACTCGTTCATTTTCTCTCTCTCATTTATTTTCTCTGTGATTTGTTAATTCTTTCTTTCTTTGTTTCTTTGTTTCTTTCACTCATTCATTCTATCTCACTCTTTCATTCTCTCCCACTCATTTATTCTCTCTGTCATTTGTTCATTCTTTCTTCATTTTTCACTCATTCATTCTCTCTCACTTGTTCATTCTTTTTCTCTCTCTCTCTCTCTCTCTCTCTCTCTCTCTCTATCTCTCTCTCTCTCTCTCTCCATGAGGAAATGCTGACACATCAAATAATGAAGTGTGTGGTGGAGATCTACTGTAGAGGACAAAGATGAGAGGGAAAGACCCTATATCTCACAAACCACTCAACCATTACTGCCCTTAAGATGGGCTGGAAAGAGTTGACATTAGTTACACACTCACACATACATATACACACACACACACACACACACACACATCAAACGCCTCCAGCTCATGTGATATACACCAGAGACTGAAGCAGGTGGAGAGATCCACACGAGTACAACAGCACAGAAGAGACGTGTGCTCTCCATAATAACATCTAAAGCCATCAAAATGCCACACAACCACCCAGATCCCACATAAAGTACATACACAAAGAGAGATAACAAGATCCCACAACTACGCAACTATTACTTTTTCAAAACTCAAAAGAATAAGAACAAGGCTTTTGTGCTTAACTCCCCCACATCCATTGTGCGACAGACAGAAATGATGCCTTAAATCACGCGTCTTGTCAAGCAGAGGTGTGTTACAATAACAATGGCACAATGTTTTAGCCTGGCGGACAATAAAACAGGCGAAAGAATACAGCCTTACAGACACTGAACGAAGGACATCCGTGGGTTCGAGTCATCTGGAGTACAGAATACCTTTAACACTGTTTTGGGATCTTTTGATTTGGGTTAGAAAGCAACCACCTAGCAACCATGTGGAACACCTTTGTAACCATCCCACCGCAGTATTGTACCAGTTTGACCACATCAGTCACGTTGGAATAAAAATGATTTGAGACGGTGCTTACTGCTTTGGACGCTGACGTAGCTGGTGGCGTTTTCCCTGCCCACTGAGTTCTCCGCCACACAGGTGTAATTCCCAGAATCCTCCATTCTCACTCTGCTGATGTGAAGCTTTGAGTTTTTCCTGCACAAACAGGACAGAGATGCAGAAGAAGAGAGAAGAAAAACGACAGAGAAATGTGAAAATCGGACAGATTTTGTTATGCAAAAGTTCTGCTCATTTTTTCTTCTACGTTTTTTTAACTTTCAATTTTCCAAAAAAACAAGATTTTGTTTATTTTTAAGACAGTTAAATACAATAGAAGATTATTAATGTCAAAAAGGTTCCATACCCGGCTACCCATCACAATAATAACAGATAAGGTCTCTTCCTCTGTATTATATCTCAATTTCTCTTAGATTTCAATGAGATTCAATAAAGAGCAAATGGAAACTTTTGCTTTAGCCTTATCTAAACATTTAGACATTTCTTCTGAGAAAAAGAGCTAGAAATCTTGCAAATGTCTCCATGAGAGTTTCAGAAGAGATCTCAACAATGTCTCAGATATGTCTCAAACAGTTCTCATCAACATTTCTTACATTTTACATGTATTTCAACAATTGTCTCATTTCTTTCAAATTTGATTTCTTCTTAAAAATTTTGAAAAAACATCGGAGACTAAGTTGAGAACCAAAACACTTCATCCACAGTAGAAGAGCAACCTCCAAAATGTTCTGGTTTGTATATTTGGGGTTCGGCTTATATAAGTTCCAGGACAATATTCCTATCAAGTGATCTGATCACGGAATGTTCTACTTGGCTGAATGGTGTAGTACGTCTCTTGTGGTGTCAATGTGATATTCACATTATCTCTCGGCCCTTCTTCTCAGGTCAACATGTGGAGGGTTCATTCAACAAGAAGAAAAATGGCAGCCGTGTGTATGTCTGGAGTCCAGCTCATTCTTCCTCGTCCTTATTTTACCCCCATCAGAATATCTGCTCCACACCGTTAACTCTTTCACTCACAGTTTATCTGCGTAAGTGTCGATCTGAAGCTTCGCCGCATGCATTTGCAAAATTACACAAGAGGCCTGTGAAAAGGCAGTGATCCGCCTCGTGTGGAAACCTGCATCTCAGCACATTTCTTAGAGAACAGAAGTCGACATGTTACAGAACGCTTTTAAATCTCACGCTCGCATGTTTCCCTGCGGTCTGCTACATACAGCTACTTGCGCGCCATTGATTTTTATAACAAATGGGTAAATGACATTGATGCAATGTTACAGCAACGTGCACCGCTCAGCAACTTTCCATTCGATCTTTGAGAACATTTAACAAGACAACACTTCTGCGCACAATACAAGGCATATGCATGATTATGCAATTCTCACAGAAGACTCGCTTATCTAGACTCCGCAGCGCACAAACTTAGTCATATGTTTTTTTAATCCGTTCTCCACCCACGGAGGGAAAGCAACGCGCGTTCACGCCCACTCGCTCTCCCTCTGAAACGCCTGCAGCCCACGTCCCCGCGAGCGAGGAAACCACTGAAGCCAACGAGGAGAATTTACTCATAATTCATTGATGGACCTTTCCTGAGATGCTGACCAGAACCCGAGGCTGCCGAGATTTAATACCAGCCTCTTGCAGATGTAAAATGACATATTTTTTCTCTTCTTATACAACATGGTACACGCCTTGTATTATTCTATTTTCTCCGTGAAACACAAAAGCAGAATGTCTGAGCGCCTCTGCGCCACACAGTGCAAAGATGCAGCAGAGGAAAAAAACGCCTTTACCGAGGTATCATAAAAGCGTTCTATATAATTCCTGTGCTATCAGTTTCTGACTTCAAACAAACTAAAAGACTACTTTTATAATGCTTTCTATCCCTTAAGAGAGAGAAATAAAAGATCTCTTTATTTCTTAATTATGTCTTTAAACATTAATGAGACTGAATGGAGAACAAATGGAAAGTCTCACATATTTTTCCTGAGAAAAAGGCCCTGAAATATCAAATGGTGTTTAAGAAGAGATCTAAATCTGCGCTTTGTCAAGTCTGCAAAAGTTGATATTATTGAATCTCTCAATATGAACTCATGCATTTCTCATTAAATTGACCCGAATCCAGATTATTTTACCTCTACAATCTACTTTCATTTTACACCTTTATACTCCATTGTCTCATTTGTTTGTTTTTATTTCTTCTCAGTAGTCACCGTACGCTTTCAATATATATAAAGCAACATACTGTATATGATATATTTTATATGTTCTCCTGTTCTTCTGAATGTTTATATCTTGTTCTCCAAAACATCCTTTTATTTGTAATCTACATATGAAAAAAAACACACAATAATTAAAATGGCATCAGGGTGGAATGATTCTTTCCTGTTCCTTCAACAATCTCTCTCTCCCTTTGAAAAATCTCTGAGCCTATTTACAAAGTGGGACAATCTTCAGCTAGAGTTGATGGGAGATGTATTTTTAATACCTCTGATGCCAAGAATAGTTCTGCCGGCGTGTATCTGTGTGTGTGTTTGCGTGCATTAGATGTGTCTTACCTGTTGGTTTTGATTTTGACATCTTTTCTCTTGCGGAGCTGACTGCCATCTTTGTACCAGTTGAAGGAGGGGCTCGGGTTGCCCGCCGCTTCGCATTTCAGAGTCAACTTTTTACCTTCCAGAGCCCACTGAGAATCCATGGGCTTTACCTTCGGAGCTGATGCTACAAATGGAGGAAAGAGAAAAATAGTGAGGGGAAGATGGAAAAGAGACTGAAATCTGTATTTAATGTATGTTTTAATCGTCCTAAACGAAACAAAACAGAGATTAAATGAGAAGCAGCTGGAGACATTTTCAGCTTCTCAGATATTTCTCCTAACTATAATACACTTAAGTGATCTCACATAGGCCTATGTCTCTTCCAGAGTTTAAGAAGACATCTCAACGATGTTTCACATGGCGTTTAGATTTGCAAACTTAAAATAGAAATATCAGAAATGTTAAATATATATACAGTATATATAATATATATACATTTTTTATTACATCAGCATATTTTGTGATATCAATGAATTTATCATCTATCAACCCAAAATCAAAAGAAAGAAACAAGAAAAGTTGGCAACGTCCTGAGCAAAAGTTGACACTTAAAGGAATAGTTCACTTTACAATTAAAATGTTATGCCTTAGGTCACGCGTCTGAAGTTTATACCTCCCGGAGAAGCACACGAACGGACCACTTAAAAAAATTATCTGGCTTAAAAACATAATGTGTTTCACAAAACATCCAGTAACAATTGAACTGTCTTTCTTCCCACCACAGGTAAATGTTGGCTGCGCACAAATACCACCAATAGCGGTCATGGCAACTTGACTGCACATGCAGGCGACAGGAAGTAAGAGTTAGTCTGTCCAACGTCTTAAAAACAAATCTGACTTGACGTGACTATATAATTAGATATTACATATAATTTTTTGTGAAACGTAGCGTTGCACATTTTATTGGTGAAAACTTCAGAATACAGAGTCCTGTATTTTGTTAAACTGTCCCAACGGGTTAGAAATACTATATGGTCACATGGGATCTTCACGCCCACTGAAAAGTGACCTTTCCAATGTGATAACGTGCAACATGGTCGGGTGCAACCCGTGTATTTGTGGCTAAAAGGTATAAAAAGTTGAATTTTTCTTTTACTAAACGTTTCACTAGAGAACCCCTAATTCATCGGCTGGAATCGCCTCTACCATTTAAAGTTACGATGAAACTATATTTGGACCTTAAATCACGTTGTCCCCCCGTTCAATCCATTATATGGAGAAATACCCGGAAATGTTTTCCTCAACAACCTTCCATTAGTTTCTACAGAAGAAATAAAGACATGAACGTCTTGGATGACATGCGGGTGAGTAAATAAGCATACATTTGTAATTCTAAAGTTAACTATTCCTTTAAGCAAGAAAGAAAGGCAGAGAGATGGAAACAAAGAGAGTTCAAATGGATTGAAGAAGCGAGAAGCCATGAGAGAGCCGGTGTGAAATGGAAGGAAACGTGCAGATGAAAGGATGAGGAGAAGACGTGATGATGAAGAGGACCAGGAGGAGGAGAGATGTGAATAAAGACGGCGAGAGCGAGAGATTAACGGAGCTCATCTTCCTGAAGTGTGCACGAGAGACATTACAGTCTTAAATCTAGCCATAAGAAAAAATAGAAATATATAAAACTATGAACAGTAATAAAAAACACAGAACAATAATCACAGCTCATACACTTACGCACACAGTGTACGCTATGAAAAGATGTCCCGTACTGATAATGCACCTAGATGTTCTACACGTTCAAGAAAACGACCATTGAAACTGAAATCTGAAAGGTTTATTACAGTTTAATAAATGATGGTGATGAGAACGGTGAAGGTAATAATATACTTATTTAAACACAAAAAAATCCTAATCATCAAATACGTCTTTATTGTTTTATAGGAATTTTGTATGGTCATAAGTGTGAAATAAAAGTCTGTATCATTTCCATAATGTTTGTTCCAAGACATCCGAAAACAAGCATCATGGACAGATTTTTATTTACTATTTAACTCAGTGTTGCTCCATCTGTGGTCCCTCACATCACAACCCCCCCCAAACACCTTCTTCAGAGCCTTCCTTCATGCTGTCGCATCCAGTGTGATCACACTTTCTCATCTCCAGATGCTTACCGACTCTCGCACACACAAAAGCCCATTTTTTCTCACTTACATCCTCATACACACGAACTCAGGACTTATGCACACATTCTCTAACAGTTAATGCACACAAACACACTTCTGCCCGTTCGTTGTAATTCCTCTCACGTTGACTTGCAAATAAAAGAGAAAACCTTTATTGAAAAAGAGAGATGTTTGCGACTGATTGCTCCGTTAATAGAAACCTTAGAAGTTCTCAAAAAACATAACAGGGAAAAAAACACATTCAGAGTCCATCCAATTTGCTTCAACCATCAATAACAGTCAATCCTCTGCTACTCAGTATACACCGGCATCGCATCCCTTAATCTGACTGCAGAGCAGGGTTGCCAGATCTGCATAAAACAGAACAATGGCCAAACAAAACTAGACCATCACAAGTATACCTAAATACATATTTTTAGGTCATTGTAAGGATTTACACGTCATTTCTTTGTTGTTTCTTTGTTTATTCCTCGTGGAAAAAAGCAGAAAAAAACAGTTTAAAAAATGCCAAGTTCTATGAGAATTCACATAAAACGGATTCAGTGTCACCGTCAATCCCACAATCCACCAGGAGAGTGACGCAAATCACTCTTTTTTTGTGTAAACCAGGTAAAAAAACGAGTTTTCAGGGAAAACGTCAAATTGAAGAGGCTGGTTGATTCAAGGAAAGGAAATAAGAAGCAGCCTGTTTAATTTTCAGCACCATGTTGTCTTTATCTTCCAGTAATACAGAACACAGACACACACAAACAATGACAGCTTCAACGGAAGATTGTCTTCTCTTTTCTCTCACCCTAACACTAAACCAATGAAAAAAAAGTATGTTTCTCTTTACAAATTCTCTCTTCACAGAAACTAAACCTATGAAATAAGACTTTGTTTCTGAAAAATCTCTCCCTCCTTTATTAGACAGAAATATTAACAAAAGATCGTTATAGATTGTTCCATTGGACGAGCACGCGCCTCTCACTCCCAGTAAACTTCCAGTTTGTGTTTGGCTAGTGTCTAAAAGTATTTATATTTAATTTAATTTATGTTAATATTCATTTATATGATTATTTTACTGTATAATAATTGTTTTGAATTAACGTTTTGTTGTATTTTGTTGTATGTTCATTAAATGAACAATATGTTGATTGGGTCCTGCAGTTACTTTTGACGCATTTAAACGAACCGTATGGTACATTGACCTCTAGCGGTTGAGTTTGGTATTGCAGTCTAATTTCCAAATATTGGAGAGACATGTTTAGCCAAGTTACGTTAACAGTTCTTCTAGTTTCTTTTGCTGGTTATCAGAAATAATCTACAGGCACTCTTTTTTTTGTGAATATGGAGCGGATTCGGAAATTAAGCTGGGGTCACACAAGGACACATGCTCAGTAACGTTTATTTCTGTTGTCTAAAGGGAGGAAATATTCAGGTGTAAAGATTATGGCAAAATTTTACAGAATGTAACAAAACGTAACAAAAAATCTATAAAAAACATACAATTACAACTCTAAAATCCAAAAGTAAAATAACATCACACACTGTAAAGACGCATCAGTTGAATTCGCTTAAATATGCATCAGCAGTAAAGAATCTTTTGTTAGGATAATCAACAATAATTAACTTTTTTTGGCAGAAGAATTGTTTGTAGCGTTTGTACTAAATTATTTATTGAAGACTAAATATTGCATACATTTTTGTATTGTTGTTGTCTTATAAAAGTGCATAAAGCAATGTTGTCTATAACTGCAAAATCATTTTTGTTCCCTGATTATTCTCAAGTATGACATCATATAGTCTGGTGTACAGTATGAGGATCAACTGTAGAATTGTATGACATTGTGATGTCTGTTTCAGTCATGTTAAATTGCAAATGTACTCTTATTACAAAGTTAACGTTAAAGACTATGACATCATCCAAGACATTTGTGTGTATGTGTGGACAAAACTGCACAAGGTTGCAGTTGTGCATGAATGCCTTTGCACAAATCAGCATTTTCTGACGGAGTTTTATCACCATCCACCATTCTTTCTCCTTCAAGGTTCACATGTACATCTGTCCAGTAGACTGCGATCTCACACAAACACACACACACACACACACACACACACACACACATCTCCAGTCTGAAGTGAAACAACTTGAATAAAGCCAAAACATGCATGTGACAACCATAAACACATAATATCTACCTACAGGAATATTCATCCTCACAATTCACTACCAAGACCTTCACACACAGATTCACAAGAAATTACAATGACGGTCAACTAACAAACCCAATAATATTATGCTAAAATTGTTACTTAGCAAGCTTCACTGTAAACCGTCACATAACCATATTGGACAGTATCATCCCTCCGAACTACTCCAGCTGGAGTAAAACCCGAAATGGCACCTCAAGTTTTCTTAAAAACAATCGCTCAGAGGTGAATCCGGGAATGTAAAACTTGTAAAAAAAAGGCTGAGACCAGACAGAAAGCCAAAAGTTAAAGCTACATAATTCCAACAGGGATAAAATCAAACAAACTTTTAAAGAATTAATGCACCATATAGATTCTTAAAAAACGATATGCAGACTCTGAAATCAATTTGACCTAAATCTTATGTTACAAAAGAGAAAATAGATGTGTTTGAAAACCTGCACAAATGTTTTGCCTTTCTTATCTCTTTAATGTCTCATTTGTTTCTCATAAACATCAATAAGATTAAATTGAGCACAAATGTGGATTTTCTGCTGTGATTTTCCACCTTGGAAAGAGACCTCAACCGTTTCATAAGAGATCTAAAGAGAAACACAGAGAAACCTCCAATAAAAGACCACAAACTGACCACACTGCTGCATGTCGAACATTTTCTCATTTGTGTCTACTTTTATTTTTCTTCAAACTATAAAATAAACAATTAGATACTTAGACTGAAGTCTATATAATCTCCTAATATATGAAAAAGCAACCAAATAACCTTTTCCGCAGTTGTGATAAATGTTTCCGTAATTCTCATGAAGCGAGGTCAACATTGAAGATGCTCCAGTCAGCTAACAGCGTTCACTTCAGATTCTCATTAAAACACAGATTTCACTTCATTCTTTCTATGCGCTTTTACATGCAATTTTTATCCAGTTTCTGTTCACTCTCTACTGCGGAACATAAAACGTCACATCTCCAGAGCTCAGACAAACAAGGGCCCATCTCACCCCTCTTTCTTCCCTCCCGTGGTCCATCCTTACTTCCCCTCAAACTCTTCCTCCCTTGCGGCTGTCTCTCAACCATCCTCCTGCAGCTGATCTCGCTCATGCTGAGGTGGGATTAAGAAGTTATGAAGACAGGACGTGCATGTGTCTTTCTACACTATAACTCTGTAAGACCCACCCCGTCACACTCAGCAGGGATACACCTACTGATGGGTGGGGGGGGTAGGAAGATTGTTAAAAAGCTTATAAGAGAGACGAAACATGTTATGAGACAGAGCGAGACACGAGGAGAGAAGCAAAGACTGCATAAAGACAAAATGATGAAGAGATAGGAACATGGACGAGAGATGAAAATTTCAGAAATTATTGGATGAATCTGATGCTGAGGGAATGAAACGCAATGACACTACAATAAAATACAACACAGAGTAGAATGGCCGTTAAGATCTGGGCTGGTAACCAAAAAGATGGCAGAATCGATTCTCTGTACCTTTGATTCATGGACATTCCCCATTGTACTCTTAAGCAATGCATTTAAAAGAACAGTGTATTCAACAACATACTTAAGTAATCATCTAATGACCTCATAATAGTTCTTTTGTTTTGACTAGTTTTTTACTGGCTAGTTTGTTTTTGGTCCAAAGTCGTCTTTTAGGTCAACCTCAGTTCAAACTCTTACACAATCTCAATTGATTTCTTAACTATACCAGGTGGCTAATTCGTATGAATTTCTACCATCTTATTGAGTACGATCTGCTTTAAGGCCGGTGACGTTAAGTTTGCGGGAGGGGCTTCAGTATGTACGACTCATGCTTGGTCTTTATCGTGTTATCTAATGTAATGAAATACATTAAATTCATGTCCATAAGGTTTTTGGGAATAAATACAGTATGAAGCTGGTATTTGGGTAGTTGACAAATAAATGCATAAATGCGTCCTTTGTGACAGCTAAATATATTTAAAAAAAACTAGAATAAGAGAAATGTATCTTCATTGTTATTTTATATTCTAAATATTAATATTAACAATATATTATGAACAATAAAAAATTTTGCAACGTCACACAAGGCTTGTTCGACTTGATGCGCCGTCCCAAGATCCGACATGTGGATGACATTAAAGTACCGCGAGAGCCATTCGAATAACCATTAAAAGTTTGGTTTCGAACCGCTCTCGCGCTACTATGATGTCATCAGCCTGTCGGATCTTGCGGCGCCGAAACAAGTCGAACAAGCCTATTGTCTCAGCCACAGACGTCACGTGATGCACATGTACAGTTGGCTGAAGGTCTGATGCATAAAGCACATTTTCTTGGAAACCTTTCAGAAAGTTCGAAGTCATCATCTGATTTTAAAGGATTTCCGAGAGACGTGCGTGTCGCATTCTTTAACGGTCCGCCGGGAAATAAAAATAATCCGTTTTATTGCAGAAGTAAGCTGTCGTGTAACACCGGTGGCAAATTAAAATGTATCACGATCGACTAAACGCTAAATTCTTTAAGTATGCAAAGTTCACGGGATGAACTCATAAACATTGTACTAACATGTTTGTTACTGCGGCCACAAATCGAAACGTGATTGGTTGCTTTATCTATCCGTCATTCGACCTCTTCGGCAGGTCTTGGTCAATGAAAGCGGACAAAGTCTCCAGACCTTATATTCAAGACTACATCACACATACAGTATATTTGTCACCCCCCAATTTACTGCCAGACCAGCATCAAAGATCTTAAAATGAATTCTGTATTTCTATGTTCTACAGACTCAATGAGGCACGCGAGGCAGAGAATCAAGTAAAGGCAGGTGAGGTACAGTATGCTGCGTTCACCTGGAGAGTTTGGAAAGGTCACCCTCATGCATCTGTTGAGAAAGAGTCCCACAACCCTTGAACGACCTTGCAGAGATACATCGCTGATCTCACATCTACTGCAGTTTATATAGAATGATGCTATATGAGAGTATGAGAGTTTCCATCTCTCTCTCTCTCTCTCGTCCACACAGTGACAGGATAGTAACTAGTCGACGATTTGTCCAACAACCAAATTTGTGAAGTTGACTACTGAGTTAAACATTGAAGGTAACCAACATTATGATATGTTTTAGCCAACCTTGAACAACAAGCTCCACATTGATTTACCAACTGATTGCAAACGGATAAATAAATTAGACGTTAAATATTATGAAGAGAGATGATCAAACACACATTAAATATGAAAAACGAAACATTTCTTGCATTTTCAATATGGAGGATTTTCCTCAGTTATCTAAAAACGAGTGAGCTTTATCCCATTAAGCGTTTGTAATTATTTCATCCAAGAGAGATTCTTGATATTAGCTGTTCACGAGCAGAGTGTGTCTCTACATTTTTGATACAGTGAGTTGTTTGGATTTCCACTCTTTCCATAACCAGAATAGCTTTAGCCCCTCGAGATCTCTCCCTCTCTTTCTCTTCTTCAATCTAGGAAGAGAGACCTGGGCTACACTGACACTAATACTTTGGATGAAGTGAAACTCATCCAAGTGTGCACGCAGGCTTGTTGTACGCACACATTCACGATCGAAACACACAATCGTGCGATCGGAGGAAACAAAGAAAGGCAGTCAACAGTACGTTGATAAGAGAAACATGAAAGGTTGTCTAGGACACGCCTGAAAGAACAACAGTAAAGAGCTAATATCATGGGAAATGTGTGTGTGCGAGCAGGGTCAAACACATTTATAAAAGAATGACAAGCTATACAGGGAAGAGCAATAGAAAACAATAGAATAAATATTGGATGTTACCTTTTACAGACCAAAAAAGGGTAAAACTGTATGTATGTGTACAGCTTTTATGTAAAGAAAATCTCAAATATTACCTGAAAAATGTATTTTTGTTTTAGAATAAACATGTCATCGTTCTCATATCATCACATGTTTACCTATTGATTATAGCTGATTGTTTAAAAAATGTGTTTCACCTGCAACACACACACACGTCAAATTATGATTTTACAAACAAATCTTTACACTTTTGAGGAACTATTCCTAACAAACACAAGCACACAATAAAATTTTTTTATTGCTTTAACATCAATTCTGAGTCAAGACACAGATGTAAATATCACGGTGCAAATGGCTTCATATTCAGTCATCACTCACAAAAGTGAAAAGTAAAGAACATTATGGGATATAGTATTCTATTAAGTACGCTATGCATGGTTTGGCAAATTTATTATATCACACTGTGTAAATATTGCGTAAAAACAGAAAGTGCAGCATTAACTGACTGCAAATAACTGCAAAAATAAATGCACACTACGTTTTCCATCCACTGTTGATCTGGGAAAACTGCAACGGAAAATCAACTCCAAATCTGCTATGGAAATACTTTATTTGCACGCTACAATATAGTCTTTTAAAGAACTCACGTTTAAGTAGCAGTGAAAATAACTATATTTGACTGGCAACATCAAGGACATCAAATTTAAGGAACACACATAGATATGGAAATAAAGCACTCCACGTTAAAACCACGGCACCATCCTGTCAGAGTTTATTTTCCTGGAGCTGCACTGCCTGTCACAGTTCATTCCTCACATGGGGAATGTTGGAACACAGGACCATAATATGTTCAATGTTAAATTGAGCATGTTGAATCAAACCATGTGCACAAATGAGAAACAGATTTTTAGTGCCACATGAGACCCCCATTTCATCAAGCAGGACGAGACACCCTACAACAAACCAATACCATGCACTGAAAAACATGTACTGGACCTATTTAAACAACTTGTGCTTGTCCTGTCAAACAAAAATGATGTTCAATAAATTATTAAAGTTGCTTTTTTCCTTCAAAATAAAAATCAGTTGAGTGCATTGAAATTAGTGTTCAAGACAGTCTCCCCACGTTACCTCGATTCACACAGTAAGCTTAAAATAATGATTTACAAGTTGAACTGTGAGGTATGATTTTGCAGGTAGTGTCATTTGATTTCAACCCACAAAGATACTTTATAGTAACCTGCGATTTTATATTTCAAAAATAGAATAAATGTGTCAAACAAGTGATTTTCTTGCCGTCTCATATTAAACTCCCATCAAAGAAAATGATGTAAAGTCAGCCAGATACTTTTCTTTTGGGCTTTACACATTTTAGTGTCAATGGACATGCAACTGAGACTAAGAGTGACAGTAGTAAAGAAATCTTCAAGGTATTTTTGTGTAAATATCTTGTGTTTCAGCATTGAAGTGCTCTAGGGATCTGAACAGCAGATGAGTGTCTGTTGGACTCTCACGCGTGCACACCCTTCATTCAGTATAATGAAGGATCTGTTCACTTACAATGATGCTGAACAGGGCACAGGCTTAGACTGTTTTTAAGTACGGAGTCCTGGTGGAAAAACTGAAGGTGGTGTTTTAATAAGGGGTCTTCATGAGGATGAAAGTGTGTTTCTGAAACATATCCTACTAAATAAAGCAGTTGTGTGTTGTAGAAGAGTGTTGCAACATCAAGGGTGCGTTTTTGAGAGAGATGTAAAGGATGAAGAGAGATTATGATACCTTAAGGTATATTTCATCCTTTCATCTTCTTAAAGGTGATGTGTGTAATGTTTGTTCTACAAGCATCACCAAATGGACATGATTAAAGCTGTCAATGAAAAAAATAGAACTGGATTTCCAAACAGTTGACATTGGTTGAACTAACAGATAGTCCCGCCCAAAACACTTTTCGTAGGAATCGATGTACAGTATGAATGAATTACTCATTGCATATAAAAGCTTTAAACATTTTGTTATGTTTAACCGATTCCTTTTTGCTAAAAAATAAATAAATGAACAATTATTTATTTATTTATGATTATTTGCTTAACTGACTTAAGCTATTTATTTTGCACCACCAATTCTTTGTTAAGCTAACTTCATGTTCTCTTTTGCCATTTTGCTCATTTAAAGGCAGCTACGCTCTAAACACTTTTGCAACACAAAGTTCTTGTCATGCCAATAACAGACCAAATTGAAACTGAAAGTCGAAAGAGAGACAGAAAATTGAATCGAACCAGAGAGAACGAGAAGATGAAGCAAAGAGATGGAGAGAAACAGAGACTGGAAGATGCTGAGGCGAGTTTACTGCATCCAGCCGTTTAGATGAGGATGCTGCATGTGTGTCAATGTGTGTGCGTGATAGCAGGGTGATGTTTGAACTCCGAGCCCTGCTGAAGCCGAACACACACCGCCAGCCAATCAGATCTGTCCATCTCCCCCAGCCTTCCATCAAGGTCTGCGCACTCAAGGTCAGCTGACTTTCTCGGTCACACACATTTACTCTTATGCTTTCACACACGCTCCCTCCCCACCGGCCCTTCAGATGCGAGATGATGGTTCACGTCTGCCTAACTGCTTTAATAAGTGGCGTTATTCAGGACGAGGACCCCACGACTCTCAAACCGAAGGCTGTAATCCCGATCCGCCCGGCCACACGCACACACGGGCGCTATTAATCTTTACCACCCAACGCTGCAAATATAATCGTCATCGTTTGTGTAGACATAATAGAGCGAGACACATTTATTCTGTTTATTATTATTGTAAGTCTGTGATTTCCATATTTATAAAGCCTGTGTATGTGTGTGTGTAAAGAAACCTCTATCTGAGTCTGAAATCAGTGCGATATCTGCAGCACGCAGCTGTAACCATGGTAACCACTCTTGAAAGAGAGAAAGAAAGAAAGAGAGAGAGAGAGAGAGAGAGAGAAGAGCGCACACACAGACAGAATTACACAATTAAACAATTAAAGGAGCCGCTAAAACGTTCTCCCGCGGCTGGCGGTACTGCGGCGCCATCGGCTTTGCAGTCGAAAGGAACAATGAGCGAAAATGTGACCTCTGACCGAACATCACTCCGCAGAGCACATTTCTGCTCTTTCCATGTCCCTTGTCACCTCTCTAGGGTGCGAGGAATAAGAGTTCTCTGCTCGATATCACATGCGGTACAATTTAACTGAAGAGCCCGTCTGACTGCGAGTTTAAGCACGCACAGACATACACACACATCCTTTTCGTTAGTGCTACAAAATCCATCACTCTATTCCCAGTCTCTCGCTCTATTTCTGGTTCTACAATTTAACATATGTCAGAGCTGCGGCGCAAAAACACGCTTTCATGTGTCAAGCTCTCAATGTGACGCACTCGCTTTGTTTGGACAACTGTGTCTTGGTTTCTTCAAATCTGACTGAATTCTGAGACATCGCTAATAAATGAATGCCAAGATTGGTCTTCTGGGTTCTGGTTTTAAACTAGGAAACTAAAAGGAGCAGTTCACCCAAAATTAAAATTCTTTCACCATTTACTCACCCTCGAGTTGTACATTTCTTTGTTCTGACAAACACAGAGAAGGATATTTGGGAGAATGCTTGTAACCAAACAGTTCTTGGCAACCATTGACCACCATAGGGAAAATGACAACAGTAGTCAAAAGTGCCTCAGAACTATTAATTTCCTACATTCTTCAAAATATCTTCTTTGTGTTACAATGAAAATTGTAAAAAGCGCTATATAAATAAAGTTGAGTAGAGTTGAGTGTCAAACGTAACAAAGAAATATATAACGCATCGTTTCTTGCTATGGTAGTCAATGGAGGCCAAGAACGTTTTAGTTACACGTATTCTTCCAAATATAGTTCACTGTGTTCATCAGAACAAAGACATTTATACAGATTTGGAACAACTCGAAGGTGGGTAAATAAAGACAGAAAGTTGAATTTTTAGTGCAATGATCTACCAAGTGAGCTACAGGAAAGTATATCACACAAAAAAACATTAACATGTCCTATTAATGCTTCTATCCCATATGCATAAATGAAATGAGCCAGATGTCATGAAAAATCTACCGAGGTGACCATAGTTTCAACCAAAACTGCTACTAATGTCATGTTAACTGGTCAAAATGACAGAGCAAAAAGCACCTACCATTGTTGTAAGGTGATCTCATGATGATTTTACAGTAGTACTGTATGTAATACAGTTTACTGATATTTTGGTGAAAACAGAGGAAGCTATTTTTGTAAGATAACATGCTGAGTTGCCTTACACATGGGATCTACATCGACATAACAGTCTCATTCCCAATGGAGCCCACCGAGGAGAAACAGCTGCTAATTAATAAAAAAAAGAAAAGTTGACACAGCAGGTCTCTGAGCCAAACGGGAACAGCTTACACTAGCATCACCTTCCGTCCACTTGTATCTAATCACAGCAGATTAACACAAGATTTCAGTATTAGCGGGGACGTAGCTTCACTTTTTCTGTGACACTAAAACCTCAAAATACGGATCTATGATACAGAACTGCATATGACGTCATAATGTTGAAGCCATCGCACTGCCATATTTGTAAGGTAACACACTACATCAATGATACACTGTAAAACGGTTTGCAGCAGGTTGCCAGTAACTTACATATTTTACAATTTTCTCTTGAACACAAACTTACCTAATTATTTTATTCTATAAAACAAGACTAAATATCTTAAAGGGATAGTTCAGCCAAAAACTCCAATTTGCCGTTTATTTACTCACCCTCAGGCCATCTGAGATGTAGGTGAGCGTTATTTTGAATAATAATCGCCATACTGTACAGCCTCAACACTCCCTAGAAAGCTATTCTAAACTATCCCTTTAAGTCACTTTTCTTGATATGTAAATTTATAATTAAAAAAAACTTAGCTATGTATACTGTGGTGGACTATGAGACCAGTTTTATTGCACTTGTACTTTTTATTGTACTTATGTTGTTCCAATTGCTTCCATTGTTTACCTCATGTGTAAGAGGCTTTGGATAAAAGCGTATGCTAAATGACTAAGTGTAAAAGTAATTTAAGAAGTTTTCAATATTTTTACGAGACGAAAATGCTGAGGAAGAATGTCGTATTTGCAGTGTTGCTGTGCTGATGCCAGTCATATCATATCTCTTCTAGCTCATCTTGAATCTCAAAAGTCAAAATGTTTTAATTTTGATTAAAATAAACTTAAACTCAAATTAAAAACAGTACTAATAGGGATAAGCAGTGTCAAGTAGTAATTGAATTTACAGTAAGTTACTGCCAAACCAGAAAATTATCCTGTAAACATTGGCCACATATGAAGTCCATCTGTATAGCATTGCAATGCAAACTTATTAAACACCAGATTATTTAAATTGGATATTTATTCAGAGATCTTTATCACTGTACCGAACATCAGATCAGTTTGCAAACACCTCAATAGCAAATTTCAGTGTTTACTGCAAATACAGATGTATGCTTGTATGATTGTAAAATAAAATGTGCAATGTAGTATTAAAGGTATTAAAAAATAATTGGTGAAACGCAGCACATCTAGTGAATATGGGTCAAAGGATTGGCTGTCTTCTGGTGGTTGGAAATACCATTATGATCGCTCAGTGGATTCACCTGGTGCTAATTTGAAATTGCTAAAAGAACCCAGTGCCTTAAAGGTACAGTTCTGCCCAAAAAAATTTACATCATTTACACGCCCTTATGTGATTCCAAGGCTCGCAGAACACAAAAAATTATAATTTGAATAATGTTGGTAACCAAACAACATTGGACCCCATTGACTATCATTGTATGAACACAAAACCACATGTCTCCAAATATATTCTCTTGTGTTCTAAAAAAGAAATTAAGTCATAGAGGTTTTGAATGATATGAGGGTGAATAAATGAACACTTTTTTTGGGGGTGAACAGTCCATTTAAACACTCATGTACTCAAGTATGACACATGCATTGATTGCACACTCAGCAATACTGAAAAGGCAGTTAGCCCAAATCACAGGTTGAAAAAAACTAGATCTCCCAATTAATTTCTAGAACATAGAATTGATTGATAATTGTTCCTCAAAAGATCTTAAAGATCGGGTATCATGCTATGTCATGCATTCTGACATCTTTAGTTGGACGTATGACATAGTATTTCTGTACTTGATACACTTCCTTTATACACTTTTGTATTATTCTAGATCTCCGTGTCCTCAAAGGGATCCTATTCCTTTTATTGGCCATTCTCGCTGAAAAACACGGCAGGCGAAAGAAAGAGCCCGCCCACGAGCCAACCGACAATGGAGACCAGCTTCCCATCAAGATTATCTGCG